>JAXRJS010000083.1:3347500-3995000 GCA_037127375.1 Dione juno | reverse complement strand
AAAGTCTATCTGATTAAGTAACCTCTAGAGTGAGCTAAATCGATGCAATTAATGTGATGTTATATATATTCTTCTAGAGACTTGTTCTATTAATTTATTATTATTATTGTTTTTATTTGTAATTATTTATCCAATATCTTAAGGATGCCTGGAAGAAGTCGCCATTTATCAATAAGGTCGCCTATTATACATGCTTTTTTTAGTTTATTGTATTATTTTATTTAGGGGTGTACTATAAAGCATTTTATTATTATTATTACTATACAGATTAAAATTAATTATTCAATTTGTACCGCTTGTTCCTAAGATAAGTGAGCTTAACCAAACAAATTTCTTTCATTTGTATAGTAAATAATTTATTTAGTACAGATAGACAAACGCCTGGTCACCCTCCTTCGGCGGCATATCCGCATCCTCATTACGTCTTCCGAGCGCAGTTATTTTCTTCCGTCCGTCTGTCTCGACTAATTCAGTGAACTTATTTACTTGATTAAACGCTTTTCTTCATAATAAAGTTGTTATGGAATTATTTATTTATGAATACATCTTGTTTTGTGTAATATATATATATATATATATATATATATATATATATATATATATATATATATATATATATATATATATATATATATATATATATATATATATATATATATATATATGGTGATGCTGAGTGTCAAATCTAATGCACTGTTATTTACTTTGTTTAACTTACTTTATGATGAAACTCGTTTTTTATATATATTCATTAGTTTAACACTTTATTTCGCATAGGGTAGGCGGGTAGTAGGGTAGGCGGAAAGGACCTCTTAAGACTCTCCGTTCTCCATTACCAGCTGAATTTGAGACATTTTGTGTTGAGTGTCGGAACACGACTCCGCACTTTGTCATGGCAGAATAAGAAAACAAAAAACTTGAATCCTTTGTTAAACTAATCTGTACTGGACTATTAAATATTATCGTTTGACTAAACTTAAATATAACCTGCCATCTAAAAATATATTATTTGAATTCAGAATTTCAGAACATTTTTAAATCTCGCAAAGATCTAGATTTAATCTAGAATATCCGCAAAAGCACACTCTCTCAAAAAGCTGGAGGATATTTTTGGCTCGACATTTCCATAATAGATATATAATGCTTCGTAGTCAACTGTAGTTCCGCATCCTCATTATTCTTGCCGTACGTCGTTACCGTTTTCCGTTCAAATTTACTTTTCTATTTATAATATAATATAATTCTTAAATATCAGGTAAGGTATGGAAAGTTGCATTTTTTTTTGCATATGGCAGAATATTCTTCAAAGGACTGAAAAGGTCTGACTGAGAATATATTTTTCTGGTCTGTTAAGACATATCGCGGCGTTAACTTACGCCACTCAACACGCTTTGGCTCAAATTAAGGCGGGGAGCGGAGAACAGAGTGTCTTGATACTAGATTCTCTCTGTCTACCCAGTTACATATGCGGGATAAAACGTAAAGCTGATAATGAAATAGTTTTGATCATAATATCTGCCAGTTTCTGGCTGTACAATGACTAATAGTTGTAGATTCGATTTCCAATGTCAGATTGTTGAAGTTGGATTATATATTAAAACAAAATGATGCCGTCGTGAACGCAGCGGCACAGCGTCTGCCTATAAACGCGACGGTCGTCGGTTCGATTCCCACTCGGAGAGAATGAGTTATTTCGTTTCCTCGGTCTGATACCGAGACAAAGCGCGGCGTTGAGGTCCGCCATTCTCAACAAGCAGTGTCTCAGAATTGGGACGAACGTGAGTAGCGGAGTGTCTTAACACTAGGGAGGTCCACCCTGCTATATAGCTGCAGCTATGCTGCTATACAGCGTGAAGCTAGTGTATTTCAGTGAATTTTAAATTCTTTTTAATTCAAAGTGTGTGAATTTAACATTGAATTTGGGCAGGATTTTTAGGATTAATGTAGTTATCGCCTCTTCCTCTAAAAAGCAGACGCCTTAATTGCTTCTGTATTGCATAATAGGAAGTACAATCGAATGTTTATTTCCAATAAAAATTTCACCATAAATTTGCAAATTAAATATGAAGCCATGGTGAGATATAGCTCATTGGGCCAATTAAACATGTCATGACACCTTAGTATAAAAAGGACTTAATTCCGAATTTGAACCCTGTACTCTGTGTATACTTAAGCTTACCACTAATGAGTTAATATCATCTATTTCCAATATATACTAAATCAGTTCATCGATAAATAATTTAATACGTCGACAAATCTTAAATGTATAGAATTTTCCTTTACGCTGAACATTTGATATAGTGAAGATGGAAGTAATATTTCGATATTACGATATAGTACTTCATATTATTATGAAGAAGCGTTTGTTTGATCGAGCGCCCCAATATCAGGAACCACAGGTTTAATAATTGATAAATTCTTTTCGTCTAAGATAGTCCATTTATCGAGGTTGGCTATAGGCTATGCAATCGGCTATAGAACTTAGAATGTGTCGTGTGTCATACATATATCATAATTATTTTGATTTGACTTAAAATCTATTTAAGGTAACAAGAATGTAATTTTTTTTAGCTTTCACACTGTATCCCGTATATAGCTATATAACAATACAATACTATGAACACACTCCGTTTTCCGTGTAGATGGTTCTAATTAATAATCTTCATTTTCCCGCTCTGGGATTGACTGACTGGGTTGAGTCTTCTCATTCAATGCGAAGGGAGGCGGAGAAGTGTGTGTTGTGTTGAAGAATAATGTTCAAAAATTTATATCAATATTATTAATAGCAAATTTAAATCAACCAACGTGGAAATATTTGCTCATAAATTATGTATTAAATTTAATTTCTCTTCTTTCTTGAGTAATATTAAATAATCGTGTATAGATCATTGAATGCATGAGGCATTCATATTACAATTTGCTCATACAATTTATTATAGTCTAATGGGATTTCATACAATTCTTTTTCTATATATGAGTTTTCTGGATCTGCTAAGAGCAAGTAATTCACATTTTTTCTTTTATTTTGAACTCTTTTAGAATCAATTAGGTTATATCGTAAAATTTAAAATACATTCTTCTAGCTAGAAAAGAGAATGAAGCTTTTTTATATCATATATATATATACATATACGTCGTATTTTTTTATATCATATATATATATATATATATATATATATATATATATATATATATATATATATATATATACGTAAGTATATATGTGCATTAGATGGAACTAAGCGTCGCTAGTTCCCTCTTGTTCTTCTCACAATTTTAACTGTAATATAGAGAAAATATGTAAAAGTGAGTGCTAACAACAAAATAAGTTACAATAAAGCTCAGTAAAAAAATATGACTTATTAGCTAAAGCACAGAAATAATATCGATTGGTCGAATATTTGTGTTTAGTGTAACGTAGTGTGTATTTGTGTTTTGTGTTTTGTGTTTGTAGTTAAGTTGGTAAGTCTTTGTAATTTGTTTATTTAATAATTTATTACTCAATACAATTGTTATTATTAACACGCTTTTATTAACTTAACAAATTCCTCGAAGAGCGGAGAGCGGGGAACGGAGCGTCTTAACACTAGGTTCCTTCAACCTACGATTCCTTCTGCCTACCCTGCTATGTGCGGGATACAGCGTGAAGCTAAATAAATAAATATTAACTTAGCGTTCGTATGTATGTATGTATGTATCTATGTAACGGAGACTTTGAATAATATTTTTTTCTTTAATACTTATGAAAAAAATATATTAACTAGTAATAAGTAAAAAAAAAAAATAATTAAAAAAAACGTTCTGTAAAAAAAAAATTACTTGAATCAAATAAAATAAATGTATTGCAAGGTAAAAAACGTGGGGTGCATGGTACATTGCAATATTTTTTAATTTAAAAATAAAGATATTTTTACTTTGTAGTAAAATTTTTATAAATAGGTTTTTTTCTTGTTTTTTTTACTGTTATTTTTTTCTTTATTATTATTACTATTTATGAGATAT
The DNA here is from genome assembly GCA_037127375.1 of Dione juno. Lineage (NCBI taxonomy): Eukaryota > Metazoa > Arthropoda > Insecta > Lepidoptera > Nymphalidae > Dione > Dione juno. Next base: position 3,990,998 of record JAXRJS010000083.1, on the reverse strand, counting down.
GACACTATCATGTACAAACTAACACATTTTAACTTTAAAACAATGTGATTTCATTAGAATATCACTACAACATAATTCCTTACATAAATTTCGAAAGCTTTTTAGAGAAAGCTCTTATTATAAAATATTCTTTTGTCCGCTTAACTTAAAATAATATTTAGGTGGAAAATTCTTTGCAACGCTGGAAATTGGGTCAAAAGTTTAAAAGGTACTTAGCCTTCAATATAATTATTGACTGGAGACAAAAAAAACAAATGATATATTTCTTATCTGCACATTTTCTTTGCTACACAGAGAGAATAGCTTCAGCTTCACGCAGTATCCCGCATATGGCGAGATAAGCAGAGAGAACGTGTTAAAACACTCTGTTCTCTAATTTTTATCCATTTTGAGATGAAATCTTATCAAAATGGGCATCAGAGTCACAATTATCGCTTTTCCAGTCAATCGCTGTTCTACAACGTCACGGTTACTGCAGATGGATACAGAGAGTACCTAGTGATAAAGCATTTATTACTAAATTTTTTTATATCATTTTCATACAATATCATTTTCATACAATTATTTATTTTTATTATCATAACTTTTTTAATTTTATTATTTAGGCATACATAATAGTTATATAAATAAATATAATAATTTTAAAACGTTAAAAAAAAATAAAAAGAAAAACGATAAAAAAAAACGCATAAAACAAAAGATAGAAAACACAAATGAACTCTATACAGTGGCTCCCATAATAATATATATTTGTATACAGTCGTATATAAAAACACGTAGCGCGTAGCCATTTATGAAAAATTAAAAGCTTATTTTAAATACTTTACTGAAATTAATAAGTGCATTTTACTCATTGTAGGTGGGGCAGGGAGGGGTAGGGAGGGGCAGGGAGGGGCAACATGGCGATATTACGTCACTTGAAGCATACATTTGGAATTAGATCAGTAGCGTGCATAGAGCTCGCCGTACGGTCGCGTCTCTATGGGATTTAAATTACGCAATATATATATATAGAAAAGTGTTTTCTGTTAAGTGTTAATGAATGGAGGTACTGTTTTAGAGTAAGTATTTAATCTGTGGTCTTTTGTTTCTGTTTTTTTTTTTTTTAATTTTTTTTTATTTGGTAGAGCAATAGTGGAGATTGTAAAGTTTTATCGGTTTAGTTTTGTGATTTTATTATGCATTGTCTTTTGCGGTTTTTTGTTATTGAGATTTTTAAAAATTTTTTTCTAGTGTCTTTTTTTCTGTAATTTTTTTTTATTAATTCTATACACATAGATTGTCTTTAAGAAACTAGTACTTAATAATTGCCTACTGTTGCGAAATTGTTAAAAACAGCGGTGTAGTTATAAATTTGTTTAAAATTAAATTCTTCTGGGATTTAAGAAATAAATCACACGTTTCTTTTTAAGGTAGAAATTATAAAAAAAAATGTAATATACGCATACGTTACGTTAACAGAAGACAAAAGAATATAAAAAAAGTTTGCTAGCAATTTAAAAGATCGAACAAAATTATGTAATGATTTAGAATTTTTTTTTTAGAATTCATCAAGATAGTAAGAAAACTTATATAGAAAGAACAATTTTTACATTTTTTCTTTATTTTAAAATATTAAAATGATTCTTCTCCATTTTTTTATAATATGTTATATTTATAATGAAAACGTAAAAAGACTAATATTAGAGAAACAAAATTATAATTCTCATTTGTATTTAAAATTTAGAGGCGCAAAGTCACTAATTTTTAAATGACGGCCCCTATATAGCTCTTTATTGACACAACTATTATTAAAGTATAGTACAGCCAGAAAGAAAACTGTTTCAGAGATTAAACCAAAATTTATTATCTTTGGTACATGAATTAGTATAACCTTTATTCTGGCTTTACTTGCTTTTGAAAAATATTATCTATATATATATAATTACAAAATCCCGATTTATTGCTTCAAACTTCAAAATATTTTCAAGAGTTAAGCTTGTTAATAGAGCCTTGTTCTATATTTTACATATGGAAATTAAATAAACTTACAGCATACAACTGTTATTAAAAATAGTTCTAAATTCAAATCCAATTTTGAATTTATGTCTTCCGGCTTACTAAGCAGCACCTTATGTTTCTTTGTCCACTGATTGCTCTAGCATGTTAGAGTAAAGATCTTGATGTGTTAAGTACTTTAGATGTACACATTTCATACATATGGGCCAAGGGAACCTAGTGTTAAGACACTCCGTTCTTTACATTTCACTTCCAACCACAACATAATGATGATGATATTAAAATATACTTTTCCGTAAATTTTACTTTTGCCTTTAAAAAGTCATCAAATCTAATCTAACATTAAATAAAGAGAAGAGCGTCGAGGTCATATGTGCCAGTATAAGTAGAGCTCTACATCTATATTATACTTATGTAAAATTTAAATAGTTATTTAGTTTTATGCATATCTCGTACTTATCGAGCCCAAAATCTCAGTATTAAGGAAAATTTACTTTTTCTCTTAATTTTCATTTATACAAAAAAACTTGAGTTTAATGTCTAAAACGATCCTTATATTGAATTAAGAGGAGCATCGAGGTCATGTGGACCAGTTTAGCTTGAACTCTACGTCCCTCGGTCCCCCCACTACTTGTTACATGGTCGTGTTCGCGGGGGGTCTGGGGGGTCACTAGACACTGGTCGGTAGACACTGTGGGCGTCGACCTAGATATAGCAATTGCTGGATGCGTCTAACAGGCGCCTTGCTGTAGCTAGTGAGTAGTGGGTGGTATAGTGACGTTGTATGTAACGTATGGTATGAAATGATTTTTAGTTTTGTATGTGTTGTGTATATATGTATGTTTTGTATTTTATATACATACTATATATAGGTGTTTAATATTTTGTGGTTTTTTTTTATTTAAGAAGGAATGATTATTTCAATTTAGCCATTAGGTCCTCATTTAATTTAGAGTATTACAAGTCAAGGTTCAATTTTTTTAATTAAAGGTATGTAAAATGTATATACATATATATGTATATAAAATGAGTTTAAATAGATTGATAAGAAACATAATATTATAATTTCTAATTATTTAATATATAAAATACAAAATTTATCCTTTAATAAACATAATATTTCAAATATTATAGTAAATGGAGAGTTTCGGCACTCAACACACAATGTCTCTAAAATTGGGTGGAAAGTGGAGAATGAGGTGTTTTAACACGAAGTTCCTTCTACTTACTCCACAATGCGGGAAATAGCGTGATTCTCTTTTTCATCTCATCTGAGTAATGAACATAATATATGAGCGATAAACTAAATATATATATATATATATCAACATCTTTGTAATATTCATTATATGTTAGTATTTTTTTATTCATCATTTGTACAATTTATCTACTGCATTTATAACTTTCTTAAGCTTTATATGATATTTTGAGGAATTATCTTTTGATTTTAAATAAACATAATTGAGCTTAACAGTTTTCTTTGTTGAACGCTAATCTCAGGAACTAATCCGAATTTTGTGCTATATATGTGTGTTGCAGTCAAAATGGCCTCGGATTAGAGTTATTTCCATAGAAATAAATAATATAGAGGCGAAGCCGCAGGTAACAACTAGTGAACGATTGATTTAGATCAGTGTTCTAGCAAGTATCTAATATAGTAAGTACATGTACATAAGTGTACACAAATTTCGCGGTCTGAATATTAACTATCGTTAAATTTATATTGTTATTTCAAATAAAACATTAGTGTTTTTTTAATGTATTTACAATATCCGGATTTATTTTAAAGTTTAAAAGTCGAGGCCAACATGGCGCAGTGGATCTGTTTGTAACCGTCTGGTGGAGCGCGGAGTACGGAGTGACTTAACACTGGGTTAAACATATAGACAATATTGATAAAAATGAAATAAATATAAACATATAGAAAGATAGACATGCTGTTGTGTCGTAGCGGCGTTTGACTGTAAACGCGACGGTTGCGGGTTCGATTCCCATTAAGAGATAAAGAATTATTTTAATATTTCTCGCTCTAGAAATTACACAGCGCATATATATATATATATATATATATATATATATATATATATATATATATATATATATATATATATATATATATATATATATATATATATATATATATATATATATATATATATATATATATAAGCCCTCTGCCCGCATTCGGGATACAGAATGAAGCTTAAAAAATATATAGAAATAAAAGGAAATAGAATAAACAAAAGCAAAGAGAAAAGTGCCACAGCCACTTCTAACAAAGTCCAAACGAATACTTCATTATTCTTCATAAGAAACTCGAGGGATTTGTTCTTTTAGTAAAATATAAATCGTCAACGTTGGAAATGGCTGAGGCTTTCAGTTTGTTGGAAAAAAAATACTATATCATTTTATTTTTACATAACAGTATGAGAAAAATAAAGGTACAGTTTTTAGGTTTGATTAAAATATAGAAAGCAAAGAGCGAAGAGTCAGAGAGTGCTTATATACGCCTATATATATACATATATATATATATATGTATATATATATATATATATATATATATATATATATATATATATATATATATATATATATAAATATATATATATATGTATATATATATATATATATATATATATATATATATATATATATATATATATATATATATATATATATATATATATATATATATATATATATATATATATATATATATATATATATATATATATATATATATATATATATATATATATATATATATATATATATATATATATATATATATATATATATATATATATATATATATATATATATATATATATATATATATATATATATATATATATATATATATATATATATATATATATATATATATATATATATATATAGGCGTATATAAGCACTCTCTGACACTTCGCTCTTTGCTTTCTATCGAAAATCAAAACATTGAGTGTTGTGTTGCGGAATACGAGTACACACGCAGCATATAGACTCGCCAGACCGGAAGCGTGTAAATAATGCGTTCCTCCGACTTCCGTGTCGGGATAGAACTCGCACCTATCGCGCTGAATAGCCGGTCGCGTTGGCCTCTTATATTTATACTCTTTTATTAGCTTATAACTTAACTTTACAGGACATAATTCTTTAAGCTTTAACGCTTTAAGCTGTTTACTTAATGCAATAATGTTATGGTAATTCCACACTGTTTCATAATTTTTATTAAGTCATATTTAAATATATACATAAAACAAATATTACAACTTAAATTCTCTCCCAACTAAGTGACCAATCACTTCTTTATTAGTTTATATTATTAGGGTTCCGTACCTGAAATGTAAAAACGGGACGCTGTCTGTATGCCTGTCTGTTACTAAGCTGTATTTCATAAACCGTGATAGCTAGAAAGCTGAAATTTTCACAAATTATGTATTTCCGTTGCCGCTACAACAACAAATACTAAAAATAATAAAAAAAATATATTTTGTCAGCGGAATACGTACAATCATTGATTAAGTACGGGTACGGAACAACTCTATTCGGCGCATATTCTCGTCGATTTTACGAATTGTGTGGGAATTGAACCCACGATACTACAAATGGAGCCGCATTACACAATCCAAGTGAGAAACGAGCAAACATCGCAACGTACCACGTATCTAAACGTGGGCGAGACCTTCACTGAGTTTGCATCTCGATAAAATACTAACGCGATAATACAAGTAAATAGATAATAGAGTTATTTTAATAGCGTTCGCGGCTTTAGTACTTTAATTAAGCAATTTGGAATTTGTCGTATATTATTAATTAATTTTGCTAAAAACATTAGGTGTAGTTGTTTTTTGAGTGTACACTACATGGTGAGTACCGGTTCGATAACCATTTACGCGACTGTTATTATATCATAACGTATATATTAGGCTTTTTTTCTATGAGGAGTAGCTTAAATGGAATATATAAAGTACAGTACCAACAGAATGATCTTGTATTAGAGAATAATTTATTTATTTAGTTATTAATTCTTTATTACACAAACAAAAAATATATGCACAAAAGGCGGGCTTAAAGTTAAACAGTATTCTCCAAAACCAAACTTGTCATGTGGGAGAATAAATGTGTAGGTGTGCAAACATATACCATATATATATATATATATATATATATATATATATATATATATATATATATATATATATATATATATATATATATATATATATATATATATATATATATATATATATATATATACACATATATATATATATATATATATATATATATATATATATATATATATATATATATATATATATATATATATATATATATATATATATATATATATATATATATATATAAACATATTAATACATAAAAAAATAATAAGAATATTATATTCATAATTCATTTTGTATAATCTAAAATAATAATTGAAATACACTAACAGCCAAAAGATTATTATTTATTTATTATTATTTTTATTTTTTTTATATTTTAGTTAGTGCAAGCAAATGATCACTACATAATCATTTAAAAAACAATTATTATGGTGAAAGCAAGTTTTTTTAAGAAAATATATAAACTTACCTTTTTCAACCCAGTATTCGAACTCGTAACTATCAACTCTGCCAGGAACTGATAAAGACAATCAACAGTTCGATAACCTAATAAAAAAAAAACAAATTAATATAAAGACAGATGTATTTTATCAAATATCAATCTAAAATCATTATCATAGATCGGTGCAGCCGATGCCTTTCACCATGCAATGTACAAACTATAACTTAAAATTCTACAGAATATCTTTATAAATTATTGGTATATACATATATACATATATTGGTATTTTTTGATATATTTTATATCTTGGATTTTTTGTAATTAGCTAAAAGACGCTAGACAAAACGTAGTATTAAGATACTACTTCATTAATTTACAAAAAAATCTATTCTTATTACAAATGCAGGTCTACGATGTCATTAGTGTGTACATAAATAATATAGAACATATTTATATTTCACCTTAAGTGTCAAGTCTAGTGTCAAGACAATACATTTCTACGTCCAGATACCGTTTTATTTTTTAAACTTATAGTGCAATAAATATTAATTAATATAATTCAATTACAATGTAAATATTACTTTTTTTAATAAAAATTAACATGTTTCATCATTATCTATCTACATAATATCAGAAACCAATATCATCTGTCGATGCAAGTAACACCTTTAACTAAAATTGAAAAAAAAACAACAACTAAACACTTTCGTGCGCGTGCGCATGATGACTCATGGGCGCGTGTCCCGAACATCTGCTTTCTTATATGGGAAGGGGATACGGTTAAAAATAATATGTTATAATTAAGCATGCATTCTACATATAGATGGAGAAAGTGATTTGAGTTTCTTAAAGTAAAGATTAAATAAATTATTTTGACAATAACGTTATGTTGAAACATTAAGTTAAGTCTACTCACCATATATATATATATATATATATATATATATATATATATATATATATATATATATATATATATATATATATATATATATATATATATATATATATATATATATATATATATATATATATATATATATATATATATATATATATATGTATATATATATATATATGTATATATATGTACGTATGTTATTATAAAAATCATATTAGGAACCATATTCAACCATTTTCAACCTCCATAATAATGTACGGGGAAAGACATCAGTGACCTGAAATACAAGGAATCCAGCAGACAGTGTACGAGCCATTCAATTTATTGTCATATCTTTCTCTAGTTATACGATTTGTTCAAATAATAAATTAAATATTTTTTACGTTCGTTTTAAATCTCGCTTAGAATTCGGCTTTGACCCACAATCGGTGATATTTAATACAGCATCGCAGACTGATCTAGCTCCCAAATCCTTTCTAAAGCCTTCACGTGCGCCGTCGCGTGATATTTTATAATATATTATGTTGCATATAAAATCGATATTAGCGTTTTAAGTGTACTTATGTATTGTAGGGCACAGGGTGTGACTGTAATCGGTCGTGAGTTCGATTCCCATTTGTGGTATTACCAGCTATTTTCATTTCCCTCGCTCTAGTAACACGGTACGTCCAGCATTGGGTTCCGCCACTCAACACGCAATAGGTATCTAGAGAGGTGGGTATCGAGTTACTTAACACTAAGCTCCCTCTGCCTACCCCGCTATGGGAAAAATCGTGCAATATTTCTTATAAGAAAAAAAATGATTGAAATATATATATATATATATATATATATATATATATATATATATATATATATATATATATATATATATATATATATATTTTTGGAATAATAGTTGTGTTATCGGGATTTGAAATTGCGGATTGAAGCTAAACACAATGTATTTATTTACTTACATTGTAAAATTTTTTTAAAATTTAAATGTGGAGGCTTCCAAATAAATTATTAAATGTCTAGTAAAAATTGAACTCAAGGATTGAGTTTGAATTAAGACTCATCTAGATTTGGACAGATTAAATTAAGTGTCAAATCACTTTGTCCTAGGCTAGGTAGTGAATCAAACCAGGCAATATATACATTTACAGTACACATAGGAATGCATATGCGGGATTAAGCAAGATTAATGTATTTCTTTTATATTTAAGTCCAATCTCAATAGGTCCTAAGAACTTATAAACATATGACAAGTACGAATATAAATAAATTAAAAAGCTAAGCTGGTACATATAAAATTCCTCTAACCAGCATATGCCAAGTTTGGCATGGAACAAACCCACAACCAGTTAACAGTAGCTCTAATCCACTCCACTTCACCACGATGACCTCGTATATGCCACATTTATTAATAAAAGACACGTTTTCCTAACATTTGCTATTTTAGTTACATAACATAAGTGAATTTGTACCTAGTTGATAACAATATGTTGAAAACACGTGTGCTTTTAATTGCATACAATATGAGGCGCTTGATGGATGTAGATCTATAGGGTGACCATGGGCTAAGAAATTATCGATTATACTTTTTACTGATAAAAAAGCGATGGGTTTTTGTACAAAATTAATAAATCTAAGCTATCCATAACTTAGGAAAGTGAAGAGCAGAGTGATTTGATTCTATATTCTTTTTGTGTTATCTCATATTTACATATATAGCTTATGTACAGTGTAAAGCTGTCATATGTCAAATAGATGTGGATATATTACGCGTTATTCCATTTTTCTTTATATGTATATGTCCAGTTAAGATATTTTATCCCATTTCTCTCTCTTCTCTCTCTCTCCATATTAACAAAAGCTTCATAGTAATAAAATATGTTGATTCATATTAAGTTTATATTTTCTTTTTGTTACATCAATAAATTAAAGTCACACTACTCTTGCGTCATGATTATTATCAATTGATAACGCCCCCTATATCGGGCCCGCATAAGTGCTTGATTGTACGCGCAAATAACTTATAAGTTCGAAAGCTGTAATGAAGGAAAATTTATGACATATTTTTAATTTAATGGAATTTATGACCTTATGTAACGTAGAAAGCTGTTGCTATAAGCATCACGCTTTATCCTGCTTACAGTACATCCAGAGGGAACCTAGTAAAATAATGCTTAACCCCTTATTATAATTAAGGTCCGAGTGTGGGGGGGAGGGGGTTGGTCGGAATACTGTAACACAAGGTATCCTAGTACAGATTCCGCTCTCTCACAATGGATCATGCTTAAAAGTTCTGTACGATGTATATGAAATAAGCTGTACAACTAATATAAAGCATTGTGAGCGGAAAAAAAATTGATTATCACTTTCTGCTGAAAATCAAGCCATTGTGTGTCCAGGAGCCACAACTTGCCTCTTTATGTGTAGTGCCTCAGTGTATCCTGTCTATCCTGTTAGACGCGGGATATAGTGGATAGTTAAAAAAGTTAAAGTAGCCCAAAAAGAGAGTAAGTAAAAATATTTTAATTATGTCTTACACTGTGGCTGGAATTAGAGCCCAGTACTATATCCGCTCAGATATATCACTACACTATGACGGTATTAAAAAGAATCAATATTTACTAATGAGTGATTGACACGTAGAGCCGAAATTACGTAGAAATTTAACATGTGAAGCTCTTGCGGCGTGTAAAAGAAAGAGAGCTACGAGATAGAGAATTGAGCTAGAATTTTCCTTACAAAACGGAAATGTACGTTTTATAGCCCATATATATGTAATTGTGTATATATTATATGCCATATATCTAAACGATTAAAGATTTTATACATCAACCCACTATAAAACATTAAAGTCATTATTTCAAACATCTCCCACCTAAAATTTTCTATGTTGAATGTCCTACGCAAGTGAATTCCAATGTTATTAGAAACAATGTGGCTAGAATTAAGTCTTTGTTAGACGACCAAATGTAACTAGCCGGATGTACTTTGTTCAATACAAATACAAGCTGTAGCCCCCTACTTGGGTTCCGTGATAGAATTTATTTTAAGGGTTCCGCACCTCACAAGGAAATCGATGGGCGAGTATGACTTCACTGATATTTTTATTATTCACATTACCTTCCTTGTAGTAGTTTTCGCTGTTTGTTGATAAGTAAACAATAGTTAGTTATTTTGTATAATTATAAAATCATCAGAATTTTGGAGTTCAAATCACTGGTACACCGAATTTTACGAAGATTCTTATTCTCTCTTACTTCTTAACTCTCTCTTATATATATATATATATATATATATATATATATATATATATATATATATATATATATATATATATATATATATATATATATATATATATATATATATATATATATATATATATATATATATATATATATATATATATATATATATATATATATATACATTTAATTGACCCGTCTAACCACATTTAAATGTACCTAGATTATATTATAAACATTCGAGGGCAAATTAGATCTATTATTTATATTTATTCAATTATATTATATTACTATTAGATAGTTCAACATTGAAGCCGTCAAGCGCAGCGGTACAGCATCTGACTGTAAACGCGACGGTTGTGGTTCGATTATGATCATGAGGAGAGATTGAATGAAAGTGTGGCGTTGACTTCCTCCACCGTAATGTCTCAAAATTGGGCGCTGCCTTAAGACACTCCGTCTTAACTCTAGGAGAGAGGGCTCTCTACTCTGATATATGCAGGAAATAGCGTGAAAGATTTCTTAAATAAATATTTCAAAGTTGGAATCAATCACGTTTACAATCATCGGTATCACTCACAAAGGTCACAATGGCCTCTATTGAATACATATAATAAAACATTATTAAAATTGTGTGCACAAAAAAAAATATGTCTGTTTGTATGTATGTTTGTCTGTTTGCACACGCTAATCTCCAGAACCAATGGATGGATTTGAATGAAACTTTTTGCTGTAGGTATAGCTAATAAGTCTGGGCAACATATAGGGTATAATTTGTTTTGAACCTGGAACACCTGATGTAGAGACACTTAAGAGACCAGCTAAAGAATTTGAAATAAAGAATAAGAAACCTATTTAGCTATGATAAACATTTTCTGTTGACCCACAAGAAATATTAAATAAATCTTCGTAATATTCCAGTACATTAATAATGTACAATATGACTCATGTTATATGAAGAAAAAAGCTAATTATTATTTTAATATATATAAATATTTTTGGAATGAAGTATTATTGTCGCTAATATTAATTAACAACGGGAAGTTTGTATGATCTTAGATAGGCGGGTCAATTTTTCACAATATTTTATATATTTTATATTGTTATCGCTTTTAATAACTTTTGTAATAGAAATGTAATAATAGTAGTTTCTTTTTTATAAATATGTTGAGAAAGTTATATATATACATATATATATATATATATATAGATATATATATATATATATATATATATATATATATATATATATATATATATATATATATATATATATATATATATATATATATATATATATATATATATATATATATATTATATATATATATATATATATATATATATATATATATATATATATATATATATATATATATATATATATATATATATATATATATATATATATATATATATATATATATATATATATATATATATATATATATATATATATATATATATATTATTGCCAGGGTATTATTGCCTATTGCCAGGGTCTGCTTTCCTACTTAGTCTACTCCACTTTGCACGGTCTTGAGCATCCTCAGTGGTTAGTCCATTGGCTCTCATGTCGTGCGTCACGACGTCCAGCCATCGCTTCCTTGGGCGTCCGGGGGGTCTTACTCCAGGGACAGACATATCAAGGCATTTTCTTCCGACGTAGTTCTTAGGCCGGCGCAAAACGTGGCCATACCATCTCAGACGACGCTCTTGGAGCTTATCCGCTACGTCACGGACCCCAAGACTACCTCGAATGATGAATGTGTTGCGTATGCGGTCAGCCCGAGTAACGCCACACATCCATCTCAGCATCTTCATCTCCGTTACGTGAAGCTCCTGAGTGTGCCGAGATAACGCTGGCCAACATTCGCTGCCGTAAAGAAGAACTGGTCGGATCATGCTCTTGTATATCAGCCCCTTGAGTTTGGGCGGTATTCTGCGATCGCAGACCACACCAGTGACCTCCCGCCATTTGGCCCAAGCAGCGCTAACCCGGGCGTGGACATCGTAGTCGATGTCTCCGGACTCGTGCATAATGGATCCAAGGTACCTGAACTTCTCCGACTTAACGGCTGGCTCAGGCCCGATGTGGATGGTGCTCGAGTCTGGGTTCCCGCAAGCCATGTACTCGGTCTTTGACACATTCAGTTTAAGACCACCGTTCTCAAGCGCACCCTTCCAGGCATTCACTTTACGCTCCAGCATCAGTCGGTTCTCGTCAATGAGTACTATGTCATCGGCATACATCATCAGCCATGGAGGCTGGTCCTGGATGTGAGCCGTGACAGTATCTAGCACTACATTAAACAAAAGTGGACTAAGAGCTGAGCCTTGGTGAACCCCTACTGTAATTGGGAAGGGTTTGGTATCGCCAACAGCGGTCCTAACTGTAGAAATAGAGTCGTTGTACATGTCTCTGATAATAGCAACATAGGATTCAGGGATCCCTTTGGATCGCAGTGCCCACCAGATACACTGACGTGGCACACAGTCAAAGGCCTTCTGCAGGTCTAAGAGTGCCACATGCAGAGCTCTCCTCTTTTCCCTGTGTGCCTCCATCAAAATTCTGAGGGCAAAAATGGCGTCCGTAGTGCCTGATCCTGGCTGAAATCCATATTGACACTCAGAGACAGTACACTCTCGGCGGAGCCTGAGGGCAGTCACGCGCTCGAAGAGCTTCATGGTGTGACTCATAATCTTAATGCCCCTATAACTACCGCAATCTTGAACACTGCCCCTTCCTTTTGTAAATAGGGGTAATAAAACTGTGCCGCCATTAATGTGGCATCGTCCCAGTGTTCAAAATGCGGTTAAAAAGATCAGTAAGCATGAGCACACCACGAGAGCCTAACGATTTCCACGCTTCGATCGGAATATCGTCAGGTCCCACCGCCTTGCCGTTCTTCATGCGTCGAAGACAATTCCGAGTTTCATCAAGGGTTATTGGAGCAATAAGTCCCAGGTTAGGAGGTGATTCAGACGGAATACTACCCGGGTGCTGAGTATTCAGCAGCTCCAAGAAGTAACTTCTCCACCTCTCCTTCACAGAAGCATGACTACAAAGCAGCTTGCCCTGGGAATCTCTGACGCAAAGACATTTTGTGATATCTTGCGTCGCTTTATCCCGAGCACGTGCCAATTTGTAGATGAGCTTCTGCCCCTCCACAGTTTCAAGTTTATCATATAGAGGTAATAAACTTTCACTGCGGGCTCTGGCTACAGCTCTTTTGCTGGCACGTTTCGCTGCTATGTACTCCAGTCTGTCTTCAGGAGAGTTGGAACGCTGCCACTCCTTAAATGCAGTCTTCTTATCATGAATCACCTCCTGTACCTTGTCATTCCACCACCATGTCTCCCTGTCCAGAATACGTCCTCCCTTAGAAACGCCAAGAACATGTTTACCAGCCGTAATAATTGCTGACTGAGCTCGATCCTAAGCATCCTGAGCAGTTTCGGTGTTAGTTGTTAAATTTTGACTGTTAACCTCTGCCAGAAAGTCGGTCTGCATCGGTCCATTCAGCAACCACCACTTGATCTTAGACTTACGCGTCTCGGCTAATTTCTTTCACCAGGAATGACTTTACAGTTAGTTACCTTGCCAACATGACACCGCCTGGTCAATAGATAATCTATTTGGGTTGAATGGAGTCCACTCGCATACGTAATAAGATGCTGCGGACTCTTTTGGAAGAACGTATTCACGATGGCCAGATCAGATGCAATACAGGTTCTTAGGATATTTTCGCCCTCTATATTGCGGCGACCGTGACCAAAACCACCGTGGACACGTTCATACGTATCCGCAGCCTTACCCACGTGACCGTTAAGGTCTCCCCCAACTATGATCACCTCGGTAGATGGTATAGCGAGTAGAACGTCTTCATATTGCTCCCAGAATGACTCCTTTTCGGCCCCGCTACAACCAGCCTGGGGAGCGTAAGCACTGATTAAGTTGGCGATAGCCCCCTCAACTAGTACCTTCACCCGCATCAGGCGGTCGCTGCGTCGGTCAACTTCGAGGAGACCATTCCGTAGCTCTTTAGATAAAACTACTGCTACACCAGTTTTACCGGAAGGAGACCCAGTGTATATGAGCTGGTAACCCTGTCCGATGATACGGGACTTATTGCCCTTCCAGCGGGTTTCCTGAAGGAAAGCACACTGGACCCGACGCCTCATGAGTACATCTGTTAGTTCCCTGCATCGTCCGGTTAGAGAGCCAATATTCCACGTTGCAAAGCGGAGTTTCCTTCTGGGTACTTTCTTCTTTAGCCGTGTCCGTACTTGACACGGTAGCCCTTGCCCATTTAACACAGGTGTAGGGCGATGTGCCTGCGCGTCGTTTAGCGGCGACGCCCTAGCAGTACCCAGCAACATATTTTTTCTTTTCATATGAGTGGCAGGTGGCGGCTTTTTAATGGAGCGATTGCCATCTGACCTCCAAAACCCATTTTTGTGGGAAAAGCCAAGGATGAGAGAGGAAAAGATTAGTAGAAAAGGGGGGGGGGGGGTAAGGACACCACTTTCATGGATTGGGAAGGAGTATGACAGTGGTGGCTCGAGGATCCGGGGTCGCGTACCCGTATGCCCAGTACCAATATCGGACAGATATTTGGCCAGACACCCATAATATATATATATATATATATATATATATATATATATATATATATATATATATATATATATATATATATATATATATATATATATATATATATATATATATATATGTATATATATCTATATATATGTATATATGTATATATATATATATATATATATATATATATATATATATATATATATATATATATATATATATATATATATATATATATATATATATATATATATATATATATATATATATATATATATATATATATATATATATATCTAACAGTACTATGACCAGCTTATAAAATTTTAACTCACTTAAAATACACTCTTAAAAGATATATAATTCATGATTGACCTTAAGGAACACGATATCGATGATACTGGAGGAGAGGACTGGTCTCGTCAAAATGAGAACCTCTTCGAAGGTATGTATCAAGAGGCCAATCACAATGGACGAGGCGAAAGAGGTGTGCTGTGTACGTAGTGTATAAGAATAGGATAAAATGCTAAAAATGTTTTAAAACATTTCATATTCACATATTTCTTTCTCTAAATGTGAAACTAATGTGTAAAGTACCAACACACGTTAAATATCCTAATTGGTAGTCGTGACGTCACTCATTATCCAAATTATAAACTCTAAGCGTTCTACTTATCTAGTAGTTATAATGGTACGTTTGAATAAATGATCGTGTTGGAGGAATATTGTTGAATTATTCTCTTAAACGTATTTATAGTCAATTCATTCGGTCTTGAGCCGAAATGTGAACAAAGAACAAGTTTCTTTTAAAGTTTTAAATTTCTCAAGCTTTTATTTCAATTATTTTGTAGTTTCTATTAAATTTAATGTATACTTTCCCATTTGTTTATCTAGCAGTTAGCTATATTTCTTATGTTGTATTGTCAAAAGCCTAACTCCAAGATAAAAACAAATTATGGATTTTTATCATAGTTTTGTTAGAAGGTACTTAACTATAAAGATAATAATATGAAACATAAAATACATAAAATTTATATTATAATTTAAATAAATACATATTTTCATAATTAGGTAGTATTAAAACGCACTTTATTGGGGAAATCGGGAATCGGGAATCGAACCCACAATACGTCGCGTTTACAAGCAGACGGTGTTTCTCTGCGCTACGACGGTCCTCTAACTATATTTAATAATTTATAAATATATAAACAAATATATATATATATATATATATATATATATATATATATATATATATATATATATATATATATATATATATATATATATATATATATATATATATATATATATATATATATATATATATATAAAAATACCTAAATATATAAAAAAATATGGCAATTCTCATAAAATTCTGATAAAAACCAAGCATTTCTATGTCAAATTTAATAAAAAAAATTAAATTAATCGTCGTAATTACGCTCTTTCTTTGTAATTAACAGTAAGTTCTTTTTTCTTTATCTTATACTATTTAGTTGCTAAATCGAGAACAGCTTTATCTTTACTAGAGCTGAACAAAAAAACATCAGAGCCAATTATTTTTGTATTTACATATAAATTTCGTCACTCGATGATGAAATTCAATAGTACATTACTTTAGATATGTAATGAGCTTTACTCGCGGTTTCGCTTAAATATACTGTCAGAAGTTCTCATGGCCTTCCTTCCTAGCCTCTCTCGATAAATTGACTATTATTCACAATTGTTTTCATATTGGAACCAAAAAATATTTTATAATATTAAAATTAAAAATTAAATTGGACAGGGTAGGCAGAGGGAACCGTAGGAACCTAGTGTTAAGACACTCCGTTCCCCACTTTCCGCCTTTCGGAGCATTGCGTGTTGAGTGGAAATTGAAAATCATTCATTCTCCTCGAGTGGAAATCGAACCCACAAACCGTCGCATTTACAGGCAGAA
The DNA here is from genome assembly GCA_037127375.1 of Dione juno. NCBI lineage: Eukaryota > Metazoa > Arthropoda > Insecta > Lepidoptera > Nymphalidae > Dione > Dione juno. The sequence continues at coordinate 3,973,731 of JAXRJS010000083.1, read as the reverse complement.
CGTATGTCTCTGCGACATGACGGTCCTTATAATATTAATATCGAAATTATTAGAAGATAATATATATATATATATATATATATATATATATATATATATATATATATATATATATATATATATATATATATGTATATATATATATATATATATATATATATATATATATATATATATATATATATATATATATATATATATATATATATATATATATATATATATATATATATATATATATATATATATATATATGTATAGCAACGTTCTCATCTTAAGTAATATCAAGAAATAGCCAAGTTATTATTACGTTTTGTAATTTCCGTTTCCGCCCAACTTGAGACACTATTGACTGACTCGCAACACTTTAAAATAGCAATTAGTGATGTTTTTAAATTATTATTGTGAGAAGAAACTACTTAGCATTCTATGGATTCACCGTAAGGATGTAGTACCTGTCATACCAATGTCAGGCAGCTTGGACCCAAGGGCCACCTTGTTGTGCGCATTAACTCCCGCTCGCCTCCGCTCTCCGACCTCCTCTCTCTTCCTAATCAAATTTGAAATTAGCCTAATAACGACCTTTGAAATACATTATAGAAATTGGGTCATGATATTTCTATACAGGTCAAGACTAGAAATTTTGTTGTTATACCTCTCGCTTTTACTTCTAGAATATAGTTAAATCCTTTATTATTATTATTATTATTATTCTGAGAATATTAGAATAAAACTGTTTCTTAAGTGAAATTCAATAACGTTACGGTGGCGTTATTGATTTAATTTTCCGTTATATTTGTGTTTTTTCTGCTTTACACTATATTTCGCGAGAATCTAGTGTTAAAACACTCCGTCGAATGACAGTGGTATTCTTGATATGAGGAAAAATTTAAATTAAATGAAAATGATATACGAAAACCAGCACTGTACAATAACCTTAAAGAAAAACCACCTTTAAATCGAACCCACACTTACCGTCCGTACAATTACATAATTCAAAATTTAAAACAAAATTTATTTGTTACATTTAAAAGCATGTTGATTGGTTATGTAGTATAAACTGGCCTTAACAGTTAACGCTTAATAGACTAAATTGGCGTCCCCGGTGGAAGTGACTGACGGGCTCTCTTTCGCACAGTAATAGTTCTAGCTCTATATTTGTTCATTGTTTTTTCTATGATAAATAAATTTCAAAGTACATTAATTTTAAATAAAGTATATTATTTTTTTTTATTTTAAGACTTAAGAGCTACACAGAGCTACACTATATTTTCAAGGCTTAAAACCTCCTTCAACGGTCTACATAGATTTCTCACTGTACCTATCTATAGTAATTTCTTATATTCTATAATATAATTTAAAATAACATAACTTAGCGGCGGTATCGCCACACTTTGTCAAATAGATCTATGAATATAAAATAAAAAAAAAAAAACATTATTTCGAGTGGGATTTGTTCCCAATACCACATTTAGACTCGGTTCGATTCGAGTCCAAATATTAAATATCAGCTTGAAAAAAAATCTAAATAATATATACTTACATTTAAATTATGTTTATTTTTGCTGCCATTACTCATATTTACGTCATTGAGTGAGTAGTTTGTATTGCGTAATAAGTAAGCATAGGATGAAATAAATATGTTTCTAGTATCTATTAGATTAGTAGCCACTTCGATTTCTGTGCAAGGCAATTTTAAAACAATCTTGTAAATGATTATAAAAGAACAACTAAATTTTCTAAATAACTTCGTGCCTTGGTAGCGTATAGTGTGTAGCTTTTTACACAAGGTATTTGAACCCGTGTCCTAGACAATAACAAAGAGGTATTCAGTACGTAACAACTCCGTAATTAATTTTATATAAATTTGTTAAAAACTATAAATATATTTTATATTTAGTAACTTAAGTTTCGAAGTAAATATCGACATCAAATTCCATAATAATATACTATACGACTGACACTCATGCTTGACTGACACTACTGACTAGTGTCAAGTATGTTTTTTATTTTATTGTAATTATTTGAGATGCAGTTTGCCACGTGATATATGTTAATTGTATGACAATTATGCCCTCGTGGCGCAGTAATATAACATTTAACTATAAACGCGACGGTTATAGGTTCAATCTCCTTTATTTCGCCGTTATAATTAAGCAAAGTGCGGCGTTGAGTTCCGCCGAGAGAACTAAATAATTCTCAATTACCTTCACGCTGTATCCCGCAAATATTCATCTTAACACTAAGGTATATGCCTATCCTGATATATGCGGGATACAGCGTGAATCTAATTGAGATTTAACAGAAGCGTGGCAGTTGTAAATCCGATTAAGAATCCGTGACGTTAACAGAATCAATATCGTTCAGATTACTCATCGATTTTCCATTACGGCTCTGGTCTGTAGTTGTGAGATTATTCGATGATTCATTATTATAGTCATACGTCTGCATATGTACATATATATATATATATATATATATATATATATATATATATATATATATATATATATATATATATATATATATATATATATATATATATATATATATATATATATATATATATATATATATATATATATATATATATATGTATGTATCCGTCACTTTGCGTGGAAGGGACACGTGGACTTATGTAATACCCATTGTTATTGAAAATTGGATCTAGTTGTTTCCATTTTCATATACAAATATTCGTAATTTAAAAGACACTAATGTCATATGTAATATAATTTGAGTTCATAGTTTAGATTATCACTCAAAACGTAATGTCTCGAGAGGCGGCAAGTAGGGAACGGAATGTCTTAACACTAAATTCATCTGAATATACTGCGAAGCGGAATATACTGTGAAGCTAAAAAAAAAAGTTAAAAGTTCCGCGAAAAGCACATAAAATTAGCTTTCCACGTGTTTCGCAGAAATCGAATTGGACTTGTTTAACAACATTTTAATATTAAATCAAATCTTAATTGCAATTTTCTTGGTTCTCCAATATAGTAAATATAGTAAAACACACGAATATCATGATCTTAACCATTTCACCTCTTTGTTACAGATGCAGTATCCAGAGCCAAACACACAAGAGAAATCTATGTAAGTTGTATACTAATAAATATTAATCACATATATATTTTTGTAAGCAAATAAAAAAATATATATCCCCATAATAAATCCGTTCCAGATTAATTCAATAATGAAGGATAATTATTAATCAGGTTTACAGTCAGTTAGTATATTTTTTTGTCTGACAAGACAAATCGCGGCGTTAAGCTCTGCCACTTAACACACAGGAAAGGCATCATTGAGCTTTCCATTGAGTCTATCCCGATTGCTACTCCATGTCCTCTACGAATAGCAATTATAACACATGTCATACGCACTCGCTATCGACGATCGATACATATCTACAGTTAGAGCGTTTCAATAATTGAACACGTTACGTTGTATAGTATTTAGGCAGATATGATAGTGTATTGTTTATTATCTTGTTGAGTTGTCAGAACACCATGTATAAAATTAGAATCAGGGAGAAAAGAATACTTTTTCTATATATTTTTTATATCAAATATGTAAATTAAAATGTATATATATATATATATATATATATATATATATATATATATATATATATATATATATATATATATATATATATATATATATATATATATATATATATATATATATATATATATATATATATATATATATATATATATATATATATATATATATATATATATATATATATATATATATATATTTTTTTTTTTTTCAAGTTTTTATAGCACAATGGAACAGATAGACAAAAAAATTACAATTAAATAAACTCACTCTGGTAAGACATAGCGTGGCGTTAAGTTCCGCCTTATGTCTAAATATTATGCAATCTGACAAAAAGTGAAATTTATAAAAAATATTATATACATACAGATATACCCAAAATATGGTAAAACGGCGTCTTTTGCATATATTTATATTTCAAAATCTCTCTAGGGCCGTCGTAATTTGTGGCTATCACACTGTTTGAGAACGATAAGGAGTAAACATTCAGCGTCATAAATGACATAGGATTTTTAGGATTATCTTATATTCTATGGCTTATGGCTTAAGAAATGGCGGTCAGTGATAAGATTGATTAAAATCCTAAAATAGAAAATATATATATATATATATATATATATATATATATATATATATATATATATATATATATATATATATATATATATATATATATATATATATATATATATATATATATATATATATGTCTAAAAAGTATATAAGTGCTACTTTAAAGACGTAAGTTTAAAGTACTGTAAGTAATGTAATGTACTTTTTTATGTTTGATCAGCCTGGAGCGCGATATGATTCTAATAAAGGAATTCTAATGATTCTAATAAAGCGACTGGGAATCGATCTCACTAACACCGGGGGGAATGAATAACTTTAATTGCCTCTGCCTTTTAAAAAGAAAAAGTGAATTAAAGCGGAAAATGGGAAACGGAGTGTTTGGACACTAAGTTCTCTGCCTAAGCTGTACGTAGGACACAAAAAAAAATTATAATCTAGTAGTTATTTCTCGATTGAGAATCGAACCCAGAACCCGCATATTCATCAAACCCTTTCGTTCCGACCATACCATGCCGTTTATATAAAATATTAACATGCACTTTCTTGTCCCGCTTTGATGTGTGTTTCCGACCGCCCGCTTTGAAATGGAGCTTTGTTTTCTTCTCATAATGAATGGTTTAGAATGTATGAATGAATTTCTTTCTTGAATGGGGCCAATTTTTGTTCGTTCTTTTTGTGTCATAAAGTTATATGTACGCATTAACGGGATTTATGTGCATAATTTGTGTTACAGTTATATATATCTATATATATATAGGATATGTGGAGGTTTTATAATTAGTATGGCACTATGAGCTTGAATTATTTTTTTAAAATAAAAAAAACGCTTTACGTTTTATGCTGCATATAGCATATAGCAGGGTAGGCAGAGGAAACTTAGTGTTAAGACACTCCGTTTCCCACTTACGCCCCAATTTTAGAGACCATACGTATTGAAACGCGTTAGTTACCCTTCTCTTGTAACTAGTCCAACCGGAATGGCGCAATGGTTGTGGGTTCGATTTTAGCTCGGGGATATTTTTTTCATTTCTCTGCTTCAGGAAGGGAAAATGTTCCTCTGTTCTATATCCAATGTGTGGTATTCGTATAGAAAGCCCAGAATGGCGTGTCTTGACACAAGATTCTCTCCGCCTTCATATACGTATATACCAGATATAAGAGATACAGAATACAAAATCCTGACAAAGAAAAAAAACTCTTTTTGTATAGTAATGTTCCCATTATATACCAATATAATGTACCAATATAGAAACCCAAAGCGTTACTTGCATACTTAAATAGCACACACAAAGAAAGCTTAACTTGACTTAATTATGAAAAAAAGGTAAAAAGCTTCACACTTTATCCCTCATATAGCAGTGCGGTAAAGGGTATCTAGTGATACAACACTCCGTTTCCCATTTTCCTAAGCGCGTTCTTGGTACCATTTTTCCCAAAGGGAATCGACCCCATAACCGTCGCGTTTAAAGTTAATCACCATGCCACTGCACCGCGATACTTAATTTTAAACAAAATTCAAACTTAATTAAAGAATGGAAATATGAAAATCTTATATAAAATATTTTTTTCTCCATAAAATAAGTTACTTTAAAAAAGAATCTTCTGTCTTTCTTCTTAGAGTAGGCAGAGGTATATATAGAGAGATATATTACTATTACATATAGAGAGATATATTACTATTACATATAGAGAGATATATTACTATTACATATAGAGAGATATATTACTCCTGTATTCACTTTGCATTTAGTTTAACAAATGTGTTCCAAATAACGTTGCACTTCTAGACAAGGTTAATTTATAAGACTTTTCGTAACTGGATTTGAAACTCCAAAAACCATCAAATTTAAAACAAATTTATTTTAGATCGAATTAAAAATCATTATATGCCAAGTATAGAAGCGTTGGAGTCAAAAGAATTTAAAATGTTACATTAGACCTAGTAAAGACATACATTTGACAAACTTAACAGGAAGCCCAAATAAACAGACCTCCGTATACACGGTCCTATTTTTATCGCCATAAGGCACTTTTTCATTGTTTTGTAATGGGTTTGCGGCAAAAAATTATGGTGCAACAGATGTGGAACATGGCTCAGTTACCATTATACCTTGAGCTCTTAGGATTCTTTGTAGTTCGTGAATTTTGAATATTACATTTGGATAGAGCGGGGGAAGGCAGATCTTATAAAGGTGGCCGCTCCGTGATTTATTCTTTCTTTGTTTGAAAGCGGGACTAAGTTGACACATTTTTTTTAATTCGGCCGAGTAAAGTTTTTTCTTAAAACGATGATGTATTGCTCATTTCGTTTAAGCCCAGTTCAAATTTGTATCAACGGTCTGTTTATTTTGTGATTACGTAAGTAAAGCTTTTTATATAAGCTTCTTGATATTTCGTGCTTTTAGTTTGTTTTTTAGTTATATAATAGTCTATTCTCTTTCTCGTTTAGATATATTACCATTTGTTTTGTAAAACTTCGAATAATAAGGCGGAGAGTGGAGAACGGAATGTTTGTAGATATCTCGACACATCAAAAGATGTTCTAGTAGATATCAAAGTAATTCCGTTCACTTTGTTTTGTGAGATAATATTAATTTGATCTTAATATTATTGCATTTCTATATAAATATGATATGATAATTTTTTTTAAGTTTTTCAAAATTTCCTGTTGACATATTAAGTAATTAAAACGTATAGTGCTCTATATTTGTTGTTTGGAAATTTTATGTCACGTTTATTCATATACAAAAAATTGATTCATTTTGTTTCCCGCATGTAGCAAAACAGACAATGGGAACTTAGTGTTAAACACTCCGTTCCCCACATTTCACCCAATTTTGAGAGCTATGCGGCGCCCGTGTTGAGTGGCAAAACTCTACGCGCCGATATGTCCTGTTAATAGAGCGAGGAAATGATATCATTATATAATTAATTTACCTCTCGAAGGAATCCACAACAGCCCCGTTTACAGTCAGATACTGTGCCACTGCGCTCTACCATATACCTACATTCTAGACAAATACAAAAATTTCCTCTACCAATATAAAGGCATCTTTAATACGCAACATTATTCAGTTCAGATAACACCTCATTTGTGCATTAAAAGACTCCATTCATACAGACAAGCTATTCTTTGAGACGTTCTTCTTACATTTATTTTCTATTCAAGCGAAATGAAACGACTCTATCACATTGAAATAAGATAGAATTTGCATCGAAACTTGAAAATACGGATGTAGCATTAAATTTGTACCTCCCAAACCTCTCGAACTCTATTTCAAGGCAATAAAACATATATTTGGTTACCACAGCGTAGAGACGGTAGATTTAAACTACAATTTCGATAAGACTCTACATTCTTTATCACAACTGAATAAAGTTTATTCTTGCTTGAAATATTTAAATTAATTTTCTTAATACATCTTGCGATTTCGAACCATATTTCAAGTGGATAAAGTCGAAATTTGTTTGTTAGTGTGATTGTAAAGTGGTATGCACACGTGTAGTGCCCCAGTTATAAACGTATGTAAATCTCTTTGTTGTCGGTTGCGTCAAAGTAACGGGACTGATGTGGTACAAGCCTTATAGGTATTATTATTTTTAAAGGATGAAAATAAGATGGAAATTATATCTACATTTAAATGTATATTATATATATATATATATATATATATATATATATATATATATATATATATATATATATATATATATATATATATATATATATATATATATATATATATATGTATAATAAAAAATAAAGGACTAAGTAAAATAAGGATATACCTTATTTTACTTAGTCCTTTATTTTTTATTATTACTACTTGCTAGCTTTTACATGTTGCTTCACCTGCGTAGTCAGATACAAATAACTGACAGTCATACAAATAGGACCCATGAAGCAATCTAACCTGAGCTGAGCTGGCTGCAAGTACGGTGGGCTATATAGAAACGATAAAGTAATGCAATATAGCCAATAGCTCACCTAAATAAATAAAATATCTAACAAAAAAATAATCTATCAACCCTGTAGTTCCAAAGATTAACGCGTTTTCCAAAATTTTTTTTTTAATTTTTAATATTAGTACAGACTATATAAATAGTCAGTTGCAATTTTTCCTTTTTTTTGTTAAATTCCACGCTAAAATCGATAAATTTTTAGTATATTCCATTTTCCACACCTTTGAGCGAGGTGTCTTGACTCTAGATTGCCTCTGCCTACCCTGCTATATACTATAATTTCATTACAAATATAAAAATACATTCATACAAAAAAAATGGGTTATAAAACGTTCATCGGACTGTTATCACGGTGGTTGTGGATTCAAGTCTAAGTCGGGGGTGTGAGTTATTTCCATTTCTCCGAAACCTTAAGACAAGATTCTCCGTTAACTTACACCTTTCAACAACTCGTTTTCTGTTCAGATGGAAAGCTAAGACCAGAATGTCTTGACAAGAAATTTTCTTATTTGAACCTGCTATCTAATAATAATAATCAATCTCCTTCAAATATTTCATCGTTTCAATAGTTATTGAAGAGCTTATCTAAAAGCTCGATTTTATATTCAACTAAAGCGTTAAAATTAAACGATTTAGTGCCCTCGTGTCCAATTTGCTCGAGCGTATACGATCTTAAACAGATCTCATACATTTTATAGCATGGATACTGCCAAGAAATGGATATTCTACTATTTAAATATATCATTCATTTTCATTGTGGTTCAGCTTGTGTGTGGTATAAGTTGAAATCCCATACAAGCATGAGCCTGAGAAATGAGAGGAGGGGGTGTACACGCCCACCCCAGAATAATTAGGTGTCCTACCACATCCAATAGTAGAGCTTTCACCAAATAAATATATAAGTTTCATAAGCTATCCACGAGTAATTATTGGTAAACAAGAATAACTTTTTATATTTTGTCATTTTTGCTGCTAACTGCTATTCCACGTTGCAGTTTCGAGTCCAGTACGTTCAAACATTTGATTATACTTCATAAAAATGTTTCATAGGGATACCTTATAAGCTTTCTTTCACTATTTAATATTTCACTTTTAAAGATCCAATGAATTTTCACATTTCCCATCTATTCTTTCTTTATATTTTTATATATATCCATCACAGTACCAGTGAAGCCATCTACCATCCATCCATTCATCTGCCATTTTCAGGCAGGGGAGGCAGAGGGAACTTGGTGTAGCAACACTTCGTTCCCCTCTTTATTCTCTTGTTGAGTCAAAATCCGTACTCATGTTCACCTTAAACTATAATTTTTAAAAACTAGACATTTCTATTTAAGGCAGTGTTAATAAGAAATATATATATATAAAATTTCATACAAAAATCTACACTATCTCAAAAATAAGCCTACGTTACTTTAAACCAATTCCGAACCAATGGACGGCAATCGTTATAGTTTACAGCGTGTTCCCGAAGTATTGCCAAATGTATGTTTATTATTTCTTAAATATGTTATGTGCCTACGTCATGTAACGAGAATAAATTTCTCGCTTATAGTACGTGCGCGTTAAAAGTAAACTATAGACGCTGTCGCAATCGTTTTACTGTTGTAGTTAAAAATGTTTTTTTTTTATTTTATGTAATCAGATGCCTTGAAAATACTTTATATCAGGGCGTTTGTAATATCCATTCAAAATATCATATATCATCATATTATTTGTAAATAAGTAGTTAATTTAATATTTATATTTTCTAAATAACTTTTTTGATTTCTTCTTATTTAAAAGCTCTATGGTTATAACGACCATGCTGCTCTAGTATGTTTTCTTTCTTATAGTTTCTTAATAGTCAAGTACGTATATTCGATTCTTAAATTCATCAATCATTCAGTATTCATTTGAACTTAATATGGTACATCACCCTTTGAATTACATGACACATTAAAATCATGAGACAGCCAGCAAGGCTTTAACGCTGTTCAATATTTTCAATGTTAAAATTAACTAATTTGTCATAGATTCTAAAATTGTATTGATATATTTTTCACGTTCTACCCCGCACGTCAGGTCAGGCGGGAATAACCTAGTATAAATACACTACCTTCTCCACAATGCCAATATTGATAAAGCTATAATGGCATTGTGGAGAATATGTGAATGTGGAATTTCCCCCAAACGAATATCGATCACCCAATCATCTTCCATCTCTTAAGACAAGCTAACTAGTCAATAGAGGAGAACGTAATAATAATTCACTAAAAACCACTAAAACTAGCCCCTAGGAAATTAGAAATAAAAACCAATTTACAATTCTAACACGATAAAGTGGGCAATGGTAATAAATATTGTAGAGCCACGACTACGTGTGTGATGACATGAAGTGATATATCGGTATACGAGACTGCCGTTAATTATATAGTACCTACAGAATATATTACGCTTGATAACGTATTTATAGATGTAAAGCTTTCTTTTAAGAAAAGAACATATATTATTGAAATTGTATGAGAAAGAAGTTTAAAGAAAGAAAAATGTTACTTAGTGAAAAAATTGTTACAATACAAATTATACTTTCACATTTAATAGTTAGTGGACGTAAAAGCTCTTACGAACGGTCCAGTTAAAGACAAATAGTCTAGTAAAGAGCTTTTGCACTATACATGTTTGTATTTTTTAGTCAGGAATGGCAGAAAACAATACAGCTTTCTGACTGTTTTTTTTTTAAATTGTTTGAATTAGAGTTGTATCCTCAAAAATTACTTGCAGCACGAGGCTATGACACCATAATGGCGTCAAACCTGATGCTGAATAAAATTTTTTTTACGCTTTGTTTCGTATATAGAAGGTAAAAGGAATCTAGTGTCAAGACATTCCTTTTTCCGATATTTACCTCAATCCGGGACATTTCATTCTGAGTATTGGAGCTCAAAATAAATAACATAATAACTAATATTTTATAGCTTTATCCACAAGCTTACTATGTACGTAGCCTCTAGCTAGCTACTCTCTTAGTAGGTAAATTTAGAATAGCTCTATAAATAATAATCGTTACAGTTCCAAGAAAGCTTTTCAATGGCACCTTTCAATAATCGAAAATCACAGAACAAATTTACACTACTGTACATTTAAGGAATAGAACAATCATTCTTTCAACGTGGATTCGAAGGCGGGATCGCGTTAATAGTCAAAACAACTGCCGTCCATTAAAATAACTGGCTACCGGCTTGGTGTAAAATAGAAGTGCAAGAGTTAAAATATGCTATTGAGGTGTAGGGGTATAGCGCTTGATTATATGACCGATAGTAGTAAGTTCGGTGTCTGCTTTGGGAAATATCTATATTTAAATTATTTTTATTTCTGGAAATGATCTCTATATTTAAATATCATAATATAATATCAAATAATCTCTATATTTAAATATCTGTATTTAAAATTATTTTTATATCCCACTGTGCTAGGATTCCCGGTGTTAGGTTCCGACACTTAGTACGTAATGCCGGTGGAAAAAAATCACCTTATTTTAGGGTATTATAACTAAGTGTCTTAACTTTAGAACCTTATTAGCTACCAAAGAGTATAAATTATACAATTAGCTCTGTCATACTGAATATCATAGTGGACAAAACATGTATAACAACTGTCCCGAGCTTCAAACCCGCTACCATCGTGCATATAATTAGAACCTACCACTCTTCAAGAGCAATAAATACAATGCTAAAGAACAATAAATAACTCCAACAGAACGCTTGTTCATATAATCTATACTATACGTACATATATTCGTTTAATAATATTGGCCGATGACTCAGTGGAGGCTACTTCCATTGTTAGGTCATACGTCATGCTCATGTGCCAGACTAGACAAAAAATCACTTTGTTATATATAAAATAGACGTTTTCTCATTCTACAACCTTGACTTGTGCCTATTTGGACTGAATTTACTTAGTTTTGTAGGATTTGGTTCATTTTTTACACATTTTACACTCTTGGCTTATTGTAGTATACAATTTTGGTAATAAGAGCGCTAGTAACAAGGCAACACGGGATGTTTAAAAACTTAGTCTAAAAACTGGAAAGTGGAGAACGGAGTGTCTTAACACTAGGTTAACTCTATCTATCCTGCTATATGCTGGATACAGCGTGAACTAAAAAAAAAAGATTCATAAAGATAAACTATCAATACATGAAATACCATCCATCAGAATCAACTTACAAGGATATCGTAAAAACTTGTATAGACAAAGTAAAATCGTTTGTAAGGATTTAACGTATATATTATATAATAATATTTTTCCTTTTTAGCACCCTCCGTTAATTGTGGGGAACCTAGTGTTTAGACACTATGTTCCTCGTTTTAATCCCCATTTTGCGGCATTGGGTGTGGTTTTGTTACGAGAGTAAGGAAATAATTAATTCTCCCCTCATGGGAATAGAAGCCACAACCGTCGAGTTACAGTCAGACGCTGCTATGCCTTAACTATCTAATTTCCATAACAAAATTATGAAAATGGCATAGCAAGATGAATGCCGTAGTAATATAAGTCGGGCATGCCATTCAAATTACATTGACTGTTATATAATAATACTTATTAGAACAATTTAAACTAAATCCAATATCTCTGACCTAATAGCAAAACGAGGAAAGATCAATCTTTACTAAATTCTCTTTCCAGTGAAAGGTAGAGAGAATTTAGTAAATAGTAGTAGTAGAGCGTTTAGTAAGTCTTAAAACAATAAACTCAGATTTATTCGCCCTAAGAACCTAAAGTAAAGACCTCAATTTTTTTACATAATAAAAAATATGTTAATATTTATCATTTTTATGTATTAACTAAATAATGAATATATAATCATACACTGCTATATATTTCGTCATAAGTCATATACATGTACATTATATACCATTTGATCGCTATATAAGCTTTGGATTTAGGATCGGTCTATACAACAAATTAAGAAGGCGGAAATATCAGCGATTGCCCTTTGAATTAGAACATGGTAAACCGTTTGACCCCAAGACTAAACTAAAATGTCATATTGCAGCAAATAGCCATCTATTTTATGGTGGAAATAAATTGTCTATGTATTTGTTGGTTCGTAAAGAAACAATAGTTCTATATATATACGTATGTATGTATGTATGTATGTATGTACGTGCATATATATGTATATATATATATAAACTCGTTAACCGTCCGTCTTTCGGTAAATTACGTTTGCGAACACATAAAAACTAAACGATAAGGGTTGTAGCGTGGAGCATTCTGCATTTACCGGACTATCTTTCACGTTTGATAAATCACGATACCCACCCTGCCGCACCCCGTGATAAACAAAACGCTATTTTCCTCGGCATTTGCTTATAAAGGGTGCGCCGCCACAACTCTATTACGACGTTATTAGGCGACCTCAATAACAAAATAATAAAGAAAACGACCTTAAAGTAAAATAAACAGATGATCTGGTACCTGCAATAAGGGTGTGTACAGACTACGACGCGCCCCAACTAATGAGGACAGTTTATGGGGCGAGTTAGCATTTAGGTTTATTGTTTCTGCGCGCGCACCCTGTACAGTGCCTTTATAAGAAGTGACATTTGTCGTAAACGTTCAGTAGTACACGTGCCACGGAACAGTTCAGAGCTCGCAGCAGTTTTAGCTCTTGTTAATACGAGTGACTCAATTCGCCTACACTCGCTAATTAGACTATAGCCTAGAATTGGAATTATCGCGTGGGTGTATTTTAGGTTAACTAACATATGGCCGTGTTAATTGAGTTCAAATAAATGTTCTTCCTTCATCATCCTTCATTGTATTTTAGTTTTGAAAGTTTACGCGAAAATGCAGTACTATCTTAAGCTTTTGATTATAAATACACGAAAGCGTTCAAAAAAGATTTGAAGTTGTTTTAATCCTTCATAATTTTGGTAAACTTGCTAAGAAGTCCCTTCAAACCGTAATCCTGAATGAAATTTTAAGCGATAATAACTTTCTTATTACACGCGGTGTTCTTTTAATTTTGGATCATTTAACTTCGTTGGGAGTGAGAAGGTTGAGAAGATTTTGTGGTTACAAATTTCGTCGACATTTAAATTTTATTATCTGGTAAGTTATTAAGAACTTTTTTTTTTTTTTTTTTTTTAATTTAATCTACATTTTTTTTCCTTCACATTGTATCCCGTACATCGGGTATAGAGTAATAAGCGTATATAAGTAATAATAAATTTTTATACAATACAAATATATATATATATATATATATATATATATATATATATATATATATATATATATATATATATATATATATATATATATATATATATATATATATATATATATATATATATATATATGACGTACCAAGCCAGTAGATTTATGGCCAAGGAAATCTTCGGTTTAAAATAATTACCAACAAACTTTCGCAATTAGGCGCAACTTCGATCACTAATGTACAGAATATTGTATAATCTATGGACGATTTCTTGATCTTGAATCGTTATAAGGAAACTTTCCTTGAGAACTTTAAATATGGATTTAGTTTGTGTACTTTGAAAATATTAGTTGCAGCCGTAAATTAATACTTGTAGATTGTAGATAACTTTAATCACATTTCAGCTTCAGCTTCCTGTATAGAGTAATGTAGACAGAGGTAGCCTAATGTCTAGACATTCCGTTCTCCGCTTTATATCCAAATTAAAGACATTGCTTTCATTCCTGATAATCAATAGCTATTACACGTCGTTCGGTTCGTTCGTCGGCCGTGAGTTCGATTCCCACTCGATAAAAATTATTATTCTTTCTCGGATGGGTATTGGAATATCTTAAAAAAAAATTTCTGTCTACCATGTTATTTGGGAAAAAAGCGTTAAACAATCGCTATTATTATTCATACAAATATATAGAACAGGATATAGATCGTTATTCATTAGTCGTAGTACCACAAAAACGTTCTAGATCACGTACTAAATACATTAGAAGCATGTTCTAAGAAACATATATATATATATATATATATATATATATATATATATATATATATATATATATATATATATATATATATATATATATATATATATATATACATATATATATATATATATATATATATATATATATATATATATATATATATATATATATATAAATATATATATCATTCGGTACCGACTGATTGTCTGACTGAAATTACACAACAGAGAAATTTGAAAATTGACGTATAGTCCTTGGGGAGTTATAGGAGAGCATTAGGGGAGGATTTCCCGAAAATACAACAGAAATGGGAAAATACAGGGATTTAAGTTTTATAGTCTACGCATTAAACGAAGTTGTGGGCTACAGCTTGTATGTATACGAGTATATCTCATCGTGAGGCTATTGTGGCTCAGTGGGACATCATCTGACTGGTTTCAAGTTTGACCTTCACTAGAGAGAATGAAATATGAGTTTAGGTCCACCGTAATATCTTGATAGTACTTACCAAGATAAAGAAGATATTAATATAAGATTATTTTTAACATCATCCCCACATTTTTATATCTATAGGCTTTTTAAAGCTTTTATTTGTTTTATAAAATGATCTAATGGTAAAATCTTCTAGACCTCTATCAATTTCAATTTTCCAAGAAGGATAACGATATGATTGATCCTTTGTAGTACATTATGTAATTTTACTATTTATCGATGTTCACTCGATGCGGAAAAACCTTAAATGTTAGTATTTTCTATATTGAATTAATATATGAGTATGTTAATATAAGGAAATATATAAGGAAGAAGTTGACAACAATTTTGTATAATATGTTTTTTTATTCTTCATTTTTCACTTTTAGGCGGAATTTGAGACATTCGACTGGCGGAATTTAGTCAATCTGAGCGGGGAAGTTTAAATAATTCATTCCCCTAAATCAAGATCAAACCCGCGACCACTACGCTGTATTACTATATCGCGATGGCCATATTAGAGATAATAAAAAATATAGGTATCTACTATACCTATATGTTTCTTTGTCTTCACGCATCGCTTACATTTTATGGGATATACATTTTATAGAGGGAACTTAGTATGTGGTACTCTCTTTTTTTCTGCCATCAGTACATTGAGCTGCGTAACACAACACCGCGCTATGCCATACTTTAAGATTTCATTAAAATTATGAAAAAAGCTCACCGTCGACAGAAATATTCAAGTATTGTAAAAATACAAGGTATGAATTTATTTAACTAACATAATATTTTTAATATTTAAATTATTATCATATAGCCTATTTGATAGACAAAGAGCAGCGTTGAGTTCCGCAACGAATGTTATATCCCAGAGCCAACATACACCCAGCTCTACAATCATAATTCATGTAAACACCATAAACTAAACTAACTAAAACGATCAACACCATAATAAAATAAAACTAAGTGTTTGATATATAATAATTCAGTATGAGAGTTTCTTATACGTTTTCTAGCCGTTAGCTACCGTCATTAGTTCCAGGCTGATAGTGGATCACAGGCTTTAATCTTTTTAGGGCAATCTTTCTTCCCGCTATTGTTGATACTAAAGAGAAACGCTATATTTAGATTTGTATAGTATTTATGTGATTGATATTGTTATTTATAATAGTTGATGGGCGGTATGGCACTGTGTTTGTGATATACACCGTGGTAGTGGGTTCTTATTCGTTATGATGTTAAAAATTGAAATTTTCGAGATGAAATTGGATTTTTGATTGAGATGCATCTTTCAACGTACAGTGTCCCAAATTCAGAAGTGGACAAAGTTCTCGCTACCTGCTGTATTGGATAGAATAGAAGATTATTATAAAATATTACAGATGTTCAGGGTTCCGTATTTGAAAAGGAAGAACTCAGGGTCACTTTGTGGTCCGCCTATGTCTGTCTTTACGTCTTTTTTTCCAATTTATATCAAATATCCAATCTATAGTCCCTTAGAGCACAGAAAAAGCACACTTCAGAGTCAACGCAATTAAAACATATGAGCATTTATGATTCATATTTACCGCATTTTATATGAGATTCGACGCGTGATCAAAACCTATAGAGTACTGATCGTTGACGTAAAATTATCTTAAACTTAGCAAATAATTAGTACTGTAACAAAATAACATAAGTACTCATGTACTTAATAGCGCCTACTAATTTAATATTCAGCAGAATTAGAGTTCCGTCACTCAACAGAACCAAAGCACAGGAAACTTAAAAAAATACACAAAAAAAACATTAACGAAAAATTTGACGTAAAGTCGAACACTAGGTTCTCTTTACCTAACTTGGTATGCTGGAAAAGATGCTTAGCTTAAATATATTAAAAAAAAACGTAATAGAAACTTGTAGATAGACCTAATTAGACGTCTATATTAAAGTTTAAAAAAAAAAAAGAAACCCACGCGAACGAAATAGAAAAAATTTTAAATGTGGCAGTTGTTGTTTAGATAATACAATATGTAAAATAAGTAATTTTTAACTCCAAAATTTCGGCCGGGTTGTGTACAAGTTTAGAAAAAGCAACTTATTTGGAATAGATTAGATCTTTTTTAGTAGCAACTATAAACGGGATGGTAGTGGGTTCAATCCCCACTGGGGGAAAAATGTTTTTCATTTCTCCGCTCTAAGACAAAGTTCGGCGTTGAGTTCCGTCACTCAATACGTAAAACTGCTTAGGTGAGCGAAGAACAGAATGGTCCGTCCTACCTCTTCTGCTATATATCAGATAAAGCGTGACTCGCGTGTAAAAAAATATTTAAGATGCTGTAGTTCAATGCTGGTTCTGACACTCAACGTGCCTCCATTACTAAATAGATTATTAAAAAAAATGGCTACTTGCCAGTACGTCGAGGGAACCTAGTGTTAAGACACTCAATCCCCAAAGCTCCCCTTTCCACCAGTTTTCGAGAAATTACGTATTGAGTAACGGAAATCAACGTCCCGCTTTACTACTACAAAGAAAAAATAAAGTCTAAGCATTTTGATATAAAAAATTACAACCTGCCATATTTCTTTACCAATTCCCTGTTTCCATTAAGAGAATCGCCTGAACGCCTAATCTAGAGTCCAATTTATATGATCATTAAGTCTTGCCTTTGTGAGTGTAATTTATCAGATTTCGCCACTCCATTCCTTTCCAATTCCAGTCAGAGATAGATGCCCACCGCTTGAGTGTTATTGTTCTACTTACGTATAACTACAATCAGCTGTTCTTAATAGAACAATAAAATGATGGAGCCGTCCTCAATTAGTTTTATGTATGAAATTGTGTAATATACTTTTATTGCTTGGCAAATTACTATAGTAATTTAATAATATATGTACATGGTATATTTAGCTATAATGTTAATGATAGTCGGGAGTTCAAATCACACTTAAGGAAATATTAGTGTGCATTTCTTTATTTTTCTGCTCTACTATCCCGCTATATACGTGAAAGTGCGTGAAGCAGCTTTTTTTTAAATAATAACTTTTTATTGTCTAATATATATAGCTAAAATCCCGAGCAGTCACTCTATCATTTTGTATGAAAATAACTTACAAAATTTGATACGCAAAACAATATAAAAAGACTACACCGTCCAGATATCGAACCTGCGACTTTTAGCGAATAACATTAGTATTACAAAATTTTACAAAGCAAAAGTAATGGAAAATCAAAATTTAACAAGTACCAATATCGAATTCACGTAGAACAATATGTGTTGTTAAGCCGAAATAGAATCGTGAAACCTTTTTACAACGGATCGAGTTACCTAAAAAGGTGAACCGACATCGTTACGGTAACAAATACTGTGCACTGAGATTTACTAGAGTTACAGATTGCTTAAAATGTTTTAAGCGTCTGACCGTGATGGGTTTGGGTTGAATTCCGGGTGGAAAGCGGAGGACGTAGTATCTTGACACTGGGTAAAAAAAAACTTACATGTCATTAATATTTTTTTTTTGATGGCATAAAAAAATACGTATAAAAGTCATAAATATTTCATCAATTATGTTATTTCCGGTTAGAAAACAAGATACGGCGTTGAGTTCCGCATCTCAATATTGTATGGAAAGTGGGGAAAGTGGTTGCTTGAGCACTAGATGTCCTCCGACTAACACGATTTAATGAAGCGCTTTATGCTTGAAAAGAAAGCTTTATTTAATTTTAATGATATGTTAGAAGACGGAATCTTAAATCCATCGAGAAAAAAATACTGCTTAGCTTTATATAAATTAAAAACTTGACTATAAAACTTTTATTTCCTACAAGCACAAATTGTAATACTCTAAAACGTATTTTCTGCAGCTGCTGGGGAATACACGTCTATTGGATTGCGAGAGATGTCCCTTTAGAGTTTGGTTAGAGATCGAATGCAAGCCTTTTCAAGCTTTTATTTTTATTGTTATATATGGTGCTTTATTTTTAAAATACAAGAAATAGGGCTTGGCTTAAATTAAATTTAAGTATTGTTAAAAAAGATCACCCTAACAATGTAATATAGTATACTGAAGAAATAAAAAGAGCATATTATGTTAAAACCCTCGTGATGTAGTGGTACAGTGTAAACACGATGATTATGGGTTCGTTTCCCACTCGAAGGAACGAATGTATGTAAATTATTTTCATTACCCCTTCTACTTGTCCTGTTATGAATAAGCTGAAGAAGCTGTTCTTTCATTGTTAAGGGGCTTTCTGGTCTTTTATGATTCTCCATCAGAAATGCCCTGGGTATATCTTGTCTAGATTTAATAGCTACACTCTCCAAGGATCCTAAATGTCAGGTTTCTACAATTCTACGGAATTTCGGCTCTATGTTTCTAAGTTATTTTGTCAGTCAGTCACCCAGCAAAGGAATAGCTTTTTATAAGAAGATTCTAATATTTACTTTAAATATTTAGAACATATCATATTCCTATATGTTGCTTGCCTCTAATTATCATTGAATTACTGTATATGCCTACTAAATGTGCCACGAGGGTGACTTTGTAGATCCTCATTAGCTACCCTTAATAGTAACTGAAGATTATTTGTTCAACTTTGGTCACAAGTGTCTTGAGAATTGAGCTTTCATTAAGCTTCGTGATCTGTTTTTTTCTCTTTACATTAGAAGATAGGTACTAATGATACGACACTCGGAAATTCTTTTATTTATTTAAAAGATTAGTTAGTTTACAATTTATTTAAAAGTTACTAAGTTTAGTTTAGTTTTATTTGTTTAAAAATGTTTAAATAAAATCTCTCGCACTTATAAAGCAACGGAAATGAGAAAATTTCAAATAATTTAAATACGGCTGTAGGGGATATGAAATACGTGGTGCTTAAATTGATTCCATCTTGTATACTAAGTTTCTTAATAGATACAGAATGTTTAATAACCATAAGCTTTTGTTTAAAATAAACTTTTGGTTTAAACTTTAAATCGAAGTTTAATTGGCTAGTAATAATTTGCAACGTTTTTTAAATTAGGAAAGTTCACGAAACAAATTCGACACATTGGGAGTTCAACCTCGTACTTGGTTTTACCAGATCGGGCAAATTAATGTAATTCATTGGTCCCAGTAGGGGCTGAATCTATCCGCTATCCCGCTGCCCCACAGAGTACTATTAATGTTAAATATATATTATAGAAATTCACAATTAAATACGCTTCCAATTCAAGTTACTTAGCGTTTTTATTACATATTAATTTACATTATACTTTATTGTACTTTAATTACCTCCATTTTACTCATTTAGGGGAGAATTTTTTCATTTCGTCTATACAGATCGTTTTTAATTGTAGTCCAAAATTTATATACCTATATTTATACTTCTAAGTCTAAAAATAAAGAAATTCCTTACAAACTTTACGCCCCTATTTTACCTCCTTGGGGGTTGAATTTCTAAAAATTGTTTGTTAGTGCTCATTTTCATCATGAAAGGAACCCTCAGGAGGTCAGTCAGTCAGTTGCCTTTTATATATATAGATGGACAGGATAAGCGAAAAATTCACACACATAGTATATGTATATGTGTTTTCTTTTCCAATCTAACAAAATGTGAAAAGAACTATTACATATACCTATAGATAGCGTCTAACGCCGTTCTATTTACGCAGAAGCCTGTTTTTAATCAAGGCATATCAAAGCACGCTCTGCCAAGTTTGTCAATTAGTAATTTTTCACACCATCGTGTGCTGGAGAATTTTCAAATAATACGTTTTGGCCTGTGCAATTTATACAGGGTTTTAAATTTATACGTCATGTTGTCATCGATAGTTAAATTTGTGAGTGGATTTATAAAAACGGGGTTCCCTTTTATTTTAAATTTTGGATTAGTTAATATTTAAGTTCTTTTCTAAATTCTTTCTTGTTCCTCGTTCCCTCAATGCTGAGGATCGCGACCACATGATAAGATCGTCCATTCAGAGCGGTTTTAGGTAGAGTGAACTGCTCGATACAGGGTACCGCCTGCCGCACTCTTGATAACGTCTGACTATTCTGTTGGCGCCCTATCCAGGGCGCGGTTGCCCTCAACTCGACCAAAAATTATTTTTCTCTCCAGCTCATGTTTTGGCGATCGCATGATGTGTTCGAAGAAGCCCAAGATGGTAGAAATTATGAAAGAACTTTCGTGATCTTTAGTTCGCCTATTCTATTATTTCACATTTTGGTTCTTCAAATTTCACCAACTTAAAAAATTTTAGATGAGAATTTTATCAGCATATTGTTTAGCTCGATATAAGAAATTATAATATCTTCATATTAAATACAACTCTATTGGAATTGGGAATCTAAGTCAGAACCATCAAAAATACGACCAATATAATTAAGATTTAGCTAATTACTATTACTATTCTGATATAAAAAATCTGGGTATGGAATTTTTTCCATCATCTAAAAAATGAAGTACGTTAGAAGGAATGCCTAGCTGTCGGTGTGGCTTTGAATTTGTGCCAAAAATATTAATCTTGGCTCCAGAAATAAATTTAATGCAAGATCAATCCATTTCGTTTATATCTGCGTTTGGTGTAAGTGATACATTTTTAGTGTATCATATACACAAATAAAATTAAAAAATATTTATTTGATTGATACATGTTTATATCTAAATCTATATCATTATTTATTATATATATGTTACAAGTCATTTGTATATTGCCAGCTAGGCAAGGGATTTATACATCATAAATAAATAAGAAATAAAATGATTTAAATATTTATTGCTATGCTAGCCATTGTGACGCAGTTGGAGCCTTTTTTTGAGTTCTACCAGTTAACACGAGTGGAGAGTCTTAAGTCTCTGTTAAAAAACCTTCATTCCCTCCTGCCAAATTATTGCTGATAAGTTAATATTATGGCAAAATCTAACTTATTTATATGCTATAAAACCTTGGTGTAAATTCTCTCCATTTCCCATTTTGAGTTATAGTATGAGAGGATGCGGAATTTAACGCCCTGTTTCGATAGACGTCAACTTACTTACTTTTTTCGAGTAAAATATAGCCTAAAAGAATCACATTTCAAATGAATTATGACAATGCTAATGAAATAACTAATTTTTTTTATTAAAATCTAAAATATATTAAATATATCAAAACTATATATATATATATATATATATATATATATATATATATATATATATATATATATATATATATATATATATATATATATATATATATATATATATATACATATATATATATATATATATATATATATATATATATATATATATATATATATATATATATATATATATATATATATATATATATATATATATATATATATATAAAGCCGCTACAGCACATCACTTGTTAGCAATAACCGTGAACGCGTGGCGTGTGTCCGTCATCCGCGCCGGATATATTGCAGCTCAGTCGGTTGATCTTTAGGAAAATTCAATTACGCAACCGTCTATAGATAGATTGTTGATACCACCGTGGTGGTGAGATGTGGTGGGTCATAGTGTAATGGGTTAAGTTCGTGGAGAATTTGTTTAGATTTTGTTATATATAGTGTAATTTTTGAGTTATATATATATATATATATATATATATATATATATATATATATATATATATATATATATATATATATATATATATATATATATATATATATATATAAACTTTTTATTTATTTAATATATAGTACATGCTTTTATATAGGATTAGTATTTTGCATCACATTTGACAACTAATTTAAAGTATAAAGTTAAGAAACGTTCCGATAACTTATAAATAATAATAAAAAATAAATTATAACAACAAGATTTTCTCTTTGTTAAATGATAATTTAATTACAATTAATTTTTAATTCTGTTTTACAGGTAACCCATGACGTGAAAAGGAATGGTATGTACTTAAAAGGTCTAGATTATTAAAGCTACGATATGAACTTTTCGCGTCTTAGTAGGGCAGTACTTTCCATAAAGTTTAAGAATTAGTATTATTTTATATTTATAGTATTTATATTAATATATTTATCGCATTCTCAATCTGTAATCACGAGGGTTGCAGATTCGATTCCCGCTCAGGGGAATGAATTATTTCATGCATTAAAGTCAAAGTGTGACTTTAAGTTCCGTTACTGTACACATAATTTCAAAATTGGGTGGAAAGTGGAGAACTGAGTGTTTTACCACTAAGTTCCCTCTGGACGCTGCTATATGCGGAAAAATTTATTATAATTTTATTATTCGAAACAGCTTAATGCAAACGATTGTAAAATAAACTAAGTGAATATAGCGACTCCATGCATTCATTTCCGCTTACCTACATACATATGCCGCTGCAGCTTGACAGGCTACAGTATAGCATTATATCTGATACTAGTTATTATCAGTGACTTTGTCCACGTGATCAAATGGAAATAATTAAGAATTTTATATCACATATTTCAAGTACTCGACTCTAATGGCATTGTAAGTTAATGTGTTGTAATAGGTATAGTTTATAGCCTTCCAAATAGCCTTTAGCCATAGTTTATAGCCTTGCCAAAATTATCAAGTTCAACGAAACAAGCTCTTCAGCTTTATAATTTATGTTATAGATATAGATTTGAATTCATTGAATCGAAAGATTGATCGATTCAATTTCTGTATTTGTTTTTTTTTTTAATTTTATATAGGTAAATGGAATTTAATTTTAAATATTCGCTCCTTTTTCTAGTTTCCGCCTAATTTATGAGACATTACGTGTTTTCTCCATCAGACCTGGCAAATGAAAATAATGTCCCCAAGTGGGAATCGAACGCACAACCAAGCGTTTACGATCAGACGCTGTCCACTGCGCCATGACAGTCTAGAGCATATTTTATAAAAGCTTAATATAAAAGTGGGTCAGTTGACTATCTGACAGTATAATTGCTAATTACTTTCAGGTTATTTGAGTGAGTGGCCCATAATTCAGTTGTATGCAAATTTTTCTTGCTCTACCCGCAATGAAATATTATACAGCTTTTGTGCAATTTTACTTATTATATTTTCATAAAGTTTTAATTTATTTTATATGAAACGTTTGCTTTTCGTTTAATTTATTTAATTAATTTTTGTTTTAGGAATGTTAAAATAAAATATATGTACATATATAAATATATCTCTCTTCTCTATTTTTTAAGCATTTTAGACAAATTTCTAGTTTGAATTTGGGTGAAAAGTAGGGAACAGAGTGTCTTGACACTAATTTCAAAGTTCTAAAAAATAAACAAAAAGTCAAAGTTTTGTTAGATATATCCTAAAAGTTCGAAAAGTCCTATTTATATATGTACCTACTTTCCCCAAAAAATGATTAATACAAAATTTAAGTAAAAATTCAAAATTGAAATTTTAAGTAGTTATATAGATTAGTAATATCAAGACAGTATAAACCGTTGTGGCGCAGCGGTACAGTGACTGTTCGCGGCGGTTATAGGTACGAATCCCACTGAGGAAAATTATAAATATTCAGTTCCTCGCTCCAGTAACAAGATTACGTGCGGTGTAGAGTTTTTACACTTAACACACAATGTCTTGAAAATTAGTCGGAAAGAGAGAAACGGAGTAATTTTTCACTAGACATAGACAAGACAAAGCTATTTTGATATGATAACTTATCACCTCTTATACTAGACGTTTATGGCCAACATATTATATTCGATATATAAAAACATTTATCGAAATCGTTCGGTGCCTCCCTGACTAATTTATTTCTTAATTTAACAACCAATAAATGTTAAAGTAATGGATGAAATATTTCGGGATAAAGTGGATGGAATTGTGTTTAATTCAATTAGTATTAGTATAGGCACTGGTCACGCGAACTATACTATAGGCCAGGGGCGAGTTGGGTTTTGACATGTTACTATGGTTTTTTAATCTATATGTAAAAAAATATATCGTTACTTACTGTCTGACAATGCATAGGTGAAATTACGCAGCATAGATACCTGAAATCAGCGCAGCTCTTTAAAGAATAGGGTAGAACTAATAGAGGATTTCTCCCGAAACTTCCCGATTTTCCCGATTTTTGGGAAATTTGAAATGGGGAAATGGGGAAAAAAAATGGGGTTGTACATTTTACCGTTTACGTAAAAATGGGTTTGGTGGAAAATAGGTTTTAAGATGTGTGATAAGTTATTACCTTATAGAATATATAAAAGTTGATGGCATCATGGACTACGGAGTCTGAAATAAATTGAATTTAGCTTTGACCACCTATCATGCAAGTCTCGAGAAAAAGAGATGTAAGAGAGATGTATCATTAAAAAAAAGTATATTACTCTTTGAAATAATAGAAACAGCGAGCTGGACTCGCACACCAAGGATTCCGTAGCAATTTAATTTTTCATTAGAAAATACAACTTATCAAGCACAAACTTGTGCTTGCAGTATGCACTTATTTAGAACTAAAAAGTTTCGAAAGCTCCAAATAACAAATAGAGACCTACATACAAACTAATTGAAATTAATATTCTGACATATATATATATATATATATATATATATATATATATATATATATATATATATATATATATATATATATATATATATATATATATATATATATATATATATATATATATATATATATATATATATATATATATATATATATATATATATGTGTAATTAAAATGTAATATGTCACACCCAACAACGTACATTAATCGTGACCTGTCACATCATGTGACAAAGCAAATTTATCTACTGTGCATCGCGTGACCCTCTTAACAGGTACATGTTTGTACATTTATACATGTACATTTTATTCCACATAGCGAGCTAGACAGAGAATTTAAACACTCTGTTTTCTATTTGCCGCTCATATCTCTAAATATTGCATTGGTGAGAAATGGCGGATATGATTATTAATTAATTTAAAGGCTTTACTTTTAAAATGTCCAAATGGAAAAAATGTCTTCTTACAGTAGTCAAGTTTTATATAATATAATATTTTGCGTATTTTGAACTTTAATGACTAAGTACGATGGACGTGACTTGAAATTTTATGGTATTTGAAAATTTGAAGGAAAACGGAGAGTGGAGTGTCTTAGCACTACGTTCCCTCCGCCTACTAGGTGAGGGATATAGCTTAAACAATTAAAAACAAGTTGGTATATACCAATAACAAATATTCAATTATATAATGAATAATACTACCGATATTAATTAATTCATTAAGTTTCACGCTGTATCCCGCACATAGCTGGGTAGGCAGAGAGAACCGTAGGTAGAAGGAACCTAGTATTAAGACACTCTGTTCCGCACTTTCCGACATTCGAGGCATTGCATCTTGAGTGGCGGAACTCAACGCCGCGCTTTGACTTGTTGCCAGAGCGAAGAAAATGAAAATGCTTCATTCTCCCCTCATGAGAATCGAACCCACAAACCGTGGCGTTTACAGGCTGAGCCTCTCAGGACGCTGAGCCTCTGCGCCACGACGGTCCTCTACTACCAATATTTAGAAGTTAATTAAAAAAAATATATCACTTATAGTAGTCACGCGATCGTGTTGAATCGTTACGCCAGTGTATTAAGTGATAATATACCTATTGGGTTATAAAAAAGCAGGCAATCGTTTAAGCTTCTGATAGTCGGTGTTCGAGCTTTTATCGATATTAGTAGTCGATATATATCGAAATAACTACCGTATAATATAGCCTATAGTCTCCATAAACGGATTATGACTATGTGATACAAACACGACTTTCCAATTGGACTCAGTAGTTTCCGAGATTGTAAATGAAAATAGTCGGGAAACTTAAGTAAATAAATTTGTAGGCAACTGCTTTTATAATATATGTATATCAAATGGCGCAGGTTCATTTAAATTCAAGTCTGGGACAAATAAATAGATTCTGGCACAATTTTTTTTACTTTGTTTTTAAGAATTAATTTACAAATTAGTATTTTCATAGAACAAATGAAGAAATAGACTATCAGACAATTATGCAATGGAGAAATTTGAAATTTGAGGATTTTGGAGAGTGTAGGAGAGAACTAAGATAAGATTTTCCGAAATTCCTTATAGCCCACGTAAATAAAATTGCGGACTACAGCTAGTTATGTATAATAACAACAATTTAAAACTCCACCAACGAGACCTAGTTTAAGTCATTTTCTCACGGACTTTAATCCAAATGGACATATCTAAAGTCAATTGATTCTGATACATAATTATTTGGAATTCCATTCGTGTATTTGCGAACAAAATAAATATTTACAATGTAAAACTATTTAAATTATCATTTTAAACTAGTGTAGTATTCGTTTTTTGGCGTTATTTTTTTATATTTATAATATTTATACTAACACTATAAAGCTGATGAGTTTGTTTGCTTCAGCACTCTCATCTCAGGAACTGTCAGAAATGGTCATAATTACACTACTTTACTTTATTACAATTCTTTATATTACTTAGTTTGACTATGGGAGCGAAGCCACGGGTACTAGCTAGTGTTTTTATAATCTTGATATCGTTCTATAATTAAAACTAATCTAGCCTAACCCAGTGCTAGAGTACTAACTAACACAGCTGTTTGTTAAATATTTGATAACATTACACCGAATCGTTTGTAGTCAAGTACAGGTTTATGTTCATATTTTTATATAACTTGCTTTAAGAAATATAGTTTTTTCTACCATATTTGGTAACGTGCTCATATTTTCTTATTAATTTTGATTTATTAATAAATTTTTACACGTATAGTCTAAATACTTGGGTTATTATAGATCTTATAGGTCATAGTCGATTTACTACAAGCTGCGCCCGCAACTTAGTCTACTTACCAACTTGGTCTCTTAGGAAGTGATAAATAATTAATTTGATGTTTCAGCCAATTCTATAAAATAATTATTTTGTAGCAATTTTGTCAATACTAACTCTTAATATTAATACAATAAAGAAGACTACACTCGCATCGGTTACGCAGTTGTTGAGATTAGCGTGCACAATCGCACAGACAGACAATAATTAAAAATAATTGTCTTCAGTTCTATTACATTGATAAATACCTGTAATAATTAAAAATTTTTTATAACTTCTATATACAGACAGCGATCAGTAATCATTTTATTTCTTTATATATATATATATATATATATATATATATATATATATATATATATATATATATATATATATATATATATATATATATATATATATATATATATATATATATATATATCATACAATCGAGACAATCTTGGTACAGCTGCAACAGGTGTGCTTAAACATTAACTCTAACAAACATAAACATATTTATATAATTATTGAAAAGCATTTAACCTTGAAAAACAAAAAGCTTAATACCAAGTCACTTTCCTACATTATTAGCCCAGATTCGAGACACTCGTACTAATCGTAAAAATCTTCCATGGAAGAAACATTAAAATGCTTCATCACAACCCTAGAAATCGAACCAACAACCATCGTGGCTACAGTCAGATATGATAAAAGCTATTAAGGTTCTAAATAATTAAGTTATTTATTCAATAAAACACTGGGCATTACATCCCTTTAGACAGTTTAAATTACTTTATTATGAATAATTGTGCAAATGGAGTTGTAAGATACGATCTAAGTATCCAGTTACGGTTATTAATTTGATTATCGTTATTTACTTATCGCTAGACTTTCATATTATATTGTAAATGAACAACTTGACGCTATACTAGCTAATTGCAGTGTAGACAGAGAGAACCTAGAGTTAAGACACTCCGTTTTCTATAAGCCGTTCAATTTTCAGGACAATCCATGTTCAGTGATGAAGCCCAACGCCTGTTCACTAGAGCGAGGAGATTTTTAAACTTTTTTTTTTATTTTCCCAGGTGGTAATCGACCCCACTACCGTCACGTTTACAGTAAGTCGCTTTACTGTTGTGCCACAATAGAATATTTTAGTATCAGATCGCTTTTGCTTTAATGTTATCTAGTTGGTATTACAGTTGTTCTTAATTATATGGAGATTTAAGATTGCTGATATTAAATTCAGAACAAGAGATTTATTAGTTATAGCTGCACTAAAAGGTTGTTTTTTTCAGTGTCATTTGAAAAATCATATCTTTTATCCAGCTTTACACTCCTTCTCCCTTAAATGTCGGTAGAGGAAACCGTCTTAAGCCACTTAGTTCCCGAGGATCCGTCTTATTCCTTTTATATATGTCTAGACTACAAGAGAGGTAAAATATATAGAGTGGGGATCGAACCCACAACCTAAGAGCTTACAGTCAGACGTTGTCCCAACAATAATATAATTTTTAAAAATATCTATCTGTATGTCTTCATCACATCTTTGGATCTACTTGACAGATTTTAATGAAGCGCCTTAATAAAAGCTGTACAGCTGCATGTACATTTTTAATTTTGATTCAAAACATCAAGGATATAAGCTAATTAAAAAAAAATAAAAAAATCACAAAGATCACAAAGTCCACGATAGCGAAATTGTTGGCATCTACTAGTGTTCAATAAATTACATAATTACATATATTTTCATGTTAAAAGCAAGTATTTTCCTTACAAATTCTAAGAAATTTATTCACTTCTATTGATATTGGCAAAGATCTTGGCAGTAGCTCAGTCGTGTGCACGTTCTGTTACTTTTATTGGCTTGGTAGAAAATTGTTTTAGTAAATTTTACTTATAGAATTATTATCGAACAAATTTATCAAAATTGTTTAAAAATAGTATAATGAAACGTAGTGTATTTGTGACAGGGCTCTATCGCATGAGTACCGCCACTCATCGTCACGTCGACGTCATCTCGAATTGGGACAGAAAACGGAGAACGGAGTGTTTCAACACTAGGTTAGTTTTTGCCTTCACTGAAATATGCGAATTGCTGATAATTCCGCATCCGCTTGGTCAAACAAATGTTATTTAAGCTACAATAACATCTAGTGTTTACAGCACAAATAAATATGCAATCGTTTCGATATTATGACACAGGCAACACCCACGTTTCCGTAAATCAACGCTATAAAGGCGCAATTGTACACCGGCGGTCATCTACGATTGGCTTGACGAGTTGTGACAGAAACATTAATTACTATAACAATTTCATTGGTAACGATTTAGTATTATTATATACTGGTTGTGTAAAATTTCAAGCTAAGTATGCTTGAGATATTATACCTATGGCCTGTTGGATAATAAACTTTTCAATTTCAAATTTAATTTAATAGTTTTAATATATTTACAATATTGTAATTGTTTAACGTTGGCACAAATTGAACAACTGCTTGAAGTTCATTGCGGATAAACATACATACATATATATATATATATATATATATATATATATATATATATATATATATATATATATATATATATATATATATATATATATATATGTATGTATGTTTATCCGCAATGAACTTCAAGCAGTTGTTCAATTTGTGCCAACGTTAAACAATTACAATATTGTAAATATATTAAAACTATTAAATTAAATTTGAAATTGAAAAGTTTATTATCCAACAGGCCATAGGTATAATATCTCAAGCATACTTAGCTTGAAATTAATATGAATATATATACAGTTGCACCTATTTGTCTGCCTATAAATTCGATTGAATAAATTCCTATCTCTGGAAAAAAAAACAATGTGGCGTTGAGTAATTCAATAACATAATGCCTTAAAAATTTTGCAGAGAGCGAATAACGGAATATCTTACCACTAGGTTCCTTCTGCCTATCCTGCTATATACATATACGCAGGTTAACTTATTAAAAAAAAATCATTAAGTTAAAAACTCATTCACTTAATTTCAAACATGATTTATTTTAACATTAAAATTTCAAAATTGACTATAAAAAATCACATACAATAACTATCTGTACAACAAAAAGCTTTTAGCTGTTATAAATGGATTGAGATGGATCATGGACGGCCATTAAGTTGACATATTTTAATAGAAAGTTTTTCCATCAGATACTAGTTTTGCAATATATCATATGAAATGAGTTTAATAGAAGAAACTGTCGCCATACATACATACATACATACATACATACATGCATACATATATGAGTGATTATTAAAGTATTAGATGGCATAAATATAGTGCAGTGTAATATATGTAACTATATATGTTTACTTATTATAAATTTATTAAAATTGAAGATAATCAAGTTACGTTACTATCATGTTTTAATCAAAATATTTTTCTGTAATATTGCCATCCTAGTACAGCGGCACAGTGTTTCACTGTAAACACCACGATTGCGGGTTCGATTCCCGCTCTCCTTCCTCACTAAGTAGATAAAGAATTATTCATTTTAAAACTTGGGTGAACGCAGTTCCCTAGCACTAGATTCCCTCTGCCTAACCTGCTATATGCGGGATACAGCGTGAAACTTTTTTATTATGAAATTAAAAGTTCAAAGCTATGCGTTCATAAGCTTGTGATATTATTTATAATTCAATATCATTTAATATGAAACACACGTGTACAAATATAATATTTGATTGCTTAAAGAATGCACGGCCGCACACAAAGTTCTGAGAAGCGATAGCAATATTGTGGCTACTAAGTTAATATTTATATAAAGCTTTATGATATAATAGTAACTTAGGTAGTGCAGTGAGCTGGTAAGAAACGTGATAGGTCAGGGTTCGATTCTAATACGTAATTTTGTTTATGTTTAAGTGGATTTTTTATTTCCATTTTCACGCCGTATCCTGTATATAATGAGGAAGGTGGAGATTATGGTGTTGAGACACACTGTTCTCAGCTTTCAGCCCAAATTCGAGACTTTGACTGACAATGGTTTGTGTTACCAGTGCAAACAAAAAAACATAATTTACCCCTCCGAGCTGGAATCGAACCTATTTTAATCACATTTACAGTCAGGCTGTCAAGACACGATCAAGACATGTAAGTGATATTATTGATAAAATCTAAATGTTAATAATATGTCTCAAGTCTTTTATATGTAAGAATTAATAATATATTATATTTCTTGTATATATACGAATGACGATGATGAATAGGCAATCTTTATAAAATAAATAGAAAGGAAAGAACGGAGTGACTTATCACTAGATATAAGCAATATTTTAAAAAATCTCACATCTAATAAAAAAAAGTAGAACATCTTATTTTAGACGTTAGCGTGACAGGTAAATTTATTGAGCTCTCAGACAGTATAGTGGAAGCTTCCAGTTCGAAAGGAAGTATGTAAGTTAGAGCCAGCACTGTGTGTAATAAATAAAAGATTTATATCCTAAGGTAAACACTTTACCTTTACATAGGTATATAACTTTGGCTTGTAAACTATTCGCTATATATATATATATATATATATATATATATATATATATATATATATATATATATATATATATATATATATATATATATATATATATATATATATATATATATATATTATATATATATATATATATATATATATATATATATATATATATATATATATATAATGCAGCGTAGAAAGTTGAAATTTGACATGTAGTGTCATTGGGGAGTGTAGGGCACTAGGGGCAATAGAATTTTGCCCAAAGTTCCAACGGAAACAGGATTGGGGGCTACAGCTCGTTTAAAAAAGAGAGGAAATTTTTAACTTTACCAAGTTTTTACATACTCTTTGTTTAATACACGATTTATATAAAAAAAGTCACTATATTTGTACCTATAATGTAATAATCTATTAACAAAGAAGCAATTATTAGATGATCAATTTACAATCAATGTTGCCATCGTTAAATACCAAATATAGTCAATTTAAAAAAAAATGATTATTAAGGAAAACATAGTAAATAGGTCAAAGACTTTTACTATTTCCCACATTAAATATCGTTATCATCTCATAATGGGATCCGTTCCATTTGTCACTGTCTAATTGACAGCTGTCAAATTGTTCCAATTTGCTAGCTTCCCGCCATATTGTTAACATAATGATGACAGATAAAATATTTAGATAACGCTTTGGGCTCGTGTCTTTTTATTGTGTTAATTTGATTGTTCGTATTACTGTGTTATTTGATATTTGTATTGTTAGTTGAAGGTTGCTACGGTAGGTGTGGAAGATATATGATATGAATATCATCTGTTGTCTATTTATGTCCATGTGACACATTAGCTTGGTTTGATATATATCTAGATGATTTGCTGACATATATTATACTTTAATATTGTTTTAATTGCAGGACTTTTAATTTGAGGCTTCTATGTTTTTTTTATATAGATACCTATGACAAAATAACAAATTATATTTATATCTTGTTAAAATCAATTCAAAATTGCAGAATATACAATAATATAGAGTATTTTTAATGTCTGAGTATAGAGTATGAATATTTTTTCAATTAATTTACGTATAATATACAAACAACCAATCTATTTTTGTATAGTTTTCTTTGTTAATATTCACGCTGTATACCACGTATATCGTAGGCAGATAGAATATAGTGTAAAAGCACTTCGTTTACCGTTTTATGCCGTTCTAGACATTGTGTCTTTTGACTTGCGAAACATTTCTCCTCGCTTTGTCTTGTTAGCAAAACAAAATAAAGGCAGAGTTCATTCTCCCCGAATAATAAATCGAACCTATGACCGTCGCGTTTACAGTTGAACTGTGTTGCTGCGCCACAACGACCGTGACTTTCTATGGTCGTGTAAAAATATATATCACCAATACATATTAACTGTAATGATATAATGAATAAAGTCAGTTATTGGATTAAAGCAAATCGGCTTAATTATTAATAGAAGAAACCTTTAATGTAGCTCAAATTAGGGCTTATGAAAATTCTACACTACTGGTGTTTATCATTAAAATTAATATTAGCTTATATACTATATATTATTTTATTAAGAATTCTTCATATTTTGTGAAAAATGATTACTGTTTATGTGACGGAAACCTAATGCACTGTTTTATATGAAAGAGAGAGGATATACTCAATAGTATATATATTTTTAATTGAATTGAGGGAGGAACTTAGTTTTCGAGATATTGCGTGTTGAGTTGCGAAATTTATTACCCCTAATAGAAATCGAACCCACCACAGTCAAATTTATAATCAGACGCTGTGCTACTACACCTACACCTACACCTACACCAGTGTAGTTAATAAGTTAATTATAATAACAATATATAACATATTTAAGTATAAATTACTATTGAAAATGCCGAAGTGAAATAATGCCGAAGAGCCAAAGAAGAAAGAAGAATAAAGAAGAAGTTCGGTACACTGATGGGCCTGAACTGTTGCTCTTACCTGTTTTTTGTACTAGGTGAGCAAACTTTCAGGTGTGTTAGTGCCGGCTGTTCGTCGGGGAAGTTCAGAATTTAGAAATTTTTATGAGAAGAGTTTTCTTAGGATTCCATGGGGTGTCGGATCTGGTGCTGGAGCTCCTCGCTCTTGACATGTTTCTACTAACCTCGCCATTGAAGTAAGATATTTCTCTGCTATATCTCTCGCTCTTACTTGTTCTGCGTACAAATCAACTATTCGTCTATTCTTGGGTAGTACGACTTTTATTAAGCTTTATTTTATAAGTATTATGGAAGATTTACAAATGTAATATTGAATTAATAGAAGATTAATATATATATATATATATATATATATATATATATATATATATATATATATATATATATATATATATATATATATATATATATATATATATATATATATATATATATATATATATATATATATATATATATATATATATATATATATATATATATAAGATGTTCTATTGTAGTTCTATATTGGGTTTTCGACATCTTTGATTTTTATATATAATTGGAAAGTGCTTATCACTTTCATCAATTTGTTATGCTGCCATATTTCCTATAACTCAGCTGGTCTACTATAGTCCTGCATCAGGTATGCAAGTCTTTAAAATCTATTATAGCCTAGATATATTATACACCAGGGAAGGCCCTGGTCTAACAGCTGTACAACTAAAAAAGTTTTATTCAAATCCGTCCAGCAGATCTGAAGATGTGTTCGTACACAAACAGACAGATAAAATAAAAAAAACATAGGCCTGCATAATTTTTGTAAAAATATTCAATGTATAGACACAGTTTATTTAACTGTTTTATTATAGTTATAGTATGTTTATATTTAATTGTACAAAAAATATATATTATATTATAAAATTATATTATAAAATTATGTATAATTTATTAGAGATATAAGTTTAAAGTTTAAGCCATCACTTTTCACCATCGTGAGAATGAATCATTTTCTATATATATATATATATATATATATATATATATATATATATATATATATATATATATATATATATATATATATATATATATATATATATATATATATATATATATATATATATATATATATATATATATATATATATATATATATATATATATATAATATATATATATATATATATATATATATATATATATATATATATATATATATATATATATATATATATATATATATATATATATATATATATATATATATATATATATATATATATATATATATATATATATATATATATATATATATATATATATATATATATATATATATATATATATATATATATATATATATATATATATATATATATATATATATATATATATATATATATATATATATATATATATATATATATATATATATATATATATATACATATATATATATATATATATATATATATATATATATATATATATATATATATATATATATATATATATATATATATATATATAAATATATATATATATATATACTAGCGACACGCTGGTGGCTTTGCCGCTTAAATATATTGAATTGCTTCCGTTTCGATATGTTATACGAAATCACAAAGTACAAATATGTACAAATATGTATATGTACTCGATAATAGAATAAATACGACTCTAATATATATTTTTTCTAAAGCCTAAGTTACTCCTTCTAACATTAGCTACTTGCCAGTGAAAGTCCCGTCAAAATCGGCCCAGCTGATTTCAGAGATTAGTCGGAACAAACAGACAGACAGACAAAAATTGTTAATGTGTTATTTTGTTATATATACCGTATGGTATATGTCATAGTAAAAGCTCTTATTTTAATTTTATATATCGTTGAAAGCACTAATCGGCAATATATAAAGAATTTGAGTGTCCTGAATTTTTTATAGAGGCTTAAATAGTGTGACGTCATAGCTGCTAGGACGGTATGACGTCATCAAATGTACTAGGCATTCATAAGGAACAAGGAGATTGAAATATTGTTCATATCAAGCAGAAATTATGTCCTCGCGTCATAATAGTTATTACTATGTGACGTCATATGAAGTTCCAGAGAGTAACCAGAAAGACAAACAGGCTAACAAAAAAAAAAAACAAAATGTTTCTTCATATTTTAGTTACGTGTTACTAATTTGAAATGTCACAGTTATATTGAAATCACAAACAGACGCTTCAATTATATTTATATATAAATAATGGAATAATGCTATTCTCCAGTACTCTTATATGAATAGGCTGCGAATGACAGTTATGTTAATCAACTGACAGTTGTGTAAAATTTACGTTTTCGTAAAATTTTCTTGTTGATGTTCCGCTATAATTATTTTTTTTTGTAGGTTAGTTACGAAACTACTTTAAAAAAAAAGACAGAACCCTTACAGGATTACTTTGTCGTCTGTCTGTATGTACGTCTGTCAAGACCATTTTCCCAAATATCAAATATCCAAGTACATAACATCTTGGAGCGCAAAAAAAAATTCTTAGTCTAGCCTAATCAAAACATATGTAAGGACTTATGTTTTTGCATTTTGTATGAAAATCCACGAGTTCAAGTTCACTGTACGTTGACTTGGAGTTCCGAAATTTGATAATAAGCTGGAACTTATCGCACAAAGATATAAATGTCCCAAATAAATTTATATAAATGTCCCAAAAAAATCTATTACAAACTTATATCTGTTGTTCCTCTCATACAATATGAGTGTATAGTACCGCAAATTTAAGTTTGTCCATTCTGATAAGTTATACTGCATTTACCTAGAGTGTTTAAATTTGCCAAGAAATGAGAACTTACAGTATACAAAAGGAGAAAATGTAACAATTGGTATTTCATAAGTTTAACACAGAATGAAACTGTTACAAACAATTATCTGTAGTTAATTTCATACATAATGAGTGGAAACGACCGCAAATTTAAAATAGTAATTTTTTAAAAGCTATGCTTTCCTCAGTGGAAAATGTCTGCGAGTAAAACTCGCACTTGACCGACCCAAAGTACAGAACCTACATAAAACAAAATTGTAAAATATGAAACTAGCATATTGAACATAAAATCTACACAAACCAATTTGTAGGCACCTGCTAGTATTTTTACGATATCAGGAAGGGTCGATGTCGGAAGTGCGTAAGTAGTGTACTACATTACCTATATTATTATTATTATAGTGCGAATATTAAATTATTATTAAAGGACTGAATGACTCATACTTTTCTCATTAAACTTTAAATGCGTTTTTCGAGTATAATTTAGAATTTGAAAATACATTTTTGTAAAAAAACGTTTCTAACAGTAGTCTGATGCCGCAGGTAAAATAGATAATTAGTCAATTGATCCAATTCTTATGTAAAAAACTACCGCCATCGATTTCTAGTTGACTAACGTTGCACCAACATTTTTCCAGATAGATTTGACTGTAACTAGCTAGTGTAGTGGAGCTGAGGCTTAAAAGTTTTTAGTAATGGAAGCTAGGTGGGGGGCCTCAAATATTCTCAAATAATAAAATATTTGCAATTAATATAACGTTATTTACATTTAAATGGAGTAATAATCGCTAAAATCTTATCATTATTAACTTCTAGTAATATCATATACCACAACCCTACCCAAAATGTGGAACAAATATAAATTCTTCAAATAAACGTGACATAAACCCGTATCGCGTCACTTTTTTGTCATCTCTCAAGTACCCATCAAATAGTTTAATAAAACACTCTATTCAATAATGGCGCATCGTTAATCTCAAATGGGGTCATACAGACCATAAAATGTGGAGATTGTTTATTTTTTTCAATTTCACCATTTATCCCGAATTGATATTGCATATCAATAGGCAGAGATAACCTAGCGTTAGAGCCTAGACTTAGACTTCCCATTTTCAGACCAAATTATAGACACAGCGTGTTTAGAGGTGGAACTAAACGCCGCGTAATGTCTTTTAAAATAGTTTAATAAAACACTCTCTTCAATAATGATGCATCGTTAATCTCAAACGGGGTCGTTGGGGTCATAAAACGTGGGGAACGTAGTATAATTTTATATTTTCATTCACAATACGTTCGTACATAAAATATATGACGCATTTTATATACGTGCGGCAGATTTTTATGATAGTTATGTCTTAATCTATGGTTAAAATAATGGAAAATATCATTTAAAATAAAAATTTTATGGGTACCCTATAATAATATGATGGTACGACTATAAGTGTTGGGTCTAGTAAACTTTCAGAGGTGAAGGACTATATAATAAACTACAAAAACGTAGATAAGATGATGATGACAAAAAATATATACAACCTTTATGTTATATATTAGATAGAGTATGTAGAATCTTCTTTATCTGCTGATAACAATAACTTTTTAGAGATAATTTTTGATACACAGTGATTAAATTGATCAAAAGAAATACATATGAACATGTACTGCGGTCGAATGCACCTGATACTTAATAGTATCAGGTGCATTCGACCGCAGTACATACGTTAGGGGTTAACTATATTTTATTGGCTATTCAATAAACACATTTACTATAGCCATATGTATTGTAACAAGGAAAAATCTATTAAATGGCATTATACAATAATATCAAGACCTAAAACTATATGTGATGAAAGAGAGGCTGGTGGAGACTTCGGCTGACCTTTGAGAACACACTATCGACGATATTGAAGGAAAGTCACGAGGAGCGAAGAGTAAGTATGAAGGTAGGTACATCTAAAAACCGTAGCGTTTATCGCTCCGTTCTCTCGAACTAGTAAGCAAGGAATGAGTGAAGCCATTTGATGTTATTCATTAATATAATATCTTTAAAGATATATGAAATTATTTTTAAATTATATCCATTAGCCGTAATATAGTCCTTTTATTTTTCCCAAAATTGCAATAAGAATAAGTCAAGTAGCAAAAAGACACGGACAAAGAAAGTCTATGGTGTGTCACAACTAAAGAAAAAAAATAATCCTGTGAACTTTAAAGCCACTTACCATAAATACAATCACACACTCCCTTCATGGGAAAATTCATTAATCAAATTATCATGGTATTTAGAGCATGCTTTTAAGTCTAAGATTTACTATGAATCATAAACTAGAGCTTTCACCAGGACTATTTCTAACTATTTCTATCCAAAACGTTACTTACCGAGCTTCAGTTGGTGGACCAAGCTTTATGACCCTGGGCCGAGTCTTTTTGAAAGAACAGCTTATCATTATGAGACAAGGACATTGTGTTGTTAAGTAACCTGCTCTAGAATCACATCTTGATACACTTGAAATATGATTGACATCAAACTAAACTATAGCCGAATATTGGAAAATGCTAGATACGTGTCATGGTTCTCAGTGATATTTTCACTGTTAAATATAAAATATTAGGCTTTGGGAGGGAATTTTCTCTCCTACCTCATTCCTACACTGTTTTGATCGCCTCTATCCTATAAATTCTATTGAGGGTAGAATCTTGTATATCGAAATCCTTTTGTAAAAATTTTACCTAACCTACCTATCAATACACAAACATGCGACTCTATACCTTCCTTGTTCAATACTATTCACGCAATTCCGTCCTCTTTCTCACCCCAGCCCATTTTAATATTATGAATATATTCAACATGATTTGGCGCAAAAATTAGAGTACGCTTTAAATATTCATGACAGATTCAAAATTAAAAAAAATATATTGTTTTTCAATGGCGTAGCAGCAACGTCTGACTTTATAAGCGACTTTTGTGGGCTCGATTCCCACTTGGGAAAGTTCATAACACTGGCAAAGATTAAGCGCGTTGTTGAGCTCCGTCACTTAACACTCAATGTCTCGAGAGGCAAAATGTCTTCTCAAAGTAACGTAGATGAGGAATCAAGTCGAAATTAATAATACTATTAAAATCAAGTATATAGATAGTCCTTTGAAGAACGGAAAAAGTCAAACTTTTATGTCAACGCAATCAAAAGATACTACGTTCATGTTTTTTTTGCCGCATTTGTATGAAACTATACTTTCATCGTGTTATAGTTAAAAAAATTGGCAATACTACAAACAAAAGAACCCCAAATATGAAAATTTGTAGGTATATTATTTAAAAAAAAATTTGTGTAGTTCATTTCATACAAAGTGAGTGCACACGACCGCACATTTGGGTTTGTCAATTATATGTTCGGTGCGCACCACTCACACTTGACCGATGTTATACCATTATATCGGTCGTTATACAAACTAAAGTAAATCTTTCGTAGAATTTTTAAATAATATATATTTACCTAATTTCATAATATGCTTAAATTGTCTTACATAGATATGCCTAAACTGAAAATATATAAACTAGTACATAATCGTTAGGGTATAATATCACCCTTTTCCGAACGACCGCTCCTTAACCAGTGGCCTATAAAATGTACTACCTGATCTGACATTGACAGTTTGTCTTTAAGATCCTATAATTAATGTTCCAGTGAAGCAAGGAAACTATCTATATAATCTCTATCATATCTATCTATATAATATCTATCTATATCATATCTATATGATCTATATCTATATAATATACTTGTATTTATATGTTATACATTTATATATGTATGTATAAGCAGCAAATAGATGAAGTGACGTATAAAAAAAATTTGCTTCACGCTATTTCCCGCATATAACAGGGTAGGCAAAGGGAATTAGTAATTAGTGTTAAGACACTATCTTTCTTTTATTAACTTTTGAGACTGTGCGTGTGGAGTAGCGGAACTCAACGCCGCGTTTTATTACCTGTTCTTGTTACCAGAGGGAGGAAATGAAATAATCCTTTCTCCCCTCTTGGGAATAGAATCCACAACCGTTGCTTTTAAAGTCAGATGCTATGCTACCGTGCCACTGCGGTTTCTATTATATAATTTTTTATCTATTATTTATATAGTAATAACAATATAAAACTATCAGTAGATCTAAATCCCTATGCAAAACAGATAACTACTGCATCGACTTCCTGTCTGACATAATATTAAATTAAAATTGCAGGCCGATTATCACATCTATTATAGTACAGGTTGTTGTTATATATATATATATATATATATATATATATATATATATATATATATATATATATATATATATATATATATATATATATATATATATATATATATATATATATATATATATATATATATATATATATATATATATATATATATATATATATATATATATATATATATATATATATATATATATATATATATATATATATATATATATATATATATAAATATATGTTTAATGTTACAAGTATACACAGAAATTCAAAAAGTGGTGTATTTTTAATAAATGTTAATTTATAGTCATCATGATTCGGTTAGTAAGTCTTTAATCGCATTGTCATTTGAATTTCCTCTGGTCTATTTGCATTTATAATATTTTTATTTTTATCCCGGTATAACTTGGACCCACATAAAGGGGTTCCAGTAAGGGTTCAAGGTTTGGGTCTGGGTTGGGTTCTTCTATAGGATATATGATTGTGGATACGAATAAAATACCAGCACAGGTGTTTCAACAATGAGAAAATAAAAGATGAAAAACGAATAGAACGAATTGACATTTAACTAAAACCTATCTACCGCTACACTACAACTTACAAGAATCCTTTAATATTCCAGACAAATTGTCAAGCCTGGCCTTGAAAACGCGATAAGCACACAAAAATTATTAAAAAAAAAAAACAAACAAAAGCATAATCAAACATCCTATATACATTCAAAGGACGATTCTGATCACGATTAGACCACGGTGATGTCACTTCATTGTTGTACGCAAGTACGTATACATACATGCATACACACATACATACACACATATATGCACACACATACATATAGCCGTACCCATAGGTGCTTATGAGACAATGCTTTATACGTCGGAACGAGGTTAATTGCTTACTTTATGCCCGTAGTGGACTGTACTTTGAAGGATAGATGTGAAGAAAGACTTAAAACTACATTATATTTTATTATTTTAGCAGAATTGATAGTAAATACTAAGGGTAAAACAGACAGTTTTTGTTTTTCAAGCAACAATTAATGTATATCTATGTATACATATATAAGTATAACCTAACCGAGGCATTGAGGTCCGAGAATTCAGGCCAAAAACGGAGAGCGGAATATCTTGACACTAGTCTCTCTTTCTTTGACCTGCTGTGAGGAATCAAGTGAAGCTGACAAAAAATTCTGTATATTCCCCTTATAGTTATTGGAAACAAGTGTTTGACAATGTTGTATTTGGTGTGTCGTGTGACAAAAAAGTATTTATTCTATCTCTATCCTTATATCAATAATATTGCATTTAAAAAAAAAAACAACACAAATTTAATTTAACAAATTTATAAATAGAACCAAGTGCTGTGTATGACAGCTTATTAATATAAAGCAGCATAGGCTTTCTCAATAAATTGACTATTGAATATAAAAATAACTATAATATTCGAATCAGTACTTCCTGAGATATGTGCGTTCAATTAAACAAATTATACTGAACCTAAAAAATTATAAGATGTTTTGCATATATAACTACGTTGTGCAAAAAATTATCACAGGCAGATAATGAATTGACAACTTTCATTATACAAGGTGTCTTGGTCGATAGACAAATAGAAATAGATAGATGATAGAGGAGAAGTCACTACCGACCAGACTTTCCAACAAAAGAAATGGTACTGTTTTAAAAATTTTAAACGGTTGCAGAACAATTTCCTGTACACCAAGTCTGTTTAATTAAATGTCCGTGAAAATTATTAAATATTTTGCGTGTGTTTTTTAGAAACTATATTTAAACATAAATCTCTTTTACATATAATTTTTTCGTATAGTTACAAAACTTTAAAATATTTACTAATTTGTGTACTGTTGTTATTTTAAATAAACTGAATTGCGTTCGTTATGATAAGTTACTTATTATATAAATTTCTACTAAAATAAAAGTAGCCTAAGTCACGCCTTATTACATC
This sequence comes from Dione juno, assembly GCA_037127375.1. Lineage (NCBI taxonomy): Eukaryota > Metazoa > Arthropoda > Insecta > Lepidoptera > Nymphalidae > Dione > Dione juno. The sequence goes on along the minus strand of JAXRJS010000083.1, from coordinate 3,929,895 downwards.
AGCTGTCACCTGTCAGTGAAAGTCCCGTCAAAATCGGTCCAGCTGTTTCAGAAATCAGCCGGAACAAGCAGACGGACAGATAAAAATTGTAAAAAAATATATTGGCATATACCGTTATTTACCGTTTATTCACATTAATGTAGTAAAAAGTGATTATTTTAATATTACAAATACACACTCCAATTATATATATATATATATATATATATATATATATATATATATATATATATATATATATATATATATATATATATATATATATATATATATATATATATATATATATATATATATATATATATATATATATATATATATATATATATATATATATATATATATATATATGTATATATATATATATATATATATATATATAAAACAATTGTGTACCATTCATTGCACATTTTATGTTTTTCGTAACTTAAACTCGCTTACGTAGCGCATGCATAAAAGTCTGGCTCTCCCATACACATACAACATTGTTATATCGCCTTTATTGACTACATTATGTTGTTTTAGCCTAGCCTAGACTAGGCTATAGCATTCATATATGATTAAATTTTTCAATACGAATGAGTAGTTCCTGAGAATCGCCCATTTTACCGAACAAACTCTTCAACACTTAAATAGGTGATTAATATTAAAATTGAATTATGAAAATTGATAATGATTAAAAATTTTAATTTATTTATTAATTGTAAAATATTTTGTAAAATATATATTTTTTAGCCTAAAATATTATAAAATTTAGCCCTAGCCCAAAATATTATAATATTTTGACTTACAAGGGATAGAAGTATATATCTTTAAGAAGCCGCATAAAAAGTTTAACGTGAAAACCGATTGTTTGAAAATTTCCCTTCACTTATTTACAGTGGCTTTATTTCCTTTGAAACGAACACTTTGAGCTATGTCGCTTGCGAACGGTACGTGAAGTGCAGGAACACTTCTTAAGGAACTCTTTTCACACAGGACACTTGCTGTGTTGTCTTAAAACCCTATGCGGCTAGAGGTAGCTTTATAAATTTGTAATTTGTACTTGGTAGGCTGATTTAGTGAAGTTTTGGAGGACAGCACTATACGCGACGGTTGTATATTCCCACTTGGAGGGATGTTTTTTTTTTAATAATAATTTTCCTCACTTTGGTTACAACACAAAGGTGAGTTCCGCCGCAGCACACAGTGTCTTGAAAGCCGAAAAGTGGCGAACGGAGTGTCTTAACACTAGGCTCCTTCTGTATACCCTGCTATGAGGGATTTTCAGCTTCACGCTGTATACATCCACACAAAAAAGTTCTACATTGACAGCTAAAATCATATATAATTATATTATTCTGATAGTATTGTTTGTTTCATGTTTTGATTTAATAAATCGGAATAAGCACTCCAGTATGAGTATTTTATTTCTAGACTTTTTGCGGATAATAGAATCCAGCATCAATCTGTCTTCTAGTGACTGATGCTGGCATATGTTACTGGAAATTAGATAAATAACTACCTCGTAGAGTTGAATATGCCCCAACTTCGCTATAGCGATGCCAAGGAACGAAGAGATAGTAATTGTTGTTCAGATTCGCAATCAAGATCGTGTTTTGTCTTGCCAGCCCTAGGAAATAAAGATAATTTTATTAATTTCATCGAACCCACATATAGGAGGAGTTGTACCACTGCACCACAATAGTCTCGCGTGGTATATATCATGCACCAAGCGAGGCTAATAATACTAAATCTGAACAGAGCTAAAATATTTTCAAGAACATTATTTGATACTCTGTAAAGCACTCCCATTATCTATCTCATTGATAATGTATAGAAACCTCACAAATTCAATGTTTCAAACGCGATTCCAACATTAGTGGCTCTAGTGTATTTTCAATACAACAATACAATATATATATATATATATATATATATATATATATATATATATATATTATATATATATATATATATATATATATATATATATATATATATATATATATATATATATATATATATATGTATTTTTAAAACTACCATATATTGGAATGTTAAATTACGAAAAGATTTGCTAAATCTTTTAGTATTTATCGTTACTGTCTATGAGAATAGAAATTGGTCCGTGCCCATCCCATAATTTAAGTAGCAAAATATAAATGGTGAGAATTAAAAAAGACCTTATGTTAAAGAGGATTTGTTCTAAGCTAAAGTCAAGAATGTTTGTCAAATTGTTCACATCGCGGTTTATCATTTTTGTCCCGCATACAAAAGGTAAGGCAGTTTAGTGTTAAGACACTACGTTCTCGACTTCTTCCCTAATTTTGGAGATATTACGTATTGAGCACGATGAGCAATGAACTGCCGTTTTTATTACTAAAATGTACATTTTAGCTAGGCTAGGATTACATTAAATATATTATAATATTGGGTTTTAAAAAGGTAGTATAGATTTTATTGGAGACTTTTGTTTGTAAAATTATCAATATCTATAACAATTAATTATTGTATCATGTATTCTTTTTTATTTATGTTTCCGCTCTTCATTTCCTCTTAAAATCCTCTTAAATTTAGAGTAACGCCTCTAATTTTTAGTTTAACTGGAAGTCGAAAATATGATAATCCATGAGTGTTAAGAATGGAGAATACAGATTCTATATCGTTCTATTCGAACTCCTGGAGTGCAGCGTTGACATGACATTCCTTTTAAACATTTCCTATTGTATAATGACCCCTTAGTCCTACCAAATGCAGACCTTGGTCATCTTTGGACGAAAGTTGGTCATGAATTGCGGCTATAGCGTTTCTTCTGCAGCCAATCCCTTCCCACTTATTTCTTTGCATGTTTATGTAAAAATTCCAATTCTTACTACTGTGAGGATTTGGTACAAAAATGGTACCAAACTACCACTTTTTTCAAAGTGTCGAAAGATATGCTGAAAAAAGCAATTTAAAGGCGATTTTTTGTAATTTTCTTTTGTTGTGACGCATCCAAGCCACCGTTTTTTCGGGAAACCCCATTCAATAAAGATGATTAATTTTTAAAAATGCAGTTAATTTCGTCTTCCTTCAAAACTGTGTTGATGCCTTCTTTTTTAAATTGAGAAGGTCACTGCAACGCCAAAATCAAATTATTTTTTGATTTTTACATAACTTCCAAGCTGGATAAGCAGCTTCTGAACCAGAACATGTACCAAAATGCTGCTGTTTACTCCTATGTATCTCATATGTGTACCACAGTAAAATTAATTATAAAAAATATAAAAAAAATGTAATTAAATAATTACTATAAGGACGATTAACAGATTTTGTACAATTGACTAAACAGTGCACAAACATTTAAAAAAATAATTAAAAACGTTACGAACCTGTTACGAGTATATCCCACATATACCAGGTTAGACAGAGGAAATCTAGTGTTAAAACACTCTCCACTTTTTACCTAATTTTAGAGATGTTGTGCGTGTCATTCTTACAATGGGAATTGAACCTACAACTGTCACATTTACAGTCAGACGCTGCGCCACGATACAATGGACTTCTACTTTATTTAAAAAAAAAATAACATTTAGGGCAAGCTAGGATTACATTAAATAGATTATATATAGTTGCTAGCAAAAGTTTTGTGGCTAAAACGATGTTCAAAGTTATCAGTTTTCACTAATCCATCTTATCCTGTATTAAAAGAACTCTTATGTCGTTGCTTTATAATAAAGGGATGATTTATTTTTATGTTTTTTGTTTAAATTGGTTAGTCTTTGCCAATATATATTCTTAGCCGACCTCCAAAAAGGAGGAGGGGGAGAGGTTCTATGTTAGACATGTATATTTTTCTTATGTAATCACAGTCATGTAAACAAAGTCATTAGAACCAAAAGAGGGTCCTGAGATCTCCTGAGATGAAAGAACTCCTGAGATGGTCCCATTGTTACCAAGTCAGGATCTGATGATAGAATCCGAAGAAAATCGGGGGAAACTTTCACATGTAGATTTATACATATATACATATAGTTTTATGTCATATATTATTTGTAGTCATTATCTATTGATATTAATAAGCTGATGCCGACAAGAGACAAATTCTTCAGATATTAAAGATAACTAATTGAATTATTCACGCAAGGTACAATTGCTCAACTCCAAATTCTTGCTCGTCCATATTAATTTATATACCATAGATTAAAAAACGAAACACGAAGTCGAAATAAAAAAATCCAACCGTAATTTCCAGTGCTTACAGATATTAAAACTAATATACAATATATTTACTTCTTAGTCAAAGATCGTTACAATGAAGAGGTTATTAAGTCGATAGTATGTTTCTTGAATGCTTATTACATGATTGCTCCCCGAACGATGATTGGATGTTTTTATATATATATATATATATATATATATATATATATATATATATATATATATATATATATATATATATATATATATATATATATATATATATATATATATATATATATATATATATATATATATATATATATATATATATATATATATATATATATATATATAAATATATATATATATATATATATATATTAGTTAGTAGTATATATATATTAGTCAGTAGATTTAGTTACAAAAATTTAAATACTTTAATCAGATTAGATATTCAAAAGACATACAGATACAAACGAAATTGATATGTAATGTATTTACAGCATCTTTTGTTATTTAACACGTGTCTCTTAATATGAAAATGACAAAAGGGGTTCTATGCCATTGAAGTTGAGACACGTTTACGTTTATTAGAAGTCAAAAAGGAAAATTTTATGTTCCTAAAAGTTATATTTGTTCTCCATTTTAAGTCTAAATATACACGTATGTATTATATATAGTAAATTGATTTGTTTATTTAAACATAAATATATAAACTATATCAATAAATATCTCAAGAAGAAGCGATATATATGTAAAAAAGGTTTAAGGTGTTGAGTTCGGAAATTCAACATGCAAAAATTTAAACTCTTAGGGAAAAGTGGTGAAAGGAGTGTCTTGATACTAGGCTCTCTGTTTACCCAAAACTGTATGAGGAATATCATCAGGTGAATTAAAAAATAAAACTATATCCTGTCAATATATATTCAGAGGCAAAATGGGGTGCACCGCGAAACCTCTTAAAATAGGTAAAAGTAAACGCTTTTAAAAATTGAACTTTATATCAGGTAAACAATAAAAGAGAATGATTATTGCAAAATATATTTTCAATTTCTTTGTAAGTTTCACACTTTATCCCGCACATACCATGGGAAGGCAGAGTAAACCGTAATTTTCCACTTTGCGCCAGAATCCTAGATACGAGCGTGTTTATTTGTGAACTCAACGTGTTCTCGTTCTCGTATCTTAACAAGGCGAAAAAAAATGTGTTCCCCAAACGAAAATTGCACTGATTTCAATAATTTTTGAAAAATTTTCTATTATTCGTAATCTATACTAAAATCCTACAGTTACATAATACATAATGAAGCTTGAAAAGAAACGTCTGGTACATAATTTGTCCGTATACTATTCGCCAATTGAGAGCATCTAGCGACCTTGCAGGCGGTAATTGTTAGCATTGCAAAGCCCATCGCTCTCATATACACACATACATACATATGTTTTATCCATGTGGAACTATATCGGAAAATTTTATAAATATCGTATGAAACATTGAGTACGGGTTCAAATTTCATTTGGGGGAAAATTGATATACATTAAACAGCACTCTTTGTGCTGCCGGTAAAAGAAGTGTTCTAATAAATAAGATATTTAATTTTTTTGTTATGTGATTCTCTATTATTTATGGCCAAAAACACAAAGCCGGAACAGCAAAGACATGGGTACTCCACTGTAATTTTACGTTTTTAGTTATAGTCTATAAGTAGGTGATCTACTGGGCTTCCACATTGGATGTTCACCCTCGATTTTTTTATTCTATAAGTACAGTCATCTTGTTAAAAAGTTTTTACTACTAGTTTTACGGTCTACGACGAGTGTACTAGTTTTTACGATCTCCATATTAGATACACCTGATCTATCATTTATTATTATTATATCTTAATAAAATATGGCCATCATCAGGCTAAGTAACTTTTGCTAAGGTTTGCTTTTCACTTCTATTAGAATCTTTCTATTTCTAATTAATCTTATTGTTTTTCACGTTACAAATTAATTCTCATTTTTATATGTTAACAAAAATGTGAATTGCTTTGCAGAGTTGAATTGGTTTGAGTTGTTCAGACGTCATTTAGGCTCTAGTTGCTTTAGTTTAGGTAGTCTGTGAGAGATCAATATTAAATGTTTAAGAGCCTCGAATTTTATATGTCAAAAGATATTCTCATGAGGAACAGCTGTTATAGAGGCGCCAAATCCATACTTGTTATAGCTTAGCTGGTTATATATATATATATATATATATATATATATATATATATATATATATATATATATATATATATATATATATGTATATATATATATATATATATATATATATATATATATATATATATATATATATATATATATATATATATATATATATATATATAAAGCCATACTTGTTATAGCTTAGCTGGTTATATATATATATATATATATATATATATATATATATATATATATATATATATATATATATATATATATATATATATATATATATATATATATATATATATATATATATATATATATATAGTGAAAAGTTGCATAATTATAAACATATTTTCTTTTGAAATCTGCGAATGGGATATTTTATTTTTAAGCTAAGCGAAACTAAAGCACAAGACATTGAGTCTACGAGCTTTTTTTGTTATCAGAACGAGAAAATGAAAAGATTTTTGCACCGTTTCCAATCTGACACAGCGCTGTGTCGTTTCGCTGACGGCTTCAACCTTAATCTAAATAAATATAAAATACCTGTATTTTATTATGTGAGAAGAATAGGATATCTAAGTGAATTTTCTTTATAAAAATAAACAGTTAGTCAGTAGATATTTACAGTAACTGGACTTATTAGATTTCGTGGTTAATGATATATTACCATTGCAATTACTAGAAAGCTTTCCTCTGCTCGTATCGCTTACTAATCCTCGCTAGCATCACTCGATATAATGATAAAAATAATTTTTATATATCCTCTTATCATTGGATGCATCTTCAGTTCTGAAGGTTGGCCTACTAGCTTCCCAAGCGCTGTTTTGTCCGATACTAGTAGAATAGTTGTTCCACGGAGTTAAATTCCTGATCCTACCAGTTCTGATGTTACTCAGTCACGAAATTCGCCCAGTACTTTTCGAATTTATCGCGAACAGACAGACAGACAGGAACGCCGAGGGACTTTATTTTGTAATATGTAGAGATTCTCAACTTCACACTGCTGTCATCATCCATTATTTAAAATCATCCATGATTTAAAATAAAAATACCATAACTTTCAGTTCAAATTAAGTTAAAGATTGAGCAAAGTTCTAATTAAGTTCAAATTTATGTTAACTGCCCAGGAAAATGTTTATGTTGGGAAAAGTTTGGGCAAAAAGTGGTTCCGTAGAATGTTTTTAGAATAACCTTACTTAATATCTCTCAAAATCTGGATAATACATTATTAGCAAGTATAATTTATCCTATTTATAAGCTTTTAAAATCCATAATTTCGAAATTTGAACGATGCCACTTATCCACTAAGTGCTATAACCATACATTATCGTCTAAACCAAACCTGTATGCGAAATTTCGGATTAATTAATTGAGCGCAACAAGCTCTAAATTGAGTTAAAAATCAAAAATAGTGGTCATTAACTTTGGTTAGATAGAAATCTGTTAAAATTCTCTCTCATATACCATTAGACTAGGCAAGTATGTAGTACAGATAAGAACGTGCTTAAAAGGATTTTCCAATATATAGTGAATTCTGTAAGAAACTTTATTCAGATATTTTTTAATTCCTTATACATACTTAATGTAAAAGAAAAAGACATCAACTTATCAATTTTTTTTTATTAAGAGAGCCTTGTGTTAAGACACTCAATTCACCACCTTCCCTCTGAATTCACTTTTCTTCGCCTGAAATTGGAAATCGAACCCACAACTATCGCGTTTACAGTCAGACTCTGTGTGACGATAGCCCACCTACCAAATTTAATTTAGCATTTATTTATAAAGTAACAGAAGGGTGATGTGTTATTTCACAATTATTGAAATGAAGCAATTTTCTTGCCTCAGCGGGAATCAAATCTGGATATATATATATATATTATATATATATATATATATATATATATATATATATATATATATATATATATATATATATATATATATATATATATATATATATATATATATATATATATATATATATATATATATATATATATATATATATATATATATATATATATATATATATATATATATATATATATATATATATATATATATATATATATATATATATATATATATATATATATATAATATATATATATATATATATATATATAATTTTGTCGAACTTTAATATTATGAACCGATTGAAATAAACCAAACACTAAATATATATTATTAGCTCTTATGTAATGTATTTTATATGTAATTTATATATTTATGTAAGTTAAGTATATTTGTATTATATTGTATATACTAGAGTATATAAATATGAAAAAAAAAGTTACAGTTTTAAATTACACTTTTTAACTGGATAATCCGGCGGTGACAGATCAGACGTGACGACTACCACGTGATCAGAGTCAATTTGTGTTCACGGAATACTGAAGTGTACGAAACTATGGATTTCTAAAATATATTTTCGAATAAGTACTAGAAATATAGGACTAAAAATTTTATTGACAGTATATGTAATGCCTTATTCTACATAAAAAAAACAAAAATATATTTGTAAATATATGTTTCTTACAAACGGAGTTCTTGGGGAACGGAGTGTCTTAACACTAAGTTCCTTCAACCTACAGTTCCCTCTGCCTACCCTGCCATGTGCGGGATACAGCGTGAAGCTAAATAAATAAATAATAAATATGTAAATGTAAATAAATATGTATATATATATGTAAACTTAAAGTTATTTATAACTAACTAACTAACTTATTTTATTAATAAATAAGTAATAATCTTAAACCATAAGTAATTAATTTATTTTATATTGTTAAATTGCAATTCATTATTAAATTAATTTAAAATAAAAACGTAGTCAAAATAAATAAAAAAAGGGTAAAAAATATAAAAATTAAATCAGAACAAAAATTCTTTAAAAAATCTGTCCAAAAACTAAAACCTAAAAATAATTATGGATCTTGTAAACGTTTAGTTCTTAGAAACAGTGGATCTTTCATAGTACAGCTGGTACATTGAACCCCGATCTCTTTGTCGCCGAGCTCCATTGTCCTACGGCACTTGAGTGGAGGATACCGGTGTCATTTTGTTAGCGAGACTTGTTATATATACTGACTTTGTTCGTATAGTGTTGGAAATATAAATTAGAATTATATTAAGTAAGAATTATATTAAGTAAGAATTATATTAATTAAAATATAACAACTGTAGCAATAGTTTTATTTTATACCGTTTGTATTAAATTTATACGTAAAATGAATTAAGGATAATTTATATATATATATATATATATATATATATATATATATATATATATATATATATATATATATATATATATATATATATATATATATATATATATATATATATATATATATATATATATATTAACACTCTGAACTAAACGGATTTTATTTATTCTGATTAACAGGTCTTCGTTTAGTAAAACTCAATGCTACACGTTGTCGTGTTACTAGAGCGAGGGAATGAAAATAATTAATTTCCATAAGTGGGAATCGAACCCATAATTGTCGTTTACAATCACAAAAAAAAATAAACAAAAAAAATATTAGATAATTATAAAAAAAACTCATTCCAACCACACCACAACAGACAGACGACGCACATATCATAATTATAACATTTTAAACACCAAAACCAGTTTAGCTATAACAAATACAAAATACACCTGTCCATTTGAAAATAATTCTAAGCAATAAATCTGTTATTCAACGAACAATGCGCACGCGCACCGTCACGTCTGATCAAACGCCGGTACAGTGCTCTACATCCGTGACACGAAATATTAACTATCAATGTTATTTAGTTTTGTATAGCTTTGAATAAAAATAAGCTTAAAATAATAGTTAAGGTGTTTTGTTAAATAAATAGTTTGGAAATGTCTCAAGCGTTTGTGTGTATATTGTAATAAGTTTACATTTTCTGGTATAATAGAGGTAACCTATTATTGGCTCTTTATGTCGATTTTTAAACTGTACTTAGCATTTTATGTGGCGGAGAAAATCTTTATCGTAAATATACATTAGTAATTGAATACTAACAGAAGAGTTTTGTATGTTAATTATCGAATAAATTTTACCCTAAGCTCAATATATTTTATGGAATAAAAAATAGAGAAACGGAAAGGGGGGACTGCTCCCTTTTTTAATTACACTTCATTGATTTAAAAAATACTGTTAAATAGTACATTAATAAAATGGAAGGCAGTCTTATCGCTAATTAGCGATTTCTTCTAGACAAATAACAATTTATTATTTATTAAAAAAATAAGATTCTTGATTTCGGTAACATTTTAGAATATTGAAAATTATAAATTATCCAGAATTGTGTTGAAACTAATATACTAGATAAAGAGGTATATCAGGGTGACCCCGTTCGTTCCTAATGGGGATGAGGAGAAAGAGCAGATGGTTCATGTCATAAAAATCGTATGGTGCCCTTGGTGATTTTTTTTTTCTTTCTTCTTTTTTCTTTCTTTCTTTTTTTAAGAATTGCGTTACGAATAAATTATATCTATTTTAAGCAATATTGTTATTATTTTATAATGTTAATGTTAATGTCCTACACGGCCAGTAAGAAACCAAGCTAGTACCCCTGGAAAACATCTCCAGATACCCATCATATACTCCATATACCCAGGATGGATAGCTCATGTATCTAACACAAATTAATTATCTACAGATTAAACATGAACATATATCATATTTACATACATTTTCTAATGTTGAATTTATTATTACTTTAATGTCATTAATACATTTAAACTTATTTCGTGACGATGAAAGAAATATTAATTTCTTGTGCATTCTATATTACAATTTAAATTTGTCAATTATTTAAGTACAAATTAGTGTTATTTCTACTATGAATAGTTTTAACATTTTCTGACAAATATTTAACTAAAGTATTTTTACTCACTTACAGTAAGGGTTAGGCTTTGTATTGTAACAAACCAAGATTGAATTGTCCTACCCAATTCCACAGTCGGATTCATATCTCAGTATATAACAAGATAAGCGGAGAGAAGTGAGTTTTCAATGATGAAACGTGTTTTAATTTAAATATACTTTTTTTTGCTTCACGCTATATCCTGCACATAGCAAGAGGGAAACTAAGGTTAAAACTCTCCCCATTTTTTCACCTTTCGAGACATTGCGTATTGAGTGACGGAACTCCACGCCGCGATTTTCTAATATAACGATATAATTGGCCAAGTCTAAAATGTCATATATCTTATTTAATATATTTCATCATTGTCAAATACTCATATATATTGTGTAATATTAAAGAAATATGGTCCACGTTTATGACAAGTTACGATACGTTGATTGGTATTGTAGTGTAATTCGTAACGCGATACGCGTTTGTCACTCAGCGCACGAGTGAATGCTGACGTTACCTTGAACGTGTACAGTTGGCTATAGATTATGATAGATAATTAAGGCGGTATTTTTTTTAATTTGTATTTTTTTTTTCAATTTTTATATTTTAGATTCTGATATACTGGGAGATTATTTGGAATACAAAATTGGATATGACGAAAAATAAATGAATTAATTGCTGATAAGCATTGTTTCCCTATGTTATGGCTGCCGGAGCACAAGTCCCAAAATCTGATGGGGTTTGAAATTTATCAATGTGTGGGATTAAAACATATATAAATATAAATATGCGACTTATGTACGTAACGTCTAATTATTAAAAAACCAATAACACCAAAATTGATTTATCATGAATTTTTTTTATTATATTAAAAATAAAATATTTATAGAATTCTTTACTTATTTTCTGTTTATCTTTTTGTAGATTTAATTCTAATATTATGTAGGGTAGACAGAGAAAATGGAGTGATACATGAATCCTTTTTCCATTTACAAGGAATTTGTGCTGGGGTCATAAAATACTCAATTGAATATGATAAAAGCTCACAGTCATTGCTTATGTCCTTATATGCTTAGTTACATACAACTCAATTGCTCCTTAGCAATCATAATAGTTTCTTAAAACCTGGTTTTACAAAACCTACCGACTTAGACATCGGTAGAACAATATTTTTGAAAATATTTGATGTTTTAAAAATATAAATCTTAAAGCAATTAAAAAAAATAATTGGCCATCTTTTAATTGTATCTATGAAAAAAAAATCCTTTTAATTAGAATGCATTTTTAGTTTAGAAAATATGTCGATACCAAAATAAGATGTTCATTTCAAACACATCACATGTCTAGCAAGCACTGATATGCTTGTTTTTTATTTGTTTGGTTTCAAAACGTCACAGAAATGGTAAACGAATATGAACCTGTTTTTAATAGCAAAATATAACTTAAAAAATTATATAAATTTTTTTTCATGTTTTTTACAATGAGAGCAAGCTGTCAGTAAGAATACTGCATAATTATTGTTTGAACTACATTTTTTTTACTAACAATAATTTACAAGTAAAACTTTAAAACAACTCATTATTACATTACACATTAAATACATTTACTTCACAAATTTTAAAGTTAAAAAAATAAAAAGAGAATCGTTAGAGGCATGTACCGAACTAATTTTTCGTACAAATAAAACAACAAACATGTTGTTTTAAAAAAAATGGGTTATGAAATTGTTGATTCTGAAGAAATAATTTCTAAATCTTAACAGTTCAGTCCACATCAAGGCTAGTCCAAAACTAGACACAAGGGGAACTAAGTACTAATAATAGCAATAACATTGAAATCTCATTAAATAATTAAGTGCCAGCCATTCTCACGTGTGTGTATGTGGGAATTTTCCTTTTAGTTTCATATGAAGTTATATAAATTGAACGACTCCTTAAATAATTTAATAGTTTTACTGATCAATATGTCAAGTTGTTGCTACTGAGTCTTGCTTACAGCGAGAACCGAATGTCCATACATTCCAGACTTGTAGATTGAACCTATTGCTTTTACAGTTAAACAATATAAGTTCTTTTTAATTCTATTTCCCAAATGTTTGCGTATCGGTAATTTTGTTTCAAACGATTTATTGCTTACTATACTTTTATTTCAATAATGCATAATTTGAATCTATAAAATGATCTCCATAATCTTTTATATTGCCATTTCGCGCAGAATATTAAGAGACTATTGAATCTCACAATTTTCAATTTTATTTCAATCTGAAATTTATCCATAAAGTCCAGAGGAGTTAAGTTATTTTAAATACGAAAAAAAATTAAAAAAATCCTCAATAATAGTGAGTCAAGAACAATAAAATACTTTAATATTTGCCTTCCTCTGAGCTTGTCCTTATCATTAATATCTTAAGCAATCACCTCTCGTATAGATCTGTTGAAAAGCTAAGTTCTCACGTTTAAGATTCATTAATCAATCAGAGTCCAATGTAACCATGTTCAGTCAGTGTTACACACCTACGATACGAATGTAGCCTTATTCTTGTCGCAGACCATTTGTCATTCAGCCTGTTCTTTAAGTGTTGACGTTCTGTTTGGTTTTGTGCAATTGCAAATATATTTTGTGTATCTGTGGAATAGACGAGCTATTGATAACACTGTGTACGATTTTGGTTTTGAGCCATCATCGTTTGAAACGCATAATGTTGATAATATCAAAGTTGTGTATTTATTTACCCTATTAAATCTTCACGTTGTATCTAGCACACAGCAGGGTAGGCAGAGAGAGCTGTAGGTAAAAGAAACCTAGTGTTAGGACACTCCAGAGTGGTGGATCTCAACGCCGCATTTTGCCTTATTGCCAGAGCGAAGAAAATGAAAATAATTCATTCTCGCCGAGTGCGAATCGAGCCCACAAACCGTCACGTTTACAGCCCAGACACTGTGCCTCTGTGCCACGACAGCCCTCCTTAACGCCACTAGTATTATAAATAAAAATTTGTGCGGATGGATATTTGTTCAAGGTCCACGAAAATACCGAATGAATTCAGATAAAATTTTGCAGCCTTATCTAAATTCACCGATGGGTCGATATTTTATTATAAAATGGTAAAGCACATAAACGTAAAATGTATTGTATATATTTATATTTTATAAAGAGTATATCAAGTACTTTTTTATCATCGTTACTACAACAATTCCTAGTAGAGAAAAAATATATATATATTAATGATACTATATCTTTATCTACTATATAGTATATATATTATGTAACAAATATAAGATTTAAATTTACTTTCTCATACGAAAATAAGGAAATATATGTAATAATAAAGAACTAAAAATAATTATAATAATTGGTACCCTTATTTCGTCACTGACTGTACCAAGTACGTCCGTAACTAAAATTAATATTCAGGATGTGAATTAATTGTTATATTATAAATCCGTGAAATATAAATATTTAATTATTATTAATATTTAATAAATTTATTCATGAATTAATTATTAATTGTTTAATTACTTATTTATTAATTTTTATTTATTTAATATTTGTAAATGCTTTTTTTTTTGCATATTATAAATAGTCGGGTGGTCAGAGAAAATCCAGGGTTAAGACACTGCGTTCTCGGCTTTCCGTATTAATTGGGACATATATATATATATATATATATATATATATATATATATATATATATATATATATATATATATATATATATATATATATATATATATATATATATATATATATATATATATATATATATATATATATATATATATATATATATATGGATGAAATAGTACGTAGTACTACAATTTAAGCCGAAAATAAAATAATAATAACATATTCTTCCGTTGTCAACGCGAGTTTTGAACCAGTTCACTATGTTATTCTTTGTTAGAAGGATTTAGATGCGGATATCCGTATTCTTGTGTGGAAAGGCCCAAATGATTAATGATATTAATTGTTTAAACGTTAGTCATTGAAATATTCTACAAAATAAGAAACCACCTTTCCGGCTTTCGGGACGTTGCGTAGCTCAACACCCCAGCATGTCTAATCAGAGTAGAATTGAAAATAAGTGGGAATCGAATCCAGTACCATCACACTTGTAATCATACATCAGCTCCCACGCCGCGGTAGCCAACTTATTTGTTTATTCTAATTTTCTCCACATATAGTAAATTTAACCTAATATTCACGTTTTAGCGATACGTTAATTAGCTAATGTTATTTTAATAGCTTCGTAACGAATATTGCCGTTCTGTTTATTAAGTGCTAAATAACTTTTAAACTATTTGCAATTAATTTCATAATTAAACAGCGCTAGTTTAACAAGCGGTTATTATCACTAGCTATGTTTAAATGATTTATTTACTGAATATGAGTATGTGCGTTCATGAAAGTATTGGAATTCAAATCCCGTTTGAAGAAAATTTTGAGGTAAAGGCGAAATCCACATAGAAATCGAGCAAGAATATGCTGATTTATGGGTTTCTTCAAGGTTTTATATTGGTATATATGATATTTTAAAAAAATCTATGCATTAATTATTTATTATTTATAGCCTTTGTAATATTTTAAAAGTTTAGGTAACGTTGTGGATTTAACTACCATTAGGTATTGCTTTAATTTTTGTTTATTTCCATTTTCATTGCTTATTGTCATTAACATAAAATTCTTGGGCAACCAAATGGGACATAAGTAGAAACCTCTCTCTGTCTAGTTGGCGAAATTCATTATTCACATTTCTCCGTTCTAGCAAGAAAAAGAACAGAGTTAAGTTCCGCCAATAAACACATATTGTCCGAATTAATACGGAAAGCGGAGAATGCAGTGTCTTAACTCTGGATTTTCTCTGACTACCCGGCTATTTATAATATAAAAATAAAATTATTAAATATTTCTATATCGCAGATTTATAATATAACAATTAATTCACATCCTGAATATTAATTTTAGTTACGGACGTACTTGGTACAGTCAGTGACGAAATAAGGGTACCAATTATTATTATTATTTTTAGTTCTTTATTATTACATATATTTTCTTATTTTCGTACGAAAGTATTAAAATATTAAATCTTATATTTATTACATAATATATGTACTCTATAGTAGATAAAGATAAAGTATTATTAATATAAAGATTTTTCTTCTACTAGGAGTTGTTGTAGTAACGATAATAAATGGTAGAGTCCTTATAAAGTACTTAAATACTCTTTGTATATATATATATATATATATATATATATATATATATATATATATATATATATATATATATATATATATATAAATATATATATATATATATATATATATATATATATATATATATATATATATATATATATATATATATATATATATATATATATATATATATATATATATATATATATATATATATATATATATATATATATATATATATATATATATATATAATACAACACATTTTACATTTATGTGCTAGTATTGCCTTTTATAACAAAGTATCGACCCATCCGTGATTTCGCCTGCTTGAAATATACTATTATTTATTTCTTAGTAAGGTGATTTGCATTCGTTTATCATATATTCTAGCCCATGTGTCGAATTTAGATAAGGCTGCAAAATTTTATCTAAATTCATTCGTTATTTGCGTGAACCTTGAACAAATATCTATCCGCACAAATTTTAATTTATAATATTAGTGGCGTTAAGGAGGAGTGTAGTGACGCAGAGGCACAGCGTCTGGGCTGTAAACGTGACAGTTTGTGGGCTCGATTCGCACTCGGCGAGAATGAATTATTTTCATTTTCTTCGCTCTGACAACAAGGCAAAGTGCGGCGTTGATATCCAGCACTCTGGAGTGTCTTAACACTAGGTTCCTTTTACCTACAGCTCCCTCTGCCTACCCTGCTGTGTGCTGGATACAGTGTGAAGATTTAGTAGGGTAAATAATTACACAACTTTGATGGTGAAACAGAGGGAGTTTCACCATCAAAGTTGTGTAATTCTATCTCTCCTACAAAACTAAATCTTGTATATGTATAATTAATAAATATTTTAATAGAAATAAGTATATACCTAATTGTAAATTATATTTTAAGCGGATGTCACAAAAACTATTATTTATGCAGAGACACCAACAAAGTAACCATATAGCTGAAATTACAAATATTTTAGTGTTAACAGCAAGCAGTAACTGTGGTGGGACTTACCACCGGAACTGAGTTTATGGCTGGTCTAATCGTGGTAAGGCAGGTAGGTATCGATACAAAAATAGACGCGCTTCCGCTGACGTTTGGTGTCAGTTTGGACATTGAGGCGATATTATACAACTGTTTTTTTTTTATTATGTTTATACAAGTATTGTAATTAATAATCAATTTGTGATTTTTTTTTTGCATTGAAATTATAACACACCCAGAGTACAGACTTAGATTATTAAAAAAAAATCATAAGGAGATCGTTGTATAAATGCCATGCCCGTATGCATTTTTAAAAGAATTAATTAATTAATTATTAGGTATATATATATATATATATATATATATATATATATATATATATATACATATATATATATATATATATATATATATATATATATATATATATATATATATATATATATATATATATTTATATATATATATATATATATATATATATATATATATATATATATATATATATATATATATATATATATATATATATATATATATATATATATATATATATATAAAACAGAACATCATCTATATAAAAAAAACTTATTTGAACCACAAATCGAGATTGTACGGAATGGACTTTAAAACAAAATATTTTTTTTTAAATCATTACATTAGCCACAAGTAATCCATTTTATGATAAGTATTCTGAATAACCTAACCCTAATTTTATTTGATAACCCTAAGAATATTTTGATTTGATTTTGATTTTATTATAAAATGATATCTCTGTCTGTCTGTCTTTCTCTTATAGCTTAAACCACACACAAAAGACTACGCCCAGCGTAAGGTGCGGCCTGCATACACTCTTACTAATGGATTGCTTTTCATGCCCCCTATTATCGTTACAGATTACAAACCTTGTACTATATATACTGTACAGCTTTACACTACAATGTTTGCCAAAATTCTCATTTAATAGCTCAATACTATGTACTGGCTTATTGACTGAATAACTAAATTAGTATTAGCAATAGTATTAAGAAAATACTTCTATGAAGGATTCTGGATTCAAGATTTAATTTATTAAATATGTTAAAAAATCTACAGACGATGATGATGAAAACCTATAGGGTAGTTTTGTTCACCTGGAATTACGAAATTTGGCGGTAAGAAGTTACAGTATCGAAAATTCTATTTTTTTAGGTATCATAGGAAAAATATCGGTCAAGTGCGACTCGTATTCGCACACAGAGGGTGTCATAATTAATAATAAATGTCATAATAGCTTAACTTTGTTATGATTTTGGTCTACGATAGACTATTTTTATTGAAATATAAATAACACTACAGAGACTTGGTATGTACCTTTTTAAACTTATAGCCATTTTGTTCTTATATATAGCTCTTACGACAAGCTCTTTATGTCTATCTTTACACTATTGCTATATTAATTGTCACGTAGAACTATGTGAAGTGAATTATTTATTTATTTTTGTATTTAATTTTTTTTAAAATTTATTTTTGATAATTAGTTTTATATTAAAAACATTTAATTAGCTATACGATTTAACATTATATTTTAAGAAAATACTGTTATAGACATAAAAGTCAGCATTTTTAATCATATCTCGTTTTTTAATCATATCTCCTGTTATTTGACAATAGATGGACAACAAAGTGATCCTGTAAGGATTCCGTATATTCAAAACGTCACCTTATAATTTAATATTTATTTCATACAAATATTCAATTGATATCACATCATTATCATCACATCAGCCTATAGCTGTCCACCACTGGACGCAGGCCTACCCCAAGATACGCCATAAGCCAGGATTTCTCGTTTTCGCCATCCAGTTACCACCAGCAGCCTTTTTTATATCATGGGTCCATCTGGCCGGACGACGTCCAACGCTACGCTTGCTGAGGCGTGTTCAGTTATTAATTACATCTAAAATTAAATCCTGAACAGAGGCACTAACCTACTTTAAATTTCCACACGTGCCAAGGCTCGTTATTTGATTTCGTAAATTGAAGTGTCTCTTCATTGAGAATGGCGATGCAAATTCATTATTACTATATTTGTAGACATTGTTTTTAATTATTTCTTAAGATATAAATGTGTAAAACGTAAAAAGCTTGTATTTTGTGATTTAGAGGAATACTCTCTGACAGAGAAAGTGTTTTTATGTAAAGACGGTTGTCGGTTGTAAGTTAATTGGTTTGTTAGAGCTAGTTGAATGGTTCCCAACCAGTAGTAGTGAAGTCCATATATAGGATATCCATAGGTCCATAGGATGCTGGGTACAAATTGACAAACACTTATTTCAGTGTATTCAGTTTTAGCCTTAGTCTCTGCTTAAAATATTGATATGAAATTATTTTTGGCCAAGAAGTGACTCGATATTCATTTGGGTTAGTGGAATATTTTTCTTTTCCCGCCCTGGCAACACAGCGCATCGTTAAGTTTCACAATTTTACACGCAATATCTCGAATCCTGAAGGAAAGCTTAACTAAATAGGCAATTCCGTTGTATATAACCTATCCCGGATATAGCGGGAAACTTAAAGGACCTTAGCTTCAAACGACAAGAACAATGCCACCCAACTAAAATTTGTAATGCCATAATCAATAATAACTAAGTCTGACAATAAAGCTATAAAATGTAACAGCTTTAACGCTAATAAAGTGTTTAATTTCATAAATCACTGGGTAGGCTATACAAAACTTATTAATAACAATTTGTTTGTAATAGACATTATATCCTATACTAAAGTTCACTAGAACTTGAGCTTACGTAAGCTCTAAATTATAATGGTACCAGGCGGTGTCTATGCGTCTAAAACTAAAGACAGGAACAAACTAAATTTGAAACAGAATATCTTAAATACTATTTTCTTTTTGGCTACCCTGCTAAATGCTCATGTATCGTGATACAAATTTTCGCTTAGCTGGATTTGTCACAGGTCGCTTCATCGTTCTTGAGAAGAGCAATGCAAATGAATGTTAGAAGCCAGGTCTCGCGTTTTACCGAAACAGGTAAAATTAAGTAAGTAAGTAGAAAATTGGTAAACGTAGCTTGCTTTCCATCCCAAGAAACTCAATAATAAAACAAATTAATATTTAATTTGCTTAATAAAAATGCGGATATATTTAAACTATTTATCACACTTTTTGTCCATTTTAGCTTTCTTATTTTTTAACTTCACGAGGATCCCTCTACCTACCCAGCTTAATATATAAACTGGGTAGGAAGAGGGATCCTACTATATAGACAATCCGTTCTCCACTTTCCTTTCGACACATTGCGTATTTAATGGCATAATTCAACGCCACACTTTGTCTTTATACTAGATTAAAGCCAATAACCGTCGCGTGAGTCACTGCGCCAGGACTTCCCTAAATAGTTTTATAGATCTATATATATATATATATATATATATATATATATATATATATATATATATATATATATATATATATATATATATATATATATATATATATATATATATATATATATATATATATATCTAACGATCTGTACATTGCCTTATCCATAATCCGCACTTCATAGAAAACCACGAACGAATTCAAATCAGTTGTAACTTAGCAACAAAATAACAGTTCTAATATATCACCTAAATCAGTACCATCCGATAATAGATAGTGAATACACGTATATAGAACCCATTATCTGTACTGTGACTTTTTAGAGTCGTGCCCACTATACCAAAAATAGATGCACAGGTAAAAAATAATATATTACCAGAAAAAAACGCTACTGTAGAAGAATCTAGTAAAAAGGCTAAAAGGGTGTTGAGAAACCAGCGTCAGAAGTCTCCAAAAAGTGGAGATACTTTCCGCACAAATGCTGGATATTGCGTATTGAGTAACTAACAACGTCCAGCATGGTGGAATGGAAATTATTAATTCTTCCGACTGGTAATTGAACCCACGACCATCGCGCTTACAGTCATATGCTCTTTCACTGTCACGACGCATTCAAGTGAATTTAAATAAAAAAATATTTACTTCTTTGTCTATGCTTAAGTTAGGTTATATTATAAAAATACTACTTGTAGCAACACCTAACAAAATGGCCGTAGCATAGAGAAATTAACGTAAATTGGAGAATTCAATCACTAATCCCATTCTCTCTGCCTCTACATACGCCATTTGAAAATAGAATAAACTTTAAAAATCAATATTGACCTTAACATTTCCTAGTGCATTATTGATTGAGCTGAAGTAAAGTAGCACAGGTGAGTTTTCTTATGCCTTATTTGTTTTCTCTTTCGCACTTACAAAGTAATATATGGCTGTCCCTTTCACCAATTAAAGTTCTCATGTAGGACATTATGAAACTGAATTATTTATATATATTGATATTATATGTGGTTTGGAAGCTTTTTGTATCCGGATATTTCAATTATATTATATTCAAGATAGTTTAAAACACAGCTAAAATAAAGAATTAAAAGATTGTTTATAAGTATATATAGTATATATAGTAGATGAAATTACTGTACAGTAACACACAGACGAAATTTCACACAGAAATCTGAAATTTGGTATAAATAATCTTTGGGGAGAGTAAGGGAAGTATGTAAGCTTCCCGACACTCCAACGGGAAAAAAAATTGATTACATTTTATAGTCCAGGTAAAGAAAATTGCGCGGTACATCTCGTAGACAATAAAATACATTTTTTTAATATGTTTTTTTTAGGACAACAATAAATAATGTACATTTTTCAACACCTTTTACAGTTACAGTGCACTCATTCATTCTCATCTGTCATCTGTCATCTGTCATCTGTCAATTACTTATTGCCGTCTATTGTCTTGAATAATAGACAGAAATTGATAACGGAGTGTCTTAACACTACCGTTTCTTTATTTATCTATACGATTTAGCCTAAAGATTAATTATAATATAATATAATTATTATATTAATTAAAATATAATTATAATAATATCATGTCAATTATTAATAATATAATATATTCAATGAAGTACGGCTTTACGTTATTGCCAATTAACACATAGTGTCTCTAATATGAGTGGGAAGAGGAGAACGGAGTATTTGGACACTAGCTCTCTCTGCCTTCTTTACTACTGGGATACAGTGTGAAATTAGAAAACAAAATTGTGTCGTAATATGAAAAGCAAAATATATACGTGGTTTTAAATCAATACTTAGTAGGCATTTGTGAGCTACTAGCGGATAGCCATTAAGGCGCCTCCAACGATTTTCTCGGCCTTCAACTTATGTACAAACACACTGTCGCTTGGTGCTTTCTTTATGAAATTTTATATATATATATATATATATATATATATATATATATATATATATATATATATATATATATATATATATATATATATATATATACACCGGATGTAGGAAATAAAACAAATTCATTCGTCATTTGTATTTGCATTGCATTAACTTCTTTATTGCAAATTGGCGTAATAGGTGATATATAAACAAATTCTACTGTAAAATATATTATACTTAGATTTAGTATACTTGAGACCAGCGTGAAGCAGCGGGATAAGGACTGATTATAAATACGATGGTTATGATTTTAATCCTACACAATTGATTGTTTTCATTTCCATCTAATAAGGAAGTGCAGCGTTTAGTTCCACAACCCAACATGCAAAGTTCTGAATACAGGAAAGAAAGTGGGCAACGGAGTGTCTTTACACTAGGTTCTTTCTCCCTTGGCTATCTTGTTAATGCGGTGTAAAGTTAAGGAGAAAAAAAATCTTGCAGTAAAAAAACACATTATATTTAAATATATTATTATTATGGTATCGCAGCAATGTCTATAAAATATCGACTTAATTCCTCCATATTATTCTCAAAATCATATTTCATGTGCAAAAACAAGAAAATATAAACTTCTCCAATACAAATATACGATACGAACCTGTAACCACCACATATTGTCTCTAAAAATCAAACCTAGCTAGCACCCTAACCGCACAACCAAGCCATCAGCTCTTTTGGTAAAAAGTAAAAAAAAAAATCTCAACATTGAGTGACTGCGACGGTGGAGTGGACTAAACTAGCCAACACTCGACGCCCCAATTCCTATACAGATAAATCAATATTCACATAGCATCGTATATAACGTTTTGTACTAGAAAATCAGTTCAACTTCACATTTGTATTGTTTGCTTTGGATATAAGATGTATAAACGTGTGTTTTCCCGTTCCCGTTGGAATTTCGGGAAACCTTCTCTTAGTGCTCATGCCAATTTTTTTTTACTTATACTTAGGTATATATATATATATATATATATATATATATATATATATATATATATATATATATATATATATATATATATATATATATATATATATGCGCCGTCACTTGCTGCGGTCGTTAGCGTCTCGGGCGTTTCAGACTTCAGAATTTTGTATACCAGTTTTTATAAGGCACATCCAACGCGTTGGGGATGGACCTCGTGACTGCTTACTGTACCTGGATTACGAATCACTTCATGATAATTAAGTTTCTGGTAAGGTGTCCAAAATATTTATGGATCCGTGTAAGCACAGTCTTTGAAATATATGAGCGTCATTTTTGCTCTTTTGCAGATCGCCAAAATGAGGCTATCGTCTTGTGTTCTTGACTTCCATGTGATGCTTTCACCTGAAAATTGGCTCACAAAACCCGTCTAGTCTTCTATTTCGAGTCTCTTGCTAGTTTCACGAGGAATGAGGATATGCAGCTTAAGTTTAAAGCTATACACTAGATAGAAGTTGATGGACGTATTCAATGTCAGCTTCGGGCATGATTCATAAGTGAACCTCATCATCTAGATCTTATAAGCATATAATGAATCTGGTTCCGCTGTTTTCCATTAAGGGGCGTTCAATTGTAATTTTTTTACAATATCACATCACGTTAATCATTTATAAGTGACCTACTTACTATACCTGCCATCAAAGTTACCTTGTGCAAATTTTTTATTATTTCCATTTGACCACGTAGGCGAAGCTGGAGGAAAAACTAGTTTAAATATTAAGATTCAAATTGAACCTACACCTACCGACTAACCACTCAGACACTAAAATTCCAAACAAATCGAATACAAGAATATATTATAACAAACACTTTATCAAAAGCTTCACCTACATCGAAAGCCAGTCGTTATCGATTTATGCAATTTCATGCAAACTTACTAAGTCCTTGACAGAGATAACTTGTGATTGCGAACACGATGTAATAAATTTTAGCGTTTATCAAATAACTACTTAAACTGATTAATATTAACGTTGGCGTTATGGGACTTCCATGGAGATATTTTATGGTGTTAGTACTGAGAAGTTATTGTCTTTAGTAAGATATTAAATTGTATTAAATGAATCATTCTCTCTCGGAATAATCGTTATATATTTTTATATTCAATATTTCAATAGAAACTACAATAACTATCAATCATATATATATATATATATATATATATATATATATATATATATATATATATATATATATATATATATATATATATATATATATATGATGATGATGAGGTATATATATATACATCACAAATAAACATTACAAATTTATATTTGTAGTTAATTTGATACAAAATGAGTGCATGTGCTCGCAAACTTAAGTTTGTGAAGCTTTCTAAGTACAATTAATACAAGTTGACCTACAATCATGAAATTGATAAGAACAGGAGATATATATATATATATATATATATATATATATATATATATATATATATATATATATATATATATATATATATATATATATATATATATATATATATTCTATTGTTTTTAGTTCAGGGCCCTAATTAAAGTATATCATAGTATACAGACGTAATTGTATACAATGTACTATACATGCATACATACATACATATATATACATACATACATACATATATACTAGTAGGCGTTTAATAAACTGTTAGTATTTTCGGCCTACAACGTGATAGCTTTTGTCTATAAATTTGATAAGCAACCTTTTAGTGTAATTGCCAGGTGTCGTGTCTAAGCGCAATTTGTTAGATAGGTTATTTTCTAATTAACCTATGCTGTTTCCATCGATTGAATAAAAGTAAATACTGGTTTGCAATTACGTGCAAAAGATTCAGGTGTAACACGATTTGAACCCGCGTCCCTACGTTACCGTCCAAACGTGATGAAATAATTGTATATAGTTTGTATAGTATATCAGTATTGATATTTGTTATAGAATTTATATTTTAAAATATTATTTTTTTGAACAAACTCTTGGACGTCAGACAAAAAAGTTGTTGAGATTTTTTTCAGTTTTACGCTTTATTTTGCTTAAGATAGGATACTAAGAAGCTAGAATAAAGAGATTCCCTATTAGCAATTAAGCATATTGTGTAGTGAGTGGCGGAACTCAATGCCGCACTGTATTGGTAAAAAAATAAAAAAATTAAAACAATGCAATCCCCCAAATCGAGATTGAATCCACAACTCACACTTTTACGTCAAACGCTTACGTCAAACGCTTACGTCAAACGCTTACGTCGAACGAAGACATTATACCTGTTACTTTCTGCATTAATAATCATAATTAGCATACTGTTTTGAACCCATTTCTAGCTTCATCAAGAAATAGTGTGATGGCGTTTTGGTATTTTAATTATTTTTTTTTTGACAGCCATGGACGACAAAACAGTGGACCTGATTTTCGGTGGCTCCTTGAAGTCCCTGCCACCGGTCAGCTCCAAGATTGTGAGAATCTTCACCAGTTCTACATTCACAGGTAAAACTTAAAATATTTGGCTAGAAGTAATAGTATAGTTATTTACTTATTTTGAATTGACATTTTTAAATTTTTGACAATTATAAAGGATAGATGAGTCGTTACAGTAGTCTTTAGCCTACCCTGTTATATGCGTGGTAAAAAAATATTCATAGACTACATTTTGTTATACAAATTACGATAGAACTCCAATCGACATCCAACGCATCGTCTCTAAAAGGAAAGTAGAGGGCAATACTTCACCCGTTTTGCATTTTCATTCACAGCATGAATGAATGCGAAGTAAAAATAATTTTTATGGCAAATACTTGAAGAATTGATTTTTTTATTTACTTATTAATATATTTAATAATTAACACTATAATCATGATATAAACGTGATTGTGAATATAAATAAATCTTAGTTACATAGGATATAATAAAGAATGTAATAAATCTTAGTTACATAGGATATAATAAAAGTTCTTGGCAAACTTTCGCATATCTAATGAGTTTGGGTTGATGCCATCTTTGACCTGTAAAAAGTGACCTGTTAATTCATATTTAAAATTGTATATTATGTATATTTATAATATATATATATATATATATATATATATATATATATATATATATATATATATATATATTATATATATATATATATATATATATATATATATATATATATATATATATATATATATATATATATATATATATATATATATATATATATATATATATATATATATATATATATATATATATATATATATGTACCGTTGTAGCACGCAGTTTAATTTATGTGGACTATAAACATAATATCCAGTCTTTCCCCTTCCGATATTAATTTCAGAAAATCCTCTCTTATTTCTCCCCTAGACTCCTCAAGAAACCTACATGCCAAATTTCAGGTTTTCGCTTCGTAAGTGCTTTGTCTGTCAGTGACTTTGTAACCAAAGAGTTTTATATATAAAGAGGTTGACTAGTAACCGAAAGCATACCTAAATGTTACAAACTAATTCTAAAACACACGAAAAATAAGCTCTTTCACAGCTAATTTTAATAAATATGGAAATTTCAAAGTTTAATGTAAATTTGTGTTCCGAAACAATGTGAAATGTAGAACAATAGAATTCTAATATAATATTTTAACAGCGATTTAATATTTTGTTAAAATATATTCTAAAGCTGAGAATGTTATACTACCAACGTATATTGTGGGTTCGATTCTCACCTCAGGGATAGAACTGCTAAGGTAGTGTTTTAACATTAATTGCATAATTTATTATTATCATCCAATACTGATATAGAATCGCTTGAAATATTTACAAGAGAATCGACAATAGTCAGATTACTATTGTGATGCTAGACGGAGAGGGACACTGGCTCATATTACTTGCCTATAAATATATTATACATCATATTACTTTCATTTATTTACTCTACATATTCTTTCATTAAGTTATGTTAGCGGAGAGAATTAAGCGTAAACACTATATATACCTTCCGCTCATTTTAGAGGCTAACATGATATAGACGACATACATTTATAAAAGTAGCTTTTAACTGCAGCTTACCCTCCTTAGTTAGATTTATGTGACGTTATATAGATTTCCTTAATAAAATAACTTTCCATTATTCTATCTATTCCAATACGAATCAGTAGTTCCTGAGATAAGCTCAATCACCAAACAAACTTCTCTACTTTATAACATTAGTATTAAAGTGTTGATAATATGATATGATATTCTCTAATACTGGAGCTCAACCCCACATGATAGACATAGAGAAGAGAAGAAACTACTTAGCTATTACTATTCCATGGATTCACCGTGCGAGTGCTGAGCCCATCGCGTTGTAGGGAGAGGAGCTCAGAGCAATGCCTGGGACTTGCAACCTAAGTGCAGGTTTAAAAGGGCCCCTTTAAAATGCATTGACGCTCACCTCCACTGAGCTCCTCCCAATACATAATCAAATTCTAAATGATTCTTCTAGTGCCACCTTCGAAGTAACCTCGATCTAGAAATGAATTAGTAACAGTACTAGACGGGCCGAGATCTTTTAACAAACTATATAATAATAATATTAATATTAATAATAGAGAGTATTTTTTTTAATTTTTTTAAATGTAATTTATTTTTTTCAATAATATTTAAAAATGTAAAAAAAATTATATGATTACAAAAGTATTTAATCATAATAATAATAATAAAATAGTATATATTAACATAACAATTAATAACTATCTATAGATCAATAAAATCAAAATAGTCGGTCATTTTTAAAGCTAATTCCAATGATTCATTACTAATTGAATATATATAAAATGAAACCAAAACAACGACCGAAGCTGTCAGGCGTGCGGTCTCCCACATTACAGCTGCATTTGACGTACAGTATTATCATAGTATGCCATACCTAAACTAATTAAGCATAGAATGATATCATAAAATTTTTTTGAAATTTGGGAAATGGAGTTTTTTAACACTAGGTTCCCTTTGTCTAGCTTGCTATATATATATATATATATATATATATATATATATATATATATATATATATATATATATATATATATATATATATATATATATATATATATAATTAAATTTCAATCCAAAATAAAAACTCTTTAACAGGACTATAGCCCAATTACCAAAACGGGCTAAAAAAGTCACGACGTCGAGTCAGTTCTATCTACGTCCCGAGTTACACAATATAGTATGTATGAACATAATAACAATTTTCAATTTATTATAAAAAATATCACTACAATTTAAAATTTAATTCTATGTAGTACACGAAGTATAAATCGCGTGTTCAAAATAAATAAATTATAAGGAAGCTACTTTTTGCCAAGTAATAAAGTAAATGCTTTATATATTTTATCAGACACTGCAACGCATTAGGCTAGCTTTAATAATACTGCATGTCGCAGTATGACAGGGATAGCAGGTTCAATTTTTATAATAAATACATTTTGAGTCAATATCTCAATCCTTCCATCTCCTTATATTAATATCTCGGTAGTAATTATGGTAATTATGATATATATGGCTCATGTATAACATTTGTATATATTTTTGTGTTAATATAAACGTTTTATTTTTTTACAAAATTTCTTTTTTTTGAAAACGTATAAAAAAACTTATGTAACAGGATTTGAGACCTGTTGGCTACCACCTTAGCTTGACCGCTAAGCCATACGTTGAAATTCTTGTACGCTTGTTACAATTTATTTATACTGTTACCAAATCAATATGTAGATTTAAAAAAATCCACAATAATAAACAGCAAAATAATATTGGCAAAACAAAATGTAACTTGTAATTTTTTTTTTTATTTTAAATTGTTATTCCACAATTGCTTCGGTACCAGAAATAGTAGATAATAATGTTAGTTCAAAAATAACTTGATTACTGACTCACTCCGTTCAGGTTTTTTTCTGTCTAAAAGATAGCGTGAACCGAGTAAATTTAATAAAAATAAACCTTTTACTTATCCACTTGTGCTAAACCCATGGGAGTCCAATGAATATCGAAGTTAGTGCCACTCAAGTTGAGTGGTCAGTTTTGCATTATATAGATTAAATCAGAACTCTAATGTTTCTAAGAATTATTATATATATTAGTAACTTTATGTCATTATTTGGAGACAGTGGAGAGATTGGGGACTTTCAATCGATTTTAATATCGATAATATTCAATTTTATCTTGTTATCCTTATTCGATTATAAATCTTCTCGTTTAATAATCGCTGACAGTCCTGTCATTGATATTAAAAATTGATTAAAATTTAAAAACTCAAAAATAAATATTTGAAGGTATAAATATATATAATATAAATATTTATAGACTTTTTTTAAATTTAATTTATAAGAAATTTATTTTATTTCGAAACAATATATTTACTCCCAAAGTTTACCATACAAATAATAGTAGGTATATATATATATATATATATATATATATATATATATATATATATATATATATATATATATATATATATATATATATATATATATATATATATATATATATATATATATATATATATATATATATGTATATAAGTAAAGAGTCCCTCGAAAGGAAGTCAGTCCAACACTATAAAGCCATTGCTTCTTTTTCAATATATTGTCATTACAAATTTTTATATACCACTACGTTTTTTACATTCAAAGTGCCCGTGATAACTCTGACCACAGAGTCTTGCATTCCCTGATAAGTGGACTATCTGGACTATCCGCCAAAAAAAAGAATATAGTCCATGAGATTAGCGCGTTCAGTCTAAGCAAACTATTTGGCTTAATAATATTACTAAGTATACATTTGACAACATATATAATTTCTATATATATTACAGATACTACTATGGAAAGAAATACACTTATGGCGAAATGCTACCCGCGAATAAAAGACTACTGCCGCGAGAAACACGGCCTGGAATTTCAAGTAAGTCTTCTTAAGAGATATCGTCTCAGAATTACCTTAAAAACCGAATTTGAGTTTTGCCACCCAAATGCAGGAGTACGAAACGGAGTATTGTAACTAGAGTCTCTCTTCTTCATCTGTCTACCATGCTACATGCGGTAAGGAACCGTTAGAAAGAACCTAGTGTAAATACACTTCGTCCCTCCTTTTCCTCCTTTTAAATTATTGAAACAACACCAAGCTTACCTTGTTACCAGAAAAACTAAAATGAACAATAACTCGCAAGCCATCCCATTTAAAGGCAAGACGATATCAATGCCTCTCCGCCACGGTCCTCATCTGACGGTTTTTAAAAAAAAAAAAATAATTTTCATAATATCGAATACAAAACGAAGTGTTGGGTAAAAAGTGGGGAACAGAATATTTTGACTCTAAGTTGTCTCTGCCTACCTACTATATGATACAGGAATATATCCGAAATAAAGCTAAAAGCTATAAAAAGAACACTATATATGATACAGTTTATTTATAGAATAGAGCTTTTAAATGTATAGAAGAGGGGAAAATTCTATTTTAAATGATTACACAAAACTTTTGCATAAATAAACTTTTATCCAAAACAAATAAAATACAATGTTATTGTTCGTAAAGATTGCTATTCCTCGAATTCGAGTGATCGTCTTAAGATACTATAAAAATTTATATCTTCCGCTTCCACTCTCTAAGTCCTTCGATTTTCTTAAGGGACAGTCAATGTGACGTTACACAAAAAAATATATATTTTAAGCTCTACATAATATATGGAGTGGCAAGCTTGAAAATTAAAAATATCGGCCAAGTACGAGCATGTACGTACGAGCTTTCTGTGAAGAAAAATTTTTTTTATAAAAGTTGTTAATCACCAATTCGTTTTTTTATTTGTACCGTAATTTATCTCAACGACAAGTACCGCATTATGCAAGTACATTACGGATATTGACTTAGAAAAAATACCCTTATATATATATATATATAGATATATATATATATATATATATATATATATATATATATATATATATATATATATATATATATATATATATATATATATATATATATATATATATATATATATATATATATATATATATATATATATGTATATATGTATACATATATATATAGCACATGCATCATATTAGAATTTATTAAAGCATAGCGCGGCGTTGAACTCCTCTAATGCCTAAGTCATCTCTGCCTGCTCATATATATGGGGCAAATATTGAGAAACTAAGAATAATATACTGATACAAAATATTTATACATACTTATAGCAGCTTCCCTTTAAATTCGTTTGATTTGTCTTTCATAATAATCCTCAATGAATCCGAGATTTTTTTCCACAGAAATGCAAAGGGACTTTAAAGACATCGATCCGTTGGACGACAAAGTGTGGGTTTCAGGAACTGTACAGTTAAGATTATTTACAAGTACAAATGTTTATATAACATTCTTACGAAATATTATAAAGGATGTGACTGAAGTTTATAATTAACTTTACCGAACTTCATTTGTTTTTTTAAAGATCGATTTGAAATTTCTAAGCTTTAACAGTTTAGGTTCTGTAACAGTGTTACCGTGGTAATTTTTAAAATTGACAGGAGCTTCGTGCTTTTTTCCACCTATAACAGGGTAGATGTAGGGAACCCAGTGTTAAGACACTCCACTCTTTTCCGCCCAATTTTCGAGACATTGTTGTTGAGCTTTCGACACTAGGCGAATAAATTATTATTAGGTATATATTATTATTAATACAAAACTCTTTGCTATTGAGCTTTTTATTTTCTTATTATTTGCTTACGCAGTTTTTATTGTTTATAATTTCTTTTCTGTTGAAGCTTAGTAAAAGCGCGGAATTGAGTTCCGCCGATCCGTAGTGTCTCCACTCAATTTCTCCCTACCCTATGAGCTTTAAAAAGCGCATAGAACATATATTGTCTATTAAAGTTACAAAAGTGGCATGATAATTTACTTTAACAAGAAATAAAAGGTTGAAACATTCTATTAATGGCGAGCACTGTTGGTATTTCGTTATAGTTTCATAGCGAGATTGAATAGTATGTACGCTTAGTTCAGTTTAGTTTTGTACAGCACGTGGGCAAGCTTCCGTCGACAGAAATATCACCGCAACTGGGGATTGTTGGTTGTTGTAAGGAATGTACATACATATTGTATAAAGTAGTTTTATATCCTTTTTTTCTTTAAAACTATAGAAAATAACCTATTTTTATATGCTAGTCACACAAATACCATATCTGCCATGTTCACTTTTGAATCATATAAATAATATATTCTTTTCGCGTTTTGTAGAGTCACATTGTACCCTGCACATAGCAGAGTAGGCAGAAGAAGTCTAGATTTAAGACATGGATAAATACTCATTTATTATTATTCTTAAAATAATAATCCACACTTAGAATAGAAAAAAAATATTTAAACAAAACATATAAAAATTTGCGAAAACTGCGGGATTTGAACCCGCGTCTCATGGAAACTGCCCGTCCGTCCGTGATTAGTATGGCCGAGCGTGAACCTGGATGTGCTAATCAAATTCATGTAAAAAATCCATGCAACGACCAGATTATTGTACTGTACTCGAGTTAAAGTATTATTAGAAATAACTAATGGATAATTAATTAATTGACTTTTTTATACTTTCGTCGTTTAAAGCATTGCATGTGTGTGCATTTTATCTAAGCAAAAATTTATAAAAAAATTACTCCCCACTTTTTTCCATATAGAACAGAGTATCAATGGTGAAGTATCCATATAACATGATTCCCGTCGAGCTACCTTCAGTAAATGTTAATAAATAAATTAATAAATATTACACAACAATTAATAATTAAGTAAAAATGTTCTCGCTATTAATCTTTTTATTTTATGCCATTATACAAAGCACAAAATATTTGTAAAAAATTGTAAGTAAATGAACTTCGTAAGCTAGGCTCAATTTTCACATTATTCCGATAGTTTTTTTTAAAGAATTATTTCGACTCTGGTTTACTTTCATATAAATTTTACACTTCGCCACTGCTTGATAAACAGAGCTCCGTTCTCAATTTTCGAGATGTTCCATGTAGAATTGCTGAACTGAACTTCACGCTCTTCTTCTTTACAAGAACGAACGAGAAAATAATTTATTCCACCAACTGGTAATATAGCCCACAACCATGACGTTTACTGTCAGATGCTGTGCTACTGCTCCACAAAGACCAGCAAGACAATCTTTTAAATCTGTAACCACTATGTTAATTAAAGTCGCAAACGTACGTGCAACCTTCGCTACATTAACTAAAAAAAAAAACTTATTACAATTACATCTATATGTACAAAGCTTAAATTGTTTACAAATCCAACGCTGTGTTTGGCCAGAAATAGTTCAATATTGTTATAGAAAACATGGCTCAGACAATTAAACAATGAATAAGCACTTCTAATAATACTTTTGGGAAATTGGAACGGTCTGGAAATCATTTATACTTTACGATTTAGCATTTTACTTATTTTTTTTTAAATTTATTAAGACTTATATTTATACTTACTTTACTCCAAGGTATTGGAGAAGGTATTGAAGTATGACATTTTATTTTTTGGATTGGCTTCAGAATTTGGATTGTTCCACTAGCTATATTACTTTCTTCGCCTGCAGCAGCTGGTAGCGTTGACCGCCACTTAACACGCAGTGTCTTAATTCAGGCGGTCTGTGAAGAACGGAGAGTTCTAACTCAATTTTTTCCTGCCTTGTTATATACGAGATAAAGCGTGAAATATATAAAAAAAATAAGCAAATTATTGACTGCGTAAACTTCGACAGACGCATAATGTACTTTTAAGTATTTTTTTAGGTGGTAGATATGAGATGGGGGGTTAGAGATGAGGCGACTGACGATCACATGACCACAGAGCTTTGTATGCGGGAAATTAAGAACTGTCAGCGACTGTCCATGGGTCCGAATTTCGTTGTATTTTTGGGACAAAAATATGGATACAGGTAATTTTTATTATTCCATTCCAAAGTTTAAATATTAATATGATGATATATGAGGATATTAGTATATATGAAATATTATTTATATGATGCATATAGCAGTAACAAGCAAATATACATTTTGTTTTTTGATTTTTGAGAAGATAAAATCCACACTAAGGATTTAAAAAATACTTAAAGAAAACATTTAATAAAAATAGCATTCTCTCTTGCAAAATCATTGTTCTTTGCAATAATCTTTGGATAGCCGAAATTTGTAAAAATCTCCTTACTGAGATGCTAACTACGTAATAAGTTATATAAAGCATATAAGAATTTCGAAAGACGATAGAAAGAGCAGTCAGCATTTGGACGGTTTCGATTTATAGGTTTTCTTTAAGTAAGCAAAAATATAATTTGGTACAAAAAAATGTTTACGACTTAGGCCAACGTCACACTGTCGATCTAGCCTGCAAGAATCCTTTTTTATGTAAATTTAGATGCTTCGAATGTTTCCTCAAATGGAAATAGAAGTGAGAGCTTCATAGTGAGAACCTTCTTAAGTGCACTATGATGGTGAAAATTCAGAATTATAATACATATACAGCTATATATATATATATATATATATATATATATATATATATATATATATATATATATATATATATATATATATATATATATACAAATTTAATAATACACTTATTAATTTTCAGACCAATCCCGACTTACGTTTTATCATCAGAACTACAATTGTTAAGAGACGAGCTCGTCGCTGGCGGAGTTGACGTTATTTTACTGGACACGTGGTACAAAAAGGACTCGAACGCGGTGCCTCCAGTGTCAGTGCTGCAGCCAATTTCATCTATACTATTGAACTTTAATAACAAGGTATATGAGAGTGTAACTCTAAATTGAAATGTAAAATTAATGACGTATAAGTTGGTGAAAATATGTAGTCAATATTTTTTGAAGCAAAATTGTTGCTTTCAGTTTTCCAATCTTCTCTTTCTCTATCTTGTTTACACGCTTAGCTCCACTGCTTTGTAAGATACATATTTAAAAATCTTAGTGAGAGAGAAGTAGAGGGAGATCTTGGTTCATCTTTGAAAATACAGTATTAATGATACTGTAGGTAAGAATGTGATTTAAAAAGCATGAGAACTCCTCACCATAAGTGCATGGATGAATGATGAAGAGAATGATGATAGTGGACGAGGTGAAAGAGGTATGCAGGTACCGTATCATTTTGATGTTCTGTTCTCTCTGAGTACCCAGCGGGGTAGCGAGGCATACTGCGCAAACGTACTAAAAATATTGTATTTTTAACAATGCGCAATCCATTATGAAACACAATTTGCGGCATAAATAAATCAGCTATTCATTGAACAATTAATAAAGTTGTTTGTTCGGAACAAGAACAAGTTTAAATCAAACTTTGTTCAATGGAGCTTAAGTATTGGGAATTGATTAAGTCCCGAATTATCTCTCTCAGTTTGTCGCACTGTGCGTGTGTGTGCACATTTTTTTATTGTTTTCATTGTGTGTATTTTTGTGAGATTTAAGAAAGAATCTACAGATGTTTTATTTCTTTCCTTTTGTTAATTTTTTTTATGCACAACCATCGAATACAAATTTAAATTAATTAATGTTATTATTTATAACAAAGCTTTACGCTGTCTCTCATTTAACTGAGATATCTCATAAGTAGGCAGAGAAAACCTGGAACAAGCCACTGGATTCACCACTGTCCAGAGCAGAATTGGATACATTGCGTTTAAAATTGCAGCGGCGTTGAGTTCCGCTACACATAGTGGAACTCAACGCCGCCATTTCTTTTATTAGAGCGGATAAATGAAAGTAATTCATTCATAAAGGCGATTGAAGTCAAATTCATCAAATTTGGACTCACAGTGTCCTATCCGACGGTGATATCTAGTATTTCTTATTATTTAAATTTTATACCAAAATATGATATACTTCAAAAATTACAAACACTTTTCAAATATCGTTCCAAATTTTATACATACATACATATATATGAGTATAACTACTTTAAATTCAATCTAACTTAACAGAATTTAGATTAAAACTTGAATTTTAACTTTAACTTGTCAAAGTTTTGATTCCAGCGCGTACCGAAACTCCAAGCGGAGGACCAAGCGGTCTGGTGGGACACACTCAGCAAAATGCAAAAATTATTTCGCAAGGCTTCCCTACAATTGTACAATTCGGGGAGAATCGATAAGGACACTATGCACAACTATTTCATGTCAGGTATTTCGTTTCCTTTGAAAGAAATAGGCAACAAGTAAAATTTTCAACTGAACTGAACATACTTTAATATATGGTCGAGTTCCGCCACTCAATACGCAATCGCCTCGAATGGCGGAAAGTGGGGTGTGGGGAGTGTCTTAACACTAGGTTCCTTT
This sequence comes from Dione juno, assembly GCA_037127375.1. Lineage (NCBI taxonomy): Eukaryota > Metazoa > Arthropoda > Insecta > Lepidoptera > Nymphalidae > Dione > Dione juno. The sequence goes on along the minus strand of JAXRJS010000083.1, from coordinate 3,892,822 downwards.
AACTTACAGTTTCCTCCGCCTGTCCGACTATTTGCGGGATGCAGCGTGAAGCTAAATAATAAAACATACTTTTAACTACAATTATAAAATAAGTGATTCATGATTGTACCAGAAATTAAAATACTTTTTTCAATTTTTTTTTGGTTTAAACTTTCATAGCCTTGGTGTTGAGTGTATGTGATTATTGAGTTAATTAAAAAATAATATCCAAAACTTAGAAAATGCATGCATGCAATGCATGTGTTAGTTGTTAGCTTAGTTGTTAGTAATTTATTCTTACTAGAGGACCCGTTGACACGTGAAATACTTACATACTTATAATCATTTCAGTTACTGAACGAGAAGTAATTAACGGTATTCTCAACGTGAAGAACACGAAAAACCACTGTTTGGCCTACGTCCGGTACATAAATAATATAAATCTGCAGAATTTGAAGAAAGCGAGCAATTTTGTTGACATTCTCAATAGAAGTTTAGATGCTGAAGCTTCTAAGCTCTTAGCCGATTTACGAGATGTAAGGTTACCCGAAAAAATTGAAACGACGAATATACAAAAGTAAGCTTTTATATTTTTTGTTATCGGTAGCTTTCGTTGTATAGTATAGTATCGATGTTTAATCGTAGTAAGATCAAGTACGATTATTGTGGCCTATGGAACAGTATTCGATCGGCATTCAGTGGAATGTACCACAAAATAATGCGTTAAGTTTTACAACTCAACACACAATGCAACTTGAGCATGCAACTAAGCAAAGAACAACGTGTCTTGACACTAGACTCTCTCCGTCCGGATACAGTGTGAAGCCATTAAAGTGAAGTGAATAGAAAAAAAATGTCATATGTAAAGCTACTACAAGAAAAATGTTGTCCAAGAATGAAGGCAATATATATATATATATATATATATATATATATATATATATATATATATATATATATATATATATATATATATATATATATATATATATATATATATATATATATATATATATATATATATGAATGTCTATTTCAAGTGAGATAATGATTCCATTAAATATGTGGCTTCCTAACTAATCAATTACGTATAGTGCAGAAGCCGTATTCAATATAGTACAAAAGCAAATTAAATAATTATATATGTATAAATGTTGACACCGTTGTGCCACAGTAGGACTGTCTGAATGTCTATGCAATGATTGTGGGTTACTTTGAGAGATTACGCCATTCTACACGAAAAATTGAGGACCTGAGTGTTTCAACATTGTTAAAGCATATTCCCTCTACATATATGTGAAAGCTATTTTTTTATAGTATTATGTATTATGTTAGCGCTAACCAGTCGCAGTGGGACAAACGAGATGGTTTTTGGTGGGTCTCACCCTTCATAGGTCTTCCTCCTCTAGAATCCACCTGCTGAATAAGATGAGCAGAGATGATTTTCTTCAACAGCTTTCCCATCTCACTTAGCAACATTGTCAGCCTATATGCGATAAGATAAGAGAGAGGGTGACTAATTCAGAAACTGCACGCTTTAGAAGTACTGATCAAATAGTACAAGAATACTGTTAAACAACTGTCTCTATTTCTTCATAGGTAATGATGGAGAGAAGGTCTTTGAGCACGCACGTTGTTATGCGCTGCAAAGTAGAGGCATCCCTATTGATGCCTCTTTTAATCTACCAAAACTTACTAACAAACCTTACGCCTCACCAGACTAATGGCTATAGTGCAGTACAAGGAGAGATTATTCTCTCTGAAAGCCCTCATCGTCTCTATGCAGTTGAACTTCAAGTACACGGAGATATAATAGTGTGAATACTTCTTTAAGTGGAATATACGTTTATTTTGTTTTAATAAAATTAGATTAGATTTTTTTAACTGATCTCTCTCTATACATTATAAGAGGTAAATAGGCCACAGTGTATTTGTTCGTGAATATGAAACGCTGATTACAGTTTACATATACAGTATATTGATTATAATAAACTCTGTAGAGTAATTTATGCTTAATGGCGTCTTGGCTCACCTTTACAATTGGACCCTGTAGGTGATTCTACAGTGAATCTTGACTCTAATACACCAAATAAAGTATAAAAACAAAATAACGGCATATTTTGATGATTTCATAAATATAAATTATTAAAAATATCTAATATATGGATCTAAAAAAGCGGCTAAGTTATAAATAATAAAAAATTATTGCCCAATAAAATTATATTTACGGTGGCATTTCCTCTTCCGGTCAGTATAGCGTTTACAAGATCTACTGACTTTCTTACAAATTACCTATTAATTACAGATACACAGTAGAATGGATCGGACGAGATGGCCTCGATAATGAAACACATGGCGAATATCTTAATCATTTCATATCACATTTTTACAAAAATATAATTAAGCTGGTCGACAGGTGAATATTTTAAGTCAATTTTATTCTAACAATTTTTATATTTTAAGTTAATGTTAGGTAACAGTTTGATGTGTGACTGTGAAAGCAATAATCCATATGAATAATTTAGATTGGAGTGTCTTGACACTCTGCCTTCTCTGCTATATACAGTGTGAAGCTAAAAATAACAGTACAACATTAGTTTTGGTCCGACAGTACGAATACAAGTCTCCGAAGTAACTATAACTGCAGCTACAGTGAGCTACATTTACTCGGTACTTCCTGAGATATGTTCGTTCAACCAAACAATCTCTACAAAGTATATATAAAAAATCTAGTTATTATCATTATTTTAGCTTCATGCTGTATCCCGCACATGGCAGAGTAGGCAGAGAGAACCGTAGCCACAGTAGGAGCCTAGTATTAAACACTCCATTCCCCGCTATCTAGTTAATATTAAACAATTAAATAATTAAAGAGCCATGCGCAAAGAAGATAGCAGTGCCCAAGGACAGATTGTAACAGAAATACTCCAGCATTTACACGCTTGCAATAATTCTGTCAAAGTGTTCCACGGAAGAGAATATGATTTGAACTATATAGAAAATTATATGATGAATTCGTCTGATAAGCCTCTAGTGTTGTATGGAGAAGGTGGGTGTTCAAACTGAGTAATTTATAGTTTCGTAGACTTAATATAATAATAGAATTACAAAATATACCTTTCAACAAAATGCGTCCATTTGTTCCTTACCTTACCTTAGCAAAATACAAAGTATCCTAGAAATTGTTTTTTCCAATTTACCTATAATATAAATAAAAAATTTTGCACAGTTAATTAATTTTAGATCTTTTATTTAATTTTTTTTAAATAGTTCTATTTCAACAAACAGGTGGTTGCGGTAAAACTAGTCTCCTAGCTAAAAGCTCAGCAATGGCCTTGGACTATTGGTTTGCTGAAGTCCGTCCAACTAATATCATCAGGTTCCTCGGAACTACTCCTGACTCCAGCGCTTTGACACCAACACTAATATCTATTTGTCAACAGGTTATTCACCTATTATTTAAAAAAAACGAATGAAACGTATAACATTGTCGTAGTACCATTTGAATGCATTTTATTTTCCTATACTCGAATTCTTAAATTAAATTTCGAATAAACACCTAGTACCTAGAGTCTAGGTACTAATTTCTATAAAGTATACTATAATAATTGAAATACATAATATATTAGTTGTTTATTTATTCTTGTTAGAAAAACGCAATGTTGGATTTAGTGAAACTACTTGTTAGTTTGGTAAATTACAGATAAATGGATGATGCGTTAATAGAATTGTATAAAACGGGACTCAAACCCACGCCTCTTGCAAATCGCCTTGGACGTTTAATAATCAAACTCGCGTTGCGATCAAATCTTGATAATACGTTTCTAAATATCTGTATTTTCTTTGTATAGGAATAAAATTATAAAAAATGTAAAATCCAATGCCTTGTTAAATATTTGAAGTTGATTTTGCTTAAAGAAATTTTTCTCTATGTATATTTCAGATATCCTACAATTTTGCTCTACCTTTCGAAAGCATCCCTGATGATCTGGTTCCTCTCACAGCACATTTCAAGCAACTGTTAACGATGGCTTCTCAGCAGCAACCCTTGCTGTTGTACCTTGATTCCGTCGACCAGCTGACAGGTATTGGAACTGAAAACAACAAGGTATCTTGGCTACCCACGAGATTACCACCACATTGTAAAGTAAGTATCTCTATCTCTATAGTCAGGATATGTATAATATTTTAATATATTGAAACATTATTTAACTTTATAGTAGGATAGTTTTGGGACATATAATATTCGATTTATATAATAAACGTAGTACTTGTGTCCACATTAAAGTCATCACTTTTTTTTTACAATTTCTTCCATACTCTGTATATAACCCATATAGAGCAGAGAGCTAATACACATTTCATCACATCATATCATGTCTTTTCTCTGCTAGTACAGATGAAAATGTAAATGAAAATAAAAAAGAAATATTTTTGACCCGAGATATTCAGGAAATTTCGCTTTAAATGGCAGTAGTTGACGTGCAGTGTTTTATAAATTAGTAACATAGTTCATACTACCGTTTGAATAGTTTCTGTTTAAATTTCTAGCACTTTAGTAGATTACATACAGTGGTGTCCTTTATACAGATTATTGTGACTTGTGCTTGTGAAGAAACCAACCCTGAAGTATCTAAGGAGTACGACGTGCTTCGCAGAATGATTGATTCTGAAGATAATTTTCTAGAAGTAAAAGCTTTGGGTGAAGATTTGGCAATGCAAGTTTTAAAGTAAGAATCTTAAAAGCTGGTATTAGAAAATGTCATAAAATTTACGATGACTTGAAACCCCGCGTCTTGAATTTCTAAAATATATTTCTTTTTTTAGTGTTACATAAAACTTTAAAAACTTTTAAAGCTCTTATATTCAAAATTAATTCCGAGGGAATAACCTCTCTTTATTGCTATGAGTATCAATCAAAAGAAAATCCTTAGAAAGAAAATACTTTGTGTTTCTTTCCAATAGACATTATATTTATGCCAACGCCCATACCACGTTGAACACACCGGTTCTCGTCCGATCACCGAAGTTAAGCAACGTCGGGCGCGTTCAGTACTTGGATGGGTGACCGCCTGGGAACACCGCGTGGCGTTGGCATCTCAGAGGGTGTCTAAGCCAATTATCTGTCCGATATTTGGTTTCCGGCATACGGGTACGCGACCCCGGGACCTCGAGCCACCACTTTCATAACCCGATCCAATCCATGTAAGTGGTGTCCCTCCCCTATATTCCAAGTCTTTCTGCCTCTTATTCCCTGTCCTTTCTTGGTTTCTCCCAGTAATGGGTTTGGAGGTCAGATGGCAATCGCTCCACAAAAAACCACTTCGCCACTCATATGGACCGATTGGTCTTAGTCGGAAGGCAGACCCTGGCAAAAGCCGGGACTAATGCCAGGAAGAAGAAGAAGAAGAAGACATTATATTTATAGACATATTTCTTTCTTTCTTTTCTTTGTATGAAGAAACACATAAAAGAAGATACTATAGATGACATTACATAATTTTGCTATATTTATCTTTTTTTTATTTTACTCAGGCTATGGATGGCATCAGCGGCACGTGACTTAAGTAATTATCAGTGGCGCCTCGTGTCTAATGCTATCGGACAATGTTCTTTGCCTATATTCGTGAAATTGGTATTCGCTGAGGTAATATTTTTTATCTTCTTGAAGCCTTTGCGTTTTACAAGAGTTTGTTCTGAATTAGGTCGTCGTGGCGTAGCGTCTCACTGTAAAGGTGACGGTTGTGGGATAGATTCCCTCTCGAAAATAATGAATTATTTAATTTTCCCCGCTCTGGTAACAATGCAAAGCTCATCGTTGACTTCCGTGACTCAACACGCAATGTTCCCAAAAATTGGGGCGGTTTATGGGGACCATAGTGTCTCAACACTAGGTTCCCTCTACCTTACCTGCTATATGCGTCAAATAGCGGGAGGCTTTTTATTTTATTTCATTTTTTTCCCTCTATATCTCTCTCTCTATATTTATAATTCACTAAGATTGTCTCAATCTTAAAATATTTTACTAGATAAAATTTTTACTTTATGTTTACTTAGTCTCAGGTCAGGGTCATTTTAAATGAGTGATGAAGATTTTAAAATAAAATCATTAATGGAATTATTCATAAAATACAAGTGTTAAGAGTAAAAAGAGGAAGGTGTCTCGACCATCTCGAATCATCGACCAGTGTTAAAGACGTTAGAAGACAATGGGTACAAAGTGTGAGGACCCCATAAGGGAACCTTAACGTTTGGAGATTATATCTTACTCCTTAAACAAATCAAGTGAAGAAATAAAATATTTATAAAACTATTTTATATTGAATGCATTGTTTGATACAATAATAAAAATGTACAGGTTTGTCGATGGCGAAGTTATACAAAACCCCAAGATACACACTTAGCATCAACTGTTATGGACTCAATTATGATGTTGTTTGAACGAATTGAAAAGCAGGTAACAGTATCTTTTAGTGATTTCTTGAAAATTTAAAAGTTTTGGATTCGTTTGCAGCTCAAAAGAATAAACTATTTAGTTTGCTTGCTCTAGTAACAAAACAAAAACGAGGCATTGAGATCATTGACTCAATAAGCAATGTCTCTGAACTGATTTATACGGAAAGTGGTAAACGGACTCCGGACTGAAAAACGGTATAAAAAAATAATTAGTCAAACACAAGCCCTATAGTATTTTGTCATGTAATACTCGAATGAAATATTTTTATAACCTAGAGGTTGACACAACATGTGCATGCAACAAGAGGCATTGTCTCGAAATATAGGTGGAAAAGGGAAACGGAGATTCTTTACACTAGGCTCCTTCTGGCTGCTATAAGCTACTTTTGGTATGAGTACTATAAGTATTTATATTTTAATAATATATATATAATTATATGTTTTTAGCACGGCCGTTTGCTGGTGTTTCATGCACTCGCATATATAACAGCAGCAAGAAGTGGGCTTTCGGAAACCGAATTGGAAGATCTGATATCTCTAGACGATAAAGTGTTAGATGACGTATACCAATACCATTTGCCTCCAGTCCGTAGGATTCCTCCGTTGTTATGGACAAGGTACTTATTACAATTATGTATGTAGATTTTTTTATTATTATTTATAAAATAAATCGTCATGGTTATGGGTTCGATGGTCCATCAGTCAAGTGAAATATTTTAACTTTCTTGCTCTAGTAGACTAAATGTGTTGCTGCATTCCGTCACTCTGCAGGCAATGTCATGAACACTGGGCAGAAAGTGTGAAGTACCTTTACACTACTTTCCCTTTGCCTATCCTGCTGTATGAAGGAAAAAGCGTAAACCTGGAAAAAGTAAATAGAATTAATATCTCGTCGGTAGAACTCGAGGATATTCAACCAATTAATGGAGAATGTGTAGTAACGATTCATATATGTAATCTTGTAGAATCCGGAACGATCTCCCGAACTATCTGTCAGAAAGAGAAGCAGACGGAGTGTCAGTCATGAACTGGTATCATCGACAGTTCCGTGACACAGCACGAGAGAGATACTTTAAGAATATGAATATGGCCATGTACTTCCATTCTATGATTGCTGACTATTACTTAGGTAAATATTAATATATGTATACGTACGTATTAAGATATAATTTAAAGTGCTAGATTCTGATTCTGATGAAATGCAATTATAATTTATTAAATATGCATTTAAGTACTAATAGATATTTCGTTGAACAATATTTGTACATACCATTGGAAGCCTACTTTGTACTGAATTTCTTTACACTCTTTTATATTACTTTTAAGACAACAAAAGTCAATAAAATATTCAAAAGTAGTTCAAATATTTATTTATTATATAAACTATTAAACTTAAAAAATAAACATCAATATTCAGGTATTTGGGGTGGTGGTATCCCGAAGCCTTTCAAATACACAGAAATACAACGTCATAGATTCAACCTTGCTGACAGAGAGGGCGTTGCTGACAGGAAGGTGCCGCTGCAGCCGCTTGTCTTCACGTCAGCTGATGGATCTTCCAAAAGATATAACCTGAGAAAGGTGAAATAATGTGAAAATTATATTATCAATATGAATAACATCTTATACGTATAAGTAGTCGTGACGTAGTAAGTGCTATTGGTTATCTCGAAAGGTGGAAAGCTGGAAACAGAGTGTCTTAACACCAGGTTCCCTGCTATGTGCGGGATACAGCGTGAATAACATTTTTTATTATCTTTCTAAATTATATTTTTCATTTTCAGTTTGGTGAACTTCCATTCCATTTAGTTCGTTCAAAACGTTTCACTGATTTATACGCAGAAGTATTGTTCAACTATGAATGGCTTCACGCGAAACTCAACTGCTGTCCTCTTCAAGCGGTGTTAGCTGATTTTGAAGATGCTAAATTACATGTTAATAAAGACGCTGTCAGGTTTGATATATTAAAAAATAATAGAAAATAAATAATAAAAAATAATATATAATAATATAAAATATTATAAAATATATATCTTTAAAATATTAAAAAATATATATGTAAATGTAAAATAGAGAAAATTGAACGTTCAGTATCTGTAAATGTAATATATATTTAAACATGTTAATTACAATCAACATAGAACACAGTGATTATTAAATAATTATAAATAAGATTTAAGTATTTTACCATCAGGAACATGGTGATGTAGCTAAGGACATATATAGCTTAACGAAACATATATGACATGTATTATACTCGTATTACATATATAAATGAGGAATTTGAAAACCTCTTAGTTCTCATACTTTCAATATTTAACCTAGGGAGCTAATGCTAGTAGCAGACGCACTTCGCCTAGGCGGAGCTATCCTGGGCGCCTTTCCGGACATGCTAGCACCACAACTAGCCGGAAGATTGCTACCAGAGGCGCCCCACAATCATGCTGTATCGTCATTATTGCAACAGTGTCATGATAAGGGCAAGAATCATTGCGCGTTGCTGCCTTCCCATCACTGTCTGCATACTCCTGGTGGACCATTGAAAGTAAGAAGTAGTATACTTAAAATGACCAGCTGAAGCGATGGTATCAGATCAGACCAGAGGTATTCTTAGCATTTAATGCCTCCAGTAAATGGGCAATTACGAAAAAAATTTACTGAGTAATGATCAGAATGTTCTTAGAGAAGATTGAAAATAGCGGTCTGGCGCGGGTCATACTCATGAACCGAGGGCTCCATATCAATTTCTTTATTGTAGAGCACCGAAAGGTAGAAATAATAAAAATTTGGAAGATTAAATTTGCAGGCGTATGTACTCGTTTTTCTTTAAAATAAAATACAAATAACTATATTATTTTTATATTGAAAGCTTTAAATTATGCCACTATCTTGTATAAATTTTTGTAACAAGGTAAATTATAAGTTCTTGGCAAGCTTTAGCATATCTAATGAGTTTGGGTAAATGCCATCTTTAACCTGTAAAGAAATTATAACCCATATATAAAAACAAAAATTTAGTAAAAATTTTCATATTTACTTTATAGCCATTTTTTTAATAGCTATTGTATTTGTAGTTGTATATTGGATGTATTTTTTTAAATATAGAACAGTTAGAGAGAATGCTGTAAGAGAGAATCTAGTGCAAAAATATTCCGTTGTTTATTTTTGATTGATATATTATACGGTAAAAGTTTTATTCTTTTGAGGCATAGACCCTAAAACACTATTAAAGAACAAAAATTGGCGAAAGAAAATGCCATAACTTTTTTTTAATAAATAGTAGGATGACGTACATGTATAAAGAATTACAAAAATCAAAATAAATGATCTCCCATTTTCAGTATTCTTTGGAAGGTCACCAGTTCGCAGTTTTCGCGTTCCGCCTAAGCTCAGACAAGCGCTACGTAGTATCCATCTCCAGCAGAGTGATATCCTGGGACCTCTCCACTTCGGACCTCGCGAGGGATCTATGTCCTCAGCTGGAAGGCATTATGCAGAATTTAGAACTTTCCCCCGATAACAAGTGGGCTGCAGCATCAACAAATAATTCTGTGGTAAAATTATAATCATTTGATATTTCAAGGAATTTGATATCAGCTTATGGCTTTGTGACGAAATTAATATAAATATAAATACTATTTCTGGCGGAGTTAGTTTCCGCCGCGCAAAATTATATTGAAAATTGGGCGGAAAGTGAAGAAAAAAGTGTTTTAATACTAGTTTTATTCTGCCTACCCTGCTATATACAGGTGAAGCTAAAAAAAAGGAAAAAGAATTATGACTTTTTGATTGACGTAAGTTTAATACATCTTTTTGTATAATTTGGTACCGAATTGGTCATTGGTTGGTGATTATAAATCATAAATATCTTATTTATATGAATTATAAATGAAAAATGAACTAACACAAAAGCTACGCATTAACACAAAATGAAAAATTCAATGCAAATTCAATTTGTTTAATCCTTCTGTAGAGAAGTAAAAAATATCCTATATATGAAGTCGAGCTTATAGGATAACGAAATGTTTGTAATAAATGAAATAAAATGTTTTGTTTCAGTCAATACTATTGAATATGCTGACAAGTGAATACGTTACCATAGATAATCCATTGGATGAAGGTATAGTATTTGTATACATATATGTTGTATATATGCTGAGCTTTTGGGACTTTACTCAATATGATATAAAGTGATGGTGACTTTTCAAATACAATATATCTCAATTTTTGATTCTTTTTTATATCTAATTGTCCGTCAATGGCAATTTATTGGAAAATAAAATCTAAAGCAACAATAATATTCAATACAATAAGTAGGGCTAAAAAGAGGCACCATGGGACACTCTGACCCAGGAGAGGATTATTTTGCTTAGAATTGTTTTGGTAAGGCAAAATATTTCGAATTTGGGCGGAAAGTGGAGAATCTAGTGCTGAGACGCTAGGTTATCTTTACCTATACTGGCATGCGAGTTATATCGTGAAGCTGCTACGATAAGCATAAGTAGATCAAGGATCGTCTCCAGAAAATTAAACTCCTAGATCCTATATTGTTTATTAAGAAAAATATGAAAGGTTTCATAATACTACAAAAAGATATATTTTCTATTTAGAATTACTAATATAGTACATATTTCTTAAAATTACTTTATATTTGATAAAAAAAATATATATCATTATATATTTATTTATACACTTTGTATAGGTGAAACAGTTCGAGGAGTGTACGTATTAAATCACCATATGTTCATCTATGGCCCAAGCTCTTGGGTTCAATACAGTATGAGAGGAGAGCTCGAAGACACCAAGCCCGCGCCAGATACAGTGCCCTATGATGATGTTCAATGGGAAATTTTAAGTAAGTTAAGTTACTTTTGTGTAATATATATATATATATATATATATATATACATATATATACACATATATATATAATTATATATAATTATATATATATATATATATATATATATATATATATATATATATATATATATATATATATATATATATATATATATATATATATATATATATATATATGCATTGTCCAACACAGGAAATCCAAATTAAAGTATACGTTTTAATGTATATTATAAATGATATTATCATTGGCACTTAATGGTATGCGAAGAATGACGCCAGACGATAGTTGTTGATAAAATTTATCATCTATATCGTTAAAAAAATTGTTTTCCTGATACATGATTTAAGAGCAGAGAGATGTATTATTTGGCTCTTACCGCATACTCCAAAAATATTAAAATTGCGCTAGGACTAAATAAATTTTTTGAATTTTCTTCCAGCAATTGAATTTCGGGACTTAGAAAATCTAATTCTGGTAATGTGGAGTGGAGACTTGGACGATGATAGGCTTTTGGTGCAGTTCTGCAAATCTGGTACGTGGTTACAGCCGCTGAGGTGCAGGGGTGCATTGACTTTAAATAAACATTGGACAAAAATCTATACCAGTGAACCTGAGAGGGGATATCAGGTAGTAATAAAAAAATATATAATGTACTTATCTATATAAATTTAAGTGATTACAGTGTATTTGTAATTAGCAGTTATTTTTATCAATATGGTTAGAAAAAAATAAGAGCTAGAAGTTAAAGTTTTCTCTAGCCAGTATAAGTAGAATTTATTATTATTTCCCTCTATCTTCATGAGTATATACGATATGAGTGATTGTGAGTGTATAAAATTCGTAAATAAAATTTAAAAAATGATTTTCCTTAAAAAAGTAAAATTTAGTTTTAAACTTTATATATTTTAGATATCTATATACGGATTAAATGAGACTGAAATGAAATGGGAAAAGATTGAGGAGCTCCACCACTTAGAGACAGACACCGCAGAGGCCATGCTCCAATTAAAAAGAGGAAAGAAGGACCTAATGTTGCTAGGTAAGTTCTTTTACACATGTGAGATATATATTGTCACGAGAGTATACTGTCTGCCATTTTCTGTCTTGTTCAAAGACAATTTCGATACTTCTCAAGTACATTCAGATTCCAAGCATGTAAATATTTTAGTAAAAATATGTACGAGTATGTGATAAGCTTTTAAATTTTAAATTTTTCAGCAACAACAACGTATAGTTTTGTCGTTTGGGATTTTAAAAACGTGATACCGCGTCACAATCATATTGACAGTCAAGCAAATGAAAATGATCAAGAGAAGAGAGAAGAAAATGTGAGTGGCAAAAAGGAAAAAATAATAATGTGTCACTTAGTTCTCTGAATTTTATTTCAATTATTCTATGAAAGAGTTTATATTTTTTAATTTTCAAAATTTAACTTTTATAGGAAGAGAAACAAGATCTTGAACAAGAGAAAGACTTACGTTCAGAAGGAATAGTTCTGAAATTACCGCACACTATACGTAATATTTCTACGAAAATGACATTGTCTAATTCTTTTATGATCAGCAATAATAACACTTATGCTGTGGCTGGAGTCAGGTTTGTTTGTTACAATCTTCTTTTATATTCATTTCAAGTCATCAAACGAAAAGGTATCATAAAGACTTATTATATGTATGTTATATTTTATAAGGAGATGTTGCAGTAGCTGATGGTGCACGCTACGGTTGTGAGTTCGATTTCCACTTGGGGCAGTGAAGAAATAATAAGTAATAGTAAATTAAGATACAAAAAAAAAACAAAATTTATATTTTGGTTTTGAAAAAATTCTTTGGCCTTGCGATTCAAATTGTCGATGAAATGGAATGAGAATGGAATTGTGCAATTTTGAAGTATCATTATTGGCAATAATATTGGTTGCAAATATCATTGCAGGAAAAACCTCTACGTATGGAGTCTGGAAACGACAAAATTAATTAAAGTCCTAGACGCACATTTCGGAAGAATCGTCCAGCTGGAGCCGCTCACTGTCGGTGCCTGGAACAACGTGATCACTTCTTCAATAGATAGAACTGTGAAGATATGGAATATTGATAATATCTTCGAGCAGGTCCATAAAATTGACAGACAAGAACTGCCTATTGATTCCATAAGGTAAGGTTTAACAGGAAATGCGTGAAGCTTAGCGCTATCGTTCTGATGTATTTGATTAGTATATAATTTGGGGTATAAATTTTATCCGAAGAGTACTTTTATACTAATTAATTATTATAACTTTATATTAACAAGTTAAAAACAAACTTTTACATATTTCCTTTGCAAGTCAAACCAAATTTATTTAAATTTTTCTTTAAATTTGCACATATGACAATATTTACAGCCTAGCCCGAGAGCAGCATCTAGCAGTAACAGTAACACGCAGCTGTTGGGGACTATGGGACACGCGTGCGGGTAAACTCTTAGCGCAATTGGCGGATGCACCTCTAGGCGCTATCGTGACTCACGCCGTTATCACACCGAGCGGCGAGAATGTCGTTACTGCTGAATCTGGCAATGTCGTTATATGGGACACTCCTGAAAGACAGGTCAGTTAGCATTATAATACGTTTTCTAAAATTAAAAACATTTAGTACTATGCGTACTGATATGTATAAGTTTTATATATATATAGTATATTATCACTATATTCTCTGGACTCCAGTACTGGTTGAACTTATTTACAATTTTACTGAAAGGATAAATACTAGTTTTTACGTAGATACTAAAAAGCAAGAGCCAATACAAGTTATATAATATTGTTTTTTGTATAATATATAAATTTTTGTATAATATATATTGTTTTTTGTATAATATATAAAGAAAATAATTCTAAAAATTACAAATTAGTCCTCTACATTGGCTTTAAGACATCATACATAAGAAGATGGGCTCAACACAATATTTGTGAAGAAGTATCTATTTTAATATATAACTAAAATTACTTATCTGATTTTATACATTTTGGTGTCAGGTGTCATTTAAAGAAGAGCAAAAAGGAGTAAAGCAGCTACTTCTTCTAGAAGATGGAACAAAACTTATTACTATATCTATGGTAGTTTCTACCGATAATATTGACAACATGGCCATCGCTCATATTGTGGCAAGGATTATACCAGGTAACTCTCAGGATTAGGTAAAAGTAGCTGAAAGTCACTAAGTAGCTCAAAATATCACGAGTACATCAAATGACTCTAAATCTTATAGATGGTGAAAGAATATATACAGTGGATTACGAAGTTCGGGGTACCGGATACCGTGCGGCAGTCGTCTCTGCGGATGAGCACCATTTGGTCGCACCTGGGCTTGATAAAAACTCTAGAGAGTGTCTCCATGTGTTCCATGCAAGGACTGGCGCTAGGCTGCACAGGTTTTTTTTTATATTACATATCATAGTTAAGTTACTTTGTAGATTCAAAGCCTAAATCAATCAAAAGGTAATATAGAATATATCATGTATCTAGAGGCTAATATTAATATATACGACCAGAATCAATATTTTTTAGACTTTAAAAAAAAAATGTTTGTAGTTTTTTTGTAAATATTTGATTTTGGAAGCTTATATTTTCTCAATCAAAAAAGCAACTCACATATCCTACAAAATATAAAAGATAGATAATTATAAATAAAAAGATAATTATAAATTAATGAAACATTTACTATCTTATCAGGATTCCAATTAAAAACAGCGGCATTAAAGACATGCAGTCAATAGTAGCGCTTCCGCACAAACCACACTGGGTGGCCGTCATCGGCAACGATAAAGCTGGCATACTTGACATCAAAACCAAAAGACACGTCAGGTACTATTTTGGATTATCGTTTATATACTGAGGACTCTATCAGGACCATCGTGGCGCAGGGGAAACAGCGTCTGACTGTTAACGCGACGGTTTGTGGGTTCGATTCCCATGAAGGGAGAATTAATTATTCTCATTTTCTTCATTCTAACAACAACAAGGCGGTGGCGTTGAGTTCCGCTACACAACACGCAATTTCAAAAGGCGGAAAGCGAGGGACGGAATGTCTTAACACTAGGATCCCTCTGCTTACGAGCGGGATTCAGAGTGAAGCTAAAAACACTCGAGCTATAATTTATATTATATTTGAAAATTTTAGTAAATCTCTATAAATCTCTATTCTACTAAATTATTATGTATATTAAAGATACGAACAATAAATACACTACAGGGAAAGAAAAAAAATCGTGTAGATATTACTTAATCTTAGTATTAGAACAACTATTTTTTGTTATATAGAAGAAAAATAAAATTTTTGCTAAATATACATAACTAGGTAGATGATTCATAAAAAGATCCATTGCAGGTTTGTTCCTCGCTGGAACGGCGCTTGCACAAGAGATGGTAAGATCGGTCTCTGCGCTCCTTCCCGAGGTGGTTTAGACCTCATAGAACTAAAACGGGGGACTTCCGTCCAACAACTCATCTCTAGAGCTGCTGAGGGTGTCTTCTCAATCATAACCATGTTCAGTTCTGATGATCAGTACGTGTTTTATTATCATAGTGGACGAAAGACTTTAAGGGTTTTCAGGTGAGATTTAGATTTTGATTTTAGTCATTGGTATTTAACTAACTTACTAAAAAGTATGTTTTTACGGTTATATTTAATTATAGAGTAATTTAGACTTGTTTATCTTTCTCTAATCAAATCTTGAATAAATAAATGTGTACTTTTATTATTATTAAAGTGCTAGGTGATGTGTTCTCTTCGTCATTCGATGAGAACGCATGGCATAGTGGCCAGAGCGTTTGAATGGTTTCTATGAGGCGCGGGTTCAGATCTCAATCTCAAAATTTTTATATAATATTTTTGTATACATGTGTTCGGCTAAAATTACAATTACACTGCCATATGGACGAATAAATGAAATCTCTCATTGGGTCTATCTTTTTATCTTGCAAGGCAAATTATATTCCAAATCATCAATTTCCAGAACTATAGACGGTAAAGCCATAGCTGAGTATCGAGCTCCAGCTGAAGTGACTGGAGTCGCGAGCGCGCACGGTGGGAAAGCACTTGCCATTGCTTCACAAGATGGATGCCTTACTATACTTAATATTGTCGATCCGTATGAATAGAAATGCAAGAAATAGGAATTTTGCAAGAATAAATAATAGTATAAGTCAATTTACAAGAATAGGTAACACTAACAGTAGTTAAGAGTACATTAATTTTGATTCTAATGTGTTTAGATTAAGCGATTATAAACAGTTATGTTGAGTAGACAGTTGTTTATAGATTATATTAGCGACGCATGTTATTTAAATATGCAACTACCACATGCTATTGACGTGAGTGGAACTCTCTTCTCCTTCTTCCTACTTTCAGTGTCAAGACACTCCGTTCTTCGCTTTCCATTTGAATTCCATTTGAAATTAAGATATTTGTATTAAATTCTCTTAAATATGCCTGTTAATTTACGCTAGAAGCCCTCGTGGCTCAGAGGTACATGCATAACTGTATACGCGACGATTGTGGGTTCGATTGTCACTGGGAAATATGAAATATTTTCAATTCCTCGCTCTGGTAACAAGACAAGTTCAAGCGGGGAACAGAGAGTCTTAACACAAGGTGAAAAAAACCTTATTTATTAGTCGTAATATTAGATTTATTGATTTAATAAGATGGTACCTGAATGATGATAAACGAGCTATGAGGCTTAATGATTGGATTCTTTTGGTATATTTGGAATATATTTGAACCCACGCCTCTTGGACATCTTCCAAGAGGCGCGGTTTCAAATGCCTCTATATATTTTTTTTAAAATATATATATACTTTCCTCTAAATTATACCACTTACACACTTTGAAAAAATATACATATATTTGGAGTACTAAAAAAAACCTGATTTACTTGTGGCTGTGATATGATAATGTAAAGAAGCATTTCGATATTGTGCTTACATAAATCGCTATGTGAATAGGATTAATTTTTGAGTACACTTGAAATACAATATTAAATCGATCATAATCTTACTGTATTAGATTTAGATTAAAAACTCAGCTCTTCAAACCGGTTTATCGAGTTTACCTCGATGGCTTAAACGAAATTTGTAATTTAACAACTGACATACCATTGGCATAGCGATTCCTGTACAAGAATGTATTTAATGTGTTGACTACGGATAGCAAAATAAATATTATTATATAATATATTAAATTTATAAAATTTTATGGTTATTCAATAAAGAGTTTATCTGAGCAAAATTATATTATTTTTGTGACTTCTTCTATTTTATTTATAATATATTCTTAGTAACATGCTTGCAAGTTGTTTCTTTTTGCTCTAGTAAAATTTAAGAAAAAAATCAAAAAATATAATAATGTGCCTATATTGTAAAAAAAACCGCTTAAACAACTTAAAACTTTATTATTACATACTAATATATATCTAAAACTCGTATTCGGACACGTAAATATAAATTTTTGCGACAGCGATGCCTCCGAACTGTCCTCGACTGTACAACTCCATAGAAAGTTCCAGCTCTATACTCTGTGGGCCTTCTAGAGGTCGGACCAGCGACATTACCGCTTGGTTGCCAGTTTGGATTAACCTGGAAACGTTAATAATAGATTAAAACTCATATTACTCATACTTATTTTTCTTAAATCATTTAATCATATTAGAAGGTAGAAATTTTTACACAATTTCTATATAATTTTCTTTCCTTAGTCACATTACATGTCATGAAAAATTGTTGGATTCTTAAAAAAAATTAATTATATTATTTATTTATGTAAATGTTATATATAAAATAATAGTCTACTTTTATAATATATTAAAGCCATACTACGTCCTTATCGATGAACCTCTAAGAGGCGCGGATTCTGTTCCCGCTACGCTTAAATATATGTTTTAACAAACCATTTCCAGACAATTCCGTAAAGTATAAAATAAAACAATGTAGAAATAAGAAATGATAATAATAGAAACTTACAAGAAAGCGTTTATATCAGCCTTCTCCTTGACAGAGGGAGGAGCGTCTACATCCACGACTCGCAACTCAAATTTAATTTTAGCGTACGGCCAACCCGGTCCCCGCATTGTGAAGAGATCCACCTAAAATTTTAAATTACTATTCTATAATAACTTTATAGTTTCCAGGCATGTTCCAGCAGGCAGGTGACAATTAAAAAAATTATCGATAATTGTTAAATTTAATAATATTTATTGTGCTAATACAAACATTATAAATACAGCAAAATAATAATAATAACAAATAAGAGAATCTTTAAAAAATAATAATAATAATGTACATAATATCTATGCTGTCTGTACTACTACTGTAATATAACAAATCTGAAGTATGTTTGGTTGGACGCGCGTTGAAAAATCTCAAGAACTATTAGTTCCAATTAAAATATATATACCATCACGTTAATCGTTTCAATGTTGCCCACTGTACCTGGGATCGGAGTTCGCTTAAAAATCTTTAAGACTTCACTTGGTCACTCAGATATTTCTGTTTGACCATATAGACGAAGCCGCAGGTAAAAGGTAAGGTAATCTTACAAAACTTACCTTAGATTCAGGAATATACAGATTTGAAACAAATGTAATGTAATTATAAGAGTAAGTGCTGGGTTGATGCGAGCACGCCCAATCTGCTGGAGGGCAATACGTTTGGATTTTGGTGCACCGACTGCAAAAAAAACAAACAAAAATGACTAGACAATTAGAATAAAATTTCAAATAAATATCTTATCTTTTAAAAAAAAGATCCCCATCTGATTGTAAGCGTGATGATCGCAGGTTTGATTCCTAGACTAGACTATTATATTTATTATATTACAACATGTCTTTCTAGATATCACTAACTCAGAAAATATTTATAAAAAAAATTGTAGCCCATCAAATGTGCACTAATTAATTAACATTATTATTTTATTTACATTTCCCTGCTCTTGTAAGACAGCAGACTTCCTTGAAGTCCTCCATAACAGGACAATTCTTCTTAATTTAGTTGATAAAATGGAAACAATACTTCAGTGCATGAAGTATTGTTCAGTGAAAAATATATGTATGTACATACTGTCTACTCTCCAGTTTATATCCAGGAGGACAAGTGATCCTCTGACATCGATAACCTCCGCGAGTATTTAAACAGACGTCACTAGATCCCTCGTACTGACCGCCAGTGGCACATGGCGCTTCACCATTTTCACATTCGTCGATATCTGTAAAATAATTTAGGAATATTTTTAACATTTTGAAAGTAAGTAAGTAAACTCTTAAGGGAAAGAAATTATAAAATGCCTCTTCGAAATCATCCAAGTTACCAATGATGTCTAAAGTATGATAAGACTGTGACATTACTTATTTATATCTTTGAGCTTTTGAGTTTAAATATAGGTGTAATACATTATAGCACAAAATATAAGCTAACAGAAAAATCTACAAGTTAAGTAAAACATAAAGATATTTATTTTGAAATAAGAAATTGCTATATTTGTAAAATATTTTTTTTTCACAGACTTTTTTAGAAACCTTCTAATAAAATAATATCCTTTTCCCCGTCCATTGATTGTTTTGTTATATGTTCTTCATTGTCGAGGAACCTGATTAACCAATCTATGCTTTCTTCTTCCACATCCTCTATATTACTTCGTAAATACTCGTAAAAGAACGAATTCATACAAATCCTGAAACATCTTACCTATACAACTTCTTTTGTCCTCCGAGAGCCTGTATCCAGTTGGGCAAGAACATCTAAAGCTGCCCGGCTCGTTGACACAACGTCCAATACATAAGTTTTTATGTTTAAATTCCGTACACTCGTCCACATCTGAGCAGGTTCTGTTAAATTAAAAAAAAAACAACCATTTTAAACTATCTATAGTCAACGACTTCACTTGCGTGGACTATGGAATGTGTGTACGTGGGAATGTCGATAAATCGTCTGTTAGTGCTCCCCTACGATTACCCAAGCACCTACAATGTACATGTCAAATTACAACCTTCTTCGCTTAATAGTTTCAGTAGTGTCAGTCAGTCAGTCAGTCACATAGTAACTGACAACTAATAATTTTATATATATTGACTTAACTTGACTGAAGCGAATGCAGTTCTGTATTTACCGAAAGGATAAATCGTTATTTTCATTTATTCTTCTAAATAAGCTAGATTTTAAAACATCTTCTTATACATTATTGGCGCCACACAAAATACTAAACCTGGTCACTAATTCTTAGACATGAATATATATATATATATATATATATATATATATATATATATATATATATATATATATATATAAATATATATATATATATATATATATATATATATATATATATATATATATATATATATATAAATATATATATATATATATATATATATATATATATATATATAAATATATATATATATATATATATATATATATATATATATATATATATATATATATATATATATATATATATATATATATATATATATATATATATATATATATATATATATATATAAATATATATATATATATATAAATATATATATATATATATATATATATATATATATATATATATATATATATATATATATATATATATATATATATATATATATATATATATATATATATATATATATATATATATATATATATATATATATATATATATATATATATATTAAAACTAAAATCCTTTTACACTTTTTACACTTTAAGTCCTATCTATCTGAACCATAGCTCCACGCTTTTGTTCGATTGTAACAAGTATTGGTAGAGAAAACTTTACGTTAACGACTCTATTCTCTACTTTCCGCCGAATTTCTAGACATTACGTCTTATGTATTGAACTTATCGCGTTTGCAGACTGACGTTACCCTGCCCTTCTCCTTGAAAAACAAATATGGTACCTGTTATCAGCATTTAATCTGTAGCCTCTATGACAGGAGCATCTGTAGCCGCCCCATACATTGTTGCAGCGTTGCAGGCAGAGTTCACCCGGACGCGAGTCTGTGCACTCGTCGACATCTACACAAACCTAAAAAAAAAAAAGGGTTTCAAAATTTGTACATAGGTAAAGATATATATATATATATATATATATATATATATATATATATATATATATATATATATATATATATATATATATATATATATATATATATATATATATATATATATATATATATATATATATATATATATATATTTGTACATATATATATATATATATATATATATATTTCAAAATATACTTGGTACTAAAAAAATAATCAATAATTTGTCACCTATTTTTTTCTTATATTTATTTTTACGTAAATAAAACACAAGTAAGTAAGAAAATAAAATAAAAGATACGTAAATACTATTAATATTTTCAAATTACGTATTGTACGTTACGTATTTCAAAGTATGGTTACCTAAAATGTTACCTGATTATCTTACCTTATCGTTTACAGGAGCTGATTTGAACCCTTCGTGGCATCTGCATTGATACGATCCCACAGTGTTAATACAGTCTGCGTTTTGGGAGCATATAGGCTGAAATTATCCAATTTTATAATTAAAATTATTTCCTCGTAAATTACTTAATGATTGTGAAGTCAGTTAAAAAATTATATTTTAAATTATACATATAAGTAATAATTATCACTACTTAAGGTAGAAGAGAATACCAAGTGACAAATGACAAGACTTTATTAAACATCTTACATTTATCTATGTAATATCTTTTATCTATATTAGTATAAGAATGAAAAAAAATAATTTTATTACTATACTTCCGCCAAGAGCACATTCGTCAATGTCTTCGCATACATGGTCGCCTACTAACTTGTGTCCCGCGGGACAACTGCAGGTGTAACCGCCGGGCAAGTTTGTACATATTTGTAGAGGACCACATAACGCCTCGCCTGTAGCACATTCATCAATATCTGAAATATAGATTATTGTTATATACGTTAGTTTGTATTCCTTTATATGTGTGTAACATGTTCTTATATAGGTTTCACTAGTTAATAATAATGATTTGAGGGATTTAACATTAGGAGACTAGATTAGGAACCTAGTGTTAAGATACTCCGTTCCCCGCATTCCACCTTTTAAGGCATTGCGTGTTGAGTGGCGGAACTCAACGCCGCACTTTGCCTCGTTACCAGAGCGAAGAGAATAAAAATCACTCATTCTCCCCTCATGGGAATCGAACCCTCAAACCGTCGGGTTTACAGGCTGTGCCTCTGCGCCACGACGACCCACTAGTTGTTCATATTAAAAAGATCAAAATATATATAACTCATGTATCTTATTGTACCTTTAAAAAGCTTGATAAATAATATATCTGCCAACTCCTTCAGCTTAGAAAACAATAAAAGTATGGAAACGGACACGGCTGATTGTTTTGACCTCCACTCATGAGTGGAAATAAATGAGAAAAAAAAATCTTTCCAGTACACAAAGATTAACGTAGAAAAATAAAGAAAAAAAATACCTTCACAAGTTCTATCGTCACCCAGTCTGGTCCCCCAGGGGCAATTGTATACTGATCCTTTATCTTCTATTTGGGTTATTTCAGGTTCGGATATTTTCTGTCCACCTTTTGTACCTGGTATTATATTTTTGGGATCCATTGGACTATATGCTGTCAAGAAACCACCAATAATCTTTTAATTGTACATATTAAAAATAAGTTGATTGTCATAGTGACTAAAAATTATGAGATATGTCTAAATTTATCATATATTTCATTTCCCTGATCACAAGACCGGTATATATAGAATATAATTCAGTTTTTCATTCTCTGTCTATTATATTCTAAACATATTCCATATACATATACATCCTTCAAATATACAGTAGTTATAAGAAAATCGAAAGATATAAGCCAAACCGAAGCTTCACTTTATCAATTTCAATACTGAATTTCAGGTCTTTAGATATAGAGCGAGCCAGTTAAGCTCATATCACTTTGGCAATATCTCGTTGTATGGAAAATATATGAAGGAGGCGGTGGTAAAAAAGAGATAACATTGATCAATAAGAGAGAGAACACATGACAAAAAGAGAGAGAGAGAGGGAAACAGAAAATACAGGCTACATTTATAACAAAATAATCAATATTTACAATATATACAAACATCAGTACTCACCAGGTATGTTACCGTATCCTGGCGGGAATTTCCCCTCGGTCCATTCTGGCACGCAACGGTTTCGATGAGGATCGAAGGTCCAGTTCGGTGAACATTCACATCGATAACCACCTTCTGTGTTAACGCAGATCTCCACAGCAGCACAGGTAGTTTGCCCATTTGTACACTCATTTACATCTTGAAAATATATGTATAATAATATATGTTTATAATTTAAGTAATATTTTGTATTGCATTCATTTATTTTTGTATTCAACAGTAAATTTGTAGTTGTAGGAAAATTTCATTAAATTTAACATGCTTTACTTTATTGTTCATTTCAATTCCATATGTGTGTGTTATTTTATGACATTACATAAATACCTTCACATTTTCCAGTTTTGGAGTTCAAATAAAAGCCGACATCGCAAATATTTCTTGGCCTGAATGGTCTTGAAGTAACTCGTTGCTCATAACCCCAGAAGTAATCTAAAATTTAGAGAACTTTGTAATAGGTACATAATCTTATAGTTTAAATGACAAATGTACATGGATTATTCAATTAAAAGCTCTTAGTCCTAATGACAAATGTACATGGATTATTCAATTAAAAGCTCTTAGTAAACCTAACTAAAGCTTTTTAAACTAAATTAATAATAAGCCTTACAATTTTTCCGAAAATAACAGGATAGACATAGAATAAATTAAATAATTCACTTAGATTAATTAAACGGTTTTTTTAGATGTTTAGAAAAGTGCTTACTAATGAACATTCGTTTTCAAAATAAAAAAAACATCCTAAATTATAATTGGGACAATAAAACTTATAGTTGCTAGTTCTTACTTGGAGTACTTGACGTGGTTGGTGGAGGAGCCGTAGTGCTAGTTGTAGTGCTAGTACTAGTGCTAGTACTAGTACTTGTACTAGTGCTAGTGCTAGTACTAGTGCTAGTACTAGTGCTAGTACTAGTAGTACTAGGTGTATTAGATGATGTAGTAGGAATAGTTGTGGAAGAAGTCAATATCAGTGTACAAGATCTTGTAGATAAATCCCTTTGAAATCCATAAGCACAATCGCAAAGGTATCCTCCCATTGTATTTCGACATATTTCTGTCAAACCTGAACAACTGTGTCTGTTTATGGCACATTCGTCGATATCTGAGAAATATATTTTTTTGATTAATTTTATTTATTTGATTAACATTAATTGTATAGTTTACGGTAAATATAAAATTAATTAATTAAAAAAAAAAGATTTATGATAGAAGACATGTTATTAAGGCAAAAGTTTTAACTATCAGAAAGTCTTACCGAAACAAGCACCGTACGAGTCCATTTCAAATCCAAATTGACATGTTCTTGGCTTTTCGTTTATTGTAGTCCATTCGTACTTTGGTATTTTCTTGGTGTCCACTAAAACTGCACCATCGTCTATTTTATATCCTCTTACAGTTGCTGTTTCTTCACCAACGTTTAAAACTACTAATTTAGGTGAAGTTGATACTTCGGGAACGCTTGTAACTACAGATGATTCTTCAGTTTTTTCAACTTCATTACGCTCCGTAGGTCTCGGCGGGGTTTCAACCGGTTCAACTGGTTCTTTTTGCTTTGGATGATCTATAGAAGGCACTTCTTCTTTTTCTGGTACATCAATAGCATTCGTAATTATATCATTATCGATAGTTTTTTCTTTATTCTCTATCGGTGGTATAACATCAGCTGCATTATTATTTGAACTTGGGATAGATATTGGTTGATCGGGTGGATAAACAACAGTTGGGACTTCAGGCACACTTTCTGTTGGTAGAGTTACAGTAGGAGCAGAGGTTGTAGTTGTATTAATTTCGCTTATAGTTTTGTTAGCTGATACTTCAATTTCTTCCCTAAAATAAGTTACTTGCATAAATATAATTAATATTACATATAACATTGGTTAGTATGAAATGCTTATTATATCTTTCGTCGCAGTTAGCATGTACAAGCACCATATTAGATTACTGACAATTATTTAAAAAAGAAACAGAGAACCACGTTACTCAAAGCTAGAAGTAATTCAATATATGATATGGTTTTTTTTTGTTTCACGCTGTATCCTGCATATAGCAGGGTAGGCAGAGGGAACCGTACGCAAAAGCAATCACTCCGATCCCCACTTTCCGCTTTCCGACGCATTGTGTGATTTGTATGTTGAGTGGTGGAACTCAACCGCCATTTGCCTTGTTGCCAAAGCGAAGAAAATGAAAATAATACGATATGTAGATATAATATATATGTTATATATAAAATTATTTCTATTCTATATTTATAAACAAATTAAAAATAAGAACTATACTAACTCGGAGTCATAATATTCATATTCATATTCCACTGGTGGCGCCACTGTGGTGGTGACGCGTTTCGTACAACGGAACGAGCCCGGTATGTTTACACAATGGTACTGCGGTCCTGCTCGGTCGCAATTGTGCGTTCCAAGGGCACATTCGTCTATATCTGGAATTATATTATAAAATTCTACATTTTCTTTTATATTAAATATGGCGATTACAAGCATTTTACAAAATGATGTCAATATTGTCAGCCTCAAAAGGCAATTCTGCTGAAACCATCCAGCAGGAAGGGCAACACTTGCGCAACAATTTTTTTTTAAATTTAAGACAGTAATAAGAGATAGCTTAACATGTTAACATCATTATATTTATCGTGAATAATTTCAAAAATCTGCTTACTTACATAAGTTACTTATATAACAACAACCAATACATTGTTTTATATATATATATATATATATATATATATATATATATATATATATATATATATATATATATATATATATATATATATATATATATATCATATATTTAGTTAGAAATTTAATATAATATTAAAGTTTAAAAAAAATACCTTCACATTTGCTAGATGAATGGTGTATAATGTATCCAGTGCCGCAAGACAACAAACGTATACACAGGAACGAACCGATCGTGTTGTCACATCGCTGCGACTCCGGAATGCAGTTATTTTGTTCTGTTGCACACTCATTGACATCTGCAAATAACTCAAAATATTAATTACATGTGTAAAAGTGTTATATATATATATATATATATATATATATATATATATATATATATATATATATATATATATATATATATATATATATATATATATATATATATATATATATATATATATATATATATATATATATATATATATATATATATATATATATATATATATATATATATATTAAAAAAATACGTACAGGTATATAAGATTATATATAATTATACGTTATTGTTCTAAATTTTGTAAGCATTATGCTATTTTTCAGGTCAACCTACTTTGGAGATATTAAATACCACAAATAATCGAGCATCATCAACCATTATGCTACCTTATATATAGTCATTTAATATTTTTTTTAAAACATAAACTTAAATCTCGGGGATCTTACCAACACAAGCTCCAATAGTGGGATCCAATTCAAAACCAAGCTTACAGCGACACTCATGACTACCATTCGTGTTCAAACAATTTTGATACTGATCACAGAGGTGAGTGCCTTCCACACATTCATCTATATCTGTAAAATTAAGTTCATATCTTTATAGATACTCTACATTTTTAGTTGGGGCTTAGAGAGTCAATATGACTTTATTTTTCATTTAGCACGTTATAGGGACGATAAAACTGCTGGATACTTCTTTAAGAATACCTTTAAGGTAAGTAGACCTAACGACGGTAGATTTTTGGCGTTATAAATTTGAGAGATTAATATTTTTGGCTCTTCATAGAAATTAAAATGAGAAGAAAGCTTATATCTGTAAAATATCGTGCTTAACACATCTCTGATACTAGCTCAGCCGTCAGTCTTCTATTAGTTCCTTATCTTCAATTTAGACGTATATACAACACCATAATTATTGTGTCTAGCGTAGTATAATGGCTAGATTATGTCTAGCTATACTAGCAAGATATTAAAGAAATCTAAACTTTATTTGAAAATCTTAATTAGTATTAATCTTATAATAATTCAGATGCAGTATTTACCTTCGCATCTCTTAGTAGCTGGATCTAGCCTCATTCCATCAGGACATTTTATGTTAAATTTTCTGTAAAACATCAATTTGTCATTGAAGACATTGGACATAAAAGCAATAGTATGCTGCAAATGTCAGTCTTTACTTAACTAAACATATTAATTGGAATTTAAATCATCTCGAACAAAATGTACTACAATTTTTTTTTATTTTAACTATTCATATATGTATTAAATTACATCGTAATCTTCACCTCTGTTATCTAATAACCAACATTTAATTATATAAACCAGCATAATATATATTTTGAATCTATACTAAATATAATTAAGAACATTTTTATCACCCAACATTTCAATATCATCTTCATCATCATCATATCCTTAAACAACAATAAATACATGTATATATTTATATATATTTATATAAATTTATATCTAAATCAACTTACCTCAATTCCGTTTTTGGCTTGCAGTCGTATTCACCGAGCTCATTAACACAGACCTGATCTGGCCTACAAATATCTTGACCGTCTTCACATTCATCGATATCTGTAATGAGTTTTTCTTTATTACATTACGTAAAACATGATTTTTATATCAATTATACTTCAACCGGCATTTTGTTGTTATGGATTAGGAATTATATATTTCCACTAATGTGGGTTAGGCATAGAACCTAGCGTTATAACTGTAGGTTTTGGCTTTCATCGTTTACTTAATTTATTTCTATTAATAGTAATCATAAAATACCTTCGCATTTATTAGTATAGGAATTTGTCTTGAAGCCTGGCGGACAATGCTTGGAACCCTTATCTTGGCAGTAAAACGAACCTCTAGTATTGATACAGAATTGAGATTGCTTATTACAATCGTCATTGCCTATAAGACATTCATCCACGTCTGAAAAAGAGAAAAATAGTTAGAATTTCATCTCAAACAATCAAATTTTGTTAATAACGTTAAAGATGCATCTATTTTTGTCTTTACGTATTTTATAAAAACAGATTTTTTTTAAAACATTCATTTACAATATAACGATGTTATAAGATAAGTCTAAACCGAAATTATCGCGAATTCATGTGTATATACTTAACAACTGCGTTTAAATAGAGTTATAAATTTAAATCTTATTCCCTTACTAATGTTAAGATTTTAAATATAACGGTGGCAATGTATACCTTCGCACTCTTCATTTACACCACTTTTGAAACCTGGTGGGCATCGATCTTCCATATTTGGTTTGGGCTGATTGCCCAAGTTAGCTGGATCACCGGATACGCCACCACATTTGTAACCTCCAATGGTATTTTCACATATATAAACAGGACATGGTGGTTTTGGCAGCTTGCACTCGTTTATATCTGTTATATTCAGAATAACCTATATAATATGTATGTATAACATTTTTGTATTATATACAAAACAAAAACCTAAAAAAATATAAGTGTACACAGAATACTCAAGACACACCTATGCTAGTGTACACGCACTGAGATTACTTAAGGACGCACCAGTGCTGATGCGCATTCACCAGCACTAGTGCTAACGCTAGTTTTAGTGCAAACGCACTCAGAGTACCAACTAAACGCACCAGAGTGCACTTTAAGGATTCATTTAATTATTTTTATTAAAAACATACTATATTTTTAATACCATATAACAGAAAATATAGATATAGTTTTTATAAGTCTGACTTCACGAGCACATTTAGAAAATCTAACGCTAACTACAGTTACAAGTATATTTTTTGAATTAAATAGCACAAAACTGACCATCACAAGCGTTGTTCATCAGATTTCTAGCAAATCCAGGTGGGCACTGTCCTTTCTCTAAGTTGTTCTTGGGTTGTTTCATTGGTATACATTTGTAAGATCCTTGTATATTGCGACACTGGGTGTTTGACAAACATACAGGTGGATCTAATATGCATTCATCGATATCTGAAACAATAAAATGAGTGAACTAACTGACTGAAATATGTTTCCCAAATTAAAAAAGCCTATTATTTTATATTATCATAATCTTTATTATCTCCATGCACATACTATCGCATAATGTATAATAACATAATAATTAACATAATATATATATACTCCATTTTCTGCTTTCCGTCCTACTATCGAAGCTGTTTGTTGGAGTGGTGGAAATCAACGCAGCGCTTTGTTTTGATACCGGAACAAGGAAATGAAAATACTTCAATTCCTCGTGTGGGCATCGAACCTATGATCGTTGCATATACAATCAAACACCACGACAGGATTAATATATACACTTTTTATTTATATATATATATATATATATATATATATATATATATATATATATATATATATATATATATATATATATATATATATATATATATATATATATATATATATATATATATATATATATATATATATATATATATATATATATATATATATATATATATATATTACATTGAAATAAAAAGTACCTTCACAAGATTTCCCATCGGACATGAGCTGGTATCCCCGTCTGCAAGAGCACTTAACTTCTATACCGTTGTCGTTGCATTTGTGTTGACACGGGTTACGAGGCTTACATCTGTTTCTTGTCACCTAAAAGAAAATATTATATCAGCTGATCTATAGAAGGTTAATTCTAAACAAAAATGCTTTATTTGTTCTTTAGCGTTTTATTTGATTTAAACCATAAGTTTCTTTTTTTTATGACAATAAGAGGCCAGTATCAAGATATGATATATTTCCACTTCCTTTTGAAAATAATTCAGGGGTTGGGTTGGGGATTGAGCAACCATCGTTAGACGTACAGTCAGAAGCCGTTACCATGTGCTACGATGGCAACATTGGCACAAAGTATTTTTATCTTGACCAACCTTTAAATTTAAAAATTAAATAACTGAAAAAATTATAAATATAGATATATATATATATATATATATATATATATATATAAATATAGATATACAATACCTCTTTACAATTCCTTCCATCTGACATAAGCATGAATCCATCGTTACACTGACATTTATACGAACCAGGTATTGGTATACAGTGATGAGCGCACAGCTCATTGGGTGCGTAATCTTCACATATTGA
This sequence comes from Dione juno, assembly GCA_037127375.1. NCBI lineage: Eukaryota > Metazoa > Arthropoda > Insecta > Lepidoptera > Nymphalidae > Dione > Dione juno. The sequence continues at coordinate 3,862,240 of JAXRJS010000083.1, read as the reverse complement.
AGGCATTGATAGATCTGGAACAAAATTAAATTAAACTAAATATACTATGATGAGATTAATTGATTTTCATGCTTTTTACCAAATTTTAAATAAAATCTTTTTTTTGTTGCCATGTCTACCCACGACCACGGACTACTGTGAAAATTATGAAACCAAACGAAACATTTATAAGTTTTGTATAATAATATGTTGATATATACAGAGGAATGCTCCTCTGAATGATAATTGAACTAGCATATTAGGTCACCCATATCTTAAAAATAATTCTCTCATTCTTGATAAAGTTTATAAATAGATCTATTTAATAACTCATGAGACCATCGTGGTGTAAAGGAAACACAATGTCTCGAATTTGGCCAAAGAACAAAATGTCTTCACAAGGTTCTCTCTGCTGATATCCTGCGATAAAACGTACAGTTGTTATTTACTAATTATAATTCATCACTAATGTTCAGTATCTGAAAAGGAAGAAACGGGACCCTTATAGGCTCATTTTGTTTACCAACTTTTGACCTACAATCATGAATATGGCTATAGTGCGTGATATAGCCTATGATATAGCCTACAGATATAGACTATGGGTATAGTGCGTGAGTCCAACTAGCACTTGACCGATATTATTTATTGATTTGATTCCATTTTTAGTAATAAGTATGTATAAAATGAGGACAAGAAACAGTATTTTCCATAATAGGTAGGTATATTATTTTTGGCACTTACGTTTATCAGCATGACTTGATACTAATTCGGAATCAGATCTTGATTCGCCAGCGTCTTTTGCTGCACTCTGTTATAAATTTTATATGTTTTATAAGTATTCATTATTTATATTTTAAAGTATACAAGTAAATAAATACTTCAAATTTAACAACTAACTAACCAGAAAAAGGCTTAAGAGTTAATTTGTATGCCGTAGATGTAGTAGCGAGACGAACAACAGTCTCTATTTTCAATAAATTCATACCTAGAACGTTTTCCAATGGTGGCATTAACCAGGATAATTTTAAACTAAGTAAGGTAGAGAGATGTACTCGGATTCTCTGTTAATAAATAAGGATGGAATATGACATTAAGACATAGCACTGAAAACATATAATAAATTTTCATTCTGTATTTTGTTTTACAAAATTTAAGTATTGAAATACGATAAATTACCTTGCAGCAATGTGAAAATGCATCAGTAGCTAGCAACTGTTCAGCACTCTTCCCTTCTTCGGACACTGCACAGGAATCGACACCACTACCCTTACCAGCCGCCTCTCCTGATATGCACTGGTCACAACATTTCTGTAAGAAAAAAAAATGTGTCAAAGTTAATCATATTTGGACTCGCTTTAAATTTTAATTTTTCCATTTTACTTAGAATATTTAGATTTTTAGAACGGACAAGAAGATACTTCTTGCATCACTTTTCTTCCGACTTCGAGTTAAAGTAGCTCTTACTTGTCTCACCAGAGCTTTTATTATATTAAATTATTTCTTTATATATATATATATATATATATATATATATATATATATATATATATATATATATATATATATATATATATATATATATATATATATATATATATATTTGTGCATTTGTAAATTGTTATAAAGTATATAAAAAAAAGAGAAAATATTAGTTTATTTTACCAGAAAAATAATTCATACTACCGAGGTCAGATCTAACCCATGTTTAACTAACATTATGAACGAAATATTATCATTATCTAGAAAGATAAATTCATTATTTTATAGGTCAGACATTCTATTATTATAAACGTGACTTTCTCTTCGATTTCTTTGTTATGAGCTATAGAAGAATCTGGATTTTAATAAATATTTAGTACTAATAAAAATGTAAAGGTATACATACATGTTTGTATATAATTGACATTGAACATTGAATTCGACTTAAATATTATTACTTAAATTTTTTTAAGTTATAGCGTTGTATATTTGAGTATATACCTATCAAGTCATACATTAATTTTTTTTTATTTTAAATTTTTAGGGTGGTATTTTAAAAAACCAACGGAACCTTGCACGATCACTCCATTGTCCGTCTGTCCATGTGGCGTTCGGTCTGTCACGACCATTATTATCATATTCTCAAGAATGCGAAGAGATATCAAATTGAAACTAGTATCCAATACTCAGGTCTACAGTCTCTTGGGGCATAGATGAAATGAAATTCTAAATGCACGTAATCAAAATATATATAATTTTCTTTATTGTACAAAAACATATGGCTAAAAACATTCAAAACATAGTACACAAATGTGGACTTATCACTAGAAGAGATCTCTTCCAGCCATCCTGTGGTAGTTCATGAGTTATAAGCAACGGGTATGAGTATAGTACAATTAAAAAAAAACAGATATGGTCGTTTATACCGCATATTGCAAATCTAATAAAGTAGGTCCACTCTTGCCACATTTCATAATTGTAAGTCAAAGAACTACAATCGGAAAGGAAAACTTGCATTGTAAAGGAACTAATCTAAAATTTTTAATTTATAGGAATATGAATAGTTTTGTAGTTTGAAATAATACATAGAGTTTTTATGTTGACATTCCAGTCTTACGCTTGTAAAACCATATAGTGCTAGTATTAAGTAAAAATCACACTCTCTCAGAATACCCCCCATTGTTTAGATAATTTTACCACATTTCACCATAGCTTATGTTATTGAAAAGCTTGTTGTCTTTGATTTTTTTAATGTATTATATACAAGAATCAGGGAATTTATTTTCTGTCAGTTGAACATAATTTTTTTTTAACAATTAACACATACTTATTTTGTACTGACAACACTATATACTACCAATTGAAGGAGAACGCATCATAAATCTACATGTTTCAGCAACATATATACTATAATTTAACATATCTCATGGTGGGCTCGTCTGCATATTCCCTCCACAGTAGTCGCACAGGTCGCAGTGCTAAAACCCTGCATACAATACCTACATATTTTATACACTTGAAATTGAAATGCTAAGATAAAAACGTTGATAATCGAGGACTTGGATAAACTAAACATAACATGTTACTATTTGCTCCACATTCTATATAAAATTTATTATATACTAATAAATAGCCACAATTTCAATCCAATTTTCATTTACCGATTTATTGTGATCGCAAACATTCAACAACTTTTACCAAGGATACTTTGCCTTATTTTTGTAATTTAATTTACCTATTGCAGTTCTACATTAGGTATTCCAGATCTTCGATTTTTATATATATCAATGCAAAATGTCCATCTCGTTAAAGAAGCAGCACTATGGTTCTGCAGCAGGTGTTAGGTTAGGTCAATTAAAGCCTAACGGCCATACATTAAAAATCTTTCGTTGAAATTCTTCCAGTAGATCCAAAGGAGTCAGACAAAATCATTATATACGATATTTTTATATACTATATTTTTAATTTCATACTGCCGCTAAATAAAAAAATATCACTCGCACAAAATTTTGTTAAAAATTAATTAAAAGTCATTACTTTTTTCTTTATGTAAGCTGTAAGTTCTAATTTATTGTTAAAATTTAAAATTTATATTAAATAATTATATATAGATCATAATTCTAGGTCAAGGTCAGAAAGTACCCTATAGTTTTTGAATACGCTACGGACTTTATCCAACATGCGGCATGAACGCCTGACTTTTGTTTGCATTGTCTTAAAAGTTTGATTGATATTTGGTGTTCCAACGGATTGTAGACCTGGATACTTAATGTTTATTTTTATTTGTTAGTGCCTCCATGGTTTCTTAAGAAATTGAGACAGATATATAGGAAAATAGATAGCTTATATAGATAACAAGGTGCTCCAAAGATTTAGTTTTCATTTTCTATTATAATACGGAATCCTAAAAAAATTCAAATGTTTTTTATTAGGTCCATGTTGACTTACCTTCACAGATTCCTTAGTTGAGGCACAACTTTGAACATTCGTCGCAATTTCGATACCAAATCGGCAGTCAGTTTTTTTTCTGGAAAAAAATTACACATATAATTGATTTTGGGTTTTGCCTGGCTGCATGAAGTCAACATCTGTATATCTAACATCTGTATATATTATACATATTTCAAATTTCCACCTTTTCGATGCCATATAAATGCTATAAACATCTTTTTACTTAAAATTCCCTTATAGATAAAGTTCTCTGCGAATACCAATTTAAAAATAATTCTAGAAATATTCATAACATAAATAGCTTATATTATTATGACAATATTAAGGAAAACTTATGACATGTGGTCCATATAAAATGACATGACTTCATAGATATCGAAATCAAAACCGCAACATGTCTTCAAATAATAACATAAAATTAAATATTAATAATTACAAGGTTATAATTTATTCTATAAATAAATATATTTTACAGATATTTATTATAACACCTTGAGGACAGAAATTATAGTTTTAACCAGATTCAAAAAGAAGGTTCTATATCAATTACTATTTATATATAAATATATGTATATATGTATGTATATATTTTTTTTATATACATCGATTTTCCCTTTTTATGAATTGATTTAAAAAACTCTAAAGCCAAAGCAAAAATAAGCTTACACCGAACGAAAGCTTATAGAATATATTTAAAAAAACATTGACCCAAATTGGCACTGACTCTGAAAATAACGGATTTTATATTTAATAGGTATGAATTAGATTTGGTTAATATAATAACTATGTAAATATCATTTTTTTTATATTTTTTTTAATTTCAATATATATTTATATATTTGTTTATATATAGCTAAATGATTTTAAAGTCGATAGTGAAAGTGGGCTTTGCTGGACTTGCTTTGCTTTGTGGGACTGCGTTCCCCGCTTTCAATCTTTCGAGGCATTACGATCTGAGTGGCGGAACTCAACGCCGCGCTTTTGCCTTATTGCCAGAGCGAAGAAAATGGAAATAATAAATTCTCCCCGAGTAGGAATTGAACCCACCATCCGTCGCAATTACAAGCAGACGCTGTGCCTCTACGCCACGACGGTCCTCATATATATATTTAAATATACTAATATTGTATACTATATTGAATAAAACAAAAGTAGCCATCATCGCACATAGTTTTTACATGAGCATGTTAAGTTTTATTATTCTTAGGCTCGTTAAATATACTATAAATGTGTGTTTATTATGTAAAACCGTTATCACTGGCATTTTCTCACGTTTGCAGAATTACCATTAAAGTATCACTTTTCTGAACAAAATATGTTATTATGCTACAGCCTACGTCAATAGTCTATAGATATTGTTGGGACTTATATAGACTATTGGTCTGTTGGATTGGACTATTGTTGAATTGGATGGAGTGTTATGACAATAGGTTTTCTAAGCCTTCAATGCTTTGAACGAGAAACATCGAATCTTAAAAAGTATACAAATATGAAACCAGACTATATGTCCGAGATTGGGCGGAAAGAAACGAAAGGAGCGTCTTGAAATTGAATGTAAATGTAGAGGAAGGAATATTTTGACACTAAGTTCTCCTTACCGATAAATGTATGAAACTGGAAAATAATATGACATCAAACTAGACAGTGGAACGTCTATCGTGATAATATCTATATTACATAGTAATACAATAGTGTTCGTTGTAATAAAGAATAGAGTTGATAAATGTTTTGAGTGAAACACTTGTGTAATTTGTTTAAACTAACCTAAATTTATGATAATTGTAAAATTTCATTTTCATTTGCTAGTTTTTTTTTTTAAATAATAAATCATTTATTTAAACAAATTTTTTTACAATCCACTAGTGATTGGAGCCTCCTTTTAAGCATGATATTGCCTGTACCAGGAGACTCCGAATTCTCCGAGTTTTATCCCATGTTTCTAGGTTTTTTATTGCAAAAGACATTTTTGTATATCAATTATCTTATATTTTTAATAGATTAGCTTCACCAGACTTCACTCTCGTGATCAAATGAAAATAACGAAGAATTATGTGACTCATGACATATGTAAGTGCTCGTGGTATCTTACAGTGACCATACAGTTGCTTACATCGAAATGACTCATTTGATATAGTATAGCCTATAGCCTATAAGCCTTTGTCAGCAATAGACTAACAAGAAAAATGAATTTCAGTCGTATCGTTCGTTCCTGAGATGAGCTCGTTCAAACATAACAAATTTTTAAGCTTTATCATTTTAGTATAGATTTAAAATTTTACTAACGATTGCTTAGAATAATTAATGATATATTATTCATAATATTATTTAATCAGTCAAAATATATAATATACTAGGCTACTAAAGGAAATAAGGATAGTTTTAATAATTATTTTTATAAATTAAATGACGGGAGCAATAATGCGTCAAAAGCGGAGATTTATAAGAGAATGAGTCAAGAAATCATATTTTATAATAAAAAAAATACCTAGACCCTAAATAGCCATTTTATTCTACTATGTTGTGCAAAACGTAAGGCTTAAAATGTCACGCACTGAAACGGTACCTAATTTCCATAATCTTTGTGTTTCATATAGGAATCTTTTCAATATCTTTACTTTACACGGCATAACAAAATATTTGACGCGATCATACAGCAAATAATTTGGCAGCAAATTTTCTGGTAAATGATTATTTAATACCAGTTGCAGAGCGCAACTTTGTCTGCTTGGGACCTTACGAATCTTGACATGCTACTGTTATTTACCGCCCATAACTTCCAGCTGGTAGGCAAAGATGTGTCAAAACACGTCGTTTTTTGCTTTCAATTTGAGACATGTATGACGAAATTCATCTTGATACTATCTGACCAGAACGAGGATATGAAATTATTAATAAATGTTTCTCCAAGTTAAAGTTGAAGTCCTAACCATATGGTCTAGTTTGTGTCCAGATCAGCTATACAACAAAAAATATCACTCAAGTCCGTCCAAAAGTTCCGAAGATGTGCGTGTACAAACAGACATACGAAAAATGACGTTATATTACCATTTTGTCACTAACCCAACAGAGATATATTTATAATATTTTTTCTAATGTACGAGTACAGATACACTTTTCTTAAAGTAAAAATAATTGCACCAGTAAAAATGTTACATATTCAGTATAAAATCAACTTACTTCATGAATTCCTTGCAACATTGATCCATGGCAAACGAGCACATTTGCTCAAACGTCGGATGTACAGCTGGCGGCACTGAGGAGGAACAATCTTCAGAGGTATGGTTTCGGGCAAACGCTGTTCCTTGATTACAGCATAGTGACATGGTCTCTGACATTTGATCCATAAGACTGCCTACACAAAAAATATACAATTTCAGTCAAGTCAAAAGTCTAAAAGCTTGAGGAAATAATTACATTTCAAGTGCTTTCGTTTTTATTAATATCCGCCATTTTTCCTATTATGTCACGAAAATTGACAAAATGTAGAGAATTTTGTAAATTTGTATGTTCTCCATTCAACGTGACATTGGCGAAGTGAATTGTGCTCCACTGGCATGCTCGAAACGCCATATATAAAGATAAGAAGAAGAATTTTGTAAATATAAATGGAAAAGTAAATTTACCCAAAATTACCAAAATTCGATTCGACCCTTTAATTTTGTATATTGTTGTGTATATTTAATTTTGTGTATTGTAAAGAATATATTGATAACTTTTTACAATTTCATGAATGCAAGTAATCTTTGTGTTATGAAAAAAATGGCGTCCAAAACAAATCACTGTCTGTTATTTCTGTTCAAAGTATCGAAATTTTAGTAAAGTAGAAGGAGAACACACAGCTTAGTTGGCGAAAGCATGAAAAGCTTTGACCAAAAAGAATTCATAAGTTTTCAATACATACATAAAAATTGATAAACCACAAAATTTTACACATTATCTTCACAAATAAAAAAACATACTACCGCTACACTTATAACTTATAATAAACTATTTCTAAATGATCTTAACTATATAAAAAAAACGCAACATCAGAAGGATAATAATTAAATTTGACCTTCACACGACCTTTCCTCAAACTCAATGCATCCTCGACCTGCACCCATATAACATTGTATAATCTCATAACATTAACGTTTTTAATCCTGTGCCACTGACAGACAGACAACGTACAGACAAATATATCCTTGAGTGCAAGAAAGCACTAAAATTTTCGAATTTCAAAATTCCGAAATCTAACGTGTATAGGAAAAAAATAGATTTTACATATTTTAATTAATTTTGAAAGTGTTAATCCATACTAAGAATAGAAAAAAGTACTTAAATAAAACACATAAAAATTTGAACGCAGCGAGATTTGAACCCGCGCCTCGTGGAAACTCTAACATCTGTCATGACAATGTTTAAAACGTTAAAATAACTGCCACAGTTCTGGTAAAAATAGATTTTTGTACATTCTATTAGAAAATAAAACCTCTGGTGGACTGAACCATATTTGTGATACATTTGTGTTCAATTATCACCTATTTTATAGTATAGCCAAATAGCTAGTTATAAATATATTATAATATTTCATATTTAACATAAATCGAAGCTCCGATTATTTATTTTTACCTTTCTGTTTTGAAACCTTAGGGTCCTTGGAAAAAAATTATTGTGCAAACAAATATGGAAATCGTTGGTCGACCAAGGTAGGTTTAGGTTATATATTTATACAGTAATATTAAGTTTTTTATTGTACAAAAACCTATTATTTTTGTTTGAATAAATTTTCTGATGACATACCCACCAAACAAAATACAAGAGATTTATATGAAACAGAGATTGTTCACATCACAATTAAACGAATATACTCCATATTGCACAGAAATAGTATAATTTAAACATAGTCCTCTATAGATATGTATGTTAAAGTGCTTAATTCATACGAAGAGACAACAGAGCGATGACAGCCATAAAGCAGTCGCGATTTAACGATTTTTTTAAGAATGTGATATGTAAACTGACGTCACGTGTATCTCGCATATAGCAGAGAGAAACACTCTTCTCTTCTCATTGAGAAACTACTATCTCCTCTTCACATTGAGAAACAATCTTCTCCACTTATATATCCAATTGGAGGCAGTTAAAAGGTAAAAGCAAACGTATTATTTTCATAATATTATTTAAGTTAAATCTATTTTAAATAGTAGAAAATAAAATCTCTGCCTGTAAACGCTAGGGTTTGTGAGTTCGATTCCCACTCGGGGAGAATGAACGATTTTCATTTTCTTCGCTCTGGTAACAAGGCAAAGGCGGTGCGTTACCTCTACCATGCATGTGCATCCCACAGCGTGAGGTTAATTTACTTTAATTTTAAAAGCATAGTTCCATACAAACAAACACTTTTCAGAACTGCCTATGCAAATATCATCGAGATATATAATCTTGCCAATTAATGTCAATCACCTTCTTGTTTAGGTCAGGGTTAAACGAATTGGTTTCAACAAGCGTTGCAAAGTTTAGCAGGAACATCTCGCCTCATTCAAGAAGAATTCAGTACCAAATTATACTTTATTTATATTTTTTCAGATAGCGGCACAATATCATGTCGCTAGGGAAATCATAAAAACACTGAATAATGTAATGATACTTATAAACAAATTTGAAGTTACGGTGTTATGTACATATATATATATATATATATATATATATATATATATATATATATATATATATATATATATATATATATATATATATATATATATATATATATATATATATATATATATATATATATATATATATATATATATATATATTATGGTGGTTACACGGTTACCACTATAGTTATTACAACTGCAGAAAGTGTTTGAAGTAGAAGTGTTTTTAATGGTTTTTTTTACAACAAAACCATGGCCACAATAGCCTAAATACCTCAACCTATTCCGCTAAAATGAAAAAAGAAGGTCTCAAGTACATAAATATGAATTACTTTTTAAATCGCAAACTCTACTGGAATATTTATATATGTATGCGTAAATATAATACTCTACATACGCAATGTAAATATTTGGCCCAGAATACTTGCCCTATTGCCGAGTTCCCATTAACGTGACATTGATTCACGACGAGAATATCTTGTTATATGGTTTATTAATAACTGGTGGAGATTATCCTCATTATTATATATGCATGCGTAAAATTACAGACAGGCGGAAAGTAACTGTGCAATCATTTTAATACATATGAGGACTAACGGAGTACTTCATATTTACATTAGATCTAGAAAAAACCTAGTGTCAAGACACTCTGCTTAAATTCATTACAATTAAAAAAAACCCACTACTCCTTGAAATAACTTTAACTTAGTGCAATCATTTAATGAACATTCACATTGTATTTTGTGTTAAAAAAAGGATTCATTGTAAACCAAATATAAATTACTTTATTTAGTTATTAGTGAATTTTATTGTTTTCTACAATTTTAAATTATGATAAAAACCAGAGTAGATTGCTAGTTTTATTTACATTCAATTTCTAAAGCAAAACAAAAATCTATACGCAAAGCGTGGCCTATTAATCTCAATGTAGAGCCACAAGTGGGTGATTCATGCTCTCGTTTTCAGCTAATAAATTTTATAAACAAACACATATACATTTAAACCAAGCCCCATATCTTTTAAAAACTGAAAAGTGGTTGTATTTTTAGCTTTAAGCTGTATCCCGCATATAAAAGAGTAGACAGAGGGAACCTAGTGTTAGGACACTCCGATCCCCATTTTCTTGAGACAGTGTGTGATGAGTGCTGGAACTTAACCCCGTGCTTTGTCTTGTTACCAGAGCGACGCAAATGGGTATTCTGGTTGAAATTGAACTTTTAACAAACTTAAACCGTTTAAAATAAAGCATTGTTTTATTTAGACTACTTCAAAATGTGTTTTATAACAAAGTTATCAATTTTTGTTTCAAAAAATTTAGAGCTAAAAACGTTCGTGGTATACTATTATTTCCCGTCGTTTGTCGCGTCATATTTTTATCAATATACCCAAGAGACAGTGAGTAGATTATTTATTATATAATGCGGTACAAGTAAACAAGTACAAGTATATATATATATATATATATATATATATATATATATATATATATATATATATATATATATATATATATATATATATATATATATATATATATATATATATATATATATATATATATATATATATATATATATATATATACAGGCACTAAGAGCACTGTTACGGAAATAAACTGGAGATGCCGTAATCTTTATAAGAAAGCTGAATGTAAGCCATTCTTATCACTCGCGATTATCACTAAGTAAACATTTAAACAGAACAGTTCGTAACACATACTGCACACTTGAAAGTAATACTATCAATGTATTCCATATTATATGTCTGGAAATGTAGAGAGAAATTACTATACAATATATTCGATTTTAGCACGGCGTTGAGAGCGGAGAGTGGGAAACGGAGTGTCTTGACACAATATTCCTACTAGGCCTACTCTGATTTATATAGGATACAGCGGGAAATTTTTGTGTAGAGTAGATCAACTAACTATAGAACTGAAATTATTGTAACAAAATTTTTAAAATACTTAATTTGAAATCCTTGTTTCTTTGACAATGCTAGAGCAAGAGCTCTAGCTCTTGGATCTGGCTTGACGAGCTACTCGCGTGTTTGTATGATCATAACTAAAGATAGGTAATTTGACAAGAAACTGTTCACACAAATTAATTAAATTATTAATATATTGATAATATGTAAGTCTATGTAAGCCTGATTCAACATTTTGACAATATCCTGATACGACTGGGTATACTCAATATGTCAGTTCAAATTCCACTCTGGTGTATGATAAACATAAACAAAGACGTTATAATTGACACTACACGTAGTATTTCTGAGAAGAAAGAAAGTGGAGTGTGAAGTATTCAAAATTGATTTATTTATTTGTAGTTATAAAAATTTACAACTTCAAATTGACGGGTATGCACTCAATTTATATATAATGAACTATGGATATACGTTTGTAATGATTTTTTTTCTCTGACATACCTACAAAGCTTACATTGCGTTTTCTGTACTTCAAGAGATTGTAGACTTGGATATTTCAGCTTGATAACTCTACATAATCTTTAAAACACTGGTCCTCAGCAGACAGACTGGCAGACAGGGGTAAGGGGTACAAGGGTCTGTCTGTCAAGAATTTTCTTAGTAAGATATACTAAGAGAAATATTAAACGCAATCGAAAGTCACGACCAAATATGCTTTGTTTTTGCCACATATTGTATGAAAGTTTCCGTGTAATCAAAAACTACAGGATATTTTATTGTTATATAAGAAAAAAATAATAACAAACTTATATCTATAGGTAATTTCATACAAAAATAGTGCATGCAACCAAAATTTACTTTGTATTTCCCGTTGACCTATATTCATGAAGTTCATACGGAACACCTGGTACTCGAATCCGATTCACACTTGATCGATATATTCACATATTTTAATTCATAAAATTCCACTATACATATATGCATATACTATAGACACTGCTATAAACGTGATCCGATCTCTACATATTTGGAGATACAAAGCTTTAGGCCAAAACCAAGGTGATTTATTATTTACGAACCTTGACTTAAATTAAAACTTTTATAAAATTATGTGTGTAGGTCTTTTAATAATCGGACCTAAAATGGATTATGATAAATTATCAGTTAAATATTTTATTTTATATTTATTAGAAAATTAAGAGATCTAATAAAATAAAATGATATGATTAAAATTTTTGTTATGCTTTTACGTATGTATGGATATACAATTCCCGTTTCCTTTTTCATCGGAATAACTGACCGGTATCGCTCAAAGCTGTTATAAAATTGCGAAACATTTATAAATGTGCAATAAATAAGCAAAATAGCTTAAATAAGTAAATATATTAATTCAATATATAAAAAAATTAAACTTACCATCAGACAAGGGAAGGCAAAACAAAAACAGTATAAAATAATAGCACCACATGATCACAATATATTAATGTAGGAATTGAGTGAGAAAACACTAATTTTGTCACTAATCACTACATTTCACTGAAGTTCTGGTGATAAGTAAGGTTTAAAGTTAAATGTTTTAACTTTAACAATGCGCAGGAGTGGCGCGAGTACACGACGTAGTCTATTTCGGTCGTCTCCACAACTGCCATCTCTGTCGGTACAAAGATTATATCAGGCAGATGTTTGTATTGTTCAATGATATTCATATAGTGTGTTAGTAATTTGGTTTTCTTTTTTGGAGATGTTAGTACCTTCTTTTTTAATTTTGGCTGATAAACAAGTGCATATGATATAGGATTTTTCTCATAAGTTATAGTTTTTCTGGGACTGATTGAAAATGCGTAAATTTGAACGTCGAATTTCACAAATTCACATGGAGAAGTGGAGAATATAAAATATAGTAGATGAAAGCAGAATTTTCTTTTATTATTCTACTACATATTTTAAAGAATATTGACATCATATTCAGTGTTTTATTACCTTAGCTATTGTCAATTTGTTCTGCTCTTGTAGATTTTTTTTACTTAACAATAACATTAAGAAAATGTTTCACTAGTACACATGGCTAACACTATTAATAAACTATTTCTATTACAATAACATAATTTATGTAATGTGTGGCATATCTGATATTAACCAATTCTATAATATCCCTACCGAGTCCGCATCTTAAGCAAGAAGCTGCAGGACGAAAGATGCCTTAAAGCGATGTAAAGCTTCAATAAATCTTTTTATACCCAATGCTTTTTGAAAGTTAAAACAAATGGACTTTATGGGCTTTTCAATTTTTTATTATATTATGTGGTGAAATTTAAATCGCGCTCAGTTCTTTTACTATGATGTTCAGGCCAGTGTTAAAGTGGTATATCCATTCGTTTCGAATAATAGAAGTAACAAAATATTCATTTTTAGTGTCACTTTTAGCTTATCAGATGCGTTTGATTAAATGTAATGATTATGATCTAAAGTCTAGTTAGAAAAATCGAAAAGGTATATATTGATGGTTACGTATACAAAGCTTGTCATTGGGTTCTGCTGTCAAACAATGCCTTTAAAATATGCAAAATATGGGAAACCAGATTGACTCTCTCTCCTTCTTCTATTTGTCAAGGAAGAGATGTGTTATTGCTAAAAGCTTATTCAAAAAAAATTTTTTTTTTCAACTCCACCTTGTATTATGCATATAGCAGGGTAGAGGTAGATATAGCAGGGTAGGTCACCTTGTGTGAAAACAATCCGTTCCCAAACTTTTCACTTAACTGTCGAAACATAAAATATCGAGTGGCAGACTTCTTCCTACAGAGAGCGAGGATATAAAAATAAATCATTCCCACGAGTGGGATTCGAACTCTTAAAGGTCGTATTCACAATTAGACGCTGTAACGCTGCACCACGACGACTTTGAATTAGAATAATGGCCTATAGAGAAGTTAATCTAAGTACAGCATGTAGGAAATAATTATTTAAGAAAGAATATATTAAGATTAAATTGCGGAAAGTGGAGAACGGAGACTTTTTAACACTAGTCCAGTCTCTTGCCTTGCTATTTTTTGGGGGATGCGTGACATATGAAACATGGTAATTAATAAATAATATGTTTGTTTTTCGCAATGATTGAACATTTGTGAATAAAAATATTTTAACTCCTGTATTATGCTCATTTTTATAATATTTATACTATGTGATGTCGGAAGCTCTAAGTGTATTTTAAAAAGCCACGGTCACATGTTGACATTATTAGATTACATTTAAGCATGCAAGCTAATCTCTTTATAATAATATCGGTCACGAGGAGCGAAGTTGTCGTCCACTGAAGGGTTTGCTATACATTTTGTATGAAATGAATATTTGTAGTAGGAATTGTAATGGTGTTATATATATATATATATATATATATATATATATATATATATATATATATATATATATATATATATATATATATATATATATATATATATATATATATATATATATATATATATATATATTTATATATATATATATATATATATTTATATATATATATATATATATATATATATATATATATATATATATATATATATATATATATATATATATATATATATATATATATATATATATATATATATATATATATATATATATATTATTTTTTTTATATATAAGCTTTAACTTCTTGCTCAATTGAAGTTGGCAGTTGAACTTGGTGGCAGCAAGTCAAGCTTCATATATGGTCCATGGGTATCCATCCAGTATCCAGGGTTTTGGTTACACAATTTATTAGGCGAATTTCATACAATATGCGGCAGTGGAGTACAGACTCCAAGGAACTGTAGCTAGGATATTTCATATTAATTACCAATGGTTTCCTCATAACATACAGACAGACAGATAGACAGCAAAGGATACCATTTTTTTTTGCTTTTGAGGTACGAAAGCCTAAAAAGTAAATTATATATATTATACGAAGCCTTTGAGGTTGCAGCGTTAGCAAAAAAAAAATATGCATTCAAATAACATTAAGCCATCAAGGCATATTAGTAACGGACTTTAAATGGTTAAATAGACTTTTACAAGCAATTTCAACTGTTTAATGTATGTATGGCAGTTCTGCTGAATAGAGCCAAAAGGAAATTCAACAATTATTTCTTATTATATATTAATATTAATATTATTTAGTTTTCACAGTAATATCAAATTATAAGTAGTTGCAAATTCAAAATATATTGGAAAAAAGCATTCTGCTATATATTTTATACAAGTATGCCTTTATTAACAACTAAAGCCAGGTAAACTCAGACTCATAAAATATGTATCAACTTCTTTGTTAATATAGTGACAAATCATTTACTTATCCAATTTTTGCCCAATTTAAAGATACTTTTTACTTTGAGTGTACTTTGCATGCATAAAACATTAAGTGATGAAGAATCAGACAGTTGTACCATGAGTTTTTCAGCTTCACGTCTTAACTTCCATATCAGGATATTTACATAAAACCAAGTGTCAAGTTATCCATCCTCCATAATCCGCCAACATTGGTAACAATACGTGTAAACTCGCAGAACTCAACGACTCGCTTTGCCTTTATCCCCCGAATAGGAATCCAAGCTGTAACTATCGCGGACACAGACAGACACTTTCCTACTACGCTACAATAGCATATATATATATATATATATATATATATATATATATATATATATATATATATATATATATATATATATATATATATATATATATATATATATATATATATATATATATATATATATATATATATATATATATATATATATATATATATGTATATATATATATATATATATGTATATATATATATATATATATATATATATATATATGTATATATATATATATATATATATATATATATATATATATATATATATATATATATATATATATATATATATATATATATAATAAACAACTTTAATAATCATAGTATTTACTCACACTCCAGTCACTTACGTCTAACGTCTCTTATCGCTACTTTATTTGTTTACGTTATCTCAGCTTTTCTTCGAAGTTACTTATGCCAATATGCACATGTGTAAATATTTGTAAATACAAAATTTTGGTTTACAATACAATACTTTGAAGCTAAATTTATCGTTATAAATAGATTTGAAGCGAACGTTTAGGTACAAGATTCCACCACCTTCTGGCGAAACTTAACGCCGGAGCTTAAAATGATATTAAACAAAATGAACGATGATTAAGGCTACTGAGCTACTCAGGGAAGGTTGTGAAAAGAGCAACATTTCATATCTATTATAATTATAATTCTTTTTCGTTTCACGCGTTACCTCCAAAGGAAGCAAAGTAGGAAGATAGAATTTAGTGTTAAAACACTCCACTCTCTCCGCCTGATTTCAACGGAACTCAAGGAACACAACGCCATATTTTCTATTTCCAGAGAGGGCTTCTCTCTCTAGAGAGGATTTCATTCTCTATTACTTTCTCATTTTTACGATATATTGAATTTTGAGTAGTTTCATAAAGCGGAGAGAGTTATCAGCCCATTTTCAATTAATGTCATCAGCTTTTTAACGTTTTCACTATTAAAAGATGCCAATATATCCAGATACATATTCTTGCTTGAAGTAAACAATGACTTGATATATATATATATATATATATATATATATATATATATATATATATATATATATATATATATATATATATATATATATATATATATATATATATATATATATATATATATATATATATTTAAATTTTCCAAACGAGTACGAGGCAAATATTTGAAACAAAACAATACTTTGAATTTGAATGTAATTATGCAACATTAATGTGTATATCATTAACTGAGGCTATAGCTTGTTGAGCTAGGATGTGGTATGATGGTCGTTACTTAGATCTACTTGGCGAAACTAATATAATAAATATAATTAAACAAAATATGAATATTAAGTAAGTACATATTATATATATAAAATAGGACTGTCGTGACGCAGAGGCACAGCGTCTGCTTGTAAACGCGAAGGTTTGTGGGTTCAATTCTCATTCGGGGTGAGTAAACTATTTTCATTTTCTTCGCTCTGGCAAAAATGCAAAGTGCGGCGTTGAGTTCCGCTACGCAACATGCAATGTCTCGAAAGGTGGAAAGCAGGGTACGGAGTGTCTTACCACTAGGTTACTTCTACCTAGGGTTCCCTCTGCCTACCCTGCTGTTTGCGAGATACAGCGTGAAGGGAGCTATAACAATAATAACAATAATACATATTATTGCAGAGTTATTTACCAATGTAAACTCCCCCTTGCACTAAAACGAATGATACTTTTAAATGATAATTAAAAAAAAAACGATAATCAAAGTGGCCTAAGTCAAGAAATAACCAAATACCAAGAAAATCCAGTGTAAAATGCTATAATAAAGTATATTCTTTGGTGGATTGGTCCCTTTTGCGTAAGAACATTTATTTGTAGAAGGATACCTTTAATCATTTTCATTGTTTATTTGTGTCTGCCCAGGCTGGCGTGTGAACCCGCGACCCCTGATCGTGCGCTTCACTGTTGACCTCAAGGTCACATACGTAGTATCTCCAAGATTTATTATAACACAAGTAAATTAGCATATATCAGTTATAAAGTAGTTATACAGGTATACTTCCTTTTTTAGTAATTTATTCAGATGCTGCGGCTCACATTTAGTAGGTATATGACAGACTAGATACAATACCGTCTTTACTATAAGGGCACACGGGGCCAGTGTCCAGGGCCCCCATCATCAGGGGGCCCTCCCGAATGACAGACAATTTCTTACACATTTAATAAACCTCAAAATATTTTGTCACGCGCATCATGACACTTTTCTCGTTGCACGAACGTCGATCATTTATTCTGATCAAAAAATGATCTGAACGTCGATCATTTATCTGATGAATAATTTGAACATTATATAACTTTCTTTTTTAAATTTATTTAAGTTTCTGCTGTCTATTTTCAAGTAATTGGATTATTTAATCAGTCATTCCGTACTTTCAAAGTTTACAAGTTGTGTTAATATTTCTGAACGCATCCTACCCAAGTTACTTTGCAAAACATAGCTTGATCTCTGTGACAGCTGTCAAGTCCTGAATTTCTCAACACTCAAGTCTGTGTGTTATATAGTGTGTTATATAGTCTGTGCTTGCAATACGCACAGACTATATAATATCGATATCATATTATAAAGAAGCAATGTTAAACACAAAGTATAGATGTCGATATTGTCTATGGTTGGGGGAATCCCCGGATGAACGATGATGTATTAAACATTCAGTCAGACAGAAGTGACGTGATTTAATATCGTTTAATATCATTTGGGTATGATTAAATGAAGTTTTGTGTTTTTAGTTTAATTATTATTTCATTATGTCGAAAAGAACATATTTAAGTGGTTCACAAACGAGAAGAAAAGTTATAGCCTAAAAAGAAATCATGAAAAAACTTCCCAAGCTTATTTAATTTTTTACAGTGGAAGAAACAAATAAGTTGAGGACTTCTACATCCTCATGACACCAAGAGTACCAAGACGAAAATGCCTCTGAATATCACCAGGAAAAAGAAGTCATTACAAGTCTCAAAAACGACAAACACACGTCAAATGCTGAACCCTCGATTTCAAGCACATGTGAGTTAGTAAATGCAAACTTTGAGACCCTTTGACCCTGGTAAGTACTGTGACGACATTTTAACGGAAGAAGTCCGTAATATTTGGATTCGAACAGGGCCAGAGTTTTTCCAAAATAAACATTGCGACATCTCCGAAATTTCTACAAGATTTTCAGATCAAGTGGTAAAACGAAAACTAGATACTAGATAGAAATTGACCAATGGTGAGTCTTTGGACAGAAAATGACTTCTCTATTCCCCAGCAAAGAAAACTGTCTACTGTTATTGCTGCCGTTTATTTAATACTACTCTTGGTACTGGACATAAATTTAGTTCTTCAAATGGATATAAAGTTTGGAAAGCATATAAGTAACTTATTGATGGATCATGAAAACAGCTTACAACACAGGCAATGTATGATGAATTATGTTACAAGAATAAAAACTAATGGACGAATTGATAGTGAGTTGTTGCCTCAATATAATACAGAAATTAGTTATTAGAAGAATATCCTCAGTAGGATTGTTGCAGTAGGGAAATTTTTAGCTTCAAGAGGACTTGCTTTTCGTGGTGACTACGAGACATTGGGATCGTAAAATAATGGGAAATTTTTGGGATGCTTAGAACTGATTAGTGAATTTGATCCTTTTCTAGCTGATCACATATAAAACTGCGGGAATCGTGGAAAAGGAATTATATCATATTTATCTCCAAATATTTGTAATGAATTCATAAATTTAATGGGACAGCGTATTTTAAAAACAATTATTAAAGAAATTAAATCAGCAAAATACTACTCTATTAGCGTAGATTCTACGCCGGATCTGTGCCACGTTGATCAACTCACTTTTATCGTTAGATATGTAAAAGATGGACAGCCTATTGAGAGATTTTTTGCAATTTTTGCCTATGGATGGACACAATGCGCATATAATTACAGTAAAATAATTTAAGCATAAGACACACAAAATAAAAGTAAGACCAATTAAGTTTCCACAGATTACCAAAACACAATATATTTTTTAATATATAATAATACGAGTATAAGTACAAACACAATCTAAATACACTAATAATAAAAATAATGCACTCAACAACGAAACAATGAAAATTGACTAATACTTGACTAAAACCTTAACTACACTTAAAATTACGTTTCTTAATAAAATTTTTGATATTTACGTATGCTAAATTAAATATGTCTATATCGAAATACTTATAATTAAAATTCTTGCAAGCACGTGACACAAAGTTATTTGAAGCATATTTTGTATTAAATTTAGATGTTACAAATAAGGGCTTATTTCGTTCACTCAACTAAGGACACGCAAAATTAACTTACTTAGCAGTAAAGGGGAGTCGATTAAATTGTTCTAAACTTTGTACAACGACATCTGATCTCTGACCTCTCGGCGTTTCTCTAAGATATTGCTGTCCAAAGTGATAATACATATGTCTCCATATAATTGTCTCTGTCTTAGGTGCCGTAGAAATTTATTATACAACGCTTCGATCCTTTTAATATAAGCTTTATTTTGTGGATTCCAGCATGTGGAACAATATTCCAGTAGAGGCCGAACCAGAACATTAAACAATGTTACGAGTACAAGAGTCACAGTCCGCTTAAAATCTTTAGATACACGTAACACAAAACCTAGCATTTTGTACGCTTTTTGGATTACAATGTTTATATGTAATTCAAAAAACAATTTTTCATCCAATTGAACACCAAGATCACGAAGCTCACACGACCAATTTAATACAGTTTGTTCAATCTGATAATTAAAGACTATAAGATTCTTATTTCTTGTAAATCTGATAATATTACATTTTTTGATATTCAAATAAAGGTGGTTTCATTAACAGTAAGATATTAATCTACACAAATCCTCTTGGAGTAATCACCATTATGTAAAGTTTTAACTGACTTAAATATTTTCATATCGTCAGCGTAAAAAAGGACTTTAAAATGATGAACACAAGAAGTTACATCATTTACAAATATATTAAAGAGAAGTGGGCCAAGATGTGAACCCTGAGGCACTCCTGAGGAGACTGGAAGAAACGTTGAACAGCGACCCTTTACAGTAACTGCATGACTTCGATTTCTAAGATATGAGCAATACCAACGGAGCAAATCACCATGAACATTGAATTGTCCCAATTTGTGTATCAAAAGGTCGTGAAATATTTTATCAAAAGCCTTTGTACAATCAGTATACACTGCATCCGCCTGCAGCCTATTATCCATAGCGGTATAAAGATAATCCAAAAATTCGCAAAGGTTACTTTCTGTGGATTTGCGAGCTACAAAGCCATTTAGTTCGGGAATTATAAATGGTCTTGCTAGTTCTTCCACTTTGCATTATCCCGGCCTATTGCCAGGGTCTGCTTTCCTACTTAGTCTACTCCACTTTGCACGGTCTTGAGCATCCTCAGTGGTTAGTCCATTGGCTCTCATGTCGTGCGTCACGACGTCCAGCCATCGCTTCCTTGGGCGTCCGGGGGGTCTTACTCCAGGGACAGACATATCAAGGCATTTTCTTCCGACGTAGTTCTTAGGCCGGCGCAAAACGTGGCCATACCATCTCAGACGACGCTCTTGGAGCTTATCCGCTACGTCACGGACCCCAAGACTACCTCGAATGATGTGTTGCGTATGCGGTCAGCCCGAGTAATGCCACACATCCACCTCAGCATCTTCATCTCCGTTACGTGAAGCTCCTGAGTGTGCCGAGATAATGCTGGCCAACATTCGCTGCCGCATAAAAGAACTGGTCGGATAATGCTCTTGTATATCAGCCCCTTGAGTTTGGGCGGTATTCTGCGATCGCAGACCACACCAGTGACCTCCCGCCATTTGGCCCAAGCAGCGCTAACCCTTGGTCTTGCTAGTTGTGAAAAGGTATCATAAATAATTTTCTCGAACAGTTTGGGTATAGTGCTCATTTTTGAAACTGGACGATAATTAGAAATATCTTGTTGACTTTTAAATACTGGAGTTATGAAAGATTTTTTCCATTCCAATGGCATTTTACCCAGTTTCACGGGGCTAGAAAATAACATAGTTAGTGATATACTAAAAATAACATAGTCAAAACACTGTACGATGTATAAATAATAGTGGTATTTGATCCGGACCTGTACCCTTACAGACATCCAAACATTTTAAATATCCTGAAATTTGCGGAATATTAAATGTGACCGTATCAATGTCTACCAATCGCGTAGAAGTAGACATCTGTAAAATATTATTATGTTTATAACAATTAATGTTGAGTCTAGAATAAAAGAAGTCTGCAAATATGCGATTTACGTTCCATGTGCGGCACATTCATTAAATTTAGTGAGTGACCTGTGTGTGCTGTTGAGTGTGTTACTGAAGCAGTAGCATTCTTTCAATTTGTACAAAAATAATACAAAATTTTCATCAGTTTCGACCAAACGATGGAAAATTTTGACACGCCATTTAGGTGGAAATAAAGTCCTGAAATCTCTTTCGGAAACTAGGTGTCACATGCCAATGCCATTGATGCTTTGCCAAATAGTTACTTAAACATTTCTAAAGCGTTGTCCTTCATCGCGAGTGATATCAACAACTAGGAGACACTAGAAACGAAGCCAAAGCCTAGCAAAAAAGTTTGAAAATTGAAGACTGCTCTTCTAACGAAAATATGGAATGACATTTAAAGGATTATGAATAAAATAAGCCTAAGTTTACAGAATAACGCTATGACTATGGACGTTGTAACAAAACTTTACGAATCTCTAATCAGTTATTTCAATAACGCATGCAACAATTTTGGTCAATAAGAAAGGGCTACTAAAGAAAAAAATCTAGATGCTAGATCAGTTAACAACAATCGATTCTGACGAGTTGAACAAAAAATGCAACGAATTTGCAGAATTTTACCATGAAGACATTAATGCGTATGAGCTCAGAACGTTTTCATTTAAGCCAATATTTAAAAAATATAGCAAATGAATCAGTACATTTAAATATCTCAGCCTTACATAGCTTAATTAAGTCTGATAAATTACAAGAAACTTTTCCAAATGTTTCGCAGATTAAGAGAATAAAAATGAATAGCGAACAACAATGTTACAGGAACGACTAACTAATTTGTCAATTATGTGCATAGAAAGTGATATTCTTCATAAAATTGAGTTTGAGGATTTAATAGAAGATTTTGCTCAACAGAAATCTAGAAAGAAATTATTATCGTAATCATAAACCAAAAACCAGCAGTACAATAATATCATTTGTACTTGATTACTTTAAATAAAGCAAAGTGAACAAAAATGTACTCGGTACTTAGTTTTTTTTGTTTATATTCCAAAAGGGCACCAAATTGTTGTGTGCTCATGGGCCCCAGCATAGTCTAAGACGGCCCTGACTACATAGAATAATTGTGAGTTCAGATTCCAAAAGAAGTATTTATGTTTTTGTATCTTTGATTTTATTTAACAAAGTATGAGTCTGGGTTTCGCCATTCAGGGTGTAAAACTATGTTTGACCAATAAAAGTAACGAGAAGTATTCTTTGGTTAGATTATTGATGCGTGCCTTCTATAATGTAGAAATAAATTGAGAAGAAAATTTCTTCTTTGTTTCCCATTTGGTCTATATGTACAACTGATACTGGCTATTTCTTTTTTTTTATTTATTTTTTTTTTGTGAGTTTAATGCTGTTAGCTCTATTGGCCTTGACAGCGACACCGGTTGGGGAGGGAAGAGGGTACTCTGTCCCTGAGAAGTAGCAAGCACTATCGTGTCTGCTTGAGAGGAAACGTCGGCGGCAAGGGCGTCCCCTGCGGGACTCGAGCCTCGGCTTGCGGCCGACGAGAGGGCTGGGGGATGTTCTCTATTCTTAGCAAACCAGCCGCGACCTGAAGACGCAGTTGGAGAAACTTAGACTAATCTGCAGGGACCTAGGAATCCCTAACCGATACTGGCTATGTGTAACAAAATACATGGTAGAATTTGGATATATAAATAGATAGATAGATAATACTCTTTATTGCATACATTTTGATTTTGTGAACTATTTACAAAAGGAAAAACAAATAAAACAAAATCACAAGAATATAGCATGCAAAGGTGACTTTATTGCTATCAATGATCTCTTAAAGGTTACAATTACTTTAGATGCTAGATGCAAGATGCATGCATAAAAAAAGTAGTCTGAACAGAAATTTAAAAAAAATACATATAAAAATAAATAAATAAGTACTATAAGAAATACATCATATTTTATATAAGATTATATTTATATAACAAATAATAGACATACAACTAATATTATAGGTATACTACACAAACATATATAAACAACAAATATAAATGGTATTTTACATATATGTTAAAAAACAGAATGAAATAAACTTAAGGTATGCATTTTATTGTTCTTTATTGTTACTAATTAAAATTTAAAATATTCTTTATTCAAATAGGCTGAAATGAAAGTAAAGTAGAAGAGCCACAATTTGTATTAAATACAATGGTGAATATGAAATTCAAATTACATTAATTCCACATATTTTTATCATTTATATATGCTTGAACAGTGTAGTAGGCTGTACTCACGAGCAATGTTATAAAACATTCTATAAATTTCTGAAGCACTGCCCCATAATAGCATTCCATAAGACTGAATGCTATGACCAGTATCAACATCTGTCATTTATTTTACCTTTTTTAATTGTGAATGTGGCAGAGATGAGTTTATCAGCAAGCGTTATTTATTTTTTGGTATAAGGTAAGGTAAATTCTATATATTTCATTTTGTTTGCATTCAACATTAGATTATTAACGTCGAACCAAATAAGAATATGCGTCACATACAGAGTAGACTACTAAACATAAAAATTCTCTGCCCAACATAAAAATTAGAGAAGTATAATCTGTATAACAGTTCTATATCACATAAATTCTTTACATAAAATGGAAGGTCATTAATTTAAACTACAAATAAAAGGGGACCAAGAATGAATCCTTGTGGAATGCCCATCTTTAGCGAAGATCCAGTCGATTTTACATTACTTACATTAGTCTTTTGGATTCTCTGACTAGTAAATAAAAAAAATAAAATGACCACACACATACCGGAAAGTTTAATTCTTACAATTGACTATTTATATGCTACGGCACGGATTACATGCGTTTATAATATGCTATATGGGTTCCAGTACAGAGCGACACTTAATTTCATTCATGATAAACGAAGGTCAAAGCGTGAAATGAATAGTAATATTAATTTATTAACAGCTACATACTTTATGTTCTTAAACAAAATTATAGAGTATCTGTTTGTGACGATTTTGTGTTTTTTCTTTTGGAACAAAATTTGAACCAGTTCGATTAATTTGAACGAAACGAACGACGTCCAGTGCGGCCCGCCCACTAGGTGGATCGATGATCTGGTCAAGTTCACCGGAAGCCACTGTATGCAGACCGATCGTCGTGGAGATTCTTGGGGGAGTCCCTTATCTAGAGATCAAGTGGTCCCTGGTCGAAGTGTGTACTACGTATGTTGTATTACTATATATCGTTCTTTGTTATTTGCATTCGACCACGGGGTACAGACGTTGGTTGGTTTCTATGCTTTGTCGTTCTCTACACAATCCAAGTATAGTCGGAAGATGGAAGTCTATGGAGGCAAAAACGTCCATGAAAATTTTCTATTCAAAAAACATGTTTTATGTCTTCGTTTCCGCCAAATGTTCCACATTTTTCGGAGTAGTCGGAATTTTTTTTCTCCTGAATTACTCTGTTCATATTTGTAGAAAAATATTTTTTTTTAAATTTATACAAATTTAAAAGTAGCGGTACTCGAACCCGCACTTCTTAAAGGCTGTCTAAATGTTCAAATCGTACGTACGTGTTCTCAAAATATTTACCTTTCTTCATTTAGTGTTGAAGAATAAAATATAAAAAAAAAAATATATATTATTCCATTCTTTCAAAAAGTTCTTTCAAATGTTGTTAGACAGAAGACAACGTCACAGTCAAGCTCACCAGGCTGGATAAAACAAAAAGGCGAGGAAGCCACTCGTATGATGAATATTCGCTTGAACGAGATTTGAATCCAAAGCGTTGTATTTACTTAGACACGCCCCAATATCGCCTATAAAGACTTTAATTCCGAAATATTTATTTTATGTGAACAAAAAGTACAACAAGCGTTTGTAAATTTTTGACTTGACAACAAAATTATAACATAGATTGAGTAACCATCAAAACCCACGTCCTAAGATTTATTGCCTTCTTGTTAACATATATGACAAACGTATTAATTTTGCAATCGCCAAGGCTTCAAGGCGAACGGCAAGACAGTTACATCATCATATAATGTATTGTTAACTTATCCATTTACTTGGAAACGCTAAAAATGTACGAAAAAGGTGCTAACACCTACGGCACGTGGCTCTGAAGTGAGGACAGCGTGCAATAGTAAGCTATAAAAATAATATATGATATGATCTAGATTTCCGAAGAGGGTCATCATAGCGCAATGGCACAGCCTCTGGCTGTAAATGCGATAGTTGTGGGTTCGATTCACACTCGGAGAGAATAGATTATTTTCATGTTCCTCGCTCTGGTAACAAGAGAAAACGGGGGATTGAGTTCCGCCACTCAATACGCAATGGTGCGGAAATCGGGAAACGGAGTGTCTTAACACTAAGTTCCCTCTGGCTACCCTGCTATTGTGCGGAGTACAGCGTGAAGCTAAAAAACAGTAATTTAGAGATCCATTCTCGATCTATATCGATTTTTGAACTTTTGGAAGAGTCTGCATGAAAGCGATCATAATAAAGCGCTCTAGTTAAGTATTTATACTATAGATATTGCCTACATCTGTTTAGACAGAGTGCTCGACCATTCAATATCGTAGGTCAATCATTCAATTCAAATTTATCTAAAACTAGTGAAGTTTATTAAAATAATGTCTTTGCATAAAATGTATTCGATACTAAATCTGAGGTTTTTTTAGTTACCGTATTAATTATTATCGTCCCATACGTATTAGTGGCTGATTTATTCAATTTCAAGGCATTCGAGGCATTCATTCATTCAATTCTACCTTTACTTAATACTGAATCACTGAATTTGCTTTATTTTTAATTTTTTAGTGTTATTAATATTTTCAGCTTCGTTCCCCAATTTTTCATTTTTTATTTTATTTTTGATACGAGCAATTTGGTTGGTGTAACTCAATACCCCACTTTGTCTACTAGAAACTTTATAAAATTGTAGCAAAGTTTTCAGAAGAAATTAAACCGTAAATGCAGAATTGTAACACTGTAAATATTTGATAATATTCTATACTTTGTTCATACTGGGATATTGCCCATGCCCTTAGTTTTGTTTTATGAGCTTCACTTTACACGCTTTAGGCGGGATACAGATCCCGCCTAAAACAGAATAAGCAAAGAGAACCTAGTGTTATGACACTCCGTTCCCCATTTTCCGTTCCAATTTACATGAATTCACATTTGCTTAGACGTCCCCCTAAATATAACATTTCTAATTCCGCGCTGCTAACTGTACTGTACCGACCAGTCATTAAAAAAATATTTTTTGTTTAATTATTATTTGTACGAATTGTTGTTTTTCATATATTTGTAACAATTTCTTAGTCGTTCCGTTTTTGAGCCAATCTTTAATGAGGAAATAATTTTAAGCAATATGTTAAATTTGCAAATATTCCTAAAGAATATTCTATTGAATGAAATATTTGCGCGGGAAAACAAAAGCAAAAATATATAAAACCTCGGAGCATCTGGAACAGGAACGAAAAAGGAATAAAACGTTCCAAACCCGGATTGGAACAGCTGGAACACGTGCCTTATTTTTGCCAGAACAAAAATCGTTTCAAATATTATCTAATGGACGCGACAAAATCTAATCTTTACTTAACCTAGCTACCTACTAAACGACATAATCCCATATGGTTTTATAATTCACACCTCGTAATATACCTCGTACTCAATGCAATACACCATACGTATACAATTCTGTTTAAATATTAACTGTGATCATTATAGCGAGGCTATTGTGGCGCAGCGTTGATTTTAACTACAATAGTTGTGGGTTTGATGTAGAAACAATTGATTTCCCTGAATTGGATCTCAGAAGAATGAATTGCTTTTGTGAGACAAAGCGCGACGTTAAGTTTCGTCACTCACGTAATGTCCGGAAAACAGGCACTTTCTGACTGATCTAAATATAACACAAGCAAATCACTAATTATGTTTAGTACCCAAAGTTTTCTAATAACATTTTTATATGTATATATTGAATTTTTGTGAGAAATGTAAAATAGTATATCTAACTAAAGTCTTATTTTAAGAGCCTTATTTGTGTGATGGAATACCAGCAAAATATTCTGCCAGTATCGTATATTGTAGGGAAAACGCGAGTAAGCTTAAGCAATAAATTACATAGAATATAATGAAATAAAGTTAAATCTGTAACTTGACTGCACCAAAATCAAATAAAAAAGTATAAAGCTTTATTTATAGATTTAGATATTACCAAGATATGTTTAATGTCATAAATTATTAAAAATATTATTTATTTGCAAAAATAATGCTCATCCGGGGCAAACATAATGAGTATCCAGGACATTTATAATTTAACTCCAAGTTTATTACTTATCTGTATAATTTATCTGTGAAGCTGTCACTACAAGTAATTCAAAATACATAAACAATAACAAGTTTTAATCGTTGTTTTGTATTCTTCATAAAAGCGAAACTTAAATAAAACTAAAATATTTTATTAGCTAATATCAATGAAAAAGACATTTTTTGTTATAACCAGTCATATTTCTAGAATATACCTTATAAAGAATTACCTATTACTATGGAAAATACGTGCAGATTATGCTTGATAGAATCGCCGGAAATTGTTGAAGAATTATATGAAGGATGCGATATTTTGGATAAGTTATCCACATCATTATCTCATTATGTAGGTTTGAAAGACTTAAAGACTAACTCAAATAAATATGTATATTTTTACTTTTGTTATAATCAAACATATTTTCATTGAATTATGAAAAACTTTAAAGCTCTGACAACATGCTTACTATGCTTACATCAATAATGCTTGCTTTTTGTTTATCAATTCTCATTTAGAAAAAAATGTACTCAATTTCTCTTACACATACAGACCTCACTTCAGTTTGTAAATAATGTCTATATTATTAATATTAAAAGTAATTCTTGTATTTTATTACAGATATCAATAATATCAAACTTGCCAAATAAAATATGCAATGATTGCAAAAGCAAAATCCATGACATTTATACATTTCATCAAACTATCAATAAAAATGAAATTATTTTGCAACAGAAATTAAGTACCTATGATATAACAGAGAGTGATATAAAAGTAGAAAATGTATATTATGATGAAAATGAGACTGAATTTATGGAACCTTTACATAAAGACAAAAAAAATATTACCAAACCTGAAATTTTAAAACAAAATAATAGAGAATCAAAAAAATCTATTTTATATGACTCAAATTATCTTAAGCCTGAAAATCGTCCTGAAAACGTCATAGATTTCAAATACAGTCCAAAAGAAGAGGTCACAGATAATGAAAGAAAACGATATACTTGTCTCACTTGTTTTAAAGTGTTTTCAAATCAATTAAAACTATTAAGACATTATCAAACTGTAGAATTAGAGAAATTTAATGAGAAAAATGAAACGAATAAAAATGATCAAAATGAATCTATAAAGTATACAATTGAAAAATCAGATGATAATTTAATATATAAATGTGAGAGATGTTGTAAGAAATACAGTCAAAAAACTTATATAGAAAGGCATATATTGACTCATATTGAGACCAGACCTTTTTTATGTAAATTATGTGGTAAATAGTTAGTTTAAATATGTTAGTTTTTTTAAATACACTATTTTATGAGTTAACTTTCTATATAACAATGTAACAAGATTTTTTAAAAAAATGAAGATTTCAAATGTATGTAAGCATTTAATTTGTCTAGGCTATTTAGGCGATTGTGGGTACATCTCGGCTCAGTGGTATTTTTTTCATTTCCCTGCCTAAGATAAAGGGGAGAGTTGAGTTCTACCACCTCAGACACTATGTCTAGAATTTGTTATGAGTGTTTTGGCACTACATTCTCATTTGCTACCCTGCTATATGCAACTGAAAAGAAACTTGGTTACCTTAAAGACTTTCCTTAAAGTGATTCTCGAAACTAATTTTTAAATAATATTTAGTAGGAGAACTTATATATACTATATGATGTGCTAGTACATTTTTTTTGTCTAGTGTTAATTCTAATTGCTACTCCATTCTCTTAATTTTTTTTTTCAAATTTTGTAACTTTGCTTGCCTAAAATATGCTTGTAATTATGCATTTCAGGTAAAACCTACCAAACAGCCTCAACAATAGTGGCTCATGGGAAGATGCATACAGGTCTCGTATACACCTGTTCATACAACTGCGGGTACAAATCTGTACATAAACATGTTGTTAAGGACCACGAGAAACGCCATGCTAAGGAATTTAAAGTAAGGTTTCATTCATATTATATTATTAACAAGTTAGAATGCATTGAATAGAACAATTTAGAACTCATAGTCTTTAGCATATAGAAAATATAAAAAAATTATTTAAATTTATATAAATAATAGTACAAATAAACCTGACTGTACCAAAATGAAAGGACCAGGGCCTTTGCCCAACAATGGCTAATATATAATATAATATAATAAATAATTATTTTAAAATTTATTTTTCAATGTATTATAAATTGTTTGGGACAGTTGTGGCGCAGCGGCACAGCTAACTTTAAACGTGATGGTTTCGTGTTCAATTCTAATGAGGGGAGGGGGGAAATTATTTTCATTTTATCTCGCTCTGGTAAAGGCATTATGTCTTACAAGTTTTATAATTAAAATAAAATATATGTAATAAATGAGTCTTAGCTGAGAACAATTGTACAACAATTGTTGTTTCCATGAAGTGCGGGTTCGAATCCTGCTGCATTTAAATTTTGATGTTTTTATTAAGTATTTAATTGTTTGTTCAGGTCCCATTAAATATAAGGTTTCTATTTAATATTTTAATGAATATATGTAATAAGTGTGCATTTAAAAGACTCTATATAAGATAAAATACAGATATTCTAAATTTAAATTTAAAATATTCTAAATTTTAAAAAGTACAAAGTAGAATTTAAAAGGTTTTTTTTTTTTGCTTTTGTTTAAATATATGTAATTTTTCCAGTACAAATGTGAAGTTTGCGGCAAAGGTTTTCAGGTGAAGACCTGGTTTGAACAACATTATAATATACATAATGGGGTTAAGCCATTCTCTTGTGAGATATGTGGAAAAACGTTTCATTTGCAAAAGTATGTATTTTCTATATTTATCTTTATATATAAAAATGATATATCCAGATATCACACACACCCCAAACCTGAACCCTTGACATCTCCTGGAACTAAAATCTTTGAAATTTCGCATATAGCTTCTTTGTAAAGAGTAAATGTGCTGTAAGAAAGGAATTTCAGAAAATACACTCTTAAGTAAAAATTGTATGTAACATCATCTTTTCATAGTTACAGAGTTTTTATTTGCTATTTAAAAGTCTTTTTTTTTGTATTTGTGGATATTTATTTATTTATATATATATATATATATATATATATATATATATATATATATATATATATATATATATATATATATATATATATATATATATATATATATATATATATATATATATATATATATATATATATATATATATATACATATATATATATATATACATATATATATATATATATTATATATATATATATATATATATTATATATATATATATATATATATATATATATATATATATATATATATATATATATATATATATATATATATATATATATATATATATATATATATATATATATATATATATATATATATATATATATATATATATATATATATATATATATAATATTCTCATGGGATGTCAAATCAGACATACAACATTATAATGTGTACACTAAAGAAATATTTAAATATTATTTTAACATGTGCTTAGATCCTCTTTAGTTATAAAACTTTGAAAACTCTCACAATAATCAGTGAAATTAAAAAGTGGCTTTATAGAAGACACTGTGCTCTCCACTTTCCACTCAATTTTCGAGTCGAGTCCAGTGGCGGAACTGAACGCCGCGTTTTGTTTCAATTAAAAAGGAGCAATGAAAATTAATCTATATAAATACTTTTATATATAATATAACAGAAACTACTCATTATTTACATTTGTATATATGACAAAGGCTGTTCATCCAAATATTAAAATTGCATTATAAATAAATAATAATGAAATCCTCTTACAGATATCTTAAAACCCATAAAAGTAACGTCCACCCTCAGTCTTCAGACCGGAAGCCGTGGATGTGCAAACTTTGTTCAATGCCTTGCGATTCTAAGAACACTTTAAATTTACACATGAAGGTAAATACTTTAAATATTACTATTATTTTTATTATTTTATATTATTATTATTTTGGTTATTATTACTATTGTATGACGTCATAACGTATAGAAGACGTTACGGTCATAAGTTTGAATATCACAGATTCTTATTGAAAAGAAAAATATTTTTAAAAAACCAAAAAAAATTATATACCAAGATTCAAACCAACAACTATAGGATAATTAAATATTAATAATTAAAAAAAATATACATTACGCCGAGGCCCTCGTGGTGCAGTGATATCCTCGCTCTGGTAACAAGACAAAGGTCCCTCTATCTATCCCGCTATATGCGGGATACAACGTGAAGCTATTTATTTGTTTATTAAAAAAATAAATTGTAATAATTTACAGGATAAACATAATATTGTAATAAAAAAGTCAATACTATGTGATATTTGTGGTACGGTGGTCAGAGATGTCCAGCAGTTGAAAGAGCATAGATGGTCGCTGCATTCCAATGTGAGGCCCTATGTGTGTGGGTAAGGTATATTTAATTTACTTATTTATTTATTTATACTTTATTGCACACACACACACATACACACACACACTCACAGATCAAAAAAGAAATATTGCTTCAAGCATTCTCTAACATACAAGCTTTGACAAATGTATGGCTGTTTGTATAAAAGAAAAAAAAGGCAAATAAGGCTCGGTGCAAATAAAATAAAACAAATGCCTATAGTAATAACAATATTATAATAATAATATTTTAATATTTTAATTATCTATTAACGTAATTCTCACAGTATTTACATATACTTTGTTTATATATGTATATACTATAAATATATAAAAAATTATATAATTTAGATATATATTTTTCTTTTGCAGTGTGTGTAACAAATCGTTTCCCAAGAAATTCACGCTTAAAGTACACGAACAGACACACACGGGTAAACAGTATTTGTGCAATGCATGCGACAAAATGTTTTCAAGGAAGAGCACCTTGCAAAGACATATATTGAGGTAGCTGTTATTCTATTATATATTCTTTTTTTTAATTTTCATCCCTTACTTATTTATAGCAGGGTCAGAGAGAATCTAATGATAACACTCTCCGTTTCGCGATAATTCATTTCCCCTAATGGGAATCGAACCCACAACTTATAAATTTATAGATGATAAATATTCAACTATATTGAATTAAATGAAATTGTACATTTTAACTATGGCGTCTATTTTAAGTTTTAATAATTTATCTAACTGGATAGCGTTGTGGTTCAGTGGTATCTGACTGTAAAAGCGATGATTACGAGTTCAATCTCCGTTTGGGTTTAATATTTAATTTGCTCCACGTATATCCAGAACTTTCTACCTATCCTGCTATGCGGGAAAATATTCAACAGATAAAATATCGAAGTTTCTTGTATTTCATGAAAATTCCATGTTTAAAAATATCTGGGTATTTAAAATTTCCATGAAGCGCGGGTTCAAATCCCGCTGCGTTAATATTTTTATATGTTTTCTTTAAGAATTTTGAAATACTTATTGTGGATAAATATTTAAAAAATAATAAAATAGCATTCTCTTTTGGCAAATGATTGTGCTTTGCAATAATCTTTGAGTAGCGGAGTAGAAATTTGTAAAAATCTCCCTACAGAGATGCTAACAACGTAATAAGTTGTATAAAGCATATAAGAATTTCGACGCAGCGTGAGGAAGAACGCATGGCTTAGTGGTCAGAGCGCTTGGACGGTAAACATCAGGCGCAGGTTCGAATCCCGATGCGTGCGATGCGAAATAATAATTATATTTGCGTTGAAATTTTTAAGTTTTCTTGTAAATAATAATTATATTTATTTATGTTCTCAGGTTTCATGTCGACTTGAAACAAAAGTGTGTAAAATGCCAGAAGACATTTCTATCAAAAGAGAAATTTACAAATCATATGAAGAATTGCCTGGAGAGTGCTAAACAAATACATAAAATAATAGGATCTAAATAAAATATTAATAAATAAATAAATATTTGTTGTTATATACATTTATAAGTAAATATCGGTTATTTGACCTTTTTGATAAATATTGATTTCAAAATTGGAGAGTTGAGTGTCTTGACACCTGGTTCTGTATACCATGAAGCTTATTTTTGTAAAATTAATAAAAATATATCTTGAATCATTGTTGGGGACAGTGTTCTTTACCTAGCTGGTAGAGAAGCTGCCTGCTCTAGCGACACAAGTCTAGCGCTGGTAATAGCACTCACTAGACTGTACAGGAAGAGTATATTGACACTTGAAACGTGAGAATCGTATGAGGACTGAGGACGAGGGCGCCAATGCTCATGCGTGACGTCACGCGCAGTGTCCTTAACTATTGTACATTGTATCGATTTGCTCGATTCTAGCATATTTTTGTACTTTAGTGGTAAAAAAGTATAAAAAATAAAACTTATTTTTATCCTTTATTAGCCGTTTTTTTTCCGTCAATGTGCATAAAATTAATAAAGATTTTCATTCATTGGATAATTAGTAAGATAAAGAAACATGAACTCTATGAAAACTCAGATAATATATATTTTGTTGTGAATAATCAATAGAAGCTTGAAATTTTGTTAAAATGAAACTAAAATATTAAATAATTTTATAATTTGTAACATTTAGTTTGCTACTTAGCAGTAGTTAGTTTAGTTTGAATGGTACTTATTGGGGTTTTGAAATATTCCTTCACTATGACAATTTATATATATATATATATATATATATATATATATATATATATATATATATATATATATATATATATATATATATATATATATATATATATAAACAATACAATACTATTCTCTATACAATTAAATAACATACGTTGTCAGTTTGCTGAATTTCGCTTGATTAAGCTAATTTCTTAACAGATATCAACGTTTTGAAATGCAGGAGAGAGCCGCAACATCGCACTTTCGAGAGTAAACTATAATAATTTTCATATTCTTGTCTAAAAAAATTGTACATATACAGTATATATAATGATATTCCATACTTGTATTTATTTTTATTTGAGACATAAATTTATTGAATGGTTTAAAAGCTGCCTAAAACAATCAATTACTACTACTAACAAATAATTATTATTAAACAGAAAAGGCTTAAATAATGTTTTTTTTTACTTTAATATTAATATTGTTTTAAAGATTGACAATGTTAAAAATAGTAAGTAGAGTGTACATTTGTCAGGACTAGCCAAAGAATGGCGGTGTATATAAAAAATAAAAATAAAATAGTATTGGAATAGTTTGGGATATAAATTTACAGACGATGGCACAGGACCAAAAGGAGGATGCTAGAGCCACATCATTTGCCATAGACATCTCTGGAAAATATACTGGTTGAAAATGTTACATATGCATTAAACCCCCTTTGCGCCGCGGTTGAGGTGACACCCGCAGTGTGTATCACGATATAAAAGGTTGGAGGTTGATGCGAGGCTTTTCGTTTATTTTAATGTTCAATTAATTATAATTGCTTAAATGTAAAAAAATAAACAAAGACTGTAGCTAAACACGGGAGAGTACCGGAAGAGAAAAAAAAATTAAATATATTTTTTTATTTATACAGCCTATGCTATTGCATTTCTTTTTACTTAGAACAAAGAAACTACTGTTGTACTGTTGGAGCAACAAAGTGGTCAAGATTTAAATACTACAGTCCGTATTATCGTCACAAGAACATCAAAGGATATGCGGATATCCGCAGAGCGAACTAGAAGTCAATTTATTTATTAATTACTGTGGAACTTATAAATGCTTTCATTTTAAATTCTGTTCAGTATTTGCCTCAATAATTAAAATAAATATTCAAAAATTTAATATCCGACCAACGTTTCTCGATGCAAGATGGCGTCGCAAAAGCTCTTGTGACGTAACATGCTTGTTGTATGTCAAACTTTTTATGTATCATTTTAAGATTTGTTTAAAATTTTTGAAGTTATTTCTGTTGTAAAATTAATTACAAATGGTATGCAGTGCCACAATAAGCCAAAGCGTCAATAAAAAGTCCGGAATAGATATTTATACCGTGTCCAAATGAAAGTAAAATTCATTTATTTTAAATAATATTTACAAATAAATATGTGCAAAAATTATAAATATGTGTTTAAATTAAGTATCCCTGCTGGGATGCTCCACCCTGACCGAACTGGCTACCGAAGTTATTGTCTCTGCCAAGGTAGTTATTGAAACCGCTGCCGGATTGACCAAGATTGGTTGACGCCTGGCCACCACCAATGCTGTGACCGCCGGACTCCTCAGCTTGATTGATCTAGAGGAAAAAATAACATTATTTTCAGTGACACTGTTAATGTTGTCCTAGTACTTCTGCCAACTGTCAATAATGTACAAGGAACCCCTGACATATACATATATTTTTATTATTCTTATTTAATATTTTTTTGATATCTGCACTACAATAAAGAACGTTTAAAAATATACTTATTATATTTTGGTAATTTAGCTTTAAATAATATGGACGAAAAATTGAAAATAAAGTAAATTGTAAAAAAATCACATATTAACTTACAGATGTGACTTTGCTGCGATGCTGTCCATCGTTGTGGAAGCCACCGTTTCCTTGTGATAGGTAGCCTTGATTTCCAATGCCGCTTGCGCCAGCATTCACACGATTACCTCCAAACTGTCCTCCCTGAGCGTATCCAGATTGCCCGCCGGACAAGCCACCCAAGCCTAATGTACCCAAACCCGTGCCAATGCCTGCTCCTACTCCATTAACAAGACCCGTACCGAGACCTGCAGTGCCCAAGCCAAGTCCGAGTGCACCTTCACCTAGAAGCCCAGCTCCAGCAAAGCCTAGATCAATGCCTGTGCCTAGTGCAGTTCCAATGCCCGTCCCAATTCCACTTCCATATCCACCTCCATATCCGCCTCCATATCCGCCTCCATATCCACCTCTAATGTTGCCGCCGAGTCCACCAAGTCCAAGGCCAAGTCCATAGGGCTTGGCTTCAATAGTTATTGCACAGAGGAGGACAGAGAATGCCTGTGAAAAAAAAGTTAATAAGTAGAAGTTATGCTTAAGTACATATATAAGAAATGTTAGATTTACTTAAGCTTATAAATGAGGACAATGTAAACATGCTTTTTCTTAAATTAATATAATAATGTCGGATACTTACGATGCACTTCATATTGTTTATTGTGAGACGAGCAGTGATAGAATGGCTTTCTTAACCAAATTCAAACATTATATAGTCAATATTGGAGAAGAAGCAATTAGATAATAATTAATTAATGCTTAAGTGTTTTAACAGAAAATGATATTAACTAATTTTTGGATTTCAGGTAATATTTGCACCTTAAATGACGTATTTAGGTAAAACCAAGACTCGAGGAAACGTACACCAGTACCATTAAAGTAATAATGTCAATCTGGTCGCGTGATAATGATAGCCGCCGTAATTCTTTACAGGAAGTCCCTAATTAATTAATATACAATTAACAAGATTTTAAAGAATTCGTAGCGTTGTTTAATTAATAATGCGTACACATGTGTCCGGACATCTCACTGAAATTTCTTGTTAGCTCTGGTTACTTTATATTTCATAGTTTTCAATAGTTTCATATTTGTGGATTGCTGAAATAAAGCTGAATCTTGAAGTACTAAGAAGTATTTTTGTATATACTATACGGTTAAAAGGGCGGCAACCTTAGTCTTTTACTTAGAAATTACATTTAAAAAAAATTTAGAAAATTTCTTCATAAGTCGAAATCTTTTAAGTTTGTGAAAGAAATGTTTCTAAATAGCACCATTATATCCTGTGCTTCAACGCATTGGCTAATAGAACTAAACCTTGTTATTGAGTTTCGTTAAAATTCTTAAATTTCTTGCTTCCACTATCTGGTAGCATACCTGACATTTGATCTAACAAGCAAGAAGATCTAACATTGGTTTCTCTACATAAAAATTCTGAGAACACTCTGTCTCTTAGTCTTGACTAGTATCAACTTGATAGAGTTGAATTCTTTCACGTTACTTGGATTTAGACTTTAACTTACGAGTATACTGCATGAAAGTTACTTTGCCATATTATTCCGAATTTAAATGTTTTTTGTGTGAGGCTTCTCCAGTTTAAGTAAGCTTATCTTCTTATAGTTAAATTAATTGTAATATTTTTTTTAAGATTTGTAATTTGATGATATAAATACGTTATAACACTCACGTTTTTTTTCGCTCAGTTCGAACAAATATTCTGTCTGAGAGCTAAATAAATAAA
Organism: Dione juno; assembly: GCA_037127375.1. NCBI lineage: Eukaryota > Metazoa > Arthropoda > Insecta > Lepidoptera > Nymphalidae > Dione > Dione juno. Next base: position 3,823,345 of record JAXRJS010000083.1, on the reverse strand, counting down.
TAAATCTATTGTTTTCTTTATGTAACAAATTTTAAATTTTAAAATTTACATTTTCAATGAGTGGTAATTATCACGACAGTACGAACAAGACATGGTATAAAATTGTTTAAATCAATAAATTGGTAAAATTTTACTTTTTATTACAATATTCTATTAAATAAATTTCTCCAACGAAATATAACGCACAAACTATTAGCGATCGGAGATATGTTTACAAGAGTGTGACGTCATCATCGATTTAACCAGTCTGTTTCATATCACGTGATCGAAGTATAAAAAAATTAATATTTTTTCTAAAGGATTTGTTATATATATATATATATATATATATATATATATATATATATATATATATATATATATATATATATATATATATATATATATATATATATATATATATAAATTTATTCTCTCTTCTGCCGCAAGATTGCACGAAAGAAATCACTCATTAAGCAATATTAGCCGCCTATTGGGCTATTGGGCTATCAACATTTTTAGCTTCACGCTGTATCCCGCATGTAGGATATGCAGAGGGCACCAAGTGCTAAGACACTCAGTTCCCCACTTTCCTTTCTTTCGAAACTTCGCGTGTTGGGTGGCAGAACTAAACGCCGCTCTTTGTATTGCTACCAGAGAGAAGAAATTCTAAATAATTAATTCTCCTTGATTTCCCCGGGAATCGAACCCATAACTACAAACTTAATGTATACCATATTTCCTGTATGTAGTAATATATAGTATTCTTTATTGCAATCAAAATATGTTGAATTACAAATATAAAAAATATAGTTCCAAACGGTGGACTTATCTCTAGAAGAGATTTCTTCCAGCCAACCTGTGAAAGTGGGTGAAAGCAGTAGGTAGCGAGATGACGCATAAAAAGCAATGTAAAGATAAAAATGTACATAATTACATAGAAATAAAAATAACTTAAATAAATAAAAAATCCAATACATAAAGCATAGAAGATATACATACATACCAATAATAATGTTAAATAAACACATACTTATACAAATACATATAAATACACTATAAAATATATAAAATTTCAACACAAAAAAAATAAACACATAAAAATATAATATAAATAAAACGTTGTTAAGTTAAATAATTTTCAGATACTGTTAAGGTCGTTGATGAGATGTTTTTTCAATTGCGACTTAAAAGACAAGATTGATTGGCTCTCTTGAATAGCTTTAGGGAGTTTATTCCAAAGGAGTGGAGCCTGTACGGAAAAGGACTAATTGTTAGTAAAGTAAATTAAATTATTTTTAAGTAAATTATAAATAAAGTATTTATGGCTGTAACAGTAAGCTAGCTCTCTCACACATGAGAGATGCACACGCGCCTGAACTCCTACCAACTTATGTGGCTCTGGTACTTGCAGCTTTAGAATAGTAGAAGTAAAGTTAAGTGAAAAGTGCACACAAAAGTGGCTAATTGCGAACGTATGGCTTAGTGGTCAGAGCGCTTGGACGGTTACCAAGAGGCGCGGGTACAAGTCCCGTTATGTTAAATTTGTTGTTTTTCTAAAAGTAGATATTGACAGGGAATAACACTTCAAAAGTAAATAAAATAGTAAAACACTTGCTTGCTTAAAAATAAAGCATAAACGCTCATGTCATATCATAGAACTTAAATTATTTCTGTTCTTCAAGAGGTTATCGACTTGGATATTTGATACGAATTCACACTTGATTTCGAGAAAATAATCTTCACAGACGGACAGACGCACAGACAGACGGACAGACGGACAACAAAGTGTTAAAGGCTCCGTTTTTTCCTTTTTAGGTACGGACTCTTAAGCACGAGTAAACTAACTATCGATATTTATATATGTATTGTCTATTTTATTTTTGAGTATCGATGCCAATTTAGGTTTTTTTTTAATATTATTTTACCTTTTACTGCTGCTTTCTGTTGTATTCCGTAATTGTCAACTAATGTAATTGTTTTTGTATTAAATATATATTTTTTTTATCTTCACCTTGTTCCCCGCTCTCCGCCTTCGAGGCATTGAGTGTAAACTGACGGAACATAACGCCGCGATTTGTCTTGTTACCAGAGTGAAAAAAGTCAAAGTAATTCATTCTCCCCGAGTGGGTTTCGAACCCACACCGTAGTGTTTACAGTTAGACGCTGTGCCGCTGCGCCACGACGGCCTATTATCTGAAGTAGTTGTTTTTATTTTTAAACATGAAATATAATTATAATACTAAAATATTATTTTTATAGCACACTACCGGATAAAAAATAAAAGTATAGGTGGAAATGTGAAAGTATGTGGTTCAAATTTCACAAGCCCTTGAGATTTATGAGCTCATATGATGTAACATATTAACACAGAACACAGAAATGAAATATGTATATGTGTATGTGTATGTTTGTATGTATGCTTATAATAGAAACTTTGAATATAATAAAAAATTAGCATACTTATTAATGTTCAGTGACAATTCATTAATAATTTAAATATTTTTTTATATTTTAAATGGCAATAGTTTTCAAGTTACTTCATTTATCCCGCACATAGCAGCTTAATCAAGAAACTAGTGTTTACACACTTTGTTCAAGACATTGCGTGTTGAGAAACAGCACTTAACGTTAGATCAAGGAAATGATAATTATTTGTGGCAAGCTGTTGGCGAGTGGCAACCCCACCTCCAGAGGAAAATTGTAGTTTATCCCTCGCCTCTGGCTTACCTTAATTGGCTGGCAGAGTGCTCCATTCTATACAAGAACAATATACTCGAAAGGGTAGGAGTGCTCAATCTGCGTAATAACGGGGAAACCCGCTAACGAGCTCCTCATGATGATGAAACCGGTGCACACCTCTCGACACTCTTAGCCAATCCCACTGGTGTTGCACCCGAGGAATTACGCCGCTTTTTGGGGGCCCACCTAGTGGGAGGCAAGTCACCGACCGTTGACCTTTCAATTTGAGACTGTTGAAAAGGCAGACGTTCGTTAGTTTCATCCAATAGCCCAATAGTTACCTAGTTCATCCAGTCCATAGATCCTATGCACTATACGGTGATCATCTCTGGACAATTACCTATGGTTACTCAAAGATGGATCCCGGGTGATGTGTTATAAGAGGCCTCTACTTGGTGGACCTGTGTCCCACTCAAGGGTCGTTTGAACCCGAGTATATATATATATATATATATATATATATATATATATATATATATATATATATATATATATATATATATATATATATATATATATATACCCGAGTATATATATATATATATATATATATATATATATATATATATATATATATATATATATATATATATATATATATATATATATATATATATATATATATATATATATATATATATATATATATATATATATATATATATATATATATATATATATATATATATATATATATATATATATATATATACATATATATATATATATATATATATATATATATATATATATATATATATATATATATATATATATATACATACACAGATACATATAAATATAAACATATGAGAATGAGAACCGCGCTTATAGTTAATTCAGCACAAAATCCTTTAGTAAAAATATTATTTATTTTATACTTCGATCACGTGATATGAAACAGACTGGTTAAATCGATGATGACGTCACACTCTTGTAAACATATCTCCGGTCGCTGCCGTTAATTGCCACTCATCGAATATGTAAATTTTAAAATTTGTAACATAAAGAAAACAATAGATATATTTATTTATTTATTTAGCTCTCACACAGAGTATTTATTCAAACTGAGCGAAAAAAACGTGAGTGTTATGACGTATTTATATCATCAAATTACAAATTCATAAAAAAAATGTTACAATTAATTTAATTATAAGAAGATAAGCTTCCTTAAACTGGAGAAGCCTCACACAAAAAATATTTATATTCGGAATAATATGGCAAAGTAATTTTCATACAGTATACTCGTAAGTTAAAGTCTGAATCGAAGTAATGAGAAAGAATTCAACTCTATCAAGTTGATACTAGTCAAGACAAAGAGACAGAGTGTTCTCAGAATTTTTATGTAGAGAAACCAATGTTAGATCTTCTTGCTTGTTAGATCAAATGTCAGGTAGTGGAAGCAATCGTTTAAAAATTTTAACGAAACTCAATAACAAGGTTTAGCTCTATTAGCCAATGCGTTGAAGCACAGGATATAATGGTGATATTTATAAACATTTCAAACTTAATAGACTTTGACTTATGAAGAAATTTTCTATATTTTTTTAAAATATAATTTCTAAGTAAAATAATTAGGTTGCCGCCCTTTTAACCGTAAAGTGTATACAAAAATACTTCTTAGTACTTCAAAATTCAGCTTTATTTCAACAATCCACAAATATGAAACTATTGAAAACTATGAAATATAAAGTAACCAGAGCTAACAAGAAATTTCAGTGAGATGTCCGGACACATGTGTACGCATTATTAATTAAACAACGCTACGAATTCTTTAGAATCTAGTTAATTGTATATTGATTAATTAAGGGACTTCCTGTAAAGAATTACGGCGGCTATCATTATCACGCGACCAAATTGACATTATTACTTTAATGGTACTGGTGTACGTTTCCTCGAGTCTTGGTTTTACCTAAATACGTCATTTAAGGTGCAAATATTACCTGAAATCCAAAATTTAGTTAATATCATTTTCTGTTAAAACACTTAAGCATTAATTAATTATTATCTAATTGCTTCTTCTCCAATATTGACTATATAATGTTTGAATTTGGTTAAGAAATCCATTCTATCACTGCTCGTCTCACAATAAACAATATGAAGTGCATCGTAAGTATCCGACATTATTATATTAATTTAAGAAAAAGCATGTATTAAGTAAATCTAACATTTCTTATACGTACGTACTTACGCATAAACTCTACTTATTAATTTTTTTTTTCACAGGCATTCTCTGTCCTCCTCTGTGCAATAACTATTGAAGCCAAGCCCTATGGACTTGGCCTTGGACTTGGTGGACTCGGCGGCAACATTAGAGGTGGATATGGAGGCGGATATGGAGGCGGATATGGAGGTGGATATGGAAGTGGAATTGGGACGGGCATTGGAACTGCACTAGGCACAGGCATTGATCTAGGCTTTGCTGGAGCCGGGCTTCTAGGTGAAGGTGCACTCGGACTTGGCTTGGGCACTGCAGGTCTCGGCACGGGTCTTGTTAACGGAGTAGGAGCAGGCATTGGCACGGGTTTGGGTACATTAGGCTTGGGTGGCTTGTCCGGCGGGCAATCTGGATACGCTCAGGGAGGACAGTTTGGAGGTAATCGTGTGAACGCTGGCGCAAGCGGCATTGGAAATCAAGGCTACCTATCACAAGGAAACGGTGGCTTCCACAACGATGGACAGCATCGCAGCAAAGTCACATCTGTAAGTTAATATGTGATTTTTTTACAATTTACTTTATTTTCAATTTTTCGTCCATATTATTTAAAGCTAATTTACCAAAATATAATTAGTATATTTTTAAACGTTCTTTATTGTAGTGCAGATATCAAAAAAATATTAAATATAATAATAAAAATATATGTATATGTCAGGGGTTCCTTGTACATTATTGACAGTTGGCAGAAGTACTAGGACAACATTAACAGTGTCACTGAAAATAATGGTTTTATGTTTCTCTAGATCAATCAAGCTGAGGAGTCCGGCAGTCACAGCATTGGTGGCGGCCAGGCGTCAACCAATCTTGGTCAATCCGGCAACGGTTTCAATAACTACCTTGGCAGAGACAATAACTTTGGTAGCCAGTTCGGTCAGGGTGGAGCATCCCAGCAGGGATACTTAATTTAAACACATATTTATAATTTTTGCACATATTTATTTGTAAATATTATTTAGAATAAATGATACTACTCCGATTCATTATAAGTTTGACTTAACATTTTGTCTTGTCTTTCTTTGGACTCGATATAAATATTTATTCCGGACTTTGTTTGGTCTTTGGTTTTTTGTGGCACTGCGCACCATTTGTAATTAATTTTACAACAGAAATCACTTTAAAACTAATCTTTAAATGATAAATTAAAAATTTGACATACAACAAGCATATTACGTCACTAGAGCTCTTGCGACGCCTTCTTGCATCGAGAACCGTTGGTCGGATATTAAATTTTTGAATGTTTATTTTAATTATTGAGGCAAATACTGAACAGAATTTAAAATGAAAGCATTAAGTCCACAGTAATTAATAAATAAATTGACTCGCGTACATTCTGATATTTCCCATTGATTGTGAATTACTTCTTCTAGTTTGCTCTGCCTATATCCTTTGATGTTCTTGTGATGATTATGTAAACTATAGTATCTAAATCTTGACCACTTTGTTGCTCCAACAGTAGTTTCTTTGTTGTATATAAAAAGCAAATAATAATTTTAAGTAACTTCAACTGCATAGGCTGTATAAATATAAATTAATATTTACAACTTTTCTCCTGGTACTCTCGCATGCGTTGAGCTACAGTCTTTGCTTATTTTTTTGCATTTAAGCAATTATAAGTAAAATATTTTCCAGAGATGTCTAAGGCAAATGATGTAGCTCTAGCATCCTCCTTTTTGGTCCTGTGCCATCGTCCTTGGTATTCCATTGTTAAGTTTACGATAAAATTGTGTAATGATGAAGACTGTTAATTTATAGTCCAAACTATTCCAACACTATTTTTTTTTTATTTTTTATATACACCGCTATTCTTTGGCTAGTCTTGACAAATGTACACTCGACTTTCTATTTTTAATATCGACAATCTTTAAATTCATATTAATATTACAATAAAATATATTATTTAATCTTTTTCTGTTTAATAATGGTCATATACGTAAGATACGTAATTGTTTGTTTTAGGCAGTTTTTAAACCATTCAATAAATATAATCTCAAATAAGAATAATTGTCAGTATGGAATAACTTTATATACACTCTATATAAAGATTTTTTAGAGTTTACTCTCGAAAGTGCGATGTTAAGATATTAGCTTAATCAAGCGAAATGCATCAAAAGAACTAAAATATATATGAACTAAAATAAACGGACAACGTATCTTATTTAATATTAGAATAGTATTTTATATTTTATATATATATATATATATATATATATATATATATATATATATATATATATATATATATATATATATATATATATATATATATATATATATATATATATATATATATATACATATATATATATATATATATATATATATATATATATATATATATATATATATATATATATATATATATATATATATATATATATATATATATATATATATATATATATATATATATACATATATATATATATATACATATATATATACATATATACACGTAAAATATATATGTGTATATATATGTATATATATATATATATATATATATATATATATATATATATATATATATATATATATATATATATATATATATATATATATATATATATATATATATATATAGATATATATATATATATATATATATATATATATATATATATATATATATATATATATATATATATATATATATATATATATATATATATATATATATATATATATATATATATATATATATATATATATATATATATATATATATATATATATGTATAGTTACGTGTATTTTTACATGTGTATATATATACACGTAAAAATATACAAAAATATTTACAAAAATCCAAAGTAAAAATAAGATAACTTCTTTTAAGTTATGTGCTCCTGGTACTTCTATTTCTAAATTCTGTTTATTCTTCTGCAACATCTAGCGTAAGAAGGAATGAATTAATTAAGGAAGAAGATAATTACTACTAGTGATGTGCCCCAAAATATAACTTAACATTATGACATCGATATCTTCTACGATAAGCTTATCGATTAAAAAAAACAGTTCTGAATTATTTTATATATTACAGTTAACAGTCATACACTGGGCCGTCTTGGCGCAATGGTATAGCGTTTGACTGTAAACGTGACGTGGATGTGGGTGCTTTGCTCTGAGAAGTCTCGAAATTTACGCGGAAAGTGGGTATTGGATTATAAACACAAGGTTCTTTCAGCCTACCCTGCTATATGCGGGAAAATGCGTAAAGCAGATTTTGATATAATTATATAAACATATTTAATTTTGTTGTAATATTAAGTTAAATAAAATCTCTTCCTTTTTTTTAATTGTTACTTAAGTTTTATACATTTTTTAAGTGTGGTGATTAATGATTGTGATTAAACTATTTTTTTAATATGACTTCAGGTTTCTATGGAGATAGTAGAAATTTAATATATAAAATGTTAATTGTTTTATTCTATATAAATTTATCATTCTTAAATTTATACTTACTACCTTAAATTACTACTTACTATCTTAAATTTATACTCAAAACAAAAACTTATATATATTTTTTTTAAATATAACCCACAGCCATGCTGATCATAATCAAAGAATGTGTCACTTCCACTGCGCCATTATAGTCCCAATTTTAGTTTTTTTTGTCATCGTGCATAATCAACAACTTCTTTTGTCTTGTTTTATCAGATGTTACAGATCTTTAATTTTGTTGTGTTCACCACAGGTTGTATAATAGGTTGTAGATTAAGTATATCCTATCTTAGGTGTCTCTTTTGAAGCAATATAACGTTTTTTTATGACAACAGCAACCTGTAGTTTATTTATCGAATCGAGTAAAGCAAGTAAAGTAACAGGTATATTGTTAACAGTTTCATCTTACAGATTGCTTTAAATTGATATAACAATTTTTATGTATTAATCGACTGAAATTAAGCAAACACTAAATATTAAGGGAAGCTTACTATAATACAATTGTGAAAACTACTTTTAAATCAGTGAAGCCATTGCTGAGATTAGCGTGCACAAACGCACAAAGAACATTTTAAAACATTGTATATATATATATATATATATATATATATATATATATATATATATATATATATATATATATATATATATATATATATATATATATATATATATATATATATATATATATGTATATGTATATATATATATATATATATATATATATATATATATATATATAATATATATATATATATATATACTATATATATATATATATATATATATATATATATATATATATATATATATATATATATATATATATATATATATATATATATATATATATATATATATATATATATATATATATATATATATATACTTATAAATATTTTAATTCTATTACAACTTCAAACTGTTCTTCAAATACTTTTCCGCGATATCTACTGACTAATATTGATTAACAATCAAATCCTTGGGAATTGTTAAGCAATATTAGAAAATAAATAAATTAATTCAACTTACAATTTCAAATAATTATTTTTACTTCAAACTTGAATGCTTTACGATGAACATTAGGAATCGATTATATCGAATAACTCACTAAGTCCTTCACTAAATAATTGACAAATGTCATTTACAAATTTTTTATTTACTATTTAGTATATAGTCGATTTATTGTTGTTTGTTTTGCATTATAGTTGGTCTGTTCACAAAAATTTTAGAAATACTTTTTTGTCCTTTCAATTCTATGGATGCTTACAGTGTAAGCATCTATAGCCTTTTGTATAAAATAATGATCCACAGCCTTTATATAAAATAATGAATAAAGAAAAAATAAAGCCATATAAATTGTAGATTAAATATACCTAGTTATATATGATTATTTAAACACAAAACTAAACAGGCCAAAATGGAAGATAGTATGAATGAAAACATAAAATATTGCTTAGGTTGTTTAAGCCGTAGTAATACAATAATTTTGTATTATTATAAACTACAAATTGAGAATTTGAAAACTTTGATGCAGGTATTGTTTACTTATTCATAATTTTATATTTATAAAGATTAATTTAATATTTCGTTACATTAATATAATATAGATATTTATTTACAGGATGATTGTCTTTATTTGTGTTACATTTGCAAAAGGTTGATGCAAAAAGCCGAACAGTTCATTGAATGTGTCAATAATAATCAACTAGTTATGCAAAATCTTGAGAATGTAAGTCTTGTATAATTTTAATTAGAAATAATATTAATTCATTTAACAAAATTGTACTTGTTAATAAATCATATTTTATGAAATTTAATTTAATGCTTAATTTAAGAAGTTTACAAGCATTTTGTTGTACTACATAATGATTTTGGGTCCTCACTAAGATTTTTCTATATCAGTAACTTTTACCTTGAAAGACAAAATATGGCCAACGTGCAACTATTTAATAATATAGATTACGTCCATATGGTTTAATAATATGGCTTTGAAGAATATAATAACTTATAATGTCCTCTGTAATGATTTGTTCTCTCTGCTTACTTTGCAATATGTGGGAAATGTATAAAGTCGTAAAATTAGTAAAATAAAGATCATTATAATATTACAGATCGAACATATATATTCTAAAGCACAAAAAGCCCAATATCAATTTAGCGAAGTAGAAAAGGTTGTTCTAGAAAAAACTGAACCAAATGATGAGAATGAGTTTGATAAACCAGTATACAAAGTGTATAGCCGAAGTATAGATTATAAAATGAAAACAGAATTAAAAGAAGAAAATATAGAACAAGAATTACATGATTTTGGTAAGTGTTAAATTTATTAGTGATCTGTATTCTGTATGCAAAACAGGCACAGGTAGTATTTAGCGGAAGATCATATGATATTACAGAGGTGGTGGAAAGATAGTATATGTATATACTTATATATATATATGTATATATGTATATATATATATATATATATATATATATATATATATATATATATATATATATATATATCTATATATATATATATATATATATATATATATATATATATATATATATATATATATATATATATATATATATATATATATATATAGATATATATATATATATATATATATATATATATATATATATATATATATATATATATATATATATATATATATATATATATATATATATATATATATATATATATAGATATATATATATATATATATATATAAGTATATACACATACTATCTTTCCACCACCTCTGTAATATCATATATATATATATATATATATATATATATATATATATATATATATATATATATATATATATATATATATATATATATATATAATATATCCAGCAACTGGCTCTTATGATTCTTCTGATGCATTGAAACTAAAAGATGTTTAAATGATATGTTAACTTAAAAATAAACTGAAATTAATGAATGACTTCTTAGACATTTCTTAATAACAATAGTATATGCAAAGTTGTTTGATAGTGGGTCCAATTTTTATTATATTTAGCCCATACAGGCAAAGCTACAAGCACTGCAAGTACTTTAGTACTAACTAAATCTTTGGCTTTGATTTAATATAATCTAAATATTTTATATATATTAAGTTTTCTCTCCAATCACTGTATTTTAGAAATTAAAGGAAAACGGCTGAAATACTGCATATTGCTCCTTTGCAACTACATAATATTTTTTAAATCAAGCCTACAAAGTAATTAGTTAATTTAATTTTAATTATTTTACATTTAAGGTTATTCTATGAAATAATATTCCAGATTCATCGATACAAGACCAGTCTGTTTTCTTTGATAATTCCATCAAAGAAGAAAATATAGACGCAGATGATAATATGTGTTTGTATGAACTAAGAGAAGTGTTGGCAAAAAGTAGAGTTGAGAATGAAGCAGTTAAAAGTAAATCTAAAAGACTTAGAGGTAAGTTAAATGTAATATTATCCTATATAAGCACCCGAATGGTTATGGGTTTGTTTCCCACTTAGGGGAATAGTTACAAAAAATATATTTACTTTTGTTGAATTTGTCAAGCCAGCGCTAATAGCTTTTGCCATCTAGGTTATAATAAAAAATGGGGTTTGGTTTATTTGCTTGTATTTTAAAAAAGGCACCACCACCACCATGTTGATTATAGTAGTTAAGCATAGTTGTGGGTTCAACCCAATGAGATAGGGGGAGTGGGGGAAGACATAGCCCAGTGTTGGTTTCCGCCACTTTAAACGCAATATTAGAGCAGAAAGCGGAAAACCGAGTATCTTGACACCAGCTAAACTTATAAAGATTATTAACAAATATCAATTAATATCTCAATACACATTTTATTCATAATTTAAGCCTTAATTATATTTTTTTAAAGATTCCAAAAACAGAAACATAAGTAAGGATAACGATTTACCCCTAAAAAGCATATCGGATGAAGAATATACTGAACAACGTAAAATAAAAAAGTACAAAAAAGTTTTAGTAAAAAGTAGAAGTAAAAACACAAATAGTAAAAATGGTGATTTAGTTGATAATTTAAGTAAGTATAAAAAGGAATGCACACGCGCACGCACACGGGCACGCATACGCGCACGCACACTCACACGCTCACACACACACACGCACACATACATGCACATGCACACTCACACGCGCACTCACCGCGCACGCACACGTTCACGCACACGCGCACGCACACGGACACACACGCACCCAGGCACGCACACGCAAACACACACACAGTAGTAGTAGCCTTCTTTCTACTTTCTGAAACTAGGACGAAGAGATCAGGTATCTTAGTCCTTGGAAGTATATATATCCTTCTATAGTATATAGTAACACTCAATTCTAACCTTACGTTACTTTTAATAAATATATTCATTTGCATAAAGAACGGAGTGTCTTAACATAGATGCGTAAAAGAAAATAATAAAAAGAAATCCAACTTATTTGAAAATATTCTATTTAATTTCAGATTTGGTAGCTTGCGCTTTAAATTTGACGCGAGAACAAATTATGTTAGAAAGGGCCAAAATGTTGGAGGATCCCAAATTTGTGGATATGATATACAAATGTGACGATTGTGTCAAAGGCTTTAGATATAAGGACTCGTATGACAATCATATGCTAAAACATAGTAAGGTAAAGTATAATATATGTATACAAAAGATGTATTTATATATTTTAGTTTAAGCAGTATATCACATCACTTTAAAAATAACGATTTCTCTATATACAAAATTTCAGGGTCCATTTTACCCCCTTCTCCTTTTTATTATATAATATTAGTATAGATATATTTAGATCTAAACAATATTTTTAATTTTTTTTTTAAATTTATAATAGACAAACGGTGATTATGAATGTGACATATGTAAACAAAGAATGAAGACTCTGGAAACATTATTGTGCCATCAAAGGTACCACAGAGTGTAAGTATTATTTTACAAATATTTAATATTTTTAGCTTTCATATTATATAATATGCATATTATATAATTGTGAATAAAAAAAATCCATCTATATATATATATATATATTAGTAATAAAATCCATTGAGCAATTTAAATGAAAAATATGTGACATATAAAAACATAAAAAAAATTATACTACTTTTGTTTAATATTGAAGAGTTATCTAAATTATAGTAATATAATATAAAACAAAAATCTATACAAATTTGATAGCAGCAGGATTTGAACCTGCTCCTCCATATGTTTTCAACAAGCTATTTAGATATTAACATAAGCTAATTATCATGTTTGTAGGAAATTCTTTAAATTTCAGACGATACAAGTGTATAGAGTGTGATTTAATAAGAATAGACAAAATTACGATAAGGGAACACTATACAGCGCACCACATGCAGGACAGTTTCCTCTATAAATGCTCGCTTTGCTCTAAAGATTTTAAGTAAGTAATCATTTTAAGCTAATGTATTTATTTAAATGTACACTGTGTATACTAATGTTGGAAATGTGAACGGTTGCAGGTTCGATTCCTACTCAGGTAGAATATAATATAGGGGAGAATTAATAATTTCCTTTTTATCCACTCAACATGCAATGTCTTAAAGGAGGAAATTGGAGATCGGAGTGTTTTAATAGGTGTATCCCGCTATATGCGTGATACAGCGTGAAGCTTAAAAGGGAATAAAAATTTAATTAAAAAAAATTACCTAAATAATGATAATGACAGTGACTAAATTAATTAAAATATATATTGTTAGGACATATTTAGATTTAATATGTTTTTTCCCCCAGGCGACAGGTCTCGTTGAGGAAGCACATGATCAGCCGGCACACGCCGCACGTGCGCCTAGAGTGTAGCCAGTGCCAGAGGAGCTACGCCAATAAAGAAGCTTTGAAAACGCACGTTGTAAAGTAAGTGGTGTATGACAATTTGAACGAGACGGGCGGGGGTTCGGTCCCCATTTGGGGGTATTTGTAAATGAATTGTAACACGACTTTAAATGTTCTGTAATGAGCAAGAATTATTGATTGCATATAAAGTTGGAAACGGAGTGTCCTAACACTAGTTGCCTAGGTTATGTGAAGGACGACGTAAAGCTTTTATTAAATTTTTTTAATTAATATTATTCTACAATTTATTGATTTAGACAGAGGGAAATTTATCGATTATATATATATATATATATATATATATATATATATATATATATATATATATATATATATATATATATATATATATATATATATATATATATATATATATATATATATATATATATATGTATATATATATATATATATATATATATATATATATATATATATATATATATATATATATATATATATATATATATATATATATATATATATATATATATATTTTTTTTTTTTTCTTATTTTATATAATATATGTTATATTTAGTACAGTTAGTTCTTTTCCTTTTCCAAGCAAACATTTAGACAAGATAATGATAAAGAAGGAGGTGTGCAAGGTGTGCGGCGCGGCCTTCACGAGTCCGTCGCGTCTGAAGGCGCACATGGTGAAGCATGTTGCGAACAAAAACTATTACTGCGTCGAATGTAACAGGTAATGAAAACTGATTGATTTGAAAATACATATAAATATTAATAAATAATATATCTTTATTGATAGAGTTTATATATATTGTTATATATATATATATATATATATATATATATATATATATATATATATATATATATATATATATATATATATATATATATATATATATATATATATATATATATATATATATATATATATATATATATATATATATATATATATTGTTATATGAAAATGATGAAACTTCCCCAAATGGGAATCGAAGCCACCACCGTCGCGCTAACAGTCAGACACTGTGTCGTTGGAACACAACGGCCTCCTGGTTATAATCAAGTATAAAGAATAAATTAATGGAATAAAAGTTTTTTAAAAGCAATAATGTTTTATTGAAATATAAAAAAAATATATAATAAGTACAACTATAGATTAAAAAAGTATTTATCTTTTTCAGAAAGTTCAAGAGCCACCACAGTTTGAAACAACATTTAAAAATTGCATCCCCACATGTTAATTACAAAGATTTACCGTGAGTAGCGTTTCCTCTTTTTCCCGCTTCACGCACTATCCCGCATATAGCAGGTTAGGCAAATGTCAGCACCTATCTTATATCTAAGCGATAACCGTTTTTCACATTTCGAAATTAAAATAATTTTATATGAGATCGACACTCGATTATCGTCGCAAGCGCTTTACTTAAAAATATTTCTGAAAAATAATTGTATGTGGCAGTATTTGAACCAGTGCTTTTGGTTAGAGACGATATATATATATATATATATATATATATATATATATATATATATATATATATATATATATATATATATATATATATATATATATATATATATATATATATATATATATATATATATATAATTTTTTCAGCTTCCAGTGCGATCACTGCGATAAAAGATTCAGTATTAAAAGAGATGTTTGGAGACATATGAACAGCATACACCTCAATATAAAACCTTATCAGTGCGACAAGTGTGATAAGGTAAGTTAATTATAGTGTATATGCGTCCATAGACAATATGAGAGGGAGTGTGAGGCATTGTATAGTGCCTCCTCCCCACTCCCTATAGCTCCCACTTCATATTATTTTATTAGTATTCTTTAAGTAAGTAAGACAGTGAGTTATTGAGTAAGTTAGTCAATAGTTTTTTTATAAGTTATATTAAAATATATATATATATATATATATATATATATATATATATATATATATATATATATATATATATATATATATATATATATATACAATATATATATATATATATATATATATATAATATATATATATATATATATATATATATATATATATATATATATATATATATATATATATATATATATATATATATATATATATATATATATATATATATATATATATATATATATATATATATATATATATATATATATATAATAAATTTGTTTTTATTATTTAGGCGTATGTGAGTTCCTCGTCGCTGGCGGAGCACACGCGGTTCATCCACGAAGGGTACAAGCGACCCAAGAAGTATCCTTGTCCTATGTGCGATAGAGTTTTTGACGTAAGTATGTATTGAGGGCTTTGCTTCTATATCTCTTTTTTTATTTGAAGAGCATTTGGCTAAGATAAAGTGAGTAAAGTGTATTATATACATATATGTTGTTTATATTGATACCGGCTTTAATCTTTAAAGTGAAGTAGAGTTCAGCTAATGAACATGTACATACATACATACATATGTTCACGCTTTATCTCTAGCGGGATATTCAGAGAGAACTTGGCATCAAACGGAAGCGGTCCCTGCATACCTCTTTCGCCTCGTCCACTGTCATTAACCTCCTCATACATGCTCTCCGGGATGATGACACATGAGGACGTCTCATGCTTTTTACCTGACCTTCCTCCAGTATCTTCGACACTGTTTTCGAAAGTCAACCAAGGTCTCCCCTTACCTCTCTCACATTTTCATTCACCCAACACGCCATGTCCGAAACGGCGGGAAGTGGAGGACGGAGCTACAAATAGTTAATGAATAGTATATATATACAGATTATTAACCATCATGATCCTTACATTTTTCTCGTCTACACCAGCTATGCAAAACATAAAATAACAAATAGAAAATGTACTATAATTATTTATTTTCCAGCGTGCAGCGACGCGTAAAGTGCACATCCGCACGCACACCGGGGAGCGTCCGTACAAGTGCCAGTACTGCGAGGCCACCTTCTCGCAGTCCAGCATACGCGCCACGCACGTGCGCCTCGTGCACATGCGCCTCACCCGCGACGGCAAGCCCCGGCGGCCGCCGCCCGACCGCGGGCAGCGCTCCTGCTGACTTGTGCGCGCCTGGTACTGATGTCCTGGCTGTCGCCTCTAGTTAGATAGACGCCACTATACAAAGAAGAGTAGTGCTCCTGCTGACTTGTGGGCGCCTGGTACCTCGCGCGATGGAACTGATGTCCTGGCTGTCACCTCTAGTTAGATAGACGCCACTATACGAAGAAGAGTAGCGCTCCTGCTGACTTGTGGGCGCCTGGTACCTCGCGCGGGGGAACTGATGCCCTAACTGTCGCCTCTAGTCAAATAGACGTCACTGTACGGCGCCTGGTACCTCAAGGTGAATTAGACAAAACAGGGCAAGTGAGATAAGGATAATAAAGTTAATGAGAGCTCCTGCTGACTCATGCGTCCCTGGTATTCGCGTTTCTCGTTGCTAGTCTCCTGCTGATGGTGGATATTGAAAGGAAAACGGTTGAAAACTCCTGTTAACCCATTCTACCCTGGTTACCGCGTCTCTCTCGTCTAGAACACTTGCGCCTCTTGTGGAATGTGACTGACTGACATATCGTCGAAGGCAGGGACTGGTTTTGTGGTTAATGCTCTTAGCTACCGGCCTTGACGCAGACACGGATGGGGAGGGAAGAGGGTACTGTCTGGCTGCTCGAGAGGACTCGTCGGTGGCGAGGGCGTGCCCTGCGTGGCTGTAATCAACTGAAATGGAAAATTATTTGTAAATAAAACTCAAATTAAACTTCTTCTTAACTTATGTTACCATGGTACTTCTGCCACCATATTCATGATAAACTGTTTATTTATTATTATTATTATACTATTTTTTTACTTATGCTTATGGTATTTCTACCACTCCCATCATGAAGAGAAAATATTAAAAATATGTCGTGGCGCAGCAGCACAGCGTTGGACTGTAACCCACGGTTGTGGGTTCGATTCCCATTCGAGCAAAGTAATTATTTTCATAAAGTAACAAGACAAAGCGCGACGTTGAATTCCGCCACTCTACATCTGGAGCGGAGAGAGGTCAAGCCGTCCTGGTTACTCTGCGGTTTTAACGCGTAATGCTATTTATAACTTATATGCATTTGTGTCTAAATATATGAATGTACTATTTAATAACATTTTTTTTTTATTTAATCACTATAACCTCTAATAACGGTTATATAACTACTCACACCGTTACCGTTGTCGCCAGTTGTACAACTGTCAAACGAGCCAACAAGTAACTGGTATTAATAACATAAAAAACAGGCATTTTTTTTTCAATTTGTTGTAAGTCTGATATACTTATAATTCAACGCAAATAATCTCATCAATCAATTGTATACCAACGACTTGTGTCACGGGAATTCTTTTAATAATATTAAATATCGGTTAAGTGCGAGTTGTACTCGCTCGCCAGAGGCTCCTTACCAATTACAATACCCTTGTATGTCAAATTAGCTACCGATATAACTTTGTAGAACTTAAACTGGAACTTGCAACATTATCAAAGCCATGAAAGTCAGGATCATGCTAACTGTGGTATTTCCAATCCTCCTATACGCGGCAGAGACGTATACAGTGCGAGAGCTGGAACCAATTAATTTTCTATTCTTAGATAGTAAATTGAAATTAATAAATTGATTTCAAAATTAACTATATATTGTCTTATTTTACATAAAACATAGCTTAGCTTAGCCGCCTGTTCGCTTCACTCGTCAAGTTCCACTCTTCGCTCGCTCTAATGATAAACATAAATAAAGCTTTGATAGAGTAAACTGGTTTTTTATAGTAAGTATATCCACATCGCCAGTGCTAAAAAATACACTGCTTTATAGAAAAATCCATCACATAAACTTCTTTATATAATATAACGAATTTTATATATTTTGTATTCCAATACAGTAATAAAGTTTGCAAAGGCGGACTTATATATATATATATATATATATATATATATATATATATATATATATATATATATATATATATATATATATATATATATATATATATATATATATATATATATATATATATATATATATATATATATATATATATATATATATATATATATATATGTGTATATATATATATATATATATATATATATATATATATATATATATATATATATATATATATATATATATATATATATATATATATATATATATATATATATATATATATAATAAAAGGATATAAAAGTCAATTCTGTACATAAAATATTAAAAAATATATTGATTGTGTCTGTTAATATATACATAATAGAAGCTAAATATACACTCAGCAGAATTCTTGTGTGTCTGTTTATTTGTCATCAGGCAAAAACTACTGGACAGAAATGAATGAATTTTTGTATAGTAACAGGTTATAGTCCCGACACGCATAATTTTTTTTAGTTTTTATGCCGGTATTCCATGTATTTCCCGGAAAATAAATTAAAAAGTAATAAAATGAAATTACCGAAAAGAAGTGAGTTAGATTTGCCATGCTAATAGTTCATAGCCTTAAACAATATACATAGGATAGTTTATATCCTAGCGTGTAAAGAAAACTTCAAAGGTGTCGGTTCATTTACGTCGATTACTTGCAAGTAAAGGTAGTTCTATTCCATTCTCAATTGGCAAATGGTAAAAGGTTTCTTAATATAAATTTTGTAATATAAAAAAAAATTGAAAATTATTTCCGCAGTCTAGCTAGATGTCACAGTAATAGTTACAAATCGTTTGATTTCCAATTATATTAGCAACATTTAGCGTTTTTGATAGATTGCCATCTCTTGGTAACTTAAAATCATTTTCGAAAACCAATATAATGTGTTTAAAAATCTATAGTAATATTTTATATCGTTATACATGGAAATAAAATTGCTGCTTCACGCTGGCTGGATTTTTTTATTTGTATTAATTTATAAAAAAAAAAAAAAACATATAGAATAGTTGTCATACTAGCTGTCATTACTAGCAAGTTAAGCTGAATTAAATAATAGATTTTGTCAAATAAATAACTTATTGCAATATGAGCATTATTTAAGTACAAATAATTTTTTTAAGTATAAGTATGTTAAAAATAGAAGATATTAGTAGTACAATTGTCAGGGCTAGAATAAATGACGTCAAAGAAGGGCGGTATATTTAAAAATAACAATGATTTAATTTAATTATTTTAAATATGGCTTATTATTTTATATATGATTTTGATTTAAAAAATCAATTGTGGGAAGTGAATATTGTGTTTATTACGCTATAAATAGAAAAGCTAGAACATAATTTGCTTACAGACTACGTTAATTATATATACGTTTACGTTTTAATATATATATATATATATATATATATATATATATATATATATATATATATATATATATATATATATATATATATATATATATATATATATATATATATATATATATATATATATATATATATATATATATATATATATATATATATATATATATATATATATATATATATATATATTTTATTTATACTATATATATATGCAAAGAACATATAGGTATATTGATCACGATTTTTAATTATATATAAGATAAATTATTAAAAATAAAGAAGTCGAGTAAATCGAAGAATTGCATTGTAATTCGGTGTAAAAATTTAAAACGAACGCGATCTAGCTAACACAAGCGGGCGAAGCCGCAATCGGGTGGCTAGTATAAAATAAATCTTTCAATCAGAAATAAAAAAAAGATACTTATAATAAGTGAATATATACACATAAAATCGAAATATACACAAAATTATACATTTTGTGTGATGACAATTATACATATGTATACAGAAACTCATACATCTAATACATTAATAAATACATACATACATACATACATAAAAATTGATTTTTATAAATGCAAATTAATTTAGACCCTACTTCAAAAAAAAAACTTTTTTATTAAATTATCAACATATATATTTTTATAGATATAATAAAGATAAAATCAAGAAGTTGTCAGTGTGTCTTGTGTTTAAGGTTCATAGAAAACCTATTGAAAGAATAGAAATATAAATTACATATTTAATAATATTATTATTATTATATTAGCCTGAACTGTCCCATTGTTGGGCAAAGGCCTCTCTCCAGTTTTTCCACTCTTCTCTGGTTTGCGCTATTTTGGTCCAGTCAGGTTTGTACTGGTACAACTCATTCTGCCATCTCCGTTTTGGTCTACCGATTCGCCTTCTGGAGTTTGGGATCCAATCGGTAGCTTTTAGCTCAAAACTCGTTTGGCATGCCGCAAACGTGTCCAGCCCAGTCCCATTTTAATGTAGCGTCCTTAACACCAACGTCTGTGATTTTTGTGCGAGAGCGCAGTTCGGTGTTTCGGATTTAATCTATCAATTTGACACCCAACATGCTGCGCTCCATCGCGCGTTGGCAAGAATAGAATGTATAAATTATAGAATATATAAATTATATATTTTAAATATTTTTTTCTATATATTTGTATATTCGTACATGTAAGTATTTGGCATTACTGAAGCTTTTTAGTTGTTTGGCCACAGTTATAATTTATTCTGAAGTTGGACACGTTTGCAACTAAACTATAAGAAATAATAAAATACCTAGAAAAATAGCCCGCAAGCAAGCGCTTAGAGCTAAAAAAAGGGACACAATTTAATTAAAAATTTAAAATACATAATTTATATGATAGTAGTATAAGGACACTACTTTCGTTTATTTTTTCGTAGAAGACAATAATATTGGTTTACTTGTCTGTGTACTTACATACGTATACTGTATCCCGCAGTGTTAAGACACTCCGTTCCCCACTTTCCGCCTTTCGAAGTATTTCAATAGTAATGACTATTTCCTGATATGTATGTAGCTGAGTTTTAAACGATCCAGCAAAAAATGCTTGTTAAACTCGACGTCTTCTAAATCTGGTGCTGGAGATGTTTAAGTGGTGGTGGTGGTAGATGGTAGAAGGACCTCTTGAAAGAGCTCGGTTTAAAAAATTACACTCTCGCCGTCAGTTATCCATAAGTCATGGCCATCATCCCTGGCTGATCCATTAATGACTGCGCATGCTCATATAAAATAAGACATCACACGAACTTACCTTGGAATTTGTTATATAGTCTATGACCATGGAGAAGGAGAAGTTTAACCGCCATAGACGCGTTAAGTTTATTTAATTAGAGTAGTAATATTATATTCTATAGACAAAAAATGGCATGGATATCATTTGATAAGAGATATAAATATGGGATGTAATTTTTTTATTAAATACTTGCAATGTCATAGGCAAAAAATAGTGTTTTAACACTTTCTCTCTCTTTCTGGCCATTTGCGGGAAAAAGTTCCTACTTTAAGCCATGAACTATAAAAAAAATATGCGAGAAGTCACTTGTACACTTAACTTTTTTAAATATACAATATTTTATAATAACTTTATATAATATATAATTTCAAAACAGTTACATTCATATCTATATTTGGCATACAAATATGACCAGGTCAAAGCTACGTTTTGTTTACTATAGGATGTGAAGTACAGACTACAGTGGGGGAGGCGCGTCCCACGGGAGCGTGTACATCCGCCGCCGCGCGGATGTACTGGGATCCGGTGATGCGTAGGATAACGTATGTCGAGATATATCTCGGCATTTGTCATAAGGAATGTTTTGGAATATTATATATATATATATATATATATATATATATATATATATATATATATATATATATATATATATATATATATATATATATATATATATATATATATATATATATATATATAAATTATGTTTTATAATTAAACTTAAATATTTAAAATTTTATCGGAAATATTTAACATAAATTATGTCGGAATCGAACACATGATTACTTAAGTAGATAACTAAGAGAAATTGTTTTATATACCTAGTGACATACATTTGAGGTCATGGCGCAGTGGCACAGCCTCCGACTGTAAATGTGATGGGTATGCGTTCGGTTCCTAATCAGGAGGATTACTTGACAATAGATTGACTTGACTTGACTTTACATTAGATACACCTTTCCTGCCATGCTTTATTCTTTGCGTGACTCGAAGGATATAACAATATATAACGAAATTGCATGTTGAGTGCTTTAAGAATATAATGCAATGCAGGAATATTTGAGTAAATTATATAAAATCATTGATTTAATGTTTAATAGTTCAATGTGTTTTTATTCAACTATCTTTATAATATTACACAAAAAAAATTAATTACTGATGTGTAGTGTAGTCTATATCTATATATACTAAAAATAAAATTGAAGTGTCTGTTTGTAATATTAAAAAAGCCGCTTTTTACTACATGCTCTATTTTTTTCAATTTTTGTCTGTCGGTCTGCTTGTTGTAACTAATTTCTGAAACGATTTTTGCGGGATTTTGACGGGATTTCCACAAACAGGTAGCTGATACTGAGTGGGAAAATACGAGCATATCTACTGGACATGTACTATGTGATTTCGTATAAATTTCGTATATTTTTGAAAATATTTAGTTATTCTAACTGAAAATCCATTAACATATTAGTAAGTAAATAAATAAAATATGAAAACTAATTAAAAAAGCAGTTACTTAAGTGGCGGAACTAAAGCGAAGACAATTCGATGTATCGAGCGGAAATCGAACACCTAACCGTCGCCAATACAATCAGCTGATCCCTTTATGATTAATTAATTAGTTATTGACCAAATTTCAACAAGAAAAATCAGATTTACATAGACATGGGCCAAAATAGAACGCAGATTTTGAAATATTAAACACAAATGTTAAGATCTATCTCGCGACTAGACATCGTGGTTACAAGTGAACAGTACGTTGTACTATCACACCTCGGGAAACGTTTATATGGATACAGCGCATGCTTCCTATGTTTCCTGGATTCAATTTGAAATATGACTATAATAAAAATTAGATATATATATATATATATATATATATATATATATATATATATATATATATATATATATATATATATATATATATATATATATATATATATATATATATATATATATATATATATATATATATATCCAGTTTTAGTTTGATTATTTTTGAGTTATAATTTCTCTACTTTTATACCGATATACATACACTTGTATGTTATAGATTTGAATTTCGCCACTTAGCATACAATGTCAGAAAGGCGGAGAGTAGAGAACAGAGTGTCTTAACACTATTATTAAGCTGCCTCTGCCTACCCTGCTATGATAAATATAAATAGAAAACCACTTGTATGACTTCTCATTTATATATATTTTTATTGATCTAGGTTATAACTAATTCAATTACTTATTAATAGGTTCGCTTGACTTCACTACAATCAGTTATTAAGCTTTTAATAAGTGTGACGGCATTGGGACAGTACTTGTATGTAAAGGCGAGGATTGTGGGTTCGATCCCCACTCAGGTAATCAACATGTGCCAATGTCACGTAAAATGGAGGAGGCACGCTGGATACTAGGATATATATATATATATATATATATATATATATATATATATATATATATATATATATATATATATATATATATATATATATATATATATATATATATATATATATACATAAACATATATAACATAAGTAACATAAGACGTTCAGAGGGAGACAAAATGTGAGAGAAAAAATATTCAGGGGTAAATCATTCCGTCGAGAGGATGTACTTATGAAGGAGTTGCTGAGGAAGGAAGTGCAGTGAGAAGAAACTGTTTGGAGTAAAATTGTAATCTGAGCGGAGATGTCGAGGGTGTGAGTGCGCCAAAAATTAGAAAAGCTTTTTAATGGAATGAACAGTACACAGAAAATAAGATGGAGAATATTGATACTTTCTTAATGTATAGATGAACACGCTTGTTTTTTTTAATTGCTCCTCTTTTAAGTCAAGATAACATGACTCAGCGTAATCAAGAATATATATATAAGGACTTCTGAATTTATTCTTGACTTATTTTTAGTTTGGCTTGATAGATTTAAGCGTGAACCTTTACCATGTTTTAGTTTAAGGCATTTCTTGTATAATCTAGACAAACAAGAAATTATTTTACGCCCTATTAAGACACAGCGCATAATTTGCATCTACTTTCTTAATTTTTATTCAAAATGCGTCTACTACGCCACCATGGTGTATACTATACTAAATTATTATTTTGAGTAACAATGTAAACAAAAACATAGCATTATCAATCATTGTGACTACGAATATGCATAATGCTCCATCCCAAGAGAGGCAATTTCAAGGCCTCTATCGATCTCGTGACCCAGTTCTTATGGGGGTTTAAGGGACTGATTGTTGCAAAGGTACGGAAATTGAATTTTATCTGTATTTGAAACTTTATTAATTAAAGGAAACTTTCTATTGAAAGTTTTAAGGCTAAGTCGTGGCGCAGTGATACACCTGACGGCTTAGCACTAGTTTCATTATGCGTACCTTGCTATATACGGGAAATAGCGATAAGCTGTTTTTGGTATTAAAGCTTTTTGTACTACGATTATTCAATTGTTAGGCCTTTACACGATATATATATATATATATATATATATATATATATATATATATATATATATATATATATATATATATATATATATATATATATATATATATATATATATATTACCATTTCTGTTCTTCTCAGTTCAGTTTAGTTTTTTAATTATGGCATTTCGAGTGTCAAATGGATGTTCTATAGACATATGTGGTGAAATTAGAGAAATACGGGCTAAAATCACAAATAATAAACTAATAAATAGGCCCCATTATAAAATGCACGGGAATATATTCCGCAAATGTTTCATACTACCAACACCAACGTAATTAATGTAACGTTGTGTAGAGAGAGACACGAGGAGAGGAAGATCGTTCTTTTGTATAGCAAAGATTGCCAATCGATTTCAAGTCTAGAATAGGACTTGTTATGTCATCGTCATCATCATGAGATTAATTGTAAGTTATGGAGAATTGAGTTGAGATTTTTGAGTTATAAAGAAAAAAAGGGTGTACAAACACTATGTTTTTTACTGTACACCTGAATTTAACACATTAACACACTTCCAATACTTGATACGCAAAGTCTTTAGAAATTGGTAACTAGAAGGAAACAAACCGTCTTAACATCAGGTTCTTTCTCGTAACGTACCTACCTACAAGTCATATTGAGTGGTGGAACTCCACGCCGCACTCCCATCTAGAAATAGCCGCGAAGTAGATAACGCGCTTACTTAACAGTTAGTAGTAAGTTAATGAATATATATTAAGAAATGCATTGAAATTAAAAAAATAAAACACTAATGTTTCTCCATCCTGGTTAAATCAAGGCTAATGTTCTTTTTATTCTTCTTCGTATCAAAAATACGAATGTTCAGAGATAAGTTAGCTAGTATTTGGCACTGGTAACAGTACTGTTCCTTATACTTAAGCAGATAGGTATACGATTAGGTGAATTGGCAGATGTGGCAGGATACCAAATATATACATATAGAAGTAATATATGGAGATCAGACTAAGTTTTAACTAAATTTGTTTAGCTCATATGTCATGACATATAAATACAAAAAAAAATTAACACATGTTATAAAAAACACCAGACTCTTTCATATTGTATTCAAAAATTTAATACTGACATAACAAAGTACAAAGATATGTGGGCACAATATGAATATATTCATACTGAATGTTTTTTACACGCGC
Organism: Dione juno; assembly: GCA_037127375.1. Lineage (NCBI taxonomy): Eukaryota > Metazoa > Arthropoda > Insecta > Lepidoptera > Nymphalidae > Dione > Dione juno. Next base: position 3,796,384 of record JAXRJS010000083.1, on the reverse strand, counting down.
TATGGCATAATATTATATGTTTGATCATTTTATTCAATACTGGTTAGTGCTCCCAACTTTGCTCTTTGACTTTTAAATATATATATATTTCATTAGAAACTATTACGCTAAGCAACTATTACGAAAGTTCCACATCAGATGCTCTAGACCTTGGTTTTCTAAAAATCTTCTTGGATCTTGGATTTTAAACTTATCCTTATTAAGCTTTAGTTTGAACTGACATGAGTAATATATGATGCAGTTCCTCTATGCCACAACGACATCAATATATCTTGTAATTTTTTTTTTAGGTAATTTTTCTATGACTCTGTGACCTCCACTGTCAAAGCAAGTAGGATATCACTACGCCAATAGTTACAAAACATAGGCGCGGTTAGGTACGACTGGAAAAAGGTAAAATATATGAACATAAAAGCGTTGCGTGTCTACAAAGTCAAAGAGAAAATGTGGATTCATGTAAACGTAAAAAATACAAGGCCTATAATGAAATGGCTTATCCACTTTTTAGATACTCGTTATTATATCGAGATATATGCTTAAATAGAGGGCGAGGCTAGGTCTTTTTTTAAAATCTGTAATACACTTGCAATGCAAGCTTTAAAGTCACTAATATTACAAATAAAATTGCCGAAAAACGCCTGAGGTGATATCCAGGTGAAGATCCAGTTCTATTCCAGGAATTGGTTCTAAATTTATCTGGGTTGAAAAAGGAGCAGTAGCTGGCCGCCTCGCCATGCCTTTCTCCATTTTGTACATTCTGAATAAAAAAAAAACGGTGAATTGAAATGTATATAGATTGATATATAAAATGTAACTTACCGTTACATTTTATATATTCAAAACAAAAAATATGACTATCAGGCGGCGTTGGGTTGCATCGCCCGCCACGCAATGTTTCTAAAAGGGCATAATAAAATTCCATGTACCCTAAAAGATGCACAAAGTTGAAAAAGAAAAAAAGACCACTGCAAAGTGTTCGAAACGTCGGGTTTCCAAAAAAATGATAATACGCGTGTATTATCGTGTATTAATCCGTTTAAACTGTTTTATTTAATATTAATAATCATAGCGGAAACCAAAGAGCTTATTAAAAAAGCTACCTTTAAGCTTAAACTATCTCTCTAAAAGCGAATTAATATATAAATAGAAATAAAAACTACTTGCTGTTCGTGTACGACGTTTTGGTCGTTACCATGTCGATATTACCAAGTTTGCAAATCTGGCGTGAAGGGATATGAGCTTTCTACGCTTTATGTCGGTGCTTTCGAGCTTTGTATAGAGCTTTTGTTGATAAGATGTGTAAGGACCGGATAAAATAGATATAGGATCCTTTGACTGTACATAAACTATCATATTAGTGTTTATTTTTTGTTTACTTTCGTTTATTATATATTAATTGACAAAATAGTGGTGTAGTTATTATTCAACGCGATAGTACTAGGTTCAAATTGCACTCAAAAAATTATCTTATATATCTATTATGTAAACTTACAATACTTAAGTAGTTTCTTCCGAAAGGTAAAAAGTCTATATTCAGAATTTCTTATATAGAAAAAATTATATTCCATAAGATCGCCTTTAGTACATTGTTTCTAATAATTTTTTTTTTTTGTATTTTTTATTTTTTTTTTGTATTTTTTATATATTATAATATAGAAAAGAACAATTTCATCTAACAAAATGTATTCACACAAAACTAAGCAAAATGCTAAACATTTCAATGGTAATCTTGGTAGGGTGTGTGATGCTGTGCGCATGCGTGGTCCCTAGGACATTTCATCCCTTGGAATCGTCCTTTGTCTTACACCGACGCGACTACTGTACGGGTGTCGATCATCTTAACTGCCAACGGCGGGAAAAACGTAAGTCATCTAATATATACCATATATCGTTATCATATATGAAATATTAAAGCTCTTAATACGTAATTTAACTAAAAATATACTGTCGTTTAGCAAAATTTCGATCAAACTATGTAGATTTTTATAATATAAGCTGTTATTTCGTTGGAGTGGTCCTTAGAGTTTCAAACAGCTTGTGTACATTAAATATTAAATAAGCTCGGCACGTAGTTTTTGATGAGTGTGGGACTTTTGATATTAATGGATATTTTTATTATTTTTCAAGTGCTATTCCACACTAAGTAATATTTTCTAAATATGTGTAATTTATTGAATGTCTTACGTGCAATGAGCCTGTGCCTCTTGGAAATCAAAGGGACCAAAGAGGTGCAGGTTCAAATATATTTTATAGATTCCAAATATTGTAGGTAGGGTAAACGTTCAATCATTGCACACTAAGTGGAAGCATTAATTAATTCGTTTACGAACATATTTACAAAACTCATTGTGTAAAATGTTCTATTTTACTAGTTTAAGAATTATCTTTGTGTAATATATTCTTAAAAGTCGTATCGTCGTCGTATCGTAAAACAAAAATCAGTAGCAAAAATTACAATTTTTATTAAAATCGGACAACAGTGTAATGAATTAGTTGTTAAACAGCACTTCAGCAACAGCTTTTCCAACAATGACATCTCTATTCTTTACAATGCTGAGATTTCCACAGACCTTCTTTATAACAAAAATGATATATAAAAAGCGTCGATTTATAGCATAATTTTCATGTATAGTTTAATTTTTTTTTTTTTACTTTTTCCAAATTTTTCTTTTTTCTCTTTTTTCCTGTTTAGATTTAGTTTTTAATGCTATATTTTGTATTTCTTTTTTATTTCCTGTCCCAAGACTGGTCGATTAAAATTAAAAAAAAAAAGTTGCAATAATTTTACGCTAAAGGCAGTAAGCTAAAAAGCATTTCAAATCCTAATCCGAAGGTCTCAATTGCGTACAAATGGGGAAGAACAGCTGTTTATCCCATCCGATTTCTTCTTATTGATATAAAATAATAAATCTATATTTAAATCACATTTGCATATTGCAGAAATCTAGCTACTAATCTTCGAAATATATTAGTATAAGTTGGTACAAAAGTCTAAAATTTAGTCGGCAAGATATCATTAATGAAACGTTAGCGTTTTATCTACTCGGTTTTCTCTATTTTGAAGATTTTTAAAGTGAAAATCCACACTAAGGATAGAAAAAATACTTAAAGAAAACATATAATCATTGTTTTTTTGAACGCAGCAGGATTCGAACCCGCGGACGGTTTCCATGAGGTGCGGATTCGAATCCCGCTGCGTTCAAAATTTTTTATATGTTATACATCTACAAATTCTAAGCTCATATTTACTACAAATTCTAAGCTCATATTTAGCGAGCTTTTTCTGGTGAAACTGCAATTTTCGACCTATTTTCTGTGATTTAAACAAAAGGAAACAATTATACTACACGTAAGACTTTCTTAGAAACGTTCTTCACGTATACAAAAAGATCAAAACACTGTGAAATACAATAGGTATAAAAAACTATAAAATATGGTAGGACTAGAAACTTGTCTAAATTTTTTATAAATAATAATACATATATTCTATATATTAATAAATAAAAAACTATAGCGTATAGGGGAACTGAAAGCAAAATGGTATAGCTAAGGAAAGCACAAAATTAGAACTTATTCGATGATTTCCAAAATCTTCTATTAGTCCGCTTTGCCCCGTACTAAAGGGTAAAATGCACCCGTTAATAATCTCTTAACCTAATGCAAGAAAAACCTTTTGCAGAGAAATTTTGGTCGAAAAAATATACACAATTAATCCTCAATGTTTCATTTCGGGTTCAACCTAAGTTTAATTACATCGAGATTCCAAAACTAAAGAAAGTTTTAGCAATTTAAACATTAAGAATAAATATATATATACTGTATTTTGTAGTTTTCTTAGTTAGGCTTAGGTAATGAAAGTTTTTATTACTGAAAACGTAGAACAAATTGAATATGCTAATATTTTAAACGTGTCAGTAGTGTTTTAACGAACAAGTTCTTCTTCAAGATTTATTGTGCAATGCTATTAATCTATACTTAACACTTAGTTATATAATATACCTTCTGATCCCAATTACATATATACTAGAAATTAGAAGTTATATGATATCTTCTCTCCAATTTTGAGATAAGTTCATACTAAAAACTACCCTCAAAAACATGAAATTACGAAAATAAAAAAAAATATCCAGCAAATAGCCACATAGAAACCAAACCAAAGCAAAACTATCTCACTCAAATACTATTAGATCTAATCGTCGATTTATCCATGCCGGCGAATGACGCTCCCGCGATCCGATCCTTCCGGGGGGGTCCATTCCAGCAACAACTAGCTACGGTCATAAATTCTTTCAACAACTGACATTTAAAGGGGCTAGTGTGTACAAAGTGGGTGCTATGGTACACAATCTAAGCACATTCGCGTCCAAGCATGTGGCGGGACAACACGCACCTGTCAAACTCTACGCCGCCATTTTGTCAGTTTTGACGTTTGTTTTGAACAGTGAGTTCGGATACTTGTACTAGTATTGTGTTTTGTGTTATAATGTTTTTTTAGTGTTTGCAGTGTGTGTTGTGAACGTTGTGCTGTGTGTGCTTTGCTGTAAGTTTGTAGATTTGCTTCCTTTAATATAGTTAAAGTATCAAACTATAAGATTTTAAAATTGAAATTGTGTTAAATTAAATTATAAATTTAATTTAAACCTAAAGCTATATGTTATCTTGGCATATATGTATAAATTGCATATATTATATTAATGTAAAAGCTCAGAGGAAACCCATACTTATTCGTAACATCATGGCAAAACTGAAACGAGTATAGTAGTTTTAAATAGCACATTATGGAAAAATATAATTTCTCCAACTATAGATGTTTCATTGTACTAGTTTCTTCATTCATCCAGATCAAATAACTTTTTATTGCAATTCCCTAATAAGAGATAGATAGATAGATAGCCTAAAGAGGACGTTCCGTTTTGAACAATTAACTCAGGGTAGACAGTTGTTAAGCATCTATAATAGTGATTGATTTACCAGGTTGGGCTAGAGCCTCGGGGGGGCAGATTTTTGGAGCGGAATGTGTAGAACGATTTTTTGTGACCATACTTTCATTTATAAAATGGCTTTCTGATATCTTGTAGCATACTATGTAAGCAACATGTACGTATGCTACATTACTGGTTACTTAAATTTTCATACCGAAAATGTAACATTTTGAAATGGTGTGTCTAAATTCGGGACTGTTATGTCGATGTACATAGCATGTTAAAATCTAAACTAAAATAAAGCCAATTGTTTAAAATATATATGTAATGCATACCATGGGTGACAAAATAATATTTAAGTCAGTTTATTATTTAAAATTGATTATATATCATTTTTACATTTTGGTTTAGTCGATAGTGAGTGAATTCAATACTACTTGATATGCAATTGAGGTTCGAAATACTATAGTTATAATATAGTTAGTTAGTAAGTTTTTCTTCCTATAGTGACACTTTATGGCGTTTGATAGGATTATGTGTCATCAAATTTATTCTGTGTCAAAGTATTAAATCTAATCAATTCTTTGTATATATCTTACAAAAAGTGGCGCTGAGTCCACCAACACTGTCATGAAAATAGACACTAGACCCCCTTTTTACTCTGTTATATAAGACGACATATGTATTAATAAACGTATAATTTATATAGATCTACAGTGCTGGGGGATAATGGCAAAGCTATATATATATATATACATATATATATATATATATATATATATATATATATATATATATATATATATATATATATATATATATATATATATATATATATATATATATATATATATATATATATATATATTCTTCTTCTTCTTCTTGGCATTAGTCCCGGCTTTTGCCAGGGTCTGCCTTCCGACTAAGCCTATATATATATATATATATATATATATATATATATATATATATATATATATATATATATATATATATATATATATATATATATATATATATCTATATAATCTTCCCTCTCAACCCCCGAGGGGGGAGAGGGGAAACGGCATCAGGGCAATGCCCTCTGGCCGTGGGTTCCACCGACGCCCATTAATATGGACGTGTCATTGTGTTGGGCCTGGGCCCTGAAATTGCTTAGGGTTAAATGGATAGACTTTATGGGGAGCTGGAACGCTGCCAGGGCGGTCAGTCTGGTCGGGAACTACTTCTGGTTTCCCAGAAGAGGCCCAGCTCAGGCGACCAGCAACCTGGGCAGCAGCTCACGAGTCTACGGGAGGAGTAGGAAGGATATGCCTAGGAAGTGTCCTCCTTCTTGGTACGTCCGGGGGGCGAGTGTGCCACGGGGCGATATTTCGGATATGAGGATGATCCGAAGTATCGGCACGGTGGAACATCCGGGAAGCGAGCTCAGAGATGTGCTCTTCAAGGCTCTCGATACGGAGGTCACGCTGTATGGTAGCGGTCCTCGCGTAGCGAGGTGCCCTGACGACACGTTTCAGGCTGGTGTTTTGTAACACCTGCAGGAGGTTCCGTTGGCGCCGGCTGGCAAGGGAGTACCAGGCCGGTGTTGCGTACGTCAGATGTGGTCTGACGTAGGCCTTGTAAATGGCCAGTTTAGTCCGAAGGGGAAGGCAGGAACAAAATATGGGACGCAAGAGGTTCAACGCGACCCTTGCCGCGTTTCTAGCTTTCTTTACTTAAGCAGTCATAGTCAGTTGCCAGTCTATGACCACGCCCAGGTAAGTTGCCGTCCTCTTCCACTGGATCTCAATGCCTTGGAGGGTTAGCGGAGGAGGGCTCACTCTGGGGCGCCCGAAGAGAATCGCCTGGGTTTTTGCCACGTTGAGTGAGAGCCTCCACTCCGCCAGTCCGGCAGGAGATCCAGAGCTGTCTGGAGCTTTCGTGCCGCGTGCTTTATGTTCATCGATTTGGTCAGGAGTGCAATATCGTCGGCATATAATGCCAACATCGCATCTCGATCGACCGGGATATCGTCGGTGAACAATGAGTAGAGTATCGGTGACAGGATGCTGTCCTGTGAAACTCCAGCCAAGATTAAGAAGAAGGACGGCCGGAAGAGATGGCGTCGTCGTTAAGAAGAAGAAAAAGGACGGCTGGAGGAGATGTCGTCGTTTACCCTCACGCAAAAGGTCTTGTTTTGGAGGAACTTCTGCAAGACTCGCGCTAGGTGGTGAGGGACACCTGCACGAAGGACCTTGTGCAGCAGGCCTGGGTGCCACACGCGGTCAAAAGCCTTGGCTACATCCAAGAAGGCCGCTGTTGTCACTTCCTTCTTGTTTGCAGCGGCTGCGGCGAAATGGATCACTCTAGCCACTTGCAAAGTGGTAAAGTGCCCACTGCGAAACCCAAACTGTTCGGGGCGTGGTTGGAGGTGCGCCTGGAGGAGAGAAAGCAACAGCTTCTCGAACAGCTTGGATGACGAGCTCAGTAGGGTGATTGGTTGGTAGCTGTCGGGCAGTCTCGGGTGTTTCCCCGGCTTGGGCAGCATAACCACCAGGCCCTCCTTCCACGCCCGGGGGAAGTAGCCTAGACGTAAGATGGCAGTGAAGAGCCTGGTGAGGATGGAGATGGCCATTGTAGGCAGGTGACGGAGGGATGCGTTTGTGATGCTGTCTCTCCCCGGAGCTTTCCTCGGTTTGAGCGAGGAGATGGCCTTCCTCACGCTCGACGGAGAGAGAAATAGCGGTAATGGGGCTGGGAGAGGGGGATGTTCCAAAGTATGGAGGACAACCTCTTCCAGGCGGTTGTGAACTGTCTCACGTAGACTGGGGTTAGGGACAAATTGGAGCTGTAGATGGTCGGCAAATATCTCCGCCCTCCCCAAGGCGTCGTAACAGAGTGTGAGTGTCCGGGTTTGTTAACGATCTCACCGGCGGCACCTTCTTTGTTACCAGGCGGCATAGTTTATTAAGCGAGGTCTGGTCCTCGCTGGCTTTCCGAATGCGCTCCTCCCACCGATCCGCGGCCTCAGACTCAAGTTCGACGCGAATGCGCTCGATCAGGCCGTTGATCTTGGTCTTGAGTGCGGGATCGCGGCTCTTCTGCCACTCAGCGCACGTTCTCCTCTTACGCGCGATGAGTTCAGATACGCGTCTGGGGGTGAGAGGGAGGATTTCTTTTTTGAAGAGGAGCCGTTGCTTCTTGAAGAGCATCGCGAATTATGCCGGTGACAACCTCGTTTACAACGTCAATATTTGGAGTTTGGAGCGGCTCAAACGACGAAGGCAGGCTTGGTGGAAGGCTCCGCGCCGTTGCCACCGTTCCCAGCGCCGTCACCAGGACTGGGCAATGGTCGAAGCCAAAGGCGTCAGGCAAAGTCTCTAACGTGAAACCTAAGTCATCCACGTCCCTGTGAACCACCAAGTCAATGTATGTGGGCAGGAAATGTCGGTTGGTATGATAGTGGGTGGGCTCATCTGGGCCCTCAACCACATATCCATGACGCTCTGCATCCTCCTGCAATTTCCTGCCGTTACGACAGGCGGCAGGGCATCTCCAGGCAGGGTGCTTAGCGTTCCAGTCTCCAGCCGTCAGCGTGGGGGTGGTACTGTTGAGGATCCCCCTCACTTCGTTGGTGGCTAGAGTTGGTTTTGTGGGACGGTATACAGCGAAGATGCGCAGCTGCTTATCGCCAAAGTGGATTTCCACACCCAAAGACTGAAACGTCTGGGTGTTGGGATCGAGAATTTGCTGGTGCACAATGGTGCGGCGGACCGCAATGAGGAGTCCCCTCCAGGAGTTTTCAGGAGGAGAGTCCAGCCGCAAAGTGTGGTATCCGGGTCCTTGGGTTGGGCGTTTGGCCCGAGGTAAAGTGTCCTTAAGAGGGACAAGATTTTAAAAGGACTGGGCGAAAGGAGTGAGCTATGCGCTACCCGGGCGGTCAGCCCGGCTGAGTGAGACCCTCGGTGATCCGGGGGAGGCTCAGCCTAGGTGACCAGCGACCTTGGTAGCAGCTTCTGATTCCTGCAGAAGGAGGGGGAAGGATGTCTCGAGGTAGTCTTCGGGCGTCCGGCGGACGGGAGTGCCACGGAGCGATGTCTCGGATGTGAGGGTGATCCGAGGCGTCGGCACCGTGGTAGACGCGGGCAGCTAGCTGGGTGATGTGACTCTCTAGGCTTTCGATACGGAGGTCGCGATGAATGGTAGCGTTCCTTACGTATCTAGGAGCCTGGACGACTCGTCGGAGAGCCACATTTTGCACCGTCTCAAGGACCTTCCGAAGACTAGGTCTCGTGAGGGAGTACCAAGCTGGGGACGCGTACGTCAGATGGGGCCTGACGTACGTTTTGTACAACCCCAGCCTGGTGCGGAGGGGAAGGCGGAATCGAATAAGGGAAGCAGCAGGGCCAGTGCAACTCGGGCTGCGTTCCTGGCTTTGGTTGACAATGACATGGAAAGTTTCCTTTCTATGGAGACGCTCAGGTAGGTGACTTGGCGGGACCATTTGACCTGTTCACCCTGGAGAACAAGCGGAGGAGGCAGCTTGTGGAGCCCAAACGCAATCGCTTGGGCCTTGGCCACGTTAATCGTGAGCCTCCACTCCGCAAACCAGTCCGTTAGCAGGTCGAGGGCACGCTGGAGTTTGAGAGCCGCGTGGGTGAGGTTCAGGGACTTAGCCAGGAACGCAATGTCATCGGCATAGAGGGCCAGTGTGACATTGTCGTGAACTGCGATGTCATTGGTATATATGGAATACAGGGTAGGAGAGATGGTACTACTCTGAGGTACCCCTGCTGCGATGGGATGGCTGCTGGATAGAGCGTGGTCCACTCTAATCCGGAAGGTTCTGCCGTGGAGGAATTCGGCTAGAACCTTCACCAGGTGATGGGGAGTGCCCGCCCGGATCACTTTGTGGAGCAATCTGGGGTGCCACACCCTGTCGAACGCCTTCGACACATCCAGGAAGATCGCTACTGCCTTCTCCTTCCTGTTCGTGGCAGCCGCTGCGAAGTTGAGGACGCGTGCCAGTTGCAAAGTGGTCGAATGACCACTGCGAAATCCAAACTGTTCGGGGCGCGGTTGGAAGTGCGCCTCCAAGAGAGGGAGCAGTAGTCTCTCGAACAGCTTGGATGAGACGTTCAGCAGGGTGATAGGTCGGTAGCCGTCGGGGCGCCTTCGGTCCTTCCCTGGCTTCGGAATCATCACTAACCAGGCCTTCCTTCCATGCCTGGGGGAAATATCCCAGCCGTAGGATGGCGTTGAAGAGCCTGGTGAGTGATGATATGGTCCGCATGGGGAGATGCTGTAGTGCCAGGTGAGGTACACCATCTACCCCCGGAGCTTTTCTAGGCTTGAGCCGCGCGATCGCCTTCTTCACGCTCGACGGGGAAAAGAAGGGCGGAGGAGGACTCGGGCTAGGGGGGTCTGATAGGAAGGCGGTGACCGCTTGCTCCAGCTGTGCGTGGTGCTCCGGTCGCAAGCTGGGATTGGGTGCAAACTGACTCTCAAGGTGGTCTGCCAGGATTTCGGCCCTTCCTTGAGAGTCGTAGCACAGCGTGCCATCGGGGTGGAAGAGAGGTCGGGGGGGCGGCTTCTTGGTAAGCTGCCGGCACAGTTTCGTGAGAGACGCTTCGTCCTCGGTGGCGTCACGAATTCTCGCGTCTTAACTCTCGGCATTGGACTCCACAAGCGCTGCGCGGATACGCTCCACCAAGACGTTGAGTTTCGTCTTGGTGGCGGGCTCGCGGGTCTGTTGCCACTCACTGCGCGTCTTCCTCTTACGCGCAATGAGGTCAGAAATGTGCCGTGGAGTTGGGGAAGTCTTACCGGGCTGGCGGGGGCGGTGGCTTCACGGAGGGCAGTCTGGATCGTCACTGTGATCGACGCCTCAAGTCTATCGACACTAGACGGATCATCAAGCGGTTCCTCTCGTGGGCAGTGAGGGCCTCGAAGCCGGGCCAGCAGATTCGTCCCCTATGTAAAGGGGGGTGCCCTATGGTCACTGGCGTTCCCCGTACTGAGAACCGTACTGGGAGGTGGTCAGAGCCGAGCGGGTCAGGCAGCACTACTGGAGCTTGGAGGAACACCGAGTTTGCCTCCAGCGCCTTGTGCACGACTAGGTCAATGGTAGTCGCGGCCGCGGAGGCAGAGGAGGGATGATGGTGGTAGTGGGTGGGTTCGTCAGGCCCCTCCACTACGGAGCCATTTCTATCGGCGTCCTCGAAGAGTTTTCTTCCTGGTTCATCCATGCGTGGGTAACGCCAGGCGGGATGTTTAGCGTTCCAGTCCCCGACCGCAATTGTGGGGAAGGTGTCACCAAGCACTCGGTGCACCTCACCGAGACTGAGAGCACCTCGGGGGGGTCGGTAAATGGCATACAGCCTGATGGCCTGGACTGGAACGACTGCGTCGCTAGGTCCGGACGAGGAAGGTTAGGAAGGCTGCATCTGACTGCGATGAGGAGGCCGCACCACGCGTTTTCCTTAGTGTCCAGGCGCAGGGTGTGGTAGCCTGGGATGGCTAAGGGCTCTGAGGCTCTCAGATGGGTCTCATTTATGAGAACCACATCTATGTTTTGTTCTCTGAGAAGGAGCCGGAGGAAGTAGGCTTTGTTTCTCAGAGAACAGGCGTTCCAGAATATGATGCGTAGCTCAACCATTTGTGAGCAAACGCATCATGCCTGACAGCATGACCTCGACAGGGTCACGGTTCTCCTTGAGGGCAATAAGGACGTCCTTGAGGACGTCGATGGCCCTGTCAAGGGACGCGCGGGTATCGCCCGAAACTGGACCAGCCTGGCTCCGGGAGGCTTGTGCACCATCAGTGGCTGCACGGACTGCGGTGGGTTGGCTGGTTGGGGCAGAAGAACTGGCCGTCCCTTTCTTCCTCTTACCCTTAGACCTCTTCTTGGAGGCACTACGGCCGACTCCGCCATCCCTCGTAGAAGGCGGATTGGCCGGAGCCATCAAAGAAGAGGCCTGTGCGTTCGCGGCTACCATGTTGGTGGGATCCGGGGCGACCGATGCCGGAGGGCCAGTGTACCAGCCCTCTTATTCATGAGTTCCCTCTTTATTTGAGGGCACGAAGAATTGGCCGGATGCCCCCCCCCCCCCCCCCCCCCACAGTTGGCGCACGTGACGGGCTGCTCTAATGAGCGCGGGCAGTACTGCGCGCGATGCTCTTCTCCGCATCTCACGCAGGCTAATCTGCGGTGGCACCCATGTCTCGAGTGCCGGAAGGCCTGGCAGCGGTGACACTGCGCTGGGCCCTTCCGGCTGCGCCAGGCTTCAATTTTGACGCCAGGCATGTACAGTAACTTATTGATGCTGTAGATGCCTGGCACGAGGTCCGGGGTATTGGCCAGGACTGCAAAGAAGATACAGCCCGGCCGACCTTTCCTCGCCTGGATCGGCCGGACATACTCGGCCTGATACCTGAACCTGAGTTCTCCCAGCGCCTCCGTAATCTCCTCAGGAGTGGTCGTCACAGGAACTCCGACTCATATCCGAGGGGAGTGCGTAGGAGAACCAACTGATCTTTTCCATCATCTCCAGGTTGACGAGGTACCGCTGGATTGTACGATATTCGCCCTCCGACTCTGGAGAGAAGTGCACACCTTTCCCAAATGGGCGCGCGTTGGGTGCGTGTCTCAACCTCTCTTTGAGCACCCGGCAGTGGGTCGCCCAGTTAGGCAGGGTCTCCACAACGAGAGGTGGGTAGCGAGGCCTCGGTTTTGGGGCGGGTGCAGCTGCTGGAGCCGCTGCCGCCTGCGCCACCTGGCTCGGGCTTCCTGCCCGGAGCGCTTTGGCAAAGGTGACCGAGCTATCAGTAGCGGCACCCTCGGTGCTGGTGGTAGTAGAGGTGATGGGCGCGACCGTTTTAGGCGCTGGATTCTGTGCCCGAAGGCGTGGGTCCCTAGAGGCTCCCGGGACGGCGGGGCGTGGTTGCGCGCAAATCCTTTTTGGATCAGTTTCGGGGGCCTCATCGGCGGACCTGGGTCTCCGGACCTGGGTCTCCGGACCGGGGTGAGGGCTGATGTCGGCGCCTCCTCCATCCAGATATCTGCGGTGCTGGCGCCCGCGAGCTCTCTCTCTTTGTCGTTGAGGAACATACAAATATGCCAGCAACGACTTGGAGATAGCCCCCCGCTGCCGCAAATGGGACACAAGGATCATGTCCCTATGCAGCTGCGTTCTGGGCGACAGCTCCACCTCATACCGAGACGGCGCGGATGGCGACCTCTTAGAAGGTTGTACCTCTCTAGCTGCGGGCCTGGATGCCCGCTGCGGCGTTATACTTGGATCTGTTCCACGCAGGGAGGTGGTAACAACACCCGCGGGGGGCACTGAGGCCGCCAGTTGGGGGCCGGAAACACCAGTGGAGCGCTCTTTCAAGTCGCGCGCCTCCAGTGTCCGGGAGTTCGCCCCAAAAGCGGGCCTGTATTACCATGAAATAATTACTTTCGTTACTTTCGTCGAGAGAGAGAGAATACATCGTTATAAATTAGATTAGAACATAGATGGCGTTGATCGTTTCTGAATCGCGCTATCGTTACGTTATAATCGAAACGTAAATAATTTCGATCGATGAAATTTTTTTATCAGAGAGATATTACGTCACGAATCACTCTATTCTCCGTATTTTTGAAAGCAGACTCTTTGGTTATAAAGAACTGCTTAAGTAACAAAAGCTTTAAAATGTAACTTTTATAGATAGATAATGGTTATTTTTAATTAAAATTAAATAAAAGACCACAGGCTTGGATATTTAATTTTATATGCATTTTATTTAATATAAATAAGTTTAATTTAATTCAAACATTAGTTATATAATATTTGTACACGCGATAGTTACAGGTTTAATAATCAATATCTTATCACACGTTTTTATTTCACTTTCTTTTAAGGCTTTTGTTTCTTCAGAATCGCGAGAACAGTTTTTTGACCATTTCCTTATAATACGTTACAATATTAGATTTATTTATCATTGGATAAAACACGACTAACACTTGTTAGTATGTGTCAACATGTAACACTTAGATTGAGTCACTAACATTCGAGACACTAAGTGGCGTAACAACGCCGCATTGCCTACCAGAGTTGACAAATGAGTCAAACAAACACAACAAAAATCCTACTATATATAATATAAAGTAATCGGTATAAAAAAATCTTTCTGTAATATGAAATAAATGAATAAACACTATTATCAAAAATCTTTAGCACAGTGTTCTATCACTACCTACGTTCCGATTTCAAAAAATCCTTCTCATATATAAAGGTAGAGCAATAAACGAGAACTCAATTTGCAATTACGTTGGCAATATCAACAGTTGTTATTCAATAAGCTTCCATGAATACATTCTGTGATCGTTTGTATGAAACTAGTTGGATGCTGCGGTTCTTCTTCTATTTATATAAGTTTGAAATGCTCAAAAATGCCATCCATTTTCCACTTTCTGCTCAATTTTCAAAATGAGGGCGAGGAAATGAAAACAATTTAAATAAATTTACTGTCCGAGCGGGAATCGAACCCACGATGTGGACTATAAAGGTACGCTCACGATGATTATAGGTTCGATGATATTCAAAATTATTTAAATTTAAAGAATCAGTAGTTTTTGGATATCCATACCATTTCTGCTGAAGGCATAATCGTAAAGGCATTTGAGGTTGATGTATTTTTTAAATTATCTTTATCTTAGTAAACTGTAGGCGGTAATATAAATTATAAATAATATAACAAGTGCGTAGAGTAAGTCGGTCTAATGACTTATTCACATCATATATAAAATATTTTTTTGATATTTAAAGTGTTAATCCACACTAAGGATAGAAAAATTACTTAAAGAAAACATATAAAAAATTGAACGCAGCGGGATTTAAACCCGCGCCTCGTGGAAACCGTCCGAGTGCTCTGACCACTAAGCCATGAGTTCTTCCTCACGCTGCGTCGAAATTCTTATATGCTTTATACAACTTATTACGATGTTACAAATTTATATATGTTTATGATACACATATAAAATTCAGTGATTTACTGTCATTATTTAATATATTTCTTGTTACAGGGTTGAAACAGTAAAAGTTATTTATCTAGTCGACGTACTCTTGTAAAAATGTTAATTCAGTTCTTTGACTGACATATTGTTAGCTGGTGAGGGAAACGTTGAGTTGAAGACTAGAGAGAGTAGAGATTGAGAAAGAGTTCAACGAAAATAGAGAGAAATGGATACGAAACACGGTGGAGACGACATCGAACTGAGTGTTCAGGGTGTCAGCAGTAAAGCCAGGTAACTATTTTTAATATTAATGCAATATATATTTCTATATATTTGAAATATTTTGAATACCTTATATTCTGTACAAATATACCTAAATAAATCCGAAAAAACGCTAGAAAAAAGCACCGATGATTAAGTACATAATCAGTTTTATAAAAAATATATACCTACTGTATACATTTTGGATAAACTACTTTTTTCAATTTTAGTGAAGTGGCAACCAAGTCAGATCTGCCTGAACGAGGATCCTGGGGCAGCAAGCTAGACTTTATACTATCAGTGATAGGTCTAGCTATCGGTCTTGGGAATGTGTGGCGTTTCCCTTACCTGTGCTACAAAAATGGCGGCGGTGCTTTCCTTATACCCTACTTCCTCACTCTATTCCTGGCTGGTATTCCCATGTTCTTCATGGAGCTGGCTATGGGACAAATGCTTACCATCGGCGGCCTGGGTGTGTTCAAAATTGCACCGATATTTAAAGGTATATTTTAATTTTTTTTCTATAAAATGAAATATCAATTTTAAGTTGTACATTTGTTTTCCTGTATAAAAAAATGTGCATGTTTCTTATTCCTATAGTTAAAACAAAATATTCCCACTTATACTTTATGATTCAGGAATCTTAGTAATTTAGAATCGTTTTGACCTTATCATTTTATTTATTATCTATAGTATAATTCACATTTTACGGCAATTCCATAGAAATTATCCATTTGGTAATATAATGTAAATGACAAATGTAAAGAGAGCTTCAACAAAGCAAAGACATTATTTTCAAAATATGGATGCCATTAGGTGGCTCTAATTAGACCGTTTATTAAATAAATGAATTTAATCATCACAATCGTTTCAACCTTTTGTTTGAAGGATGATTAGATCAAATTATTAATCAAATATATATATATATATATATATATATATATATATATATATATATATATATATATATATATATATATATATATATATATATATATATATATATATATATGTATATATATAAATAATTTGTAAGGTACTTTATGATTTTAATGATTTTTTTATAGGCATTGGATATGCAGCTGCTGTTATGTCATGTTGGATGAATGTGTACTACATAGTCATCCTTGCATGGGCTATCTTCTACTTCTTTATGTCTATGAGATCTGGTAAGTACTGGTATTTAATTGTAACAATATTAAAAACCTCCTAATATTATTGAGGCCGTCGCGGTGCAGCGGGACAGCGTCTGACTGACAATGTAATGGGTTATGAGTTCGATTTTCACTTGGTGGAATAAATTTTCGCTCTGGTAAGACTATGTGGGTGAGGTCTGTGTGTCTGCCACTGGTATTGTCTTAACATTATTTTTTCTACCTGCATATCCGAGATATCCGGGATACAGAGTGTTGGAAAATAAAAAAAATATATTATATTTTTATAGATGTTCCATGGCGCACATGTGATAACTATTGGAACACTGACACATGTGTGAATCCCTACGATAGAAAGAACCTCACTTGCTGGTCTGATATGGACATGTCCACCTTTTGCACGCTCAATGGAAAGAATATCAGCAAAGCTATCCTCTCCGATCCAGTTAAAGAGTTTTGGGAGTAAGTTTGCTATATTTTGTCACATTTGCTTAAATTTTTTTTAGTTAGTTATGTACAAATTATAGATAGATCTGTAGTGTCAGCAAAAAAATGCATATATTTCAAACTAGTATGAAATTGTTTTACAATACGTACACGGCATCCTTATTTCTAATTTGGAAATAAAAAAATAGATAGAGAGAGGAGCTCGTCCAGTGGAGATGAACGTTGATACACATTTCAAAGATGCTCCTTAAACTGATACTTGGGTCGCAAGTCCAGATCCACTGCCCTGATCTTCTTTCTCTGTCTTTATCCCACAAGGTGCACTGCTAAGAAGTCTCTTCTCTCTTTCAGACGTCGGGCTCTACAAATTTCAAGCGGTATTGAACATATTGGCAACATTCGTTGGGAACTCGCGGGAACGCTCCTCCTCGTGTGGATACTGTGCTACTTTTGTATCTGGAAGGGAGTGAGATGGACCGGCAAAGTCGTTTATTTCACGGCTTTGTTCCCTTACTTTTTGTTAACTGTTTTGCTTATAAGAGGTATGTTATATTTTGTTTCTTACATTCATTGGTTGTTGATTAAGCGAAACGTTGTTACTACCTTGTACTAAGTTGACAAATTTCTTATTACATATATCTATATATACATATCTGTGTGGCACTGAGGCACAGCGTTTGCCTGTAAACGACGGTTTGTGGGTTCGATCCCCACTCGTGGAGAATGAATTATTTCCATTTTCCTTGGCTCTGGCAACAAGCCAAATTGCGGCGTTGAGTTCCGCCAATCAACACTCAATAAGTCGAATGGCTTAAAATGGGGAACGGAGTCTGTCTTCACACTAGGTTCCTTCAACCTACGGTTCCCTCTGCCTACCCTGCTATGTGCGTAATACAGTGTGAAGCTAAATAATAAATAAATATATAATATATATATATCCATTTAAAAATAGAATTTCCGAAATAATATTTCTTTTTAAATTGAGCATGATTTGAAATGTTGCTTAAACTTTAATATGCGAGACTTAAGATTTTCTATTTTGAAAATATGGCAAATTATAATATAATTTGGTAATAAATAACTATAATATAATTTGGTAATAAATAACTATAGGAATAGCTTTACCTATAGGAATGAATAACTTTACCTGTAATATAATATGGTAATAAAATTAAAACATATTCAATAGGAATAACTTTACCTGGAGCGATAGAAGGAATCAAGTTCTATGTGATGCCGAACATGTCGAAACTACTCGAATCCGAAGTATGGATAGATGCCGTCACCCAAATTTTCTTCTCATACGGTCTTGGCTTAGGAACATTGGTGGCTTTGGGAAGCTACAATAAGTTTACTAACAATGTTTACAAGTGAGTTATGTACTTATTAAAGTTACTCTTTTACGTTTCCCTTAATTTATTTTATTTTTATTATTAACTTTGTTATATCATAAAAATATTAATTTTTCTATTATATTTTATTTACAAATTCATTATTATTTCCATATTTCTTTCAGGGATGCTCTGATAGTGTGCACAGTAAACTCAAGTACATCAATGTTTGCGGGTTTCGTAATATTCTCTGTAGTTGGTTTCATGGCACACGAGCAGCAGAGACCCGTGGCAGAAGTAGCAGCTTCAGGTAAATATGGCTATTTTTATTATATATGTCACAACTTATGATTTTTATGTTCAAGTATTATCTTGAGAGAATCTGATACAATATTAAGTCTCCGCTGTCTGTCAATTTTGGAGATACTCGTGGAACCCAAAGCAATATCTAATTAAACAATATAAAAAAAAAAACTATTAAAATCGTATTTAACAACTGCGCTACAATGGCAATAATGTTTATTTACAGGTCCTGGTCTGGCTTTCCTTGCATATCCTTCAGCAGTTCTCCAGCTTCCAGGAGCACCTCTGTGGTCTTGTCTCTTCTTCTTCATGCTACTGCTCATCGGGTTAGACAGCCAGTTCTGTACCATGGAAGGCTTCATCACTGCAGTTATTGACGAGTGGCCCAAATTACTTAGACGGAGAAAGGAAATATTCATCGCCATCACTTGCGTTATATCGTATTTGGTGGGGCTGTCGTGTATCTCAGAGGCAAGTGAATGTAATTTATTGCTAGATGTATAAATGTTTTAAAAGATAAATTCTAGATAGTTAAAATCTGATAAATTTACGAACTACTAACTTTTAACTGTCACTTCCTCTCTATGGTGAAATGGAGTTGTATATGATACACAAGACATTTTAAGAGGAAACTCTGACTGTTATTTCAAAATCAAAATATTCTTTATTCAAATAGGCTATTGCAAGCACTTTCGAATCGTCAATTAACATAAGTGTCAGTCCTTCAAGAAGCTACCACCAGCTCAGAGGGCAGTTCTGCTGAGAAGAGCTGGCGAGAAACTCAACAGTTGCTCTTTTTTCAATGTACAGCATTTTTAATTTTTAATTTTTTTAAATTTGCTGGTAATGTGATGTAACGAAGCCTATAGATAGCTTCACACGGTAAATGGACTATCCATTATAAAAATATGTTTTTAATTTAAATTTTTACATCCTGGGAGTATCACAGTCAATCAAATAAAATCTGAAGATATAAAGCTGAATTTATAATAGTAGTATTTCTGTATAGATACAGTAATTTAAAACAACCAAAAGTACTCGTATACTCTACATTTTTTATTCAAGTTATTTTTAATTTTTAATTTTATTTTTTATTTTACTGTAATATATATCTATATATATATATATATATATATATATATATATATATATATATATATATATATATATATATATATATATATATATATATATATATATATATATATATATATATATATATATCTACCATAATAAAATAAAATTTCTATAAAATATATTTTTATTCTCAGGGTGGTATGTACGTTTTCCAAATCCTCGACTCGTACGCTGTGTCTGGCTTCTGTCTGCTGTTCCTGATATTTTTTGAGTGCGTCTCCATCTCCTGGGCCTTTGGTGTGAACCGCTTCTACGACGGAATTAAAGAAATGATTGGCTATTATCCTACTATTTGGTGGAAGTTCTGTTGGGTCGGATTTACGCCTGCCATATGTATTGTAAGTATAATTTTAATTAATTATTTTTTACCATATGCTTTAAGGTGAGCCTTACAAGAATTATCACTTGTTTAAATTAATGTATGTAATGACCTTACAACTATTTATATAACCACTTATAATTTACACTTATTAAAGATAATTATTGACTAAAATTGGCGAAAGAGATTGCCTAAATACTAAGTTTTCACCGACTCCACTAAAATAGATTAATGCAAGAAGAATTATCATATTAATTTTCTTTTCCAGAGCGTTTTTATTTTCAACCTCGTGCAATGGAAGCCTATTAAATATATGACATATGAATATCCGTGGTGGTCGCACGCGTTCGGTTGGTTCACTGCCCTGTCTTCCATGTTGTGCATTCCTGGGTACATGGTCTACTTGTGGCGTGTCACTCCTGGTACTAAGATGGAGGTGAGATAGAGTTTTATATTTGTTTTGTATATCAAATTTCTTTACTAAATGAATAAATCGTGCAATCGAGGAATATTTAAATCTGTATTGTACTAATAAAGTGACACTGGTATTTAGTTTGTTCTTGCTTATTTAAAGTCTTCTGTGTTTATTGTAGATTTTATAATTTGCTTTTTTTTTCACTTTAGAAATTCCACACGATCGTTCGAATCCCAGAGGACGTACCGTCGTTACGTACAAAGATGCAGGCAGAGGAGCAAGCCAAGCATGGAAAAGCCTAAACATCTATCCGATCTCACTGAGAGCGTCGAGAAAATTATTATTCAATTATATATGTAAATGTTAGAAAAAAATTTAATACACATATTTTAATATGTGACGCACAATTTTATTAGTACCAAAATATATTTGTGCCATATTACCTAGATTTAGTATTAATAACGTATCTATTCTTTAGTTACTATATAGTTAATTTAACTGTTAGTTAATTTATCAATTAGTTATTTTATCCATTAGTTATTTTAACTTGTTATAATTGTATTGATATTAATTATTTGTTAAGTTTTTTTTTTTTTAATAGGTAAGGGTCTCAAATGATTTTTGACTTTTGGGTGCGTTGCGATGCGTTCAC
Organism: Dione juno; assembly: GCA_037127375.1. Taxonomy (NCBI): domain Eukaryota; kingdom Metazoa; phylum Arthropoda; class Insecta; order Lepidoptera; family Nymphalidae; genus Dione; species Dione juno. The sequence goes on along the minus strand of JAXRJS010000083.1, from coordinate 3,775,461 downwards.
GTACGTTTTTACGTTACGCTACATTTACATACCATATATTAGGCTTAATTAACATGTAGTTTTAATTGTCTTCCATGTAGCCAATGCTTTATATTGAAATTAATATTTAATCTTTTATATCGATATTTAATTGAATTCAAAATTATAATAAATAATGTATGCAATTAGCGCGTGTTAGTCAAATTTATAGATATTTGTAAACGGGTCCTTGTATATCCTTAAAGGAGTTAGCTGTAAGTTTGCGATGGAAATGTTTAAAATAATATAAAACGCATTGAGACGCGATTCGTGTGTTTTTAAATTATTAGAGGCTTTTAATATATTTACTAGTAAAAAGTTAAAAGGGAAGTGTGTTATGACAGCTTTTGGTTGAGCTTTAATAGCTTTAATTTAAATGATAGCTTTGTTTAATTAATATATTAATTTTGTACTAACCGTGTGTTCTATGGAGACCAATCAATTTGTAAGCAAATAATATACTGTAGATTTAACTATATCGAAAACTTGGCCTACAAATTGTATGAACAATATATTTTTAAAACGTATACCTTATATACACGATTGAAATATTCTTTTTTTTAAATATTTTCTTCTTAATTTCAATGGAATGTGTGGATTTCCAAAATGAAATAAAAAAAAACAAATTTAATTCCATTTATAGTCGTCAATTTTCAATTAAAGTAAGTTAGTATAAGTACAAGTATCTAATGTTATAATCATTAGCTTTAAAACAGATTATTGCCAAATTTACATTTATAATATATATAATAATATTATAATTTTACGCTTGTATTTAATGTTATGAATATAGTTTATAATATGACTATAATTTAGTTTTAATGATCATTAAAAATCATTTGATTAGAACATTTAATTTAAATTATTGAAAAATTAATCGACTCTTGTCCAATATGAACTAAAACGACTAAAACAAATATATTATTATTATTTTAAAGGACGGTATTTTAGAGTCATTATTATAGCCAAAGTATTTACACATTTAATTATTAATAATTATTATCTACATATCAAAATGGAGAAGGCGAATTTTATGTTGTTTAATATGTTTGTGTCTAAACCTATATTGATGTAATTTAGTAAATTTATTTATTTATTTCGTTAATACAGTAAATATGAACGTGATTTGTTTTTTATTTCAAAAATCTATACATTTATTTATTTAACCATGATGAGGTCATCATGGCACAGTAGTACAGCATCTGATAGTATACGCTAACGCTTATAAATGTAGTGGATTTGATTCTAACTAAGAGTTAGTGGCTAAGTTCCATGTTAGCATGTCCTTAGTGTCAAGTTGGCCGTTCAAACGAATATTTTGACAATTAAAGATAAAAATTATGTCCATATAATAATCTAAGTCTAGTTTTAATTAATTTCAAGAGCACAATTTTGGAGAATTCACAAAATTAACACTTGTAATACCTAAAAAAAAATCTGTAGTGAAAGGAGAATACTAATAATCCCACCATAACAGTGTTGTGCAAAGCGAGCCAAGTTCAATATTAAATAAAGCACCGCTCTTGGCTTCACCGATAAAATATCGATCGATATCTATATATGTATATGGGTGCCAAGTTCTGTGTTCATTTGAGATATAAGTAAACCTCTAAACTTTTACTCAGTAGTTTTCTGCTAACAACAAAATAAAATCTTTTTCCAAGAAGAAAGAAGATTTAATTTCCACAAGTAACTATTTATTATGTATTATATAATATAATTTGTATTGTTTTTATCAATATTAGAATTCTGTATATAGTTTAAATATAATATATGCTTGTTAAGCGTTTCAATCATATCAGATATTAAAAATATCTTAAATTGAAAACTGTCTTCGCGTTCAAATATTTTTACCAGAAAGAATGATCGTAGAGTTGCCCGTCTATCACCATATTATTAAGGTGCTGCCAACATAAAGCATTTAAATTTCTTCCGGTGTACGCTGTATACCAGGTATAGCAGGATAGGCAAAGATAACCGTTCTCCTTCTCTTCGATCTTCGCCTTCCTCCTGAATTTGGACCACGCTGCAGTATCTCGATACCAGGTTCTAGAACACTAGTAGAACAAAACAAAAACCTGAATAAGCAAACATTTAATAATGCAACTCACGCTACGATGAAGTCATGAGTATAAATTTCATTAACACTGAAAGTATTACTGATGAATCAATAATTTACATAATAAAAAAAATCTTATGATTAAAATTAAAATCAAAATTTTAATTAATGAAACATGTGCTGTGAAATCCTGTCCATCCTGAGATTTTTTATTTTCTAGCTTTACGCTGTATCTCGCTTAAAGCAGGGAGGGGACCTAGTGTTATGAGATACTGTAAGATGTGTGCCACTACTTCTTATTCGTATCACTCTTGGCACAGTGGTCATGGTCAACATGGTGTTTAGTTTGCTGGGAAAGTTATAGCTCACCGTACGATGTCCCTCCATATCTCCCTGTTTGATACCATCCACTATCTTCATTCTCTGTTTGTATGAAAAACCATACTGAAATCAGCGTTAAGACAATTTTGGCTACCGTCTATTTTGGACCGATTGAGTGTTTAGCAGCGGAACTCAACGCTGCGTATTGCAAAAAACGGAAGAAAATGAGCACCAACACCGGATTTGACATTTTCTCTCAAAAGCTCTTCTTATTTCATGTATAGCTCTCGCTTAGAAAAAGAAATGGCAAGTGCATTAAAAAACACACAGTCCTATGTTTGGGAAATGAAAATGTACCAAAACGTCCCCAAGTGGAAGTCAAACCCGCATCCACCATAAGGTTGGTTCGTTGGGGGTTCAAATAATGAATAATAGATAATTGTATGTATGAATCATAAGCTTTAGAATATTTTAGAAAGTGATAAGAGAGAATGGGTTTTTTTTTTTAAATATTAATCTACTTGTTTAGAATTCCGAATTCCGTGGGTCGTTGATAGTATTCACGATATCACTAAAACTGTTTCCTTTGATAACTTTGGTCATTCTGTTTCTGGCAAAGATCGGTAAATGTAGATATGACTCTTTAAATTTAATTTCCGATGTATTTTTTTATGCAAGCAATTTAAGAATCTATTTGATATATTATACAAGACTATATTATATTTATATATACTTTACTGCACAAAAACCTAGCATAGCAAGAAATTAAAATTGCAGTAATAAAGTTTGCAAAGGTGGACTTATCTCTAAGATTAGAGAGATTCTTCCAGCCAGCCTTCTTCTTTGTGGAAGTGGGTGGAGGCGATAAAAATAAAAAAAAACAATAAAAATAAATGTTTGTATAATTTTAAAGTCTAAGTCTAAATATATTTTTAAAGTCTAGTTTTACAGATATTTACAAATTAATTCCCATTAAGTCTAAGAAATTATTGTAAGTATATATATGCACTCGTAGCGAGACTCGAACACGGCCAAGTCTTTTTTAATAACATCGGTTTGTAGATAATAATGTTAGAAAACATGCAAACATTTATTTACTTACTGTACTTGTTTTGAAACAAAAATTATCAATAATTAATGATTTTAATATTTTTGTTTTATTCAATTAGTTCATATAAACACAAAAATAAATAAATATATATATATATATAAATAAATATATATATTTTTTTTATAAATTATAATAAAAAATATGTTCTTTGTTTACAATTTTCCATACAAAGTACAAAAAATAATTGTCAATGGATGCGCAAGCGCCGTTTTATCAGTTCTGGTAATTTGACGCATCCATGCATTCTTTATATAATATTGTATCTCTTTTCAAAAGTATAGTGTATTTCAAAATGTGCCGCGGTCAGAGCAGGTTCTAGTCCCGCGCAGGACTAAATAAATTAGTGAATTTTCATTTTTTTTTACGCATTTGTGCTATTATTAGACATGTTTATTAAGTGCATTTTGTTTTTCTTTGTTTTGGGACCGATTACTGCTGGTATGTACATTTATATGGATTTTATAACTTTCTTAATTTTTTTATAACTTTCTTAATTTCTTAATTTTTTTAAAAATCGCTCGTATAGAGCGATTTTTAATAAGACTGTCTTTATTTATAATTAATTGTATAAATAATACGCATTCACTTTTTTTGGAAATTTGTATATAAATTACTGCTGATGAACTTACATTTGGATAGCGAAAGTATTTGATGTGAGTGTTAAGATCTGCCTGTATGCTCTCAATGATTTAGGGTTTGAATCCTGACAGCGAAAATATTAAAAAAAAAATTTTAAATCAGAAATATTCTATAAATAGGATGTAACAAACTATTGGGTTAAGTTGAAATACTTAAAATATCATATACGTAAATGTACAGATATGTAATTTTTTTTAATAAATCATAATTTTGCAACGAAATCACGTTCATTTTAAATCCTAGGTTTTTTTTAATTATATAGAAGAAAATCGATTAGGCTTGTTTAAAATTTTTTTTCATTTTTTCATGTATGGAAATTTGTGAACACATGTCGTGTGAAATATTTAAATATATAAATAGAATTTGTATGAAAATACGAATTCTAAATTATAGACGATTTAGTCCAAAGGTATGTTTTAGATTCGAGGGATATCAAATAATCAAAATTAGAAAAAGAAAAAAAATAAAATATCGATATATTTCATTTAAATTTTTGCTTATAATATACTCATATGTAACATAGAGTAAGACTATAAAAACGGTGGTTACGGACGGACAAGAACAAAAACATCTAGACACTACACTCTCCTTCCTTCCTTGCTATATGAATAATAAATAACAGAATAAAGCAGATGGAGCAGCAAAAATGTATACTTGCCAAATATAATAAACTAAATATGTAAAATTTAAAACACATACATACATATTTGTAGCGAATATGAAATAAATAATCTTTATCGGCCGGACGCACGCTCTTGACGATTTGCCCTCGTGTTGGACTTCCGTTGTGCTGCGTGGGTGGTACCTTAGATGACCTCCATAACGGTGGTGACATCTAATCCATTAGTTTTCCATCTATTTTTTTCTATCTGTTTTCTTTGAGGCATTATAGGCCTCACTCAGTTAAGTGAAGTTCACACTATAATCGAGGCAATTTTTTTTAAATATACTTTATAGCAGAGAAATGATCCATTCGTTATAGAGGAAATCGAACCCACACCAGCTTACGGCCAGACGCTGTACCGCTGCGCGACTACGGCCTCTGTGATCGAAATTATAATTATTCTAATGACGTTGTTATATCCAAAAACAATTAATTAAATTTCTATTTATTACTCTTAATTGATTTCCTTAAATTATTTAATTGATGTACATTTATTACTAACACAATTCATTTTTAAATTAAGTAGTATATGAAGATGTTTGTATTTCATGACTTTTAAGGATTTTAAATGAAACCGTTTTTAAATGAAAAAAAATTGCATGCAGATGCACCACAGACTACTGCAAAGCGTTCGAAATGTAGGGTTTTAATTATAACTATAAAATTTACATTAAACTAATATAGCTTCAAGCTATATATCGCATATACTAGGCAAGTCAACGCACACCGTGTCCAATTTTATGAAAAGGAATCGAACCTACAACCGTCGCCTTTAAAATCAGACGCTGTGTTGCTGCGCCACAACGACCATATATAAACTAATATGTTCTATTTATTTTACCAGATTATCCATTATTTTCGTTATCTAACACCTGTACTATACCAAGGCTGGACCACGGCAGAGTCAAAGTGAGGCAAAGAGCTCGTCTCGTCAAGTTTATGTGCTTAGCACGTTATACTCTAGTTGGTAACAGTTACGCCACTTGTAGGAACGGACGGTGGGACGTGCAAATACCTGTTTGTATACGTAAGTATTCTAGTTTTCATATATATATATATATATATATATATATATATATATATATATATATATATATATATATATATATATATATATATATATATATATATATATATATATATATATATATATATATATATATGTGCTTCATACTTAATATTTTATTCATTTTTTGAGATTCTAGGTAACTTTTTACCGCGAAAGCATATCTCATGGGAAAATCGATAGCCACGCGGACAAAGTTCTGTGAACGAGCCTAGTATATATTGTAATTAATTTACAATGGATAATAGTTGGGAGATAATATTCATGTTTATTATATACTTACCTTGCATCATATGTAACCCAAAATAAAACTTCTTTATTAAAGAAATTATGGTTCACTACTATGACATCTTACTACGACACGCTTTATTACATAGAGCTGGCTAGATACAGAGTTCCAATATGAGTGTCAATACACTACGTTCTTGGCTTTCCGCCCAAATTTTGTACTTGGCAAGTACAGTCGGAATAGCGGAATTCAATTTATTATATTAGATCGTGGCAATAAAATAATGCAATTCCTTAAATAGGTGTCGAACTCGTACTGTGTGTGTACTGTGTAATTACAATATCACTTCTCTATTTTTTTTTTGTCTTCTACTCAAAATGTATGAACAAAACCTATTTTAAGCATCATATTTTTCTATACTTTCTTTCAGGGTCTGGATGTTCAGACGCCCCTGAAATTTCAAACGGCTTGCAGATACCGAGCTATCACAATGCTTGGATCATGTATTTCTGTTTGCCAGGACATAAGCTTAAAGGATCCAGCACAATATTCTGCGACGGCAGAAAGTGGAACGCTACAGCTCCCGTTTGTGTGGGTGAGTTTCGTCAAATAAAACTTTATTAACTTTTTTTACAATTTTTTTTTATTATCTGTTATTAATATCATTTAATTTATTATCATTTTAACACAATTATTTTTTATTTTGTTGCGATAAAAATAACTTGCTAAGTAAGATTAAGAAAAAACAAAGCCCTCTTTATCTAACCAAATCAAGAAAGTTGATATATTTAATGAAATCATATAACATATTGCCCAAATAACCATATTAAATCCACTAGCTAATGTTAATAATAATATATTTGATAGATTAATAGAAACGAAAATAATCTATTTCACTGTGTGGGAATCGAACCTGTAACTGTCGCTTCTACAATCAGACACCATGCCTCATAACATTCTAATATTGTAAAAGGCACTCTTAAGTAATCTATAAGTATTCACTAGTTTTACTCATTGGAAAACACACAAAGACAGTTGGTTTCCCCACACATGACAAAATTTTGCTTATAAATATTAACAACAGAAGTTAGTATCTAGTTATATGCAGTAAGTAAGTCTACCTTGATCTAAACACTAATAAGTACTTATATGGAATTTTGTAGTTAGCTTCGTTTATTTTCCGGTTTTGGTTTTTTTTTTATCTATGCATTTCCTCGCCAAGACAGAGTGCGGCGTTAAGTTCTGCACACATAATATTTCGTATTCAAACGTCAAAAGAGACCACCTCTTGTGTCTTCATAAAATAGATGCAATTTTTTTTTATATATGTATATAATTGGGCTCTATAGTTCGTGATTGCCAATAATTTTAAAAGATATATTGTAAAAATCCAGAAAAAATATATTGTAAAAATTGAACCCGTAACCGTCGTTAGTATGTTGCTATCAAGCTGTTCGTTATTACACCATAATATCATTATGTAAAAAATTATAACATATACCTACTGTTATAATGTAAGAAATACCAGAGTAAATCTCAATAATTAGCTATTGATATATGTTTATTAATTCATGACGATATGACGTAGAGATTATTATTAATTAATTTTCCTGGAGTTAATAAATGGCAATGGAGTCAAATCTGGAGAATTTGAAATTTCACTTGACTAATAAAATTCCAATCACATTCGGCCTTTCTAAAGACGTTAAGTTAAGTCACTTGAGTTGCGGAATTTAACGCAACGTTTGTATCACCTGAGCGATACAACGATACAACATCTGCCTGTAAACGCGACGGCTATAGGTTCGATTCTTACTCGATGAGATAGTTTTTTTTTAATTTTCCTCGCTCTGGTGCAAATGACAATGCGCAGCGCGTCTGCCAATCAACACGCAATGTCTTGAGAGGCGAAAAGTGAAAAACTAAATATAACATTAGGCCTCTCTATCTATCCTGCTATGTGCGGGATACAGCGTGAAGAAGTAATTTAAATATAATTATATATAATCATTAGCTCGTCTGGATATCGAACCCACCTCTATCGTGCTTACAATCAGACCCTATTTACATTTTATATGAACATTTAATTACAGATTCAAGTGAATCTACCCCATTGAACTGTGACTTCGAAGACCCTGATCTTTGCGGTTGGGCTAACTCGGAACTGCACGACTTCGACTGGGAGAGACTGAATAAAGCAACACCGAGCTCCTTCCTCAAAACGGGGCCTTCTTTTGATCATACATATGGAAAAGGTGGTTCTGGTAAGAAATATATGTTTTTCTTTATATACCATTCTATTAGTACTACTAGTACTAGTACTACTAGTACTACTAGTACTAGTACTACTAGTATTAGTACTAGTGGTAATAGTACTTTTTAGTCTTACTAAATAAGTAAGTATCATGTCTCCTATGACTATAACAGCATTGACAAGAACTAAACGTTTATGTTCTGTAAAAGCATTACTTTTGCTCCTTTTTAGGATTCCGTATCACAAAAGGAAAAACCCTCATAAAATCACTTTGTTGACAGTCTGTATGTGTTTGTACGTCTGTTAAGACCATTTTCTCCAAATCGCGTACAGGTATTAAGTTGGAATTACGATGACCTCTTGCAGCACAAAAAATATCAAACTTATAATTCACCGTAACCAAAAGATACCAGCTTACGCATTTTGTTTGAAAATCGCCGCGTAATCAAAACCTACAACACCTCATTCCCGTTGACCTAGAGTTATGAAATTTTTCAATAAATTTCACTTGAAGTGACTACTTATAGTGGAAGTAAAGAAAAAACTATGACATTTTGTAATTTTTGTGACAATTACAGTAAAATATACATTACAAACTTATAACTGTAGTTCATTTCATATAAAATGAGAGCATACGACCGCAAGATTAAGCTTGTAGATTTTTATAAGTTGAATTTTTCGCTGACCTACCTACAATCACGAATTGATGCGGAACTATCGGTGGCACTTGACTTATATTTCTTAAGTACTTAGGTATACTTTTTTCTAAGTTCACTGAAGAAGCATCCCCTTCATCCTCGTTCAACTAATAATAATAATAATAATAAATCATTTATTTAAACAAGTTTCTTACAATCCACTAGTGATTGGAGCCTCCTTTTAAGCATGATATTGCCTGTACCAGGAGACTTCGCTCTTCCATTACCATAAAAACAACAGAAACCTTAATCTTAGATCTATATATATATATATAGATTATTAATTTCTTCAATTTCTTTTTTTTTTTTTGTCTGTTGTTTTTGTCTGAGCTTTCATTTATTACATGAAAACGATTTACAGGCTTCTATTATATTATAATCACATACCTTGAATTTGATTAGAACAATCTAACTTATATACTTAATTATATACTCATATAATATCATTATGTAAGCTATATATATTTTTTTCAGGTTATTACATGTACATCGAAACAACGTCGAAGTACGAGAACGACACCGCGCGTCTTGTGTCGCCAATTTATGAACGCAAGCTCTTGAAGGATGGATGTTTTTCATTCTTTTACCATATGTATGGAAAGTGAGTATTAAAAGCTGGCATTATAAAAATTAATCAAATAACATTAAAAAAGCTTAACAACATATTTGTAAATTTATAATTATATATGCAAAGGGCTGCCTTGATTTTGGCATATCAACACGCTATGTCTCATATTTGGGCAAAAAGTATAGAACGAAAGTTTACAGTAAGTTCTCTCTGTATAAGTAAACGAGAAGAAGTAAATAAAGAATTTAGAAGAAACTTTTTTTTCTTTTAAGAAACATTATATGAGAGTTCAAAAGCTGGTCCAAATATACAGACACTGCCAAATAAGTGGCAAAACTAATCACTGCACTTAGTCTTCGTACCGGAGCGAAAAAATAAAAATAATCAATCCCCCCGAGTGGGAATCGAATCCACAACCGTCAGTAAAAAATATTACACTGTACTTGATATATATTACCATACAATAATTCTTTTTAGTTCCACTGGTGGCCTAAAAGTTTATATCAAGCCAGATTTCTTGGATCTGGAGCAGCTGATCAAACCAGGGGAAAATAATCAAAAATATAATTTATTTGAAAAATGGGGTAACCTGGGCGACTTTTGGTATAATTCTGTCACTCAACTTCCAGACGTTGAGGACAATTTCCAGGTACTATTTTATATTATTTTTATACACTGTAGGAAAAAGAAGAACATAAAGAAAAAAAAATACAGTCATACGGTTCAGCGTATAACGGAGTCGACTGAGGTCCTTCAAATCCTTTAGAGGTTTCAAATATTGAGTATTGAAATTTCTCAGTCGACTTTTATATCAAAATTTTTCTATTCCTGTTTTCAGCACTTACCAACTATTTATTATAAGAAAAATGTTTTGGATATGAAAATGTTGATATATATAAATCATTTATTTTAGATCGTAATAGAGGGCATACGTGGCAGTAGCTTTACAAGTGACATTGCCATCGATGATGTGGCAATTTTACAGGGTAGCAACTGCACGGTGGAACGAGAAGCCGCTGTTACTCCACCTGAACCTACTTTAGGTATATATATATATATATATATATATATATATATATATATATATATATATATATATATATATATATATATATTAACACTATGCTTAAGCATAGTATGGTAGCTATGGTATTTTGATTATTAAATAATTTTTTTTTTCATGAATTGAAGCCATAGCGGCGTACCGGCACAGCGTCTGACTATACACGCGATGGATATGGGTTCGATTCCCAATGCAGGGGACGATTAAGTTTCATTTTCTTCGCTCTGGCAACAAGACAGAGTGTTTTAACTCTAGGTTTACCCTTTGATGCTGCGGGATAAAGCGTGAAGCAAAAAAAAAACGAATAAAATACCTGTATATCTCGCCAAATCTCATCTTTGTGTAGCGAGACGAATGCTAACAATTGTAAAATAATTCCAAAGTGTCGTGGTAAGAATGTACCTATAGCGTAATAATTTAGATTCGCTTGATTTCAAGAGGCACAGCTTCAATTCTCGCAAAATTTATTTATATTTAAAATATTGAATCGTTGCCTTAAATTGAAAATATTGATTTTCTTTAATATTTTAACAATGGATAACTTTAAGGATATGAATTAAATATTTAATATTATTGATGTTCTTTGTAGTGGACTCATGCACAAAACGATGCTTCACTAACGACACTCAGCCTTTCGGATGTTCGTGTTCAAAGTACTGCTTTCTTCACGATAACTGCTGCCAAGATTTCTTCGACATTTGCATTTTTCAAGCAGGTAAGATTAGTAATAAACTACCATATTTGTTCAGAAGCGCATGGATCGGTGGATATACTATCTAAAATCGCCGCATTCTTGCTGCGAATTCATTTTTGATGACCTAAAAGTGACTGACTCAAAATACCTGTTATATACGTTCTATACTAATGTACAAGCAAAATTCAGCAATACTCAAATAATTCTTCTTAAATATATTTATATCATCGTAGCTGTAAATAGTAGGACTGCATCTGACTATAAATTGACAAGTGTGAGTCTGATTCCCAATGGGGTAAATGCAATATTTAGATTATCGCCACTCACGAGGCAATGTCAAAAAAAAAAAAAAACTATGAATATTATATATGATTTTTTTTCTTTTTAAGGATATTAGTGTTAAGTATACTATGTATGGCAATTACAATAGTAATAGCGTGTTGTGTTTACCTTTATATAGTTGTACAATTATTTCTAAACCTTGTTGCATGTATTAATTATAAGAGCATTATTGTAACAACTGCTGGTGAACCTTATATAAATAAATAAATAAAAAAAAATGTCAGTGTCAGTGAATATTGGGCAGGAAGTCAGAAAGAGTGTCTTAACACTAGATTCTCAGTACATATTGCGTTATGTTCGAGATACACGTGAGGCAGAAAAAAAAATATAATAATAATACTTTATTGCCAAAAGAAAAATATATAACACTTGATAAATCAGAATTATATGTAAGAGTGAATGTGCAATGGCGGCCTTATCGCTGAAAGCGATCTCTTCCAGGAAACCATTATAATTAAAAAAAAGTACTGAATTACAAATATACATATATTTTAATTTATTTATTTACTTACATATATAACAATTTATATAGATATACATACACACACATACATACATATACACAAAGACACACAAACATACCTAAATATACATAAGAGGCTAACATGTACATACAAACATATAATCGTATATATTATACACTTACATAGACATATATAAAAAAAATTTATAATCATTTTTGTCTTAAATAGATCGTTTAATTCAATACCAATTTCATAATGCTGCAAATACCTATTTAAAGCCCACTAAAATACATTTCAAATTGTGAAGAAATTGCTTTAGGTGAATAATTCTGGCTTCGAGCCAAAGTGCTGTGTTGTTGAGATAAAAAGGTCTTTCTGAAGAAATTCTTCTATATTATATTAAAGTAAACTATCGGTTTGGTCAGAGAATATTAGAAATGTTAACAAAACGAATATTAATATTTTTTATAATCTAAATTTAGCTCTGGTGCAAAGTATTATTATGTATTATTTATTATTTATAAAGTATGACACGAGAATAAATAGAAATATTCCCTTGTTCTTCTTAGAAACCCAAATATGAGATGCGTCATAGTGTTCTGCAGCGAGCTATCTTTAAATTTAAGAAAGTTCTATACTCAAATGAATTGCCAAAACATCCTTTGTTATATAAAATAATCTGAAAAAAAAATTACATAATCATTTATATAAAAATCCTTTAATTTTTCTTATCTAAATCTACTATCGACATAGTATTGTTTTTTCATATATATATATGTTTTGTATTCACGCCTTATCCCACATAGGTATAGCACTGAAGGAAGGTGAAATCTAAGTTGATACACTATGTCCTACGCTTTCCACTAGACTTATTTCTTGAGTGGTGCAGTCACATTTTGTCTACTTGCCTCTATTACTATGCCACTATAGCCTTGCATTTAACTAAATCCGCATCCGTATAAAAAAAAACAAAAATAAAGGCAGTTACACATTTCTAACTAATTCGTCAACTGTAAATAGTATGTACGATCTGAATTATGTGCATGTTTGTGACATAAATACATATTGAAAATCTAAAGTTTAAATCTAAGTGAAATGGGAAATACGAAAGTTTGTCACGCTTCGAAGTTCTAGTTTTCAATTTCGATTTATGTTCATACGAGTATGTTGTTTGTGTTGAATCTCCTTTGTTGTGACAGATAAACTAAAATATACATAGATATTACATATATTGTTTTGTTTAAAAATTAAATTAAATTAGCTTCACGCTGTATCCCGCAAATGGCAGGTTAGGCAGAGGGAGCCTTAGGAACCTAGCGTTAAGACACTCCGGTCCCCGTTTTCCGTTTCTTCGAGGCATTGCGTGTTGTTACCAGAACGAAGAAAATTGGTTTGATTGTTTTAAAAAAATCAAAGTCAGAGATTGCGTATACGTATGTATTTAAAAATTTCAAATTACAATACATTTATTAGATATTTTTCCTGAATTTAATTATCCTTTTAAAATGAATTATTATTTATAAATTGAACCTACGATTTTGGATAGTCAATTAAAAAAATTAAAAAGTACATAACGTCAATGTCCTTCAACATTGGGTATCGATTTCCGAAATCAAAGTTATTGTTACGAAGCGCTTTGTGGTTTTTTTCGACAAGCGCTTTATATAAACGACAAAGCAGCAAAGTAATTCAACAGTAAAAATATTACTACTAAATGTATAAAAAATATAATATACTAAATATATGTCGCCCAGTGATTTTGAATCTCGAGCCTTGTATCTAGTCAGTCTTCACGCTTTTGCCCTGACATTCTGTTCTCCGTCCATCCGTCTAAATCCCAAGACATTGCAAGTAGTACCAGATCGGAAAATTCATAATAGCTCCCCGGGGCTTGAACCCACAACGATCGTAGTTATAGCCAAGCGCTGGATCATTGTGATACGTGAGCTTCTATACGGAATCAATTACGGATTTGATTCCCACTCGGGTAAATGAATTATTTAATATCGTCGCTGTGAGAACAAGACTTGAATTCCGCTACTCAACACGCAATGGTTTGAGAAATGGGGTGGGTTACGGAATATCTTAACACTAGGTTCCATCTGCCTACCCTGTTTATTGGATCGGGATATAGCGTGAAGCTTTTTATTTATTAATTTATATACTATAGGATGAAACATATATATATATATATATATATATATATATATATATATATATATATATATATATATATATATATATATATATATATATATATATATATATATATATATATATATATATATATATATATATATATATATATCACATAATTTACTATCGATTAGCTTCAAGTAGCGCAGAGTATTTTTATAAAATTTAACTTGCTATCTATATCTGTTGCAGATTTTGCATTGGCCGAAACAAGTGAAACTTCAGAAGTCTCAGAAATAATTCCTCAAACACAGAAACTTGTAGCTACTACACCAGAAACTACCTCTACCTCAACCACTACCACAACAACTACACGGAAGCCTACAACTACTTCTACCTCTACAACTACTACTACTACCACTACAACAACTACTACTACACCGAGACCGACAACAATTAAAACAACACAAAGAACTACAACAAAAAAAGTTACTACCCCACCGACAACTACTAGCAGGATCTTCACTACAACTAAGAAACCGTCTACCCCGAAACCAATCAGAACAACAACAAAAGCAATACAAACAACAAAACCCGCTACAAAACAACCCACAAGAACAAAACCAACAACAATAAAAACAACAATTTCTACTATTTCTACAACTATTAGAACTACAACTAATATTCCTTTTGGTATATCAAGAACAATAGAGAACCACAATGATTACCATGATATAGTGGAAAAGGCAAAAAAGGAAAAGGAAAAAGAAGAAATTGAAACTAGGAAGATAAGTCATATGCATATACATGGTAAGCTATGTTGTATTGAATGTTGGCACATATACATATATTTTTTAAGATAGTAAAAAAAAAATTCATTGTCAAACTAACACTATGTAGTAGTATTTAGAAATGGAACGCAGAGGGATTCATCAGTTATTTTTTTTTTAATTAATATCCTTATATATTTTATTTAATCTATATCATGTCTAATTGTTAAATAACCCTTTAGCTAAATAAATAATAATTTAATTCACTATCAAGTGAATACACCATTAATTTCCTAAACAAGTTAAAATTAAAAAAATATATATATTTTACAGATTCACAAACAAACACTTCAAGCGGATGGAAGATATTTTTTATAATAATAGGTGTAGTAGCATGTATAGGGGCAGCCTCTTGGTTTTCATTGGTCGCGCGATCAACGCGGGGCAGTGTGACAATCGCGCGATTACGCGGCCGTATAAACCATGATCCGGAAGTCAGCTTCCTCTCAACCGACGTTGACGATGATTGACAGATAACGTTTATCACTTGCAATGTACTTATTTATTTTATAATTTTTTATTATTTGTATGTATATGGAGTTCTAGTGGAATGGAGGTTTTGTATGACCAATTTTAACCCTGTAGGAGCTTTAATTTCCCTTTTAAAAACGATTAATGTATACTGAGTCACAGTTATTAAATTAACTAGGTATAGCACATCAATCAACGAAAAAAGTACTAGATTCCGATGGAAAGCTAAAAAATTAAAAAAATGTAAATTTATAAACCTTAAATATACAAATACTTTATTATGGTTTTATATATGTGCTTGAAGTATTTTTCTTTCTCTATAGTGTGAATAACTTTAAAAAAAATAACTATAACTAAATATTATAATAAGTTCTTGTTTTGTTCACCATAATGTACGGTACATTCGCATTAAAGGGTTGAGATTATTTTATTTCAATAATAATTATTTTCCACCTTTTCCTATTAATACTCAAAAAATGTAAATATTGCTAATTTAAGTAATTTACATAGTACTTAAATAAATACAGCCAAAACGTGACGTGACATTTGATATATATATATATATATATATATATATATATATATATATATATATATATATATATATATATATATATATATATATATATATATATATATATATATATATATATATATATATATATATATATATATATATATATATATATATATATATATATATATATATATATATATAAATAAAGCTTCCCCGTTACTGTGTGACTAACAGACCACATACAGCCGAAATATTGAAATATGTTGTGCATGATCGTTGGGCCCATGTAGGTAATATAAGGATTTCCCAAAATGCCAACGGATACGGAAAATATAGCTTAGTTGAATTTCGTCGATTTTTCTCATCAGAATTATCCTATATGTCTTTTAAACTGACATAACTGACATATTAACTTTAAAAAAATTTTTATATTGAAAGCTGCTTGTATAGGCATAGTGTGGATTTTAATATTTTTTTTATAATAAAATTGTAAGTAAGTAAGCTATGATTCAGCCAAAGATTTAAGTTGCTATCGATCTCATATGAGGATTGATAGTGACGTACGAGTAGGTTCCTATTATATTGTTGTATTATGTATTTTATCTATCGATTGTTGTTGATAATTGATAATTAAATAGTGTTTCATTCAAATTTATTTTTTTTACTACTACTGTCAATTGTAAAACAAAAATAAAAAAATTAAAAATTATTCATTCCCCCCAGTGAGAATCAAATTCATAAGCGTTGTTTACTGTCAGATGCTGTGCTGCTGCGCCACGGCCGGCCGGTCCATTCTCCATAAGCATTCCATGAAGTATAATATTAACTTTTCCTTGGAGTATCCGGACCTAAAACCTTTCGTGCTTCAATATCACCACGATGAGGCTAAATACTTTCTCTAATAAAGAACAACAATTGACTAGCAATATAACGTTTAAACCAAACGATTAAGCATTTACAATTTAACAAATAAGCGATTGAAAAAAATATATTTTTTGATGGACAAAAAAACACATATCTACTTATAATAATTTAAATATAAATGAATGAAGTTTTTTTTATTATTTCATGGTGGCAACACTGTATTTCGTCTGGCAACCTTTGGAGGAAACGCGGGCTAATACAAATGGTGACCTCGTTTCTAAACATTACCCCGTTTCCACAATGTCACCCGGCATGGGGGCGCAGCTTAGGCTGGTTATATACTGCCATTTTGTAAATATATTGAGATATATAGCTATAAAACGAGGGACTTTACACATTCATAACTATTTTTTTTTTAAACATAGATATTAGGCAAGGAAGACAAAGTTAACTCGCTTAAGAATCTTATGTGCTAGAAGCAAGAATTTAATTTTTTTTATAACTATATTAAATTTTTAACAACATTTTAATTCATAATTTACTGACATACATATATTACAAATGTTTTTATAATATGTATGCAGGAACTAATCATGAAGTATATTAAAAGATAATATTTAAATAATTTAACTTAATCCTATCTTTAATTATATTAATATAAAAGCTATCTAATATTTCATCAGAGTCAATCTTATATCAACCTCTACGAACATAAAGATCCAAATTAACAAAAAAAACACGAGCAATTTAACGAAAATCACTAAAATATTAAAAAAAAAACAAATATCGCTTTCGCACTAGCTCTCATAGCTTTTAACTTTGTGGAGGAGCACCACAATATCTTATCAAACGCCGCTATCGACCCGAGCCCACAGTGGGAACATGCGCAGAATATATGCGGACAAACTGACGTTTGCTGAGAGCCAGTACAAAACTAACCGTGTAAACATACACTTTGCTGTAACAACTTGCCATGTCACATTGAAATCCTAAACGGTGAGTAAATTTTATATATTAAAGCTCTTTTTACTGAAAATTATATAAAAAAAAAAAAAACTTTCGGTTATGTAAGTTTTAGGAAAATTTGAAAAGCGTCGAAATATTCAAGTTATGTTGTTTTTTTTTTCAATGACGACTTTCTGTAATTATATATAGTTGGTAGGGTTACATCATTTGTTAAGAAGACAATGTGACACTGCGAATTTCGCCTTTATATGGAACTAGTAATGACAATGTATGCTCTAGATTGTTTGTTTAGTAAAATTTTCGGTGTTTTTGATAGATTTATGACTTTAATTGGTAACTTTACTAAAATATGTAGGGAAATATGCAATTTGCAGTATATAATATATATACAGTATATAGTAAATTAAAAATATATTATATAAATATTAGATTTTTTTTATTACATTGTCAAATATTTTTCTTACATGCGTTTTCTTTTATATTACGGAATAGTCACAACACTACACATTATATATATATATATATATATATATATATATATATATATATATATATATATATATATATATATATATATATATATTATATATATATATATATATATATATATATATATATATATATATATATATATATATATATATATATATATATTATATACATATAAAATTACATACATCGAGAGTCAAATTAAGAAGCACTGCAGACAGCTGGTCTCTTCAAGGTTACACCATAACGATTTCATATACGTTTTTCAAACTATATGTACGCTTGTTACATACGGTTGTATATAGTATATTTGCCATATATAGGCCATTGTGGCGCAGTAGGAGCGTATCTGACGGTAAATGTCATTGTAATGGGTTCAAAACCCATGTAAAGAAATTAAAATTTGCCTGTTATGCGGTATATAGCTTGAAACCATAGTATATATATATATATATATATATATATATATATATATATATATATATATATATATATATATATATATATATATATATATATATATATATATATATATATATATATATATATAAATTTGTACATACTTTCAACAATACCTTGGTGGCTTTTAAGCCCAATTTTTATATACTAAAAATAATATATTTACAAAATATTTTATTTTTTAAATTTGAAGGTCACTTTTAATTACGAAAACGGACTTAATATTAACAACTAGTATATGTACAATTGATAAAAACTCGTATATATTAGCATTTTCTGCCTATTTAACTTGTAAATGGCTGTTTTTTATCTACATAATGACAATTATTGCTATTTACACGACTGCGCTAGCAAAAGAAAGAGTCAAAGTCAATTCAAGTCAAAGTTAAATAATTTCATCGAAATCACAACCGGTACTAACCGGTTCCCTAAAATTAATGCCTCAGACCTGAGAAGGCACCGGCATCAGAACCTATGAACTTTTTTTCAAGTCAATAATTTACAGATTTACATTTATTTATTATGTGAAAATGACTGGAGCGAGCATTTCGTTCCCAAGGTGCTATCATTTAGGTCCTTTAAACTTTAACACACAAACGTATTTTCACATACCTTTTGTATTCTGATATGGATAACTCTCATATTGTAAGAGCGTACACATCGATTTTGATAAGAATATTAATATTTTCCTTAACGTATTGAGACACAACTGTCAATTTATAAATTTCCTTAAATTTTGGCTTAAAATCAAAATCAAAATATTCTTTGTGCAATTAGGCCGCTACAAGCATTTTTGAATAGTCAATTTACATTGAAATGTTAGTAGCGTCAGTCTTTCAGGAGGCTTCCGGCTTGGAAGGCAGGTTCTGCTAAGAAGAGCCGGCGAGAAACTTTACAATTGATTTATAATAATCATAAGTTTCCCAAAGGAGCATTTAATTCCAGCTTAAGAAATCTTTAGGGCATAATCATGAGCTTAAGTTTAAGTTATTAATATACATACTACCAGCGTAAGTAGATATATTATGAAATACATACAAATAAAAATACACACACGTATTGTTTTTGAATTTATTATATAATTTTTTCATTCATATTTTGAGGAAAAAAAAACGCAAAGAATGCAGAGCATCCTCAGAATCCCTTTTAACTTGGTTTTTATTTTAATAAGAATAAGTGAAAAAAACTTACTGAATAAATATTCCGTTTTCAATATTTCTCTTATTTCTAAACATTATACGGTAAGTGGCAAAATCTAATGCCACATTAACCAACATTTCTTGCAGCGAAGACAAGATCTCTACTTTGCGCCCGTATTCTATACATAGCGTATTAGTAGCGGAGTTCAACGCCGCGCTTTGTCTTGCCAAAGTAATTGATGCCCCTGAGTAGGTATTGAACCCGCAACCATCACCTTTATAGTGAAAGGTGGTCCCACTGCGTCATTCTTTCCTTTTTGTTTTATATCCCGCACATAGCAAGGCAGGCATAGCGAACCTAGTGTTAAGACACTATGTTCTCTTTAATTACTTACACTAATATTATATTAAATCAGAAATACAGTATATATTAATAGTGACTAAAAATGTCCAAACTCATTTTAAAACTATGTACGAGAACTACGCAAAAAAAAAGAACAAGTTCAAACATTAAATAACTAATTTCAAATTCAATTTAAACTTCAATTGAGTGTTCTTTATGCTGTCATTCTATAGTAGAAATGCTAGAGTATTATAATTATGAGTCTAAATTATATTATATATATAGATGATATATATGATGATCTTTGATTTACTTTTCCTTTTATTTTCTCTATAACAACATATTGAGCAGCTATTTGTATATGGTTAAAATTTTTTACAACTATAAACATAATATACTCCATTCTATAACTATATAAATACATTGTTCTCAAATCGGCTTCCAAAAAAACTAAAGATTTATTTAAAAAAAAATCTAAAAGCATAAATTGTATTGCATGAGCCGACCTCGCGTGATAACTGATAAGCGTATATATAACGCGAGCCACAAATAAAACACATAAATATTGTAGATTTATACTTTGATTTAACAAAAAAAAAAAAAATATATATATATAAGCATTATAAAAAAGGTTCTTGTGATAAAAATCAGTGTTAATTTTCTTTTTTAGGCTGTACAGAGAGGTCGTATTGTCTTAACTCGCCGTTCTCCGCCTACGGCCGGAATAAAAGTTATTGCCTGTTGAGTGGCGAAATTTTATTTTTTTTATTGCGCTCAAAGTCAGACGCCGGTACACTGTGTCATCACGATGGTCCGTTGGATCGATGGCTCTCCACTCTCCATGCTTCTGTCTCTAAAATGAATATAGAAATTGCAATATGCGCAAACGCAAATATATTTAAAGAATATCTCAACGAACGAAACTCGAAAATATATATTATAAGTATTTTTTGTCAGCTCCATTAAAAGGAACCTCAGTTGAAAAATTGACTTTTAGCAATCATTATTATAATAACATAGAAATTAGTACTTGAAAAACATCTACTATATAATTTTTAAAGTACATTGTGGCCTTGATTTTCTTATGTCCCTTTATATGTCGCCCTAGTGATAATGCTTTGTGAATATTACACTTGACTAGACCATTCTGTAAATATATTTTAACAAGTTGTACTCACTCCGTAACTTCGTTTGTGTGAATATGAAACGTAGAACTTTTTAACCTGTCCCCTTAGGAATTTCATGAAATCGTCTCTTATTGCTCCCAAGGCACTTACATACTTACTTCAGCATACCACGTTCAGTAATTTAAAAGTCTTAGTATACACACACACTCATATATATATATATATATATATATATATATATATATATATATATATATATATATATATATATATATATATATATATATATATATATATATATATATATATATATATATATATATATATATATATATATATATATATATATATATATATATATATATATTTATATATATATATATATATATATATATATATATATATATATATATATATATATATATATATATATATATATATATATTATATATATATATATATATATATATACATCTTCCTTATCTGCGTAGTACTTAAAACTTAAACTTAAAAAACTTTTAACACCTATTTTTAACGGTTTTAAAAATCTAATTTCCAAGTTACTTCATTTAGAACTTACTTAGTTTTCAAATAACCTACACAATTTTGTTTTCATTTCTTCGGGAGTCTAAGAAGATTACTCGCTATTCGATTACGTTACGTACTCAGTAATGAGTTAGAAGAGAATATAAGTCTATATATATAGCATTGAAATATTTTCTTAGAAAACGTATAAAAATTATTTGGATTTCGTAAAATAGCTAGAATACGTGAATCTATACATATATTAAAATTGTAACTGATCACTGTCTGTAGGTACGAGTACATGGAAGCCAAAAGAGTTCAACGGAGAAACGGTTCAACCGATTTGAAAGCAGTTTTCGCAATTGTATTTTGTTAAGCTTCGATATATATATATATATATATATATATATATATATATATATATATATATATATATATATATATATATATATATATATATATATATATATATATATATATATATATATATATATATATATATATATATTAGTTTTATCTCAATCATAAATAAATAGGTTATATGAAATATGCAGTATGTACCTACATATTATATTAAAGTAAATCCGCGAACATTACACACAGTAATTCAAAAATAAAGTTTCAATAATTAAAATTTGATTAAACTTTTATTATTTAGTTTTCATTTTTAGAAAAAAATCCTTTTAATCCACATAATATATTTTATACACATGAAGAACAGACTGCAAATTTTATACAAAAAAATCCCCTAAAACTGCCATTGTATATTATATTAAAATAATTCTTTGTTTTTTTTTTAATTAAAGCTTTTTTTTAAATTTAATCTTACTAAGTGTCCGTCACAAAGTTAAAAACCATAAAGAAAGACGTGCTACTGTATATTTATCTATTACAAATATTCGATTGAAGAATATACGAAATAGGTTAACTGTATTGAACCCATAGTTATTTTTCATAGTCTCTGGCTAATTAATAAATACAGCGTATACGAAGAAAACATTTTCATACGTCAAATTTGAAACTTTTGTTTGGTTGCATGCGTTAATCTCAGGAACTATTGGTTAAAATTAAAAATCTCTTTTTGTATTATATTATATAGATCATTTATCGATATTTACATGCAGGATTTTTACATCACATTCATTATTTAAGAAAAATATATGGATTAACACAAAAAAGAATTACTTGGAATTGGTATTCGTTTGAAATGGACATACACTTAGCTATTTTCAGTGGAACACGCGAGTGAAGCCAACGATTTCAGCTAGTGTGTTATTAGCTTAAAGTATTCATTTTAGCCTAAAATTAAGTTATTTCGCACACGAAGCTGCTAACTATTAATGACTTTAAGTAGGCTGAAAGGGTTGTGCGTCAAGAGCTAGGCCTAATCTAGCCTATCTTTGGCCTATGTCATCATTTTATAGAGCACGTGTCGAGAGCACTCTACATATATTAGCATTTAATTTTACGCACCTTGCATTATCATATTATATAATTATATAGGAACAGCATACACAGAATATATATCATTCTCTTCCGTCGTAAGGATGTTGAGAAACTTCTGATTGTGCATGAGATAGTTCTGGATTCGATTCATATCTGGGATTAAACTACTTACATATATTTTTGACCTTTGTGAATGAATTATTTAATAACCCATCTTGGTAAATCTTGGTGACACTTGCACTTGCACTGGTATACTACTGGTATAAAATACGATATTGAAAGTGTTATAGTTGTGTTTTTATTACGGTTCTCACCTTCCGGATAAGGAAAAGTGATATGATATTTTTATTTCAATCTCCGAACCTCGCCTCTATTGTCCCAGCGTAGGCGATTTCCCGTATTTTATTACAAATAAATCTTTACCTAGACGCTATTTTTGTGTTTATTCAATATAGTTTTATATTGTATCTCGTATAAACCAGAGTAAGCAGTGAGAATATAGTGTCTGAATATACTGTCTACACTCCGTGCCCCAATTTCCTCCTAATCTTCCAGATATTGCGTGTCATGTAACCCAACCCAACGCTGCGCTTTATCTTCTTTCCAGTGCAAGGAAATGGAATTATTCATTCCCCCGAGTGGGAATCAAACCTGTAACCAACGAGTTCTAATCAGACACTTAGTTAGATGCTGAATTGTTATGGAAAATATTACAAGTGTCTTATATACTTTGGTCCAAGAACCATCTTATTCTTGACTACTTTAGTTTTTAAACTAACATCTTCTTTATATGTCATTTGGGATTATCTGTTTTTTTTATTTCCACTTGTTTGTAGAAAGTTTTAAACAAGATTATCACGAAAAGAATATTTCGTGCAAACTTTGCTTTTTATTCTTATAAAGGTTGTATTGTAAATTTGTTCTGTTATTGCTTTAGGCAAGTTGTTTCTAGAAAAGTTATAAAACTTTCAATGGCAATAGCAGGACTCGAACCTGTTACGTTGAAATAAGTTTAATTAGCTAGAGTACTTGGACGGCCATGAGACGCATGACTAAGTAGATTTACTTTTTTTATAAAAATGTTATTTTTTATTTGTCTATGCTTACCTTATAACTATTAATAACTACTAAATAAAGGTCTTACATAACTAATTTTCACTATCTAATTATAAAAATATTATTTTGATTAGATTTTTATGTATGCGGACTGTAGTAAGTACGATTATCACCTGAATTATACATATATTTAAAATATTTTCTGTCTGTATGTTTAAGCCAAATTTTACATTAGATTTCAAAGTCAGTATAGGTTTTCTGTTAATAATCTCTATACCGTGGAATACTTGTAATATTAACAAAAAAAATATTTAGTACATAGTGTGATTGGGAACACGTTGAATGGAAACGCGATGGTTACGGATTCGATGCCAACTCCGGGGAATCAATTATATACATTTCTCCACTCTGGTAGACAAACCGTAATATTGAACGTAACACCATTTAACACGCACATTAGGTGAAAAATAGGGAACGGAGTGTCTTAACACTATGTTCCCTCTGCCTACTCTGACATATGCGGGATACAGTGTGAACATATAATTTTATTTTAAATTTCTATTGAATAAAAATACTCATTCTCCTCGCTAGGTATTCTAATTAATATAGGTTCCCTCTAGTTTACCTCTAGGGAACCTAATGATATCTCACGGGATATGCGATAAAAACGTGAACCTGGAAGAGCGATTTCAAACTGAAAAACGGTAGTCCGAATCCAGTTGTAAATAAAGTCTCGTGTACATGCCATTTGAGTAATTGCATTATACGCGACCTTGTATTGTATTATGGAGCTATAGTTTAACTTTTACAGAACAGTGCAAATATATATGAATTTTTAGTTTTCATTGCTATTATTTTGTGGTTTTTAGCAAAAAATTTATCAAGTGCGAGTTGTACTCGCGCACTGTGGGTTCCGTAACAATTTTATAATTGTAGGTCAACGTTTGTGACTAGTGATTTTTTGTTCCGAAGTCCAAAGGACTGTAGACCTGGATGTTTAATATTAATTTCAGTTAACCTTCACGCGAGACTTCTTGAGAAAAATAATCTTGACAGACAGACAGTTACTTTTTGTACAAAATTAGAGAAATTGCCAGAATGCCAAATTTAAATTGCCAAAATTAAATTTCTTGACTACAATTTCTACAATCATCAAATTGGCACGGAAAAGAAGATCTTGACACGACAAAGCGCCGGCGAATGAATTTTTCTTATTTGCCTTAACTGGCATCGAACCCGCGACCGCTTACATCCACTGCACAGCTGAAACAGCGTTTAATCTAAATAATAACAAAAACAGTACTCCCCTATTATCATCAAAGTAATATACATAAGCTACTTGTTAGATAATTGGATCGCGCGAGTTATCGCAAATAGTATCTTCTAAATAAAGGTGACAGCGTCGTGTTATAAAATGAAACCGTTCATTCAGTTACGTGTCAAGGTATAAAGGCTAATAAAAATGAAGGAGGTTTTTTGAATGGGTGTATAGAATAGGGGTGTTTAAAATAAAATAAATAGATTCACGCTGTATCCCGCACATAACAGAGTAAGCAGAGGGTACCTAGTGTTAAGACACTCCGTTCTTCACTTTCTGCTCGAGTTTCCAAACATTGCTGGTAGTGTTGAACGGCAGAAAATGAAAGTGACCCATTTCCATAAGAGGGAATGGAACCCACAACCTACGTAAGCCGTACTTATTTCTATGTAACAGATTTCACAATGCGCTAAGTTTAATTCCTTCATCAAAATATATAAGTATAAAAATGTACGAGTAGGTATATATATACATTTAAATATATATATATATATATATATATATATATATATATACATTTAAATAAAATGTATGTGTCTGTTTGTGATTTAAAAGTAACTTTGTTTTTTCAATTATTATTATTTACACATTACTAGAACAACTATTTAAAAAATATATCTATTTGTCTATCGTTTCGTTCCGGGCTAGCCTACGGAGCAGCTGAACCATTTTTATGGATCTTTCACCAGAAGAAGAGGTTGTGGATCAAAATAATAGAGGCTACTTTATATCCCGGAATAGAACGAAAAATCACGGCTATAACGCGCGTTTACCTTCTGTCTAGATTATTAAATGTTACATATAATATGATGATTTATATTTATATATACATAGATTTTTTTCATGGGCAAAGTAAATGTAAAAGGAAAAAATAAAGAAACATATATATGTATATATATATATATATATATATATATATATATATATATATATATATATATATATATATATATATATGTATACCACCTCTATTAATTATCTGTATAGATCACTGAGGCGATATCGTAATTGATAAGGGCGGGTAGCATATGCCACTTTCAACCCTTCTCAAACAATCTATAATAGCTCTTTATTGAAATATATACTAGTAATAAGATATTTATGGTAGGACAGCTGTTTGTGTAATGATCTATTTGTTTAAAAAAAATGCTATATTTTTTTTAAAACAAAAGCTTCAAGCTTCACACAAGCATCTGGCTCTAATCTCAGAGAAAGTGAAGTTTTAATTTTTCTCTTTCTGGTAACAAGATAAAGCTCGGTCTTTGTGGAGAACGTAAGGCTTAAAATCCTCGTATCGTATGATATAAGCGCGGTGGTCGTCGGTTCAATCCTCACTTGAGGGAAATCAGTTCTACACACTGGAAGAGCAAGCGTGGATGACTCTAGATGTCTTCTTGCTGACCTGCTTTGTGGGATAAAGCGTCATAATAATTTTATAACTTCACTTCCTCAACGTTGATTTCATTCTGATTATAAAACACCACACTGAATTTTCTTTTTTTATATAATAGAAATGTATAGATAGTAATTGAAAAACACGTCAGTTGATAATTTATTAATTTAAAGTTATAGTGAACATATATGAGAACTGTTTTATTTATTTACGGCTATTTTTGAGGACATTGTGGTCCAGATCACTCCGCTCTACTAAAACAAAGCATTAAGCTGTGTCACTCAAATCGCATTGAGTCAAATTCGGAGACAAAGCGGAGAACGGAGAATCCTTACAATAGGAACTCATTACCTACCAGTCCTAAATCACTTACATTTGTTTGTTTAACCTGTAAAAGGAATAAAAGACGTAAATTTTTTTAAGTAATAAGTTTCTTTTGAACACACATTATTTTATTATACGAGTATACCATTAATTATTTCTAGAGCACAAAACCCACCCGAGTCGTATAATTGTAATTAAAATTGCCGTAAAATTTGACCCCAAAGGGTTGCCAAGGTCTTTTGTGAAGATATTACATGGACCGTACTAATTCACTTCTTAGTCCTTAAAAGTTATACCTATACTAAAGTTAATTTCACATGTTTGTTGGGTGTTTCTTTGTGAGTTTATATACATATTAGTGTATATACATATATGTATGTCTTCTTCTTCTTGGCATTAGTCCCGGCTTTTGCCAGGGTCTGCATTCCGACTAAGCCTACTCCACTTTGCACGGTCTTTAACATCCTCAGTGGACAATCTATTGGCTCTCATGTCTTGTATCACGACATCCAGCCATCGCTTATATATATATATATATATATATATATATATATATATATATATATATATATATATATATATATATATATATATATATATATATATATATATATCTACATATACCGAGGACCTTTGTGACGCATGGGCATAGCGTCTGCCTGTAAACGTGACAGTTTGTGGGTTCGATTCCCATGAGAATGAATTATTTCCGTTTTCTTTGCTCTGGCAACAAGGCAAAGCGCGGTGTTGAGTTCCACCACTAAACACGCGATGTCTCAGAAGGCAGAAAGCGGGAAAAGGCGTGTCTAAACCCTAGGTTCTCTCTGCCTACCCTGCCACGTGCGGGATACAGCGTGAAGTTAAAAATGAATAAAAAAATAAAAATAAGCATATAAAATCTAGTGTCTAACACTCCGTTATCCTCATTCCGTCTGAATTGGAAACATTGCATGCTGAATGCTTTGTTATATTTTTTTATTGTCATTGCTATTATTAAAAGCTTTATTATAATTTCAATTTATCTAAACTGACTAGATTTCTAGACGTCAAGAACTTCTAACTATATGTTATAAAGTCACCGTGACGTTTAATTATATCTCATCTAAGGTTTCACTTATTTCTACTTTAAAAAGTTAGACTATAAGACAAAAGCCTGGATAACAAGGCTACTGTTATTTGTATAACTTTATATATTGTATTATTATTATTATTATTGTATATATATATATATATATATATATATATCTATATATATATATATATATATATATATATATATATATATATATATATATATATATATATATATATATATATATATATATATATATATATATATATATATATATATATATATATATATATATATATATATATATATATATATAGATATATATAAATATAAGATATACTTTCTATTTTTTCCCCCTTTTCACATAATTTTAGACTCGAGAACTCAACACCGCGTTTTGTCTTCTTAGTAAAGCGAGAAAATGATGCAAAAATTAATGCAATTCGTTCCCACGAGTCGATCCCGAGATATATCGAACCCAAAACCATTTTGTTTACAGAAAGTCATTTAAAGAAAAAAATATGTGAAAAAAAAACATAGGAGAGAATGTATCAAGTTTCTATATAAATTTAATTAATCTACTACATATGTATAAAAAGAAGTTAACTTTAATTATCTTTTATCTTTTTTATCTATTTATTTAATTGTTAAAATCTCGAATTTTCTTTTTAAATATCGTATATATTAATAATAATATTTGTATTTATTAAGTACAATTATATTTGGAGAACAAAGTGATTCATTGCAAGAATCTTTTTTCACTGTCCGAAAGTAGGAAGGGTGGGGTATTTAAAAAGATACTTCAAAGGTCAGAGGTCCACCTAATACCAAATACCTATCAGACCCTATTAAAACCCTTCTCATCCTTAATACCACATTTGATACATATTGAATTAGTTATTTTGATTAATATGAGCGAAATATTTTCTCATTATTCGATTTACACTCTAGGATATAGAATAATTTTCGTTTCCATTTTCTGGTAACTAGACAAAGTGTTGAGTTCCGTCACTCACGGATACGGAGTGTCTTAACACTCTAGTGTTGTCCCCTCTGCCTACCCTGCCATGTACAGGATACAGCGTGAAGCTATATCTAACAAATTTAAAGCTATCACTTTATACAAAGAAACGTAAACGTTTCTTATTTAAAATTAGCCAATACTTTCAGAGATCCCAGAACAAATTTATATTATAAATTATAAAAACTGAAATAAACTTAGCATTTTGGTAAAATATTTAATGTGGTTTCCAGACAAAATTTCATATGAGATTAAGATTCAAAAGCGCCCCTTCTAAAGGATGCTGTGAAAACAAGGCAAGGGAAGGTACTTCAATATTTGCATAAATGCCTTTTGTATTTTAAAATAGTTATGTTTATTCAAAAGTTTATTAAAATGTATGAATATAAATGTATTATACTGTTTCGCCTTTATAAATGGAATAAGTGGGAGGGAATAGAGAATTGAATTGTAAAAAAAAACAGAGAAGATAGTCACTAGCCTCGAGATCGCAGCTATATATGAATGTATAGGTAGTGCAAATCAATTACTAACTCAATTAATTTTGATTAAATCTGATTAAAACGAACGTAATTCAAATTTTGGTACTAAAACCAATTCCATAAACGAGATAAATAACCTTAAAATTATCGAAATACACAGAATCAACGTCATTTTATTATAAATATTTAAAATAGCGGAGCAAAATTGTGGCAATGTGAGAGCTCTTGACTATACGAGTGCACTTGTACCTCCACTAACCAAGTGGAGAGATACTGCCCCGGATGTACTCTACCTCACAGTATATATATACATATATATACATTTATATAAGGATGTATAAATATATATAGGTCTGCGTTTTATATTTAGCAGGATAGGCAGGATAGGCAGGGTTCTTTTATACGGCAGCGAATGTTGGCCAACATTATCTCGGCACACTCGGGAGCTTCATGTCACGGAGATGAAGATGCTGATATGGATGTGTGGCGTGACGCGGTCCGACCGCATACGCAACACATTCATTCGAGGTAGTCTTGGGGTCCGTGACGTAGTGGATAAGCTACAAGAGCGTCGCCTGAGATGGTATGGCCATGTTATGCGCCGATCTGAAAACTATGTCGGAAGGAAGTGCCTTGACATGTCTGTCCCTGGAGTTAGACCACCCGGACGCCCAAGGAAGCGATGGCTGGATGTCGTGATACAAGACATGAGAGCCAATAGATTGTCCACTGAGCTGAGCTGCTCAAGACCGTGCAAAGTGGAGTAGATTAAGTAGGAAAGCAGACCCTGGCAATAGGCCGGGATAATGCAAAGTGGAAGAAGAAGATATATATATATATATATATATATATATATATATATATATATATATATATATATATATATATATATATATATATATATATATATATATATATATATATATATATATATATATATATATATATATATATATATATATATATATATATATATATATATATATATATACATGTATATAAAGTTATTTGTTCTATAAATAAAATTTAAATGTCTGTTTGTGATTTCCATATACGAGCACATGCTTTTTTGCAAATGAATATACATATTAATGTATGTACTAATTTTTACGCTACTTAAACACAAACATTTCTGTACTGTGCTTTCATTTGAAATTTCTAATGAAAGCACAGTTTCTAAACGTGATACAATTATAAAAAAAATAACAAAAATGTTACCAAAAGTCCATTTCCCAAAGGAAAAACGAATGACCCGTATCACTTTGTTGTACCTGTTCGTCTGTCAATACCATATTTCTCATAACCGCCTAGACGCTTAATTAGAGGAAGCTAATATTAAATATAGCTATCAGATCTATATTTTAATGGTCATCGTCCCTCATAATTTATGACGTATTTTCAATAAAATACACCGCGTAGACAAAAAATTAAAAAATATTTTTACTATAATATAAAAAAAAATCTATAAATAGAAATTGTACATAGAGAAATCTAAAATTTTATTGAATACACCCATTTACACCCTCGAGTAGGAATCGAACCGACTATAATATAGAGACAAGTAATGCTCTGATTTACGATATCGTCGTGATATATATAAAATTACCTCTCAAATTCACAAACACGGTGGCAAGTCTCAAAGCAGCCTTTGTAAAAAAAAGCTCGCTGAGCAATACCACCTTTGAGTCGAGCTTTTTCTGAGCTTTTATGTAATTTTTATGATTCAATCCACATTTAGTCCAAATTAAGTAGAATCTCAGTATTTTATTATTTAAATGAAAATATCATATGATTCTATGTCCTACTCTAGCAAGACAGAAAGTTGATATTATATGTAGTTTAAAGCTTGATTCTGAAAAATAAAAAAATACCTTCGAATGTTCTGTAATGTAGTTTTTTTTTTTTACAATCTTGCAATACGTACGAATTCTCATAAAAGCCTTATACTTTATGAAAATTCCTTTTCTTTAAATTAATTTTTAACATATTTTAAAAGAAATAACTTTTTGCTTCAATTTTTACATACTAATATATTTTACGCTAGCACCAGTTGATATTTTAACTAAAGATCCCAGAGCTAAGCTTACCTGACACTACACCGAAAATATCCCGGACGCCAATCTGTCTGAGATTAGTATGGCTCTTAAACAACTTAAGAGACGGAATCACTGCAGAACTTCTGAAAGCGGACGGCAGGCCGATACTTAAAGTCCTTCAGAACCTCTTTATTTCCGTAATTTTTGAAGGGAAAACGCCGAAAGCATGGAGTGAAGGTGAGGTTGTTCTGTTTTTCAAAAAGGGTGATAAAACTCTCTTAAAGAACTATAGACCAATCTCACTTTTGAGCCATGTTTACAAGTTGTTTTCAAGAGTCATCACGAATCGTCTCACCAGCAGGGTTGACGATTTCCAACCTCCCGAATAAGCCGGTTTCCGGAAAGGCTATAGCACGATAGCTCACATTCATACGCTGCGGCAAATTATATAGAAGTCCGAAGAGTATAACTTGCCACTTTGCTTGGCGTTCGTGGACTATGAGAAAGCCTTTGATTCTGCAGTCTCTCCAAAGGTGCCAAGTAGACTACAGGTACATCGAAGTGTTAAGGTATCTATACGAAAAAGCCACTATGTCGGTCCGATTACGGAACCAGAGCTCTAATCCTATCGAACTACGTGAGATAGGGGGATGTTACTTCTTCGAAACTGTTCCCTGCCGTGTTAGGGGATATTTTTGAGCTTCTGGATTGGAAAAGATGCAGCATAAATATAAACGGCGAGAACCTTACACACTTTCGTTTTGCCGATGATATAGTATTACTGGCTGAGACCATGGAAGACCTCAACAGTACTTCCCAAAGAGTAGGTAAAGAGCTCGAAGATCTCAATAGTGTTTCCCAAAGAGTAGGTCTTAAGATTAACATGGAAAATACCAAAATTATGTTAAGCAGTCATGTTGTACCTGCTCCAGTCAATATTAGAAACACTACACTCGAAGTTATTGACCACTACGTATAGTCCAGCTAGGTAAGTCGAACTTCGAGAAAGAGATCTCTCGTTGAATCCAGCTCGGATGGGCAGCATTCGGGAAGCTACAAAAAATCTTCGTATCCAAATTACCGCAATGTCTCGAGACGAAAGTCTTTGACCAGTGTGTGTTGCCAGTGATGACCTACGGAAGCGAGACGTGGCCGCTAACTATGTGTCTTATAAAAAGCGAAGGTCATGCAGCGTGCAATGGAGAGAGCAATGCTTGGTATTTCTCTACGTGATAGAATCAGAAATGATGACATCCATAGGAGAACAAAAGTTACCGACATTGCTCGAAGAATTGCGCAGCTAAAGTGGCAGTGGGCGGGACACATAGCGAGGAGAACCGATGGCCATTGGGGAGGAAAGGTTCTTGAGTGGCGCCCACGAACTGGACGACGCTCGGTGGTCAGGCCCCCTTCTAGGTGGACCGACGATTTGGTCAAGATCGCTGGAAGCCACTGGATGCGGGTAGCGTGAGACCGATCGTCATGGAGATCCTTGGGGGAGGCCTATATCCAGCAATGGGCGGAACAACGGCTGTGATGATGATGATGATATTTTACGCAAAGCAGAGCAAACCTAACCTATCTTAGTTATACACTTTCCAATTTTCATCTATTTTCGTACTATTTTCGTATATTTTAGACTTGAAATTCTTGCTTCTGTGTTTTATATTGCTCTAAATGACACAGCTCAACGATCTTCATTGTTAAAACATCTTTTTTATAGTAATTTCAATAATTTATTATGATGCCAACCGCTATTATTATAGGATCGATTTCAAAGGATCGCTTATATATAAAATAGTATTTCCTCTCTGTGATAAGACATAGTGCGGTGTTTAATTCCGCCAAGTATTAAACTATACCTTTAAAATGGACGGAAAATAGATGTTTTCCGTAACTGCTAATTTGGGTTCACACCCACTCTTTCACATGAGTGCTCAGAGATTATAACCATTTCATGTGAGGTAAAAGGGGTAAAGGGAGACCTCGGATGACCTTCGAAAACACAGTGTCTAAGATATTGGAGGGAGGACAGGTAAGAAGTATGAGGATCTCCCGGAGAGGATGTATGGACAGATTAATTACAGTGGACGAAGTGAAAGAGGTATGTAGAGACGGTTTGACGCTAGGGATAAAGCAGGAAGCTAAGTTAAGTTACTTTGCAGAAAAAAAATCGCAGGAAATGTAAGCCATAAATCGTCTGTTCTTTTGCTAGCAATATGTTTTTTTCATCAATTACAAGACATATCGAAATTATTGAAAATCATAATATATAAATTCTTCAAACTTATAATATATATGTTTGTGTGTATGTGTGTATGTAACATATGAAAATATCTAAAATATAAATACAGCCCTAAACGGGAATCGAACCCACAATAACCAAATATGATTATTTACATATCGTGTACTATGAAAAATAATCTCATTTATTTACAAAGAGACGTTGCAAGAGACGGCTTTGATATGTTTTACCTTTCACACTAATGCGTTTGTCAGTTCTATGAAAGCTTTATATATGATGTTGATATTAAGCTTTTTCTAGCAACTCAAAAGGTAATGTTTAATGTATAGCAGATTTCCATGTTTTTGCTACTTAGAACATTATCAGAAAATGGGACTGGAGTTCAGTTCCTGGTCGCTGAATGTTTAATTTTAATAATAAAATTATTTTCTTTAACTAGGCAATTTACGGTGTTAAATACCGTTATCCGCGTTTGGGCGATGTTGATATTTCAATTAGGGAATTAGTCATGGAAGTGATTTTAACAAAACCGGAGTCCCCGCGCGTCACGTTTGAACTTGTCTGTTTACGCTGAACCTTTTTTAGCCTGCGATTAAAAAATCTCATATCAATTATCAATTACCTTTATTTCCCTGCTCTTGCCACAAAGCCTCTTTCAACATGCTAAGTAACAAAATGGATTTGCTCGAGAACCGTGTGTTTTAACACTAGAGATTTTCTGCCTATCTTGCTATAGAGTATAAAGGAGGTGCGTGAAATAAAAAAAAATATTAATTATTAATATTAAATTAATTAAAAATTATTAATATTAATTTAGTTTAGTTGCATCCCACCACATGAATATCTCAAATTTGGATGAGACATGTACAAAATTATTCTTCTCTTCTTCATTTTCTTTAGCTATTGAGAAGGTGTCTCTCTAGGTCGATCTAATCGCATATACCATCAAAGAAATCCTTATTATTTTTATCCATAGAGATAAGCCACTTCCTACTGATAATTATGGATTTTATATACTAATACTAATATGCTAATAATATTTGCAGAAGACCTTCCTTAAAAAGTTCTATTCCAAGTAAGCCCACCATTAGTACGGTCGTACTTAACGAGATAAATTATTAAGACAATTTGTCATACAATTGAGTATAATTAGGCAGCAATGTCGGTTATTAGGTTAATGTAGAGTAATAATTAATACAGAGAGTGGAAAGCATTTATTTTATTCTTAGACCGAATTTCAGCTTTTTACCGAATTAATCGCGTTTACTTTGAAATTGAAACTTTTCTTTAAAATTGGACATTTTGCATTAGTCTAAGGTCACGGATAGACAGGTGGCATTCGTCAGTCATTTGATAAAATTTATAAATTATACCGCCAACGTTCTCTGAGTTGCCTCACCTTCTGCCCTGGATTCCTATAAAATGAGCTGACTGTCTTACAATCTTGTGGGATGGACTAAAAAGTCTTCTAAGTTATTAGGAATGGATCCTAGATGGTAGAAAGATTCGTTGCGTACGAATTGTATTTTGTAGCTTAGTTTTCAACGAAAATTCCAAATTTTTTCGTAATTGTAAATACTCTATAAATGCTTCTCTACACTAAGTGCGTTGTTTGCTGCTGGTATAAAATACGAATAAAAAATGCATCACATAGACTCAATATACCTACATTCCATTGAAAGTGTTATTCAAACCAAACCAGAGTAGACAGAGAGTTTAGTGTCAAAACAATTCATTCTCCGCTTTCCGTCTGAATTCGAGATGCTGTGTAAACTATATATTAACTCAACGCTCAATTACAATAATTAATTCACCTGAGTGGTAATGGAACTCATAACCATGTCACACTTTACAGTCGGATGGCCTTAGTTGTCTTCTATGAAAGCGAAAGTAACCGTAGCGTTTTTTTCGGTTGCAAGGTTAATTTTGCCTTGACAGCAACACCGGTTGGAGAGGGAAGAGGGAATTCTGGTTCTAAAAAATAGAAAGCACAACATGGCTGCTTGAGAACCTTCTCAAGGGGAGGGTCTCTAATGGTTAAACCAAGTCTGGTATAAATTTTACCTCGCGTGGGAATCAAACAACAACCTCCAAAGTGTCGTCATAACCCGAAATAACTGAAGCCGATTTCTATCTAAAGAATATTACAATAAGTTCGAAATATATAAGAAAAAAAAGAGTATAAAAGAAAAAAAAAGCTTTTGTGCTATACCACTCTGCTATTTTTAGCCGAATACAAAACATAACATGTCTTTATAAATCTTTCAAAGCTTCGTTCGCAAAAGAGAAAAAAATATTTTGATTTAGGCATTGCCTTTTAGACGCGGTCTGTCTTTTAGAACTGTCTGAGATAAATAATTAATTAACTGCAGTATAAATATTTTGTTTTTAAATTTTGCAAGCATCGTGATGCAGAGAAACAGCTATCACTGAACATGCTTTAAAATTGAACAGGAAAAGGAGGGCGAAGTGTCGTAACACTAAAGTTATTACCCTACTCCCCTATATTAGAAATACAAAGTGAAGCTAGAGAGTATTTTTTTTTAAATGTTATTTTGTAGGAGTTCCATTGGTACTGCATATTTTAGAGGCTGGAACGTTACAAATTCTCAATTGGTTTTAAGCGAACCAAGCCAATTAGCGATTAAAAAGCGAGTTTTATTACATCATTGTTAGCCTGTTGTATGTACTTGTTACTTTATTGTTTAATAAAACTAATATAAAATTTAAAAAAAAGGTTATATTTTCCTTTAAAATTATTAAAAATCTAATAGCTTTTCAGAAAACATTTTTTTTGATGTAAGCGAATATAAAAATTGGCCCAAAAAAATCGAGAATGTGACAGTTTATGCAATTTAATATTTTAACTTGAACAAAGCACGGTGGGCGGACAAATCCATATCAATATACAAGCTACGTTGAAATTAAAATAATTTATTCTATACTAGTAGGTAAAGGTAGGTCAACGTCAACCTACCTAAGACTGTCAGGCAGATGCTACCCCAAGGCGCCATAATCGTCTTAAAAAAAAGAAGATTTAATTAATAAATATTAAAATTTATACGATAAATCTATAAAGAAGTTATAGATAGCGTAAAGGACATCTTACTAACCTTTAAAAGGTTTAACCAAATATTTTTCCTATAAAGACTTATCCTGAGTGAGGGTCTAAAGGAGCTAAAAGCTGAAAGGAGATATAAGCTTCCTGAACTTTTCTACGACTGAATAAATATTTTTATATTAAAAAGCTCTACTTTATGGTATTTATTTTTGTAATCGCTATGAAATGAAATATCAATTCGTTTTTTTTTCCGTATTTTACCTTGTTCTCTATTCTACGCTCTTCTGTGAGTTTATTAAAAAAAAATAATTTAACTTTAATAATAAAATAATTGTTTTTTTTTGGATAAATAAATGTAAATATAATATAAAGTGCATTTTTTAAATAAATATATTAAACAAAACTTCATACTATTTTTTTTTTCAAATAACTAAATATTTAAAAAGCTTATTAATATTCTTATTATTTATTATGACATTATTAAAATTATAATAATCGTTCCAGATCTAGAATCATGATTGATCCGAGCTCATCCGAAGAAGACAGCGAGGATGAACACAAGAAGCAGCCCGCGAAGTTACCAGGTATAGCAAGTATTTCATTTATTAATTATTAAATCAAAAATAAGAAAAAAAAACGTTTTTACGTTTTATATATTACGCCTCAGTAGTCGCTCTTGATAGAGAAATAAAAATAGATTCTATACTATAGGACTGTGAACGCCATTGTTGTGAGTTCGATTCCCACTCGGGGAGAATGAATTATTGCATTCCATCGCTCTAGTATACTTTCAACTTGCAAATGTATCAAAAATAGAGCGGAAAGTCTGGAACAGAGTGTTTTAACACTAAATTCCATCTCTACTCTTTTTGTGGAGCATGAAGTAGTTGTAGTCTAGGCCAAGGTAAGATCAATATAAAAAAAATCGTTCTATTCGGCCTTAAGCCCACAACAACAAAGTGAATTCACAAGAAAACTTTTAATTTCGAATATATTTAAAACAAATATCGATAAAAACATACTCTAAAAACTTTTAACAGACCGCATAAATTCAATATGCAAATGAAAAGCTTTTCAACTGCAATCGGCTCTCAATATCCTGAAACGCTGGTGTCGTTCCCAATATTACCATTTGGCATAACTTTCTAGAGGCTTTATTTGCATGGACAGACCGAATTGTATGTTTGTGTGTATATTTTTGAATGATATATATTTAAGAATATGAGGTCGTTGCAGCGCAGCGGCACAGCGTCTGGCTGAACTACTGCTTATGGGTTCAAGTCCCATTTGGGGAAAAAATCATTTTCACTTCTTCGCTCTGGTAACAAGACAATGTGCGGCGTTAGGTTACACAGCATGTAACGTCTCAAAAGACAATAGGCGGAGAACGGAGTGTTTTAACACTAAGTTCTCTCTGCCTACCCTGCTATATATACTTGTAAAGCTATTAAAATGTATTATACTGTTAAATTAATACTTAAATATTAATATTTTTTATATTTGACTACATAGTGGACATTTAAAAACATCACTTGAACTAGTGTAATAGTTGACCTCGTTATTGAATTATATGAAATAAAAGAACATCATGCTGGTGCCGTCCATAGGAAGACATAGCTGGAATACATAAATATATAAAGAGAGATCGACTAATTCACATGTTAATGGAAAAAAAATTACAAACAGATCCTATAGAAATGGACAAGGATATCCAAACCATTGAATAGATTTAAAGTATTGTTTACAGAAAGAACTCAATCGTTTTGTATACAAATTGTCAAATTTGGTAAAACGATATCATCGATATGGTACCATCGACGGTATGGCACCACTACTGTCTATTAATATCTACGATATTCCAACTACAAAAAATCCTTGTCTCTAATAAGAAAAATGTCGATAGCCTACAAAGTTTGACTTATTTTTTCTTTATCTTTTTTGAGTCAACAATTCTTAGTCGAGCTCATTTGTCATACTTAATTACCATATTACTCATATAGGTTCCAAGATAATGTCACGAGTAGGTATATGATAAGCTTATTATGCTTTATGTTAGATATGTATTAATTTAGATATAGGATGTTCAGGTAATAGGGTTAAATTTGAATTTGATATCATTTTGGACTGTGGTGATTGGCAGCCATCAGCCTTTTTCGTGTTTTTTTAATAACCGTCCCTTAGACTGATCGCTTTCTTTCAGTGAATATTTTTTTATATCCTACATAGATGAGATGATAAATGAGCCACGTATCTAAATGATAAGATGTTATTAAAAAAAGGGGAATTCCCGCAAAAAACCCACAGAATAAATTGATAATATTTTATCTCAAATAGGCTCTCTCCGAAATGACATCCTCAGGCACATAAATCACAGTACGTAGGCACCCTTACTAAGTAAAATAACCTTGTGCAAAACAGAATCTATGCGCAAATTACCGATTCAAGTACTTGTGCTAATCTACTAGGACTTGTCCATTGCATGTTGTATATCACTTGTATATTGCGGGCTTCGTTCTTATATAATACAGTTATATAATACATTTAATCTATAAGTCTACTAAATTGTCAAAATTCTTTGTTCTATTTTCTGTACATTTACATGATATTTCTGGAACTGCTGGCGGAACCCAACACCGCGTTTAGGCAGCACATCACCACACAAGGGCAATATCTAAAAGCTTAGTAAAAATATTCATAATATAATCATTATGTAATTAATTAATTGTGTTTTGTAATAGAATGCCACTGATATTCTTGCTATTCCAAGCTTATATATTAATTTAATTTATTATATTCATATATCTAATAAATCAGTGTGTTTGTAAGAGCGGCGTTGAGTTCCGCCACTCAATACGCAATGTCTCAAATTGGGGCATAAATTGGAATGGAGTATATAATTAATTTATTTATAATTAATTATTATATTAATAAATCTCTGGGAATATATGCTCATTTAGATACATTACCAAACCAAACAAATACTATAAGTAAAGACATCAACTCGGTCCTGATTTGAATTCACTATTTTACAAATATCTCCTTTAAAATATATTTAACCTAAACATAATATATTAAATTTGCTCTAAAATACTTGCTCACATTGCGGTCGTCATAGCGAAAAATGAACGTGCGCCTCTTGGATACTGCCCAAGAGCTCCAGCCAATGAAGTCATACAGTTCCTATTGAGCTACGTCGATATTCTTAGTCGCTTGCTACATCTTATTTTTGCTATGGATATTTCTATATTTAACCCAATTTTCGCAGCAGTAAATTCTCCGTCAAACACCAATTTGGACTATCAGCAAATAAAATAGATATTAAGAAGATCTTAAAACAAAATAATTAAGTAATAAAAGTATATTGCACATAAAATGGTCTAGCCTTACGTAAGTTGAGCTCTCTCAATCAAAGAAACGTATTGAGAAACGGGTCAACTTTTAATGGATTTGATACAAATTAGTTCACTTCAGCTAATAATGGCTTGTCCTTGACATGAGTCGTTTTGTCGTAGATTTGGAACATCATTGCCATTTACATATAAGTACTTGGTTTCACTTTCATAGAAATTTTCGTTTTCGGGTCACAAAAATTTTTAAATTTTAATTTTTAATGTGAATGAACCATCTAGTTATATTATATTTAATGAAAACATAAACAACAACAAATTTAGCGCAGCGGGATTTGAACCCTTGTCTCAGAAAACCGTCCAAGCGCTCTGACCACTAAGCCATGCGTTCTTCCTTACTCTTGACTTTGTTTGTTGCCTTTTTTAATATATTGCCTTAATCTTATTATGATTTTGTAAAAAAATTAAATTTTAAGGTTCCGTGCAATGTTCAGTCAATAGGTTCCATATATTGATGTCAATGTTCAGATTTTACCACCTCTTTAAACTGCCGTTCAAGGTATTTGCAAATATCCCTATTTTTTCATCTCTGTAGGAAATAGCGCCTCTTATATTTCGTTACATTATATTATTTACCGAATACCGGATTGTCGGGTGAACCGCCAAAATTACAGCTTAGTGTATCTCGGTAGTGCGACGACAATGTGTGATTTGATGTCGAGTAGAGCGCTCTTGATGGTCTTAATTCGGATAATATCGGTTAGGGTTATTCCTGATAAATACCGCTTTCTCCACTTTTGAATGGATCAGG
Organism: Dione juno; assembly: GCA_037127375.1. NCBI lineage: Eukaryota > Metazoa > Arthropoda > Insecta > Lepidoptera > Nymphalidae > Dione > Dione juno. The sequence goes on along the minus strand of JAXRJS010000083.1, from coordinate 3,733,793 downwards.
TATGGAATAATAATGATCAGGTGGAAGAAACTGCGTATCATGGTCTTTTCAGTAAGCCTGCTGTTTGTTGGACATCTATAGGATTTTTGTAGCTCTTTATGGATGATCGTCACTTTGGAAGAGAGAAAATTTATCCGTCAATAAAGGCCAGTAGTTAGTTACTTCTATGACTTAGGGGTGTGAGATACATTAACAAAAAAATCATAGAGAATTCTTGCTTTATTTTTTATGTTTGAGAAAAAGGGACAGATTGGCAGAAGGTCTACTTGATGATAGCCTTCGTCTATGAACATCCTATAACTATTGTGGGTGGGTAAGATATCTGTAAATTCGATGTTTTAAGACCCTCAAAGTATAGCGCTTAGACTGAGACTGCCTGCCATTACTTTTATGATGATGTAATAGGTAAAAATTTTAATATTACATTATATAGCTTCACGACTTATTCCTTATGAGGTATTTAGAAAGGATGGAGTGACAAACGCTGCAGTCCCTCTTTCGCTACTTCTTTCGCCTCGTCCACTGTTATTAACCTATTCATGGGGATATTCATTCCTTATTCATTCCTGGGGATCCTCGTGTTTTTATGTAACCTTCGTCCAGTACCTTCGACACTGTGTTTTCAAAGGTCAAACCGACCTTGAAAACCCCTAAAGCTCGCTTGATGGAGCTGAGGATACCTGCGCATACGCCACTAATAAGAATATTCTTGTTATCATCTAGCTTGAAGTGAACTCAAAGCAGTAGCGGGTTGATAGCCTTGTACTGTACCACTGCACTAACCAATTGAGAGAAAAATAACACACCTACACCTGGAAACCATCGTTCGCGGCGCAGCCCAGCCGGCAGGCCCAGAGATCAACCCATTCGCCGGGCAACCGCCCCGACGGTCAAATCTCTCTCATCCATCTAATAGTTAATTAATTTGCCATTCCATCCCTCAACATTCTATGCAACTATTTGTAGCTCCGTTCTCCACGTCCCGCTGTTCCGGAGATGGTGTGGTGGAGGCGCTGCTGAAGGTCCCCAATGCCTCATTTGTCGCTACTTCTCACAGTAGCGGGGTTGCACTAGTGCGCATCGCCTTGGTGGGACGCCCTAGCATTGAACATGTGGTAGATGGAATGTTGCAGCCTTAAGTAGGGCTGGCAGGGATCGCTACGAGCAAGCCTTCCATCTTCGACCCTTTTAATATGAAAGTTGAAAAATGGTTAGACAAAATGGACTGACTTTGAACACAAAATAAGAGAAACGTGATTTAGGTTCTTCTTCTTCTCTTTATGTATGGCGTTTCGAGCGTGCCAGTGGAGCACAATTCACTTCGCCAATGTCACGTTGAATGGAGAACACACAAAGGGGAGTGTACGGTAAAAAAAGGTAATATTACACTATTGAAGAATGCATGTTTAAAAGAGATCCAGTTTTTAATCTTTCATCTATAACAAAATTAACAGATATCTACAACATGTACAGACAACATATTGTAATTTACTATGTCACTATGCTATTAACTAAATGTCTTAAACCTACCCCGCTAGAAGGATCTAATTGTAGTTTTAATATAAATAAAATTATTTTAATAACAATTCAACTTGAATGATCTGAAAAAATGTAATACAGCAAAAAATAAAATACTCAGCCAGTAACAACCTTCGAAACAGAAAAAAATGCCACAAAAGAGCTATTATACCAACAATTTAATAAATAAAAGGGCCACGTTCTCAAATGTATTTACGTAATATAATATAATGTAGATTCTGTTTCAGGAGAATCAATTTGTTTCCTAATGTAAAATGGGACATTCAATTGAGATAAGCTTCTGGTAAAGCCACGCCTAAGCAATTGTGTTTTATAAGGAAGCTTTAGTTATATTAGTATTCTCTTTTTTTTCTCATACTGAATAGTAATCTTTTTCTCCATTTCCATCTAACAACAGTTAAAATATAAATAATATTTACAAATAGGACTTAGCAACTGCTCGCATCGCGTGACAACTTCCGGTCGCGTCCATCCATTCGTGATCCATCATACATCATCCGCTATTCATCATCCATTCATGATGCCTTGGTCTACTTGGCCCGTTAATGTATTTATAGCAACTATCACAGTACTTCGTTTCAGACGTTTTTTTGCGTTTCTCACTACTATTTCAATGAATTGTGAACTAACGGAGATTACGTCACAAGAGAAAGATTTCTTAACTATTAAAATAGCTTTTAAGTTCAAGTATATAAGTTTTAAGTCACTTTAAATAATTATAGACTCTATACATGAACTACTATTATATATAAATATATATATAATTACCGTCGTGGCGCAGTGGGGCGACGTCAGACTGTAAACGAGATAGTTATGGGTTCAGAGCCCCAACAAGGGACAATTTATTCAATTATTCGCTACTAGATTCTCTATGCCCACTCCACTATATGATACACAGTATAAAGAGAAAAGTGAAAAAATATATTAAATTGAAACATTTAATTTAATTTTAATTTGAATTGTAAAGGTTTTTTCACACACACACACACACACACACACACCACACACACACACACACACACACACACACACACACACAAACACATAATTTTTAACCTAATAATAATTAAAAGTGAAATTTGCACAAAAGGTCGAGAATGGCTTAAGGGTAAATTGTATTGTCTAAATATTTTAAGTTTTGATGCTCTACATAAATTATAGTTTTAAATATGCAACAAATATATAATATAACGCAAATTATTATTCTGTAACATATTTAGTATATATTGTATATTTACATATATGTGCTGTAGTATATCTGCATATGTGTAAATTTTAAATGTATACATAATGTATGGAAGAAGAAGAAGAAGAAGACATAATGTATGGAAGTATTTATTAAAATTTGAATATTTTTACTACTGTACCAAAACTTATATGATACTTGTCTACAGTGGTACCGCCGGGAGGTCTGGCCGGAGGACGACCGTCAGTAAGAGGCAAGCCTGAGCTTCCCAGAGGCTCGACAGCGGGTTTACCAGGTAAAGTATTTTTATTATATATATATATATATATATATATATATATATATATATATATATATATATATATATATATATATATATATATATATATATATATATATATATATATATATATATAAATATTAGAAGCCTTAATTATAAAAATACTTCAGTTTCAATATAAATTTTATATAAGTAGAATATCCTAGTAAAGAGGATTGCTCGAGCTAATTAAGGTAATCCCATCACGTACAATTTTATATAGAACTTATAATTAGAGCTAGTTTTCAATTTCACAACGATTAAAACGTATAGCTTAAATTGAGCTATTTTAATTGACTTTTTTAATGAAGTGCGGGTAAGCCCGTAACTAATATTATAATACATTAATAATCTTCTTATTTCATTAACACATTAATAATGTTCTTAATTCATTAAACTTGTTAGAACCTAATATCAAGACTCGTTCTCCACTTTACGTCTGAATTCGAGAAATTGCGTGAATTTAATCTTATCTTCGAATGGGAATCGAATATATTATCATAATTTTGTACGCAAACGCTATGTCATTGCACCAGGGGAGTCCCCACTTCAATTATACTAATCAAAAACAAATTAATAAATTAATAACTTCCTTGTGTAATTTGGTAATATAATTTCAAATTCGAATCCCACATAATCGAGGAAAACAAAAGTAATATAACTAATAAAAAATATATTAGTATAATATATTAATTATTAGTACGTACATATAAAGTCCGAAAACCTTTCTTCGTAACCATAGCAACTTTGTACCATTTGCTCTGCTGGTGTATGGAAATACGATCGTCTAACTCTACAATAACTATTTGAGCTTTTGGTTTATTCAATAGCTTTTACTCAATTCAATTCATGTACACGTGATTAGATAGAATATGTATATTAGATATTGCTATGCTCTTATTTAGTGATGTAATGGAATAACGTCTAAATGTAAATGCGATGGTTATAGGTTCAATTCCCACTGGGGGAAATTGACATATTGGATGAAGAAAGAAAGGTATAAAGACATATTGGGTGAAGAAAGATAGCAAAGAAAATGATAAGAATAGAGTAGTTGTGTAGTAGTAGAGACCTTGATTGACCTTGGAGAACATAGTATCGATGACACTGAAGGAAGGTCGTTCAAGAACCATGAGAACCGCAGAGGGCACATATGACGGCATTTCTGAAGAGGTTGATGATTACCATGATACCGTAGCGCTAGGCACTCCGTCCTCCCTGATTTCCTAGCTAGATAAAATAGATAAAAAAAATACGATTTGCTTACAAGAAAGTGTATTAAAAATTACTTTATAAGAAGAAAATTTAAACATTAAATTAAATATTATAATTAAATATTATAAATTTATTATAATTGCAATTCTAAGAGGGACGTGAGTATAAATTGATGACATCAAATAAGGAATAGTTTGTAGAACAAATACGATTCTGATAAATCGCCGCGTTGAGTTCCGCACGCAGTAATGCGGTCGGAAACTGGAGGACAGCCCACACGTAATAAAACAAGGAAAAAAAACAACAAAAGAAAATCAAAAAGCTCATCATTTCAAATTTAATGATATAAACTTCTTTATTCTTTCATAAAAAAAAACTTTTGACATTTTACATTACGAATTTAATAATGAAAAGTGTCGACACCATGCGCTTTGAAAATGCTGGCCATTTTCCAAAGTCTTGTTAAAAGTTTATAATAAGTTTGTTATTTCGATTTCATAAATCTTATTTTCTTAATTGATATGAATATTGTACATTTTGAGTCATTCCCAAAATTATTCTATGAGATATTTGTTTTTATTTATTAATTTAGATTTACGCTATATAGGTTTTTGCTGAAGGTAAAGCAGAGGGAACTTAGTGTCTAGACACTCCATTCTTCAATTTACTTTAGGTACGCGACCTTACGCTTCATTGAACAAAAATATTAATAATATTTGAGGATTAAAAAATTACTTACTTCAGTTGTTTAATTTATATTTTGTTAATAATGCCTTCATACCGCACTTCAGCGTCTGCTTGTAGTCACGATGGTTGTATATTTGATTCCCGCTCGGGGGAATGACTTGTTTACTTTCGTAAGTTAAAGAGCGACGTTAATTCCGTATTCCAAAAAAATCTCTGCATATTATATGTGAAGTAGGAGACTTGGAAAAGTAAAAAAGCTTTTTCATAAAAAATTATTGAATTAGGTAGTCTTATTAAAGCTCAGCATCGAGCTTTGTCATTTGAAAACAATCGATAGTAGTTCGAAAGCATAATATACAGACTAGCTTTTAATAAAACTCAAAGGGAAAGCTGCATTCGTTTCCATTTCACATATAACGCTTCCATTCACAATTTAAACGAGATTGCTTCTACGATGATTCTCGAAATTGCCTAATAGCTTACTAGAAACGTATTCGTATGGTTTTTTGTTTCATATATAGTAGGTTAATTAACTAATATTAGATATTCACTCACGGTATTGCCAGCTTGGTTTCGATAACGGTACAAAAGTAATTTATGATTTCCATAATTCAACAAACATTTTATAAATTACTTATAGTAATATAATTTTAGTATAGTTTCTATCTATGAAAAACATACATATACATACATACATACATACAAACTTTATTAATTTCTTTTATGGTAGCATTTACACATTTTAAGGTTTCCATATTTCAAAAGGAAACAATGGAATTCTTACAAGATTATGTGTTGTCCGTCTGTCTGTCGGTTTCTCTGTCAAGATAATTTTTTTTCAAAATTGCGTGAAGGTATCTTGATACCTCCATACAATTTTGAAAAAAATTATCCATGAAACTCTTTTTTTCAAAAAATTATCCATCAACTCCATGAAAATAATATCAATAAATCCATGTCGATAGTTTCTTGGAGGAGCTTTCTTAAAGCTTCTGAAAAAATCAAACTTCTAAGTCAACGCAATCAAATGAGAAAAGCGTCTATGCGTCATTTTTCGAATTATCAAATTTGGCAATAAGTTAAAATTTGGAAATTTATAGGTGCATCACAGAAAAAACACTACAAAATTATATATGTATATATGTAGTTCATTTCATACAAAATGAGTGCATACAGCTGACAATTTATGTTTGTCAATTTTAAAGTTGTATTTTCCGTTGGTGTTAAATTGACACGGAACCCTCAATGCACGCGTACGACTCGCACTTGACCGATATTTTTTTCTTAGTATCCTTTTACGCTCTACAATATACCTTCTTACAGTAATCATTTTCTAATACAAACAGCTAAATACATGTTAACTATATTACTCATATCATAGCCTCGCTTTTTTTTTAATATTATTTTTCTATAAACATATATATTAAACAGAGTCTGATTGTACACGACGGTTGCAGGTTCGATGCTCGATGAAGATTTTAATTTTTTCGCTCTTATTCGCTCGCTATTTTCAATTATAACGAAATTAGGCTTATAGTTGAAATCGTAGTTTAACACTAAGTTAGCTTAGATACAGTACCTTACTATATGCAAGCAATCGTGAAGCTGAAAATAATAATTATTTCAAAAGGTTATCAAGATATCATCGCACTCAAGCCTTACGCTACTTAACTTACACGTGTCGTTAATCTAGATATTTGTATTTGGTACAAACAGGACTATTATACGTAATAGCCGTAATAGTTAATAGTAGTAATATATATTAAATTACTTTGTTCGTTGATGTGCTTAATATTGCTACAGAGGACTGAATCGTTCTGGTATAGAGTACGTTGTTAAGTTTCGTTATTCCCAGTGTAATTATGTCTTGAAATTGGTCGGAGAAGTGTCTAGACACTAGGTGTTATATGCGAGATATGGTGTGAAGCTTAAAAAATTTAAAGCTTTTTAAATTTGCCGTACCGTGCCTCTCTGGCCATTTAAGTCGTAGATTTCTATCCCATTTTTATCTATCTTAAATTCAAATAATGACTCACTCACTCTCTAGGAGAGCGGCGTTAAATTACGCCATTCTATTAATGATAGCTTATCGTAGGCTATCTTTGTCCAGTCATGCAGGATACAAGTCATGAAGCATTACCAAACAATCCTATATATCCAACTATCAATACTTCTACTAAACTAAAAATAACTAAGTAAACTAATATATAAATCATTCACTTAGGAGCAAGTCCTTTGACGACAGCGCCTCTCGCCGCCCCTCTTCACCCGGCGACCCGACAGCGGGAGGCGGCCGCCCTAGCACCACCCCAGTAAGTATATGGAAATACCTATGGCTCATTTAAATGTTGAAAAATGTTTGTTTTTTTTTGAGAGAATATCGGTAAATATCAGGTTTATTTTAAATACTAATTCATTGAATCTTTTTAAGGATTTTTTAAATTGGTTTTTAAAGTATTAATATATATATATATATGTATATATATATATATATATATATATATATATATATATATATATATATATATATATATATATATATATATATATATATATATATATATATATATATATATTTTATCGGCGTAGCTCGATAAGAACGTATTGTTTTATTGGCGACGAGAACTTGGACGGTACATAAAATTTATAAAAAAAATTAATAGTTGATTCTCCGTACGATTCTCCGGAAATATTGGCTTAAGCAAATACCAATTCTGTATTTGTGTACTGATCTTTGTGAAATCGAACCTGCAGCCACTGAGAGTATAGCCAGAGCCAGCCATACCTCCCACTTGCGCAATGATGGCGTCCATAAATATAAATATTCGCAAACGAAATTTCCAGAGCAGAAATTATAAAACTTTTTCAACATTTAAATGAGCTTTCAAATTTTCTAAATATTTCTATATAAAATATTAGCTCATGACCATTTCGTTTCATGAAACATTATTGGCTTGAGCTCGAGTTATAGAAGTAGTGTTGTAGACTAAGGTTAACGTGAGCGGGTTCAAGTCCCGATTGAAGTAAATATTAGAAATGCTTTTGTAGCCTAACATGTTATTTATTATATAAAAGTAATATAATATTAGTTGTAAAATTCTATAATATTTAAAGTGTCTTTTACTAGCTATAAGATAATTATTGTCAATTTTATATTGAAAACATCAACTGTTAAATTTCTTGCCTGTCGTTTTCAGAACTTCTTTCTAAGCCGGCTTTACTTTCGAATAAAGAACATTTATTTAAATTTGATTAGAAGAGATGACCTTGTCCAAGATTCATTGGTTCGAATCCCAAGATGTGTACACTGTTGAATATATATATATATATATATATATATATATATATATATATATATATATATATATATATATATATATATATATATATATATATATATATATATATATAAAATATCTATATATATATATACATATATATATATATATATATATATATATATATATATATATATATATATATATATATATATATATATATATATATATATATATATATATATATATATATATATATATATATAGTATTTTAGGTATAGCTTTGTAGTTCTAGTATCATAACATAACCATACGTTTACATACACTGATAACCGCTATACAAGGAATATAATTTGAATTATGAAAAAGTTTAATTATCAATATTATCAGATAATAGCGAATTAAAAAGACATAAATATCAGTATGTGTACACAAAAAAAATCACTTACATTGATGACTTAATGCTATAGAGCGTTTAGATCGTTCTTGCGCAGGACGTCTACGGGCAGCGCGAGTTCCGGGGAAGCCCCGGCGCCTTCGCCCAGCCCCTCTGGCACCAGTCACTCTGATAAGGATCAAGACCCTCAGGTAAATAATTGCTTTTTTATATGATATCATATAAAACGGGGAAATCTACTGGTGTACGTTGTTTCATGATACATATATATTTTTTTTATAAAAGCATTCGTAACAGCGGCACTGCTTCTGACTGTAAGCGCGACGTTTGTGGGTTCGATTCCCACTCAGAATAATAAAGTACATACTTTAATTTTCTTGTTCTGGTATATAAAAGTGAGGATTTATAGTGTAAACAACGCAAAGTGTGTTCCGCCGGTGAGTTCCGCCATTTACCATGACTAAATAAATTGAACTTTTACCACTCTGGTAAGGTTAATTGGAGCGTTAACGACCAGTCAATACGCAATGTATAGAATTTGGGCGGAAAGAGGAGAGCGGAGAATATTGACGCATTACAATCAATATGCCAACGCCTTATGCTTATTGCTATTATGTATATATGTACTTAAACAAAAAAGCTGTCATAGCGCAATGATAGCCTCTGATTGTAAACGTGGCTGTCGTGGGTTCGATCTTGCTAGCGAGAAAGAATTATTTAATTTCTTCGCTCTGATAGCAACACAGCGCGACGTTCATTTCCGAAAATTAAACAAAAAACGGTGTACATAGTGTCTTAACACTACATCCGTTCTGCCTTACTGTAGATGGGAATCTACACCTACAAAAAATCGGGACGTAGCGTGAGTTATCTCTAGATGATCTCTCGCAAAAAATCCAGAAAATGCCTTAAATATTCACTATTTAAAAATATAGAGCATTAAACATAGTAAACTAATTACTTTTTTTTAATATAAAACAAAATATTAAAGCAGCCTTGTTGCCCATGAATTATTTGAAATATTAAATACGTTTTATAGAGACGATATTCCATTTACTATTATTTAATATAAAGCTTTGAACAAATTGAGGTATAAAATAAATATTAGCTACATAATTGACTAAAAAGGACTGGCGTGAGGTTATGTTTGTAGAGCCTTTACTTGTGTGAGAGTGTGTTAGTTGAACACGCAACTGAAATGTTTTAAAAATGTTTGTAACAGAGATATATAAGAAAGAATATCGGTCAAGTGCGAATAGTAATCGCGCACCGATGGTCCTGCACCTATTTCATGATTGTAGGTATTCCGCTGACGACATATATATATATATATATATATATATATATATATATATATATATATATATATATATATATATATATATATATATATATATATATATATATATATATATATATATATATATATATATATATATATATATATATATATATATAAATTATTTTTTATATGTATATGTTATATATAGTATTATTTTTTATATATATATTTTTATATATATATATATATATATATATATATATATATATATATATATATATATATATATATATATATATATAAATTATTTTTAAATTTTTTTATCTATCATGGTGTATGAGATACAGCCTGGTGACGGACGAATAGACAGACAGCGAAGGCTTAGTGGTAGGGTCCTGTTTTTAACTTTTAATTATCCTTAAAAGGTTTCAAAATTAATTAACAAGTTTTTGTACTTTTTTAGAAAAGATATAAAAATTTAAATAAAACATAAAAAATTCTCTTGGAAACCGTCCAAGCGCTCTGACTGCTAAGCCTACTGCTTGCTACAATTTATTTAAATTACTAGCATCTCTATAGGGAGATTTACAAGCTTCCGTTACCCTTAGTATATTTATATGTATTTTTTTCTTATTTATAGTAAGCCTTTAAACAAATCAACGTATATTTTGATATATACATTGAAAGGCAAATTAAAATATGGCTCTAACTCATATTAAAATTAAAAAATTAAAAATATTTATTTCAGTATCAACATTTTCTTTAACATGCGAAGTAATGAGACCAACCCAGTAAGTTACTAGTATAGCACTAGTACATACATACATACTACTACTAGTACATACTACATATTCACGTATTGCGTGTCTGCTATTTTATATAAGCAATACTGAAAGATTATTTACATAAGAAACTCTTTAACCGGATTCATCGCGTGTATTTTAGAATTCAACCATACATTTTATAAATTTGACGTTTTGAGCACGGCAGTATTGCGTAGTCATAGGAGACCAAACACACGCTATCAAAGAGATTGATCCCGCATTCTCGTATAGAGTAGCAGAGTAAGGCAGAGGGAACCTAGTTTCGAGGAATAGGAGAATTATAATTTTTTTTCGAATGAGAATTGAACCCGCAACCGTTGTGTGTACAATTAGTCACTGAGACGCTACGCCATAGCGGCCGACAGTCGGTTAAAGAATTTTAGTTTGACAAAGTCCAACAAAGCAGTATTCAATATATCCATATTTTTTGGTGATTACAGCAAAAGGTATATCTATATCCGATTTATAGTAGCGTAGAGTTGTTTGTAGAGCTTTATAGTAGCGTAGAGCTGTTGGAAGAGCTTTTAAAGGACTACCAAGAGACTCGCCAAAGATTAACCGGATATGTTGATATTCATCTTATTTCATTAGGTTTTGTAGAAATATATACTTATTCTTCTCGTTTCTGTTGGAATTTCAGATTTCTGAAATTCTAAAACGAACGAACGAAGGGCAACACACTTACATTTTGGATTTTAAATTTTATTAAATGCCCACCCAAATAAAATTACGGGCTGTAGCTTGTAAAATATATAAATTGTCTCCCTCTCTCTCTAGTACCTTAAAATGATATATAATTTAATATGTCACACACAGTATATAAATAATGTTGATGGTAACATGCACTTAGCGACCGAATTGAATCGTGGTTATCAATTAAGCCAATTGCCTTCGAAATCTCGAGCGATGACCGAAATAACTGCGTTGTTTGCATTTTTGATACCAAATATATGAAGGAGAAACGAAAATCACAGATTCAAAAGTTATATATATATATATATATATATATATATATATATATATATATATATATATATATATATATATATATATATATATATATATATATATATATATATATATATATATATATATACTTCATGCTAGGATATTTAGGAGCCTAGTATTAAGATACTCCGTACCCCGCTTTCTGCATTTCTAGACATTGCGATTTGTCTTATTACGATATTGTATAAGACATATGTCTTATTAGTGTGTGGAGTTAAGTACTGTTGATAATAAATTTACATTAAAAAGAGCAACTGTTGAATTTCTCGCCAGCTCTTCTCAGCAGGACTGCCCTCCGAGCTGGTGGTAGCTTCTTGAAGGACTGACAATACTGACACTTATGTTAATTGACGATTCAGAAGTGCTTGTAATAGCCTGTTTGAATAAAGAATATTTTGATATTTTAAAACCGTTGCGTATTATAAATGCTATTATTCTCCCTAATTTGTTTTAAGCCTTCATCTATTACTACGACAAATTGAATACGTTCTCAAACCGTTAATGACGTTAATTGATCAATTTTCATTTTTCATATAACACTTTCATATAACACACAAAAGGCCACCATTAGGGCATTTGGTTATGGTTGGTACGCGATGATTGTAGGCTTATAGCAGTTAATTAAGAGCTTGTAAAACAATGTGCAACGATGAGTTCCGCCAATGATGCAATATCAAGATATCCGTGCATAAAGTGGAGAACTAAATATCTTTAACACTAGGATTTACTTTCCTATCCTGGTATATGCGACATATATGAGAAGCTAAAAAAAAATCATCCTGTTAACGTACAGCCCGGCCCGGCCCGGCCGCAAGCCGAGGCTCGAGTCCCGCAGGGGACGTCCTTGCCGCAGACGCCTACTTCTCAGGGACAGAGTGCCCTCTTTCCTCCCCAACCGGTGTCGGTGTCAAAGCCAATAGGGCTAACAGCATTAAGCTCACACTAATAAAAAATACCTGTTATTCTTACTGTAATAAAAAAACCTATTATCTTAGGAAAAGATAGAAAAACTAGAAGAGGATAAGAAACGTCGTCTCCAGCTCTATGTGTTCGTGTCAAGGTGTATAGCACACCCGTTTAACGCAAAACAGCCTACGGACATGACCCGGCGACACACGAAGCTAACGCCGCACCAACTGGAAACAATTCAAGCCAGATTTCAGGTACAGTGAAAGATTTTTATATTATATATATATATATATATATATATATATATATATATATATATATATATATATATATATATATATATATATATATATATATATATATATATATATATATATATATATACATATATATATATATATATATATATATATATATATATATATATATATATATATATATATATATATATATATATATATATATATTTGGTTTCGACATTTAATAAAGGATCTGATATATTTCTTAATAATTCTATAACTATACATCCTTAGGCTTTCCTAAAAGGGGAGACGCAAATCTTAGCGGATGAAGCTTTCCAAAATGCTGTCCAGTCTTACTACGACGTGTTCCTCAAGTCGGAGAGAGTGGAACAGATGGTCAAGTCGGGTGCTTGTTCCCACCACGACTTCCGCGAGGTGTTCAGAAATAATATCGAGAAACGAGTCAGGTTTGGTTCATTTTGATCTAAAATATGAAAATATTTCTATATGACGATTAATCAATTAATTATTCTTATTTAGCTTATAAAAAAAATATTTATATGGGATTTGACTGTCGGTTTAAACAGATTTTAGTATGTAGACCGACGGTCAGACCAAAATGTCAATAATAAAGATCCATAACATGTAATTTGATCACATTTCACTAATTTCATCTTTATTAGTCATCATCATAAATATTTAAGACAGATATTATAGTTAACTATAAGTAGTTATAGTTAAGTTATTATTTGATCGTTCAGTGTGGGTTCGATTCTCACCCGGAGAGAATGAATAATTAAAATTTTCCTCTGTTTTCCTTCGATAATAAGTAATTGCGCGGCGTTGAGTTCCGCCACTAATGAAAAATGTCTAGAGGATAGACAGCGTGAAGCTACAAAAAAAATTTAAGAGGTAGGTAATATATATTAAGGAATAATAACCCTAAAGAGTCTTACTGTGGATGTTTTCACTTGATTGAATTTTGCTCGAGACCGTAAATAATTTTATTATATAAATAAATAAACAGTATTATATATTCTCGAATATCTAAAAATAAACGGGCAAATTAAGCGAAATCGATATTCTGGACTTCTATTTGAGTCCTACGAACCGTCTCCTCAAAGCGTCTCGACCACGAATTATGATCACTTGTTGAATATTTCAATATAAACCCATTACCGATTAAACCCATACATGTATGAAGTAATTTGGCAGAAATTAATTTCAAAGGCTTCCAATCGTTTAAGCATATTTCGATCGATATACTTAATAATGTAAAGCTGAAGAGTTTGTTTGCTTGTATGAACGCGCTAATCCCAGGAACTACTGGTACGAATTGAAAAAAAATTTTGTTATAGGCTAATAACATCATGCTATGACTAATAAGAGTCTAGTCTAGTAGCACTAGATGACAAGCAGCAATTAAAGTCCACGCTATAAATAAACCTAAATAATTTACATAAATATATTATATAAATAATTTTGGTTTATGATGAATGTATGTATATTTCTACGGCCTCCAAATTTTTACAGGTCTTTGCCAGAAATAGATGGACTTAGCAAAGAAACAGTGTTAACAACCTGGCTTGCCAAACTAGATTGTATCATGAAAGGAACTGGTGAGTTCACTACAATGGTGTTACAAAATCGTCTTAAAAGATATGAGAAATAAAAGTTAGGAAAAGTAAAAGTTACTATGAAAATATTATGATTAAGAAATTCTTCAACAGTAAAAGCTAACTAATGAATTCGTTGACACTTACTTACTTAAAAATAGATATGTATGATATGATTAATATTGTATGATTAATATTATATTGTAAATTTTGCAAAAAACAGCAGGTTATTTTTCAAATTTACTTCAATTATTTTACTTCTCATATCTAATTGTTTAGAAAATGTGATGACCAGCATGTCGCAATGTGCCAAGCATCGAGTGAAAAGCTTCAGTCGCTCGCCTTTGAATGTTTGTGTAATATCTGTGTGCTCATCTCCCTTTTGTTTGTACCATAACCTTAAATATTGAATTTACTGGAACATAATCGAGCACTTTTATTAATAATATATAAACTGGTAAACAGGTATCTGAAGATCCAAAGATCCAAATTTTGGGAAATTTATCAATTGTGAGGTAAACGATTTAAAAATTGTAATAAAGTACTTACAAATATATATAAATACGTGTAGGTGAATTTAAAAATAAATAAATCCAGGCTTCGCCAAATTCTATGCCATCGATCAAAAGTGTCATGCACGTCGCCTGACTCGCAATCTTATTAGGTTATAATAAAAATGTACAAAGGAGAATATCTATATATTAAAAATTATAATTTGTATTTATTTAGAAATTATATTTGGCACAGAATTATTGCCACATGGATGGATTTATAAGACTTACAAAGGTCACGTAAAGGTTAAAAGTAGGAAGCTTTTATTTTAACATTACTTTAAAATAAAAAAATTATAACATTAAAGTAGCTATTAATGTCTTGAAAGAAAATGTAATTTAAATTTTCAATCGAATTGTATTTTGCGAACATACAGAACTATATATACCTGTTTAAAACAAAAGAAAAAGACAATAGGTTATTAAACAAAAAAAACCATAGTTGTGGAAAAGCTCTCAACTATAAAAATAAAGAAACGCTCATTAACAAGCCGAACAATTTATTCAACAAAATATTAAATTGAAAAATAATTATTATAATTAATCTTAAAGCTTTGAAAGTTTGATTTGATTGAAATAACTGTAGCAAAAATAATAATTACTGAGACAAAGCAAGTTATTTGCTTTAAAATAAACTACTTTGTATTATATATATATATATATATATATATATATATATATATATATATATATATATATATATATATATATATATATATATATATATATATATATATATATATATATATATATATATATATATATATATATATATATATATATATATATATATATATATATATATATATATATATATATATATATATATATATATATATATATATATATATATATATATATATATCTCACACTCTAATACATTGCCTGTCTATATAATTTAGTATTTTTTTATTTATATAACTAACCCGATATATTTACATATAGTTAAGTGTTTAAGCATACTTTCCTGACTATAAAGCTAGTGTGAAATCGTTTGAGAGTGTACCAATACTGTGTGTTGCTTGCATCTATCTCACGTCTGTGTTTCTCTCCTTTCACACCACCCAGGAATAACAGGTATCAGCTGGAGATCGAATCATTTTCGTTTCTACGACTAAGCTTTTGTCTTGTGTCATTGCTTTCTTATCGTTGTTAGATTTAAGGCGTTTTTATATTTTTTTTCCTTTGTGGACACTTTTTAATTTCTTACATTATTAATATTTGAAGTTTTCAAATGAATTTTTTATTTGACCTAAGGATAAATTTATGTTATTGAAATTAAAAAGTGTTTACGTATTATTTTAAGAAGACAAACATACAGAACAATTATAATCACATTATGTACTTATACGTCTGTATATATTAAATAAGCTGTATACAATGCTTAGAACAAACAATTTATAGTAGCCATAAAAACATTGAACTTACAAACTCACACAATTAGAGCACACATATGTAATTTATTCTATAAAAAATTTACATCCATAATTTCTTACTTCAGCTTTTTTATTATGAAACGCTTGTAGAAGTTTGGACTCGGTATTTTTTTTTTTCGTTCAAGTACCTAAACATTTAGTTTTCGGTAAAGTTTTAAATGCTTCAACAGAACTTTTTATTTCGTTTTCATATATTTCCATAATAAGTTATTCAAATTATGATTAAATTGTAACAATTTGTTTTAAACTTTTACACATTTCTTTACTTGAATACAATTAAAACTAAATTTTTCCTCTCTCCACTAATTCAGCACTGTTAAAAATCTATTTCGATTCAATAACATACAATTCAAAAGAATCACTTGAAACATTTAAAATATTATTTGGTTCAAGAATCTTACAAGTTTCATCACTTTAGGCATACCTGGTGATGATGAATCCAAGAGGCCATCACGAGCGCAGCAACAAAGTCTGAACGCTGAATGCATTCTGAGCAAGGAGCAGCTTTACGACATGTTCCAGCAAATATTAGGAGTGAAGAAATTTGAACACCAACTGTTATTCAATGCTCTGTTGGTAGGTAAAAGTGATCTAGAGATGAGTTTATTGTGCAGACAGTATTTTATTTTGCTTAAGCCAAACAATAAGCCATGAGACTTATCAGAATTTATCTTGACTTGAAAATGTGTAAAACAAGAATAATTCAATCTGGATCGGAACTAGATTATAATTTCAAATCTTATTTCGAATAAGATTTAGATCCTCAACCAGACCTTATATTTTACAACATGAATCAGACCCAAATAGTTATTTAAAATTATTGACATTTTTATTATTGATCATAAGACTATAATAATTGGTTCCATTGGTGTTTATTATAGGGCTTATAAAAATGGAACAAGCCACGTAAAAGCTTCACCTTAGATATTTTATTGATCGTTAATACATTTTTCCTATGGTGGGCTAATATTATATAATAATGTATTAAGCTAAAAACTATAGAAAAGCGTGTTAATAAATATAGTGCTCTGAATACCATAAATATTCTTAAGCCTTGGAGAATTCATTAGTAACATAACCTTCTACATTCCATTGTTTGTCAAATAAAAGAAATTTAACTCAAGGTATTATAGCCTTCATAAAAGTGCTGGAAAGAACTGAAAATAATGCAGTAGTATTAGAGTTATTACCGTTTCGCGTTACATTCTTGAAAGTTTATGAACAACTTTTGTATTGAAATGAACGTTCTTGCTAAGAGCTGTTTAAAGTTTTTTCTTTTAAGGCGAATCTGAACGTAAGTTTTATTTATGGGCGTTTTAGTCGTAGAAAGTTTTCTGTTGAGAGAATTTTCTAGAAAATAAGTTTGGCGGAATCCACGATAGGATTGTGACTGAAATATGAATTGGGGAAATTCTGTTTAGCACTATTCTGTTTAGCACTATGAAAATATACTAGTAATTTCTATCCAAAAATAGTGGAGAAGACAGTTCTGGACTTATTGAGCCATACTGTGTATTACATATGCCTTCTTAATATCAGTAAAGGATTGGAAAGGATTGGTTTGGGATATAAAAAGGTCTTGAAATAAATTACTTTTAGAAATTATAAGTGAAATTATGTTATATAGTTTTTTTTTTATATTGGCATTTGTGGATAGTTGAAGGAGTTATTCGTTTGATATTTAGTTGGACTCAGCAGACGAACAGGCGGCAGCAATAAGAAGGGAATTGGATGGCAGAATGCAGAAAGTGAATGAAATGGAGAAGGTAAGTTTATATTTATGATAATACAGAACTTATCATATGATATATACTTGTAATAATATATTTAATGTAATTATAATAATTAGTGCATTACTTATTATATGAATAAATGAAAGTGTTGGAAATTAAGTTTTTATATTTTAAACAAAGTTTAAAAGTAGATGCAGTTCAAATTTTATAAAGTATATATATATATATATATATATATATATATATATATATATATATATATATATATATATATATATATATATATATATATATATATATATATATATATATATATATATATATATATATGTATATATATATGTATATATGTATATATATATATATATATATATATATATATATATATATATATATATATATATATATATATATACACCATATCATAAGAAATATAAAACAAAAGTCTGAAAGAAAGATATTTAATAACATGTAAACTTAACCTTGGTAGAAAATTTATGTTCTTGTACTGTTAATTTAAATAACTAAATAAAGAATAACTCAACTAATCTAGAACCGCAAGTTGATGCCCAAGTTCGTGCTGAAAGAGATGGAGTCACTGTACATTGAAGAACTGAAATCCTCTATCAACCTACTGATGGCCAACCTTGAGAGCCTGCCGGTGTCCAAAGGAGGAGCAGACTCTAAATATGGCCTGCATAAGATCAAGCGGTATAATCACAGGTCAGTTTAAATGGCATTAGCTTAATATTTGTGTGTTATATTATAATTAAGTTAAATATCTTATGGTATATGTGGTGATTGAATTAGTAAGAAGAACTTCAAATCTCAAATATGAGCTGGTTTATTTTTAGTTATGTGATATTTCCGAAGAGTTGCATTAGAATGTGTCCAGCATTATCTATAATTCTATATTCAAAACCTAGATTTAAACAATTTATGAACAATTTAACTTAAATGAACAATTTATAATCAAGTAAAAATACGAAAATTTCACTTCCCCTGCACTATTGATGTTAGTTGTGTCTTTAATAATAACGTCTATACTTCTAGAATACCTGAATAAAAAAACCGCAGCAGAATAAAGCAAAACAAATATAAATTAATGTGTATTTAAATGTAAGCAGATCTTCAAACAGCTTTAAAAGTTATATCTATCTATATTACGAGTGTTTCAGTACCTAGATTAAATTTTAAATTCTATTTCAAGTTAACACTATCATAATATCATGAAGATCTGGCTACATAAATAACAATATCTATAGTCACCTACTTTTCTACCGTTGATTTCTCTACTTTTGATTTTTCTGTCCCTGGCACAAAACTGGACGGTACAAAGGAAGTACAAGTAATGATTCCATCATATGATAATCAGCACGTGTCTTGTGTAGGAACCCACTGCCTGACACCAACGAGACGGTCCTATTGTCACTGTACCACTGTAGTTATAGATCGAATAGAGTAGAGCTAGAACAACTAATGAAGATACAAAACGTGACAAACAAAATTACACTGACATTGGCTTAGATATATAACAGCGATAAAACTTATCAAATTGAATAACAGTCATAAAATATCAAACTGATAAGGGAAGAGAGAAATAGAATGAATTGGGCGTATAGATACTGTAGTTAATACTTGTTTCTTCATCAGTTTTGAGTTTGTGTTTTCCTAATTTTAACATCTGGTAGCATGTGGTCCGACAAAAGGTTAAACAACAAAATATAGGAATATAAAGCTTGTAATACGATTTTAAGCTTAAAGTAATAAAATTTTAAAGCTATTTTTGCTAGTAACATACAATTAGCTTTGAATTTAGCATAACTATAGAAGATAGATGCGTTTGAAATCTGCAACGAACAAACTAAAGCTTACGAAGACAAAATCACGGCTTATAACCTATACATATCCCTCACGTTCTTCCTTTTACTTTACCAACGTATTCAAAGGAAGGTCTAAACGCTTAATGCTTAAGCGCTTTGGCTTCACTATCCATTTATACTGTACTCTAATTTCACCCACTATTCCATAACCTGTAACACGTTAGAATTTACTGTGTGTGTGTGTGTGCCAAAATCTAACATAATCCATTTGCTATGCTTAATCATTCTTGGTATCGGTGATGGTTCCATTGTATGCCACCTTCCATGGGCCTGTGAATGTTATCCCTGTTTGTAAATTTGCTTGGAAATGCCAATCTATGTTTTTCAATAATTTTTTATATATCTAACTTCTTTTAAATGTAATATAATAATTATTCTTTTCTTTACTAACGTAATTATTGTGATGTTTAAACCAAAATGTGAATAACTTAAAATTTGCACTTTTTTAATACTATTTTATCAAGAGATATTGATCAAAATAATAAATTATATCATACTTCATGATGGGTGGTCGGTTTCGAAATCAGATCAAATGCTGGACCAGATCCGAGTCCAAGGTTGAGTAAGCAGCTATGTTTCAGATCACAAGGATCTCTAGCGAACAAGTTAACCGGTGAATCAGACGGCGGCGACTCTGACACGCAACTTACCAAAATGGATGTGGTTCTTACGTTCCAGATCGAGGTAATAACGAAACTTTTGAAAGCTCTAATAATACATACTAATATACATATATGAAAAATGTAATGAGCAAAAATCGTTTAATTAGAGATTTTTATAACACTATTATGGCACGATCTTGATTTCAATGAATTTTAGGTTGTTGTGATGGAAGTCAAAGGATTGAAATCATTAGCTCCAAATAGGATAGTTTATTGCACTATGGAAGTAGAAGGTGGAGACAAGCTACAAACTGATCAAGCTGAGGCTTCAAAGCCAATGTAAGTGAACCTTACCAAAAAATATGCTTAAAATATTAATCATCTGATTTATTTAAAGTGTCCCTGAGAAGCGCAATATATAGCTTTAATGATTTTAGTACGGTATTTTAGTGTAATAAAATTTAAGTTATTTTACATACAAGGTGGGACACGCAAGGAGACTTCAGTACCACACAGCCTTTACCTGCAGTAAAAGTTAAGTTATACACCGAAAATCCTGGAGTCCTAGCGCTTGAAGATAAAGAACTAGGGAAAGTTGTACTAAGACCTACGCCTTTATCTAGTAAGGTTTGTAAAATATGTTCTTGTGGGTAATTATTGTACTTCAAATTAATGACTTTTTGATTAAATTAGCATGGAATTTGCACATTTTTACGCTATTTTTATAAATGGACTTAGGTATAGATGTACGTTATAGTAGTTTCTTGATTCCTTTATAATTAAGAATATTTGAAATAAACATGTATTACTACTACTTAGGCCCCAGAATGGCATCGTATGACGGTACCTAAGAACTTACCAGATCAAGACCTTCGGATTAAGATCGCTTGCCGGATGGATAAACCGCTTAACATGAAGCATTGTGGGTAAGCTATAGAGTAGTAAGAAATTCTGTAGTCACTTTCAAAATATAAGAATATAATCTATGATGTATTACAAAACAGTAAAAACTGAATGTTTGTACATTCACATATTCGGTACTACTGGACAGACTTCAATTATTTTTTTTTCTTCATTAGGTATTAGTGTTAGTGAGGATATAGGATACAATAGATTTTGAAGACTGGAAAACTTTTTTCGAGGAAAGAAAAAAAAATTATAATAAATAGCTTCACGCTGTATCCCGCACATGGCACCCTGTCATAGGCTGGGGGAACCATAGGAACCTAGTGTCAAGACACTCCGTTCCCCGCTTTCCGCCTTTCGAGGCATTGCGTGTTGAGTGGCGGAACTCAACGCCGCGCTTTGCCTTGTTACCAACGTGAAAAGTACTGGAACAATATTATTTAAATATTTAAATTCAACGGTTTATGTATATGTATTAACTGCATCATATACTATAGTAGTAGCAGCGGCAACAGTAGAATGTCTGCTAAAAGTCCATGAGATAAAATGTGTTGTTCTCACTTACAGGATGGTAATCTGTGAAAAATTGCCGATGATAATAGCTTTTTAGCCGATTCTTTTTTCTTAATAAGGATAAAAAAATTACTTGCTACAACATTTTAATTGATTTTATTCATTTCCTTATTCTCCTTCTCCAATAGATATCTCCATATGATTGGTAAGAACGTGTGGCGTAAATGGAAGCGACGGTATATGGTCTTGGTACAAGTAAGCCAGTACACCTTCGCACTTTGCTCGTACAAAGACAAGAAGTCAGAACCAGCGGAGATGATGCAGCTCGATGGTTTTACTGTGGACTATATAGAATTGGCTAGTGGTAAGATTTTTTAAATATTATTCTACCATATTTTGTTGGGTATATTAATAAAACGTAGTGATGTTGCCAGAAAAGAAAAATAAAACAAAAAAATTGCTATATTGTTTAAAAATATTGATCAGACTGGAAACGCAACCCAGAAACAGTTGATCCATTTGATCATGATGACACTTCCACTTCAGTTCTATGGTAATTTTTATAATAAACAAAAACACTTAGCAGTTTATATACCATAATGAATGCTTTTAGTTATAAAACTACATAATTCAACTGAACGCGGGCAAAATTTCAAGAGACAGAACAAATTTTGCATTATAATAAAGTGTTAGACGTTCTTTCGAAAGTAAGTCACTAGAGTGTTGATTTATGCTCAACAAGATATCGCGGTGGTAATTTAACTTAGCAATAAAAACTTGTGCAAGGAAAATCAAGTTGGAGTTGGATGTTTAAGTCAACAAGTTTAATAATTTATTATAACCTCTCTTCAGCTTCTATACTATTATTAATCTTTCCGTTTTCCAGGAAGTCCTTTTGCGTTTGAACTAATCTTCTTTCACTAATATAATGTTGTTGAAGGTCAAGTAACTTCTCTCTCGTAACGTCTCTCGTTACTTTATTTACCATTCTCTTGTGCATCATGGTATTCTTTTTTAGGTTATGTTTGTCTGTCAGTCCGTCTATCTGTCTGTCAAAACCATATTTCTCAAGCTTGTACGGAGGTACTAAGCTAATAATATCAAATATCTGGGTATATAGTATTGAAAATACGACGCAATTGATAGATATGAGCGTTTTTGTACAAAATTCGCCGCGTAATCCAAACATGTAGACTATGATAGAGAATTCAAATATATTAATAAATGAAGGAAAAATTCCAACAACTGGTAATTGGTATATAATGAGTATATTACAGAAAATAAATCATCACAAACTTGTATTTTTTGTTAATTTCGTACAAAATTCTAGCATACGAAATTCAAATTTAAGTTAGTCAACTTCATCGTTCACTTCTTTACTTTATAACCGTTGACTGACGTTGAAAGAACTGCTCTAAGCAACCTGATCACATTCTTCTTTATTCTTCTCCATTTCTTAACTATTACCCGGTTTTTAATTCCTGGACCTTCCATCGTACTCCAGCGCTATTTATTATTTATTTCCAGTTTACACGTTTCCGTGTACTTCCTTACTTTTAATCACAAGAATGATATATGTTTAAGATATCGACATAATTTAAACTAGCAATAAAATGGCTCCACGTAATGTTTTAAAATAACAACTTTAATAAGTTCTAGAAAATGAGATCCTTTGCTTATGTACTAAGCTTTCTGTTTTATTCTACTTAAGCTTTACCTGCGGCTTTGCCTTAATAGTAAAAATATTTACAAGTATTCCGCAATGAATGGATTATGCAAAATAAAGGAGTTTTCAGTTCAAACTAGTAGCTAAGTTTGACTAAACAACTGCTTATCACTATAATATTAGTATAGACTAGTATAGCTACAGCAGGATAGCAGAATACAGAGATAGCCACTTCACATTCATATTGCCGCCGGATTTCAAAATGTAGACCAAAATCAATAACAGCTCATTTCTTATTTTATCTAAGAAAATGACAGCTAATACTATTGTTACGCCTTACGCCTTATATTTCTGTATATTAATGAAAAGTAAGATAGTTTTTTTGCATAACTTAACTTGGTCTTATTGAAGCGAGAAAATGAAAATAATTGATTCAATCGAACCCACGACCGTTGTGGTAATTCTAACAGTGTTCATGGCATCCATGGTCGTCTAGTTACGCCTCCATAAATGTCTAGTTATTACAAGCAATTAGATAGCAATCATAAAATAAAATGTATTTGTAATAAGTAAGTATTTAGTATATATTATATAACTTGATATATACAAATATTTCCATATTTGTATATATCAAATTTTATTTTTGTGTGACATATAATTAATTATATATGTATTTCTAATTTATTATAGAATTAATTGTACTATATTCTTACCCGCTGCTTAAAAACTCATCCACTACCATAGATTGGCTGGAAGAGATCTCTTATAGGGATAAGTCCACCTTTGTGTACTACTTTTTTTTTTAATGTTGTTACTCATATGTTTTTTTAGTACAATAAAGAATATTAATAAATTACAAAACAAATAAAATCATACTAAAGTATCTGAAACTAATCTTACGTAACGTATGTTTACTTCCAGCTCAACTGATGGTCGGACAGGGTAAGTAAATATTTGATTATGAAAAGAAGCTCTAATGCAAAACTTGCCTTCGTTCCTACTCGAGCGATGTATTCCATTAAAAAAGGAAACTAGAGCGCTCTCAGTAAAGATTAATTAGATCTCATTTCTTCTTTCAAGAACTAAGTAGTTTTAAAACCTACTCAGTAAAAATACATCTATATAACATTTTATAGAACTTAAATGAGTTAGTTATTTCTTTTACTGACTGACTGACTTCTCAAATATAATTGTGTACTTTACGAGTACATGTTATGAGAGAAACGCCTATTTGAGTTAGTAGAGCATTTTCTCCGTTCTTTACATTTCTCCTTATCAGAAATTTTAGGTGATCGCTACCAGAACCCAGACTGGGTTTTTGAGTAGAATTTGAACCCTTAACCATGGCATTCGCTTCAGAACATGGAAAAAATGCCACAATAATAATCATATCATGGAAGTTGTATAATTTTATGTTTGAATTTTTATTAAGTTATTTTACTATAGTTTTCTTTTGTATCCAATCTTTTTATTTATTATTACGCCAGGCTTTTAATTTCAGAAAAAAGTAAGAACTTCTGGACGCAGTGGCATTTTAACTCGCATCTCGGGCATCAAGCTCAAGGTGCATTTTTTATTAATTTGAAGATCGCTAGTCCGAAATTCTTAATACAGTATTGCCAGGACATAACTCTTTTAATTATTTCCATTTTTATTTGCTTTTCTTCAATTTTAGTTTACACTATAAATAATTTATAAATTATATTATTAAATTATATTATTTTTCCCCTTACAAAATTAGAACGTAGCGGGATTAAAATAAACCCAAGTACTCTTAAGCTATAATAGTCAGGTTACACCGAAATTCGTTAATGATTATTATAGCTTTTGTTTGTTCAAACCTTGCTAAGCTTATAGTTTTTTTTTTTTTTTTATTTCTATTTAATCATTTTTTACTTTAGGATTATCGAGAGATGTAAATTATTTTCCTAATAAATTAATAAAAATGATGGCGCATACAAGGATAGTTGTAAACTTTAAATTAATCTATTTTTAAAAATCATTGTGACATATAATTTTTACGCAATATATTCTTGGACAATAGAATAATTTAATAAACTTAATGAACGGGAAATACCAAACAACTTTCTGTCGCATGTCACCTTTATCAGCATTCACTTTAAGACTGCAAAACTCCTGTATTCTAAACGTCCTAGCAATATATCCTTAGAACTAGAAGGTGCGAAGTACTTCATGAATGCCGTCCGTGATGGAGAATCTGTTCTCATGGGGGTCAGTGATGAGAATGAGTGCCATTTGTGGGTTATGGCGCTTTATCGAGCTACGGGGCAGAGTCACAAGCCTACACCACCTACGACTTCGGACACTCATATAAAGATAATGGGAGGTATGTTGGAGAAGACGTAAGGTCGTTATCATGGGTAAACTTTTTCAGTACCAATTTTAATATAATATATATATATATATATATATATATATATATATATATATATATATATATATATATATATATATATATATATATATATATATATATGTGTGATTTCTTTTTAGTTCCACGAAAGGTAAGAATTATGATAAACTAGAAATAACTTCTTTTGGTATGTTTCAGGACCATCACATAACTATAAGATACTAATATAACATTAATAATCTTTCAGGAGCAGCCAGATTCTGGTTATTTTCCTATTGATGTCTAATATTTTATTATTACAACTTCAGATGCTGATAAAGCTCGTAAACACGGAATGGAGGATTACATTCAAGCAGATCCATGTCAGTTCGATCATCACCAACTCTTCACAATGCTTCAGTCACTTACGTTGAAATATCGCTTGCAAGATCCGTACTGCTCTTTGGTAATTACTTATATATTTTTAAGCTTTTATATTAATATTGATTATAATTTAACTGGAATAAAATTATTTAAAAATATGGAACGTAACGAAATTTAAAGGCCTCTTATCCAAGGACACGTCTGTTATTAACGCATATAACTTAGAAGAAGAAAAAAACCAATAAAGTTTTAACGTTCCATCATCTTGTTTTTATTGAATCTTCAAAAATGGCTAAAAAATTCAAGATAAGAAAAAATAATAATATAAAAATACGTTCTAAAATAAGTTATACTATACGTTTACAGGGTTGGTTCTCTCCAGGCCAAGTTTTCGTACTTGATGAATACTGTGCGCGTTATGGTGTTAGAGGTTGCTATCGCCATCTGTGCTATTTATCTGATTTGCTCGATGTCGCTGAGAGCGGAGCACAGACTGTGGACCCAACTCTCATGCATTATTCCTTTGCCTTCTGTGCTAGCCATGTACACGGCAACAGGTAAGTTTGATGTCGTGTTATATATGTTTAGATATATATATTATATTGTAAATAAACCATTTGTTTAAATATTTGCCCAGATTTGATGTCTTGTATGAAAGTCCCTAACAATCTATTACCTACTTACTTTCTAAGATCTTGACCCAATTTTCTATCTATCCACATATTATGTATTTATGCTTTTGTCTAACATTCTACGCATACTAACAATCTGTCTTCTGGTTGGAGGTCGTAATATCACCAAACAATAAAAAAAATATGTTTATGTTGCTATTTTTTATGTAAGCATAACAATATATTTTTGTGTAGTAATCATTTCGTGTTTAAAGTTGACAATCTGTTGGACCAATAGGCAAATTTTAAGAAAATAAATAACATTTATCGGGTTAAGGAGATAAAATATAGCGGCCTCCACCTGCATTTCCTGCTTCCACCCTACTAGAGTAAGCCAGCAACCCTTTCACAGTACGGCCACGTTGCCTGGCAGGCCAGACGGAGTGGGCAGCATCACGGTGCAAGAGAAGGAGAAGTTCGCTGAAATCAAAGAAAGACTAAAGACATTGTTGCAACATCAGATCACGAACTTCAGATATGCATTCCCATTTGGAAGACCAGAAGGTGCATTAAAGGTAAAATCCAAATGTTTTTAATTCAACAGAGTTTGTTCAAAAAAGTTATTACTTTCGATTATTATTATTTATTAATACTTGTTTAGATTCCAGTTAGAAAAAGCACCGAGTAGGATGAACTAGACTGTACCCGTAAACAAATCTTTATTATGAAATAGTCACTATAAATGTTCCAGGCTACTCTATCATTGTTGGAGCGAGTGTTGATGAAGGACGTTGTTACTCCTGTTGCTCCAGAAGAAGTGCGCACTATGATCCAAACCAGCTTGGAGAACGCTGCGTTGCTCAACTACACTACACTTAGTCAAAAAGCTAACATTGAAGGTAACAATAGATCATAATTTTATATACTGCTCAAGTAAGTTTAAGACAAGTCGAGAGAAGAGGTGAAAGGTGAAGGTTTAGTCTAGCGACATGTAATAGTAATCTACATTGATTCATTAAGATAGTCTTCCTTTTTTATTTTCCGTATGGCTGGATTTTCACCATGTCATTTTTAATATATCCAGGGATTATTAACGTATTTATAGTAGCCAATTATCCAAACCAGGTATCAGAATCATTTAAGCTTATATAAACGTATGAGCTATAAATACTAAATCACAACGAGGCTTGACGTGTCCAACTTAGTATTGAGAAGTTCCTTATCGAGTTCTTACTGTGCAGCTTTACTTTTTACTACATATAAAATTAATCGACGAACCCATATATTATTTCAGAGGACCTCCGAGGTGAAACGATGGTAACACCAGCAAAGAAACTGGAAGATCTCATCCATTTGGCAGAACTATGCGTAGATTTATTGCAACAAAATGAGGAGCATTACGCGGAGGTATTCTGTTTTTATAAAAAAAAATACTTTACATGACGAAGAAAAACTGCCAAATCAGATTTGAACCCGCACTCTCCTGAATATTGGTGTTGTGGACAAGGTTGTTGTGTTAAGTGAATTTTTAAAGGGTTGTTTGATTAAATTGTTCCTAGAGTATTACAAGATAACATTATATTTTATTAAACTTATTTACTTATTTAAAATAAAATATATTTATAATAAGTTTTTGAAACATTACTATTTTTTAATCTATATTTCGTATAAGACTTTCCATATATAAGACATTATTGATCAAACAAAACCTTTTTCGAAATTGTAACTTATATTACTTAAAAAAACGTTATTTTTTAAAGTTACATTTCGAAAATATAGTCGTATATGTGTTGAATGTTGTTTCCGACGGTAAAGCTTTTTAAGGTCAAAACCAAAAAAAAATATTTATTTTGCTTTAGAAATAATAACTTAATTAAGTTGACGTACCAAAACTATATTGAAATGAATCTACACTATTATTGTAAAGCTGAAGAGTTTGTTTTGCTGAATGCACTAATCTCAGGAACAGTACAGTATTCAGTCTATTTATAAAGTTAATTACTTCAGTGAAACCTACTTTACACTCGCACTAACGCAGACGATGCCACATACAAAAGCTATTTAAAAATATACTTGGAAAATGGAAAGCAGAGAGTATACTAACCACAAAAAATTTGACACTTTATTGTCTCTAGAATTAGAGCCATCGTGTTGAGTGGAGGAACTCAACGCCACAATATATCTTGCCAGAGCAGGGAAGTTAAAATCATAGCCCCAAATGAGGATTGAACTGACTTACCTCTGTGTTTAAAATACGAAGACGTATGTTATAATATAATAAATTATTTTATTATTCAAATAATTCAATGTGGTTTTGGCTCTAAAAAGTTTTGGCGTTAAAACTGTCAATGTTCGCTGGATAGCACCCTGTTCTACTGTCGCTATTAGTGTGGAGAATGAAGGCAGTATCTTTACTTACCCTTGAGAGCTGGAAATATTATTTAAGACTATGACTATGAATTTTAAATAATATTCATCTTTGACAATTTCATTTGTAATATTACTTTGTAAAATAAGTTATGCTATTTAAGTTTATGTGAACATGTCCATAAATGGTATAGTACCAGTACGCCTACAAGCACTCTTAGTGAAATGAAAGATAAATGTTCCTTTTTTTTTATAAAACAGTCCTTACTAACTCTGTACAAATACAATAGTTTAAATATATACAACTTTTTAGACATACAGATAAAATAACGTTGACGTTAAAGTGGCAAAAAGACTATATAAATTTCCTCTACTGTCACAATCTTGTATATTTGTTTATATACATATATATATATATATATATATATATATATATATATATATATATATATATATATATATATATATATATATATATATATATATATATATATATATATATATATATTTGGAAAAAAGTATAGATTTTTTATTCTGTGTTCAATAGATAAATAATATTTTCATCTCATACTGTAATCTTCACTCGATAGATATGTCATTGACAAAATAAATTAAATATCTTTTAATTTCTTTCGGGCCATATATATATATATATATATATATATATATATATATATATATATATATATATATATATATATATATATATATATATATATATATATATATATATATATATATATATATATATATATATAA
This sequence comes from Dione juno, assembly GCA_037127375.1. Taxonomy (NCBI): domain Eukaryota; kingdom Metazoa; phylum Arthropoda; class Insecta; order Lepidoptera; family Nymphalidae; genus Dione; species Dione juno. The sequence continues at coordinate 3,703,527 of JAXRJS010000083.1, read as the reverse complement.
TATTTTATGTCGCTTTGTCGCTACTCAAGTGAATTTCTAAACAGTATAATAAAAAATATATATAAAATATATTGGGCGCACGGAAGAGCAATGGTCAAGTTCATATAATTTTTTGTTTGGTAAAACAACTATTACTAATTTAATTCACTTGAGATTATAAACACAATTACTAACTAACTAACTATTTTATATTCTACTTCTATTTTATTTTTTTATTTCTCCGCAGGTTTATAACACAAAACCGGACTCTAGCGGTCAACAAAATGTAACTACTTATTTGATTGATTGCTCGGCTGATCGAATCACTCGTTAATTCGTTCTCTCGATCTTAATCATTCCACTCTGATATGATCACAAATAAAATAGTAGACACGGCGTTTTCTATAGTTAAAAACACAGCTTTAATAGATTTTTAGAATAAATCAAAGGGCATGCATGTTCCATTGAAGACATAACATGCAAAATCTAAGCCTTGTTTTCATCTTAGTGCTTGATTTAAAAAATTAATAATTCAATTTTAAAGTAAAATATTTCGAGATCTTGTAGTTTTGCCATACAAATTCATATTTTCACATCTACAAATTAATAAAAGCACATTTATAGTAAACAAAGTATAAAATAGACATTATAACATTAGATCAATATTTTTTTATTAATCAATTTATAAATTAAAAAAATGGGTACATAATCTACCGATATCTTAACGTTAACTTTTAAATGCTTGTTTAAAAGGTAGGGCTATTAAAAATGCATTCAAACAAAAGCTAGGTAGGTATGTCTGAATTTCTTATATCACTGAACATGAAACACATACATACATATTACATGTCACTCAAAATTATTGGGATTACTACCAAATATTTCTTCTACACTTTTAATGCTTTTAGACCTTATTTCGTAGAATTTCGCAGTTATTCACTTGCTATTTCGTTTTATATAATATATTGATTATATTTACTATAGTGTAGTAAATACATAAATAGCTTTAGATATCTAGTTTTTTCTACTATATACTTCAGTATGCATCCGCATTTGTTTGACCTTCAAGCACAATGTTGCAGCTTTATAAAAAAAATGTATTCGTTATATTGTAATTTACTAATGCTTATAAAATAAATTTAAAAATAATTATTTTACTTTAAACTTACTAGTACTAACTAGTACGTAATAAGCTTAAAGTTACTCAAATAATTAATTTATATGTCCCCTGGAGCATTAATTCTCCCCGGTTGTTTTCACTGATAGTTTATTATTTCAAGACAGTGTGAATTAATTTGTACTGTCATGATGTGAATGCTCAGCAATTTTTCACTTCGCTTCCCTATAAAAAATATATTATATGTATTGTATTCAATTCATAACGATTCCATATTATTAATACAAATAAATATTTAACGTGTGTTTTTGTATTGTATTCAGGCATTTGCGTGGTTCTCCGAGCTTCTTGTGGAACATGCAGAAATCTTCTGGGCACTTTTCGCCGTCGACATGGATCGGGTATTATCTGAGCAACCACCAGATACGTGGGACTCTTTTCCTTTGTTCCAAATATTAAATGATTATTTACGGACTGATGGTAAGAATAACAAACATATATGCATACATAGAGCACATGTATTGATAGCAAAATAGTATAAAGATATTATTATTATTTGAAATGATTTTCAGAAAACTTACGAAATGGACGATTTCATGAACATTTGCGTGATACATTTGCTCCGCTTGTTGTCCGTTACGTAGATCTAATGGAGTCATCTATTGCACAATCACTGCATAAGGGATTTGAAAAAGAACGATGGGAGATTAAAGGGTACAAAGAAGTTGTTTTTAATTGTCTGAGTTAAAGAAAATATTGGCTTAAACTTAATCCTATCCTAAGAGGACATTTGTAAAAACTAAGAATGAAATAATAAAAATGTCCTTAAATAATTTTCCAGAAACGGTTGTTCAACGAGTGAAGAGCTTTTTTGGAAGTTGGATGCTTTACAATCTTTCATTAGGGACTTACATTGGCCAGAACCAGAATTCCGTTCACATCTTGAACAACGTCTCAAGCTGATGGCTAGTGATATGATGGAAACGTGTATCCAAAGGACTGAAGCTTCTTTTCAGGTTGGATATAGAAATTGATGTTAAGATTTTTATTAAAATGATTATTTTTAATGTTATCGTAGCATAAATGGAAAAATTTCTTACTAATTGTCTAATAATTATATATTTAACTTATCGCTGGGGAATATCAAAACTGATCTGGTAAAGCGTGTTGTTAAACATCGAGAAATGGTTAACAGATTAATAAATCACTAGTTTCGCTTTTATGTAATAATGGAAATTTGAAAAGAGAAAAATATAAAAATATCCAATAAAAAAATATAATTTCTTCTTCCAGGCATGGCTCAAGAAGAGCGTCACTTTCATGTCAACGGATTACATTCTGCCTGCCGAGACCTGCGCCATGGTCAACGTAGCTCTAGATGCCAAGAATCAAGCTCTTAAGCTGTGTGCCGTTGAAGGTGTCGACATCGTAAGTGTAACTCATTTTAGACGCATCAGATCATTACAAACATTCATTGCATCCACGTGAATACTATCACAGTCAGTACATAATAAGTATAATTAAAAAAATGTGTAAATTTCAAATTAAATACTTGAAGTTTTTATTTTGTACTGCCTTCATAAAATGCTAAATACTGTGTTATCTTAGATAACAAGCGATCGCACACCAACATGAACCAAAAAATAAGCAGTCTGGGTTTCCATTATTCTCATAAACAATTTCTAGAAAATGCATGCTTAAACATTTGTCACAGCAATAATATACAATCGTAACAGATTTGCAAAAAAGTTGTTTATGATGAAAACAAAATCACGATTACCCTACTGCTTATAAAACAGTCAAAAATACTTAATTGAACTAGTTAACTACAGTCAAAAATAATTGGCAAAAATATTTTTACATGATAAATGAGTCGGACCAACTTGAATAAAGTATTAATTTAGTTTACCAATTCTATTCAATTTAATTATTTTCGAATAATTATATTAATAATTAATTTTATACTAACGACATATACTTTTAATAAGAAAAAACTAAATTTATACTTATATAAAAGTTGTTGCGACTCATAAGAAACAAATTAATCCCATCATCAATGTCGCCAAGAGCTACTGACATGTGAATGCGATTATTTGCACACCAATTTTTTTTTCTAATACCATTTCGTGTGCCTGACTGTATAAACACTTCATAATATTATACTCATATCATCATTATACATATTATGCATATAAAGCAATGCGGGAATTAAAGCTTTTTGCATGAAATTAATAAGAATGATTACAAGCAATTAGTTCGCAAGTTTCGCTTACCTGTTTTAGGAAGGTTGCATTTGAAGCATTATTTGAAAGAAAATTAGAGAAATGCTTTTTCATTTCACACAATGAATCAAACGAATGCGAATGACTGGTTTTTGTACTTCCTAAAAATAAATAAAGAAATAAAAAATATTAACAAAAAAAAAAAACAAATAACATAATAACACCTTTAAACTAATAACTGAAACCAAAAATAACACTACTCAATATTGCGATGACAAAACATGGAAATCATACATATATACAAAGCCGGCTCTCGATGCGTTTGCTTTAGCATATCATGCTGCAAATGCGAAATTGTAAAATAACGGCGTTCGAGAGACACCTTCAAAATATTTTTTACAGAAAACACCATAAATGCCCATGCACAGAACACAGTGATCAAATCAGCTAGCATGTTAGTGGCTCTTGATATCTTATCACATTCAGTTTGCAACTCTCTTAAAAACACTAAATCTAAATCTTAACATATACTACTCTACATATTCAATTAAAATACTTTTGTTCAATCTTACAAATTTCTAAACTCTGTACAAAACAGTTACACTAACTACACTTTATATTTTAATGTATTATAAATATCAACTCTATATTTGAACTTGGCTAAAATGCAACTGAACGTGATAGAGCACATAGTCCTAACATACTTGAATGCACATTGTGGGATTGTCAGGCATGATTTGCAGAATTTGTGACGTCATCGCATTAGTAGCATATTTTTTTATTTTTGCCTGAAATAATGACTTGCATGAATATTTTATAACATCCTTTGCTGGCCGCATTTTTTTTTTTGGTTTTGTTTTGTATTTTTTTTTATTTGCACAATTCTGCAAGTTGTGCATGGCATCCCTTTGTTTGCCGGAGCATTTTCCACAAGCATCAATGGTGACCACTTTGAAGTTTGGGGAAACGGAGCGAAGGTAACCACTACTAAGTGTTAAGCTTGCTTTAAGTGTTAACACCCGCAATCTCTCACAGTACCAGTACCATGCTAAAATGGATGCCCAGATCGAGGCGTGTCTGCAAGCCATGTCGACGGGGATGACGTCGCGCCTGTCCGCGGTGCTGGAGGCAACGCTGGCCAAGATCGCGCGCTTCGACGAGGGCAGGTGAGTCCGCAAGCAGCCGCATCCGTCAGCATCACCGCTTGTCCAGTTCGCCTCAAGGAAGAACTCATAGAAACAAAAGTATTCGAATCGATCGGTAATGTTCTCTATTTATTTAATTATAAGCAAACGTTTAAATGTGAACCCATATAGTGAACAACGGATTGGAACGTTATTGTACCAATAATGAAGACATACAATTTCTACTCAAACTTACTCTAACATTCACACAATGAGCTAAAAGCTTCAAAATATAAAAAAAAAATATTAAACGTTATGGTTAACACCTCATTACATAATATAACATCTACTAACACCGACATTATGTACATGTAGACTTATTAGGTGTTCCAAACAATAAAAAAAAGCATTGGCTACTTTGTGATATTGAATGACTAAGCTGTATGATTAATACTCAAGGTAAACTTTAGATGTAGTAATTATATAGCTTACTTTAAGTAAAGCTCTTAAACACTAAAATAATATATACAGAATTAATTACTTATTCTCGTTCTAGAATACCTAATAGCTCAAAAACATAAGTATAGCTTAATCATATTGCTACACGAGCTATGACACACATATACATACATACATTTACATATATGCAAACATACACACATTGTAAGCTAATTAAATTTAAAGGTACCTTCAGCACAAACAATTAATATATTGTAGTAAAATTATTAAAATCTATATTTACAGTTTAATAGGATCCATTCTGACAATTGCTAACGTTTCTGGATCTGGGAAAGATATAGGTCAAGGCTATGTGAATTTTATGAGGAATTCCATGGATCAAATCCGGTCGAAGGTAAATAAAAAAATTGTACTTATTTGTCGCTATATACATTTATTTTTAACTCATAGCAGGGAGACTAAAACCTTCGTGACTGCGTCTGCCACACGTGTAAACGAGACGGCTTGTAGGTTTGATTTCCACTCGGGGAGAATGTTTACTTATTTTCATTTTATTCGCTCTGGCAACAAGGCAAAGCGCGGCGTGGAGTTCCGCCACACAACCCACAATGCCTCGAATGGCGGAAAGTGGGGAATGAAGTGTCTTAACACTAGGTTTCTTCTGCCTACGGTTCCCTCTGCCTGCCCTACTATGTGATAAAGCGTGAAGCTAAAAAAGAAAAAAAAACCAGGGAGATTGGCACAGCTTATTTATTGGTTATTTTTGGTAAACGTATACAATTTTTAAAATTGCGAAACTAAACCAAACTTGACCGTCTCTATATGTAATTTATTTAAGAGGAACAGTTTAAAAAAATGGTAAAAAAATATATAACTGGAACAGTCATCGAGTAACCACCGGGGATCGTGGGTTTGATTTTGGACCAACACAATTATTTGTAGGTTGATATGTAGCGGAATATAAACCCGCGCCTCATGGAAGCCGCCCAAGCGCTCTGACCACTAAGCCATGCGTTCTTCACTACACTACGTCGAAATTCTTATATGGCATACAACTTATTACGTAGTCCATCAACATCTCTGTAGGGAGATTTTTCAAATTTCCACTACCCAAAGATTATTGCAAAGAACAATAATTTGGCAAGAGAGAATGTTATTTTATTACTAAGTTAAAAAAAAATATTTTAGGTTTTCTTTAATGTTTTTATGTTTATGGATTATGTTTTTGTGTCTATGTAATAATACATTTTTTATTTATACCCTAAAGAAACCTTATTTTTATATGGAAAGGAATAGTCTGGTCAACATAACATAGCCACTTTATCATAGCATAATTTGCTATAGTATTTATGTCATACAATAACATATATTAATAATTAAATTAGGTGACAGACGAACTATGGATCCTACAGCTGTTCGAACAGTGGTACGGTACCCAAATTGAACTGCTGACTTTGTGGCTGAAAGACCGCCCCGCGCTGCATCCCCAGCAAGTTGCTTGCCTTTCTATTGTTCTCAAGGTATGATTTTTTTTCTTCTTACAACATTTACTGCCGCAAAAAGTACAAAATAAATAATACAGAATGTGCTATTCATTTAGAATGATGGCATGAAGTCTAACTTAGCTAATGATGTTTAAGCGAGAATTTCAATTATAGCTGATTTTCAGTTACACCTTAAGAACTTGCTCCCTAAGTCCAGAGAAGCAATAAGTGGTGGATATTAAACATCTATATTATACTTATAAAGTTAAACTCTAATTTTTTTACTACTTTCTTTTTTATAACGCATAGACCTAAATTAAATATAAAAAAATAATTTACAGAAAATGTACAGTGACTTTGAACTACAAGGAGTTATTGATGATAAGCTAAATTCCAAAGCATATCAACACATTGCAAATCGTATGCATACTGAAGAAGCTACTTGCAGTCTACTCTTAGCGCAACAGGATCAAGGGTAATTATAATAATAATAATAATAATAATAATAATACTTTATTGCACAAAAAATATATATATATAACATTTCACAAACATAATTATGTGTATATTATGTGCAACTAATTATTAGTTTTCTATAGAAATATTGCAATTAATTTAATTCATAAAAAAAAGATGAGTGATTTTTTTGGAACCCACAGAAGTGGCGACGACGGCGGCTCAGAAGAAGGTGCAAAAAGTGGTAAATCAAAACTTGAATCTCTCACTGAAGAAGCAAAGTTAGGAAATGTTACAGCTGTAGTAGGCAAGGTTGGTACTTAAAATATATATTTTTCTCAAATTATTATAATAAATCATATAAGCTATTTACAAAAATAGACATACATATATATAAAATTAATATACATTTTAGAGCTACGTGAATATAATAGAGCCCTCTAGGATGTGAAAAGCGAAACTCATTTTTAGTGCTCGTAACGTACTCTAGATGGCATAACATAATCAAGAGCATTTTCCCGCCAAATTCAAATTATAAATATAAACATTAAATAATAATTGATTTAAAATTTAAAAATGTATATTTTCAGCTTTACTTAAATTTTATATTTTATTCACTTTTTTAATATGTTATGCTATTTTTTCCAGATATCTACATACAGGTAAAATATGATAGACAAGCTAAAATTTATAAAGTATTTTTTATGACATTAACAATTGTTTTAGGTATATATTTATTTATTTAATATAATATATAATATATATGTTTAAGATAAATAATCATCATATCGCTGTTCATTTTACCTCTCTTAATAAAATTTAAAAAACATATAGTAATAGGATATTATATACTATAGGACTCCACAGTACTATAATTTAAAATTTCAGGTTGGCAATATGTTTGGACGGGGCATCGGCGAGCTGTCAACAAAACTAGGCGGAGCATCATCTTGGTTTTAGCGCTTCATTACAAAAAAAATCATACTTTTATTTGCCCTTATCGATGTAATGCGAGACAGCTTTCCGTTAAAGTCGTACTGTGATGAAATAATTTCGCGTTCGATGTTTAATCCGCCATCTTGTCGTAGCGACAAAATGGCGTCTAAATATAAGCGTGTAGCTTAGAATTCTAGTATAAACGAAGTCTAGATTTTATTTTATAAAAAGCTTTATGTACAGTTAGTGACATTATTCATTTGAAGCGAATTACATATATTAGATTTGTATATTAAGATTAGTATTTGATATCACCATTGATGTAAAGAAAAGAAATATTAAATAAACGTATGTACTTATTACATATTATAAGCACAGTTACAATAAGGAAACATATCGCTTTGTGCAAGTATAATGTATTGAAGTAAATAATATTTACAGTGTATAGTCGGCAATGAACCAACAAGGAGATTGATGAACGGCCATCGTTGTTTTAATGATATAAAAAATATTTTTCTCTCAGCTTCTATTTATCTACATCTATTTATCTATATATACAATATATATATGTCCTTTTTCGTAAGAGGCTTAGACATGTAACATGTAACGTTTAAAGTTAGATAATTTTTTCCCGTTTATAATGAATTACTACTAAATTTTACTTTTACAAGAAGTCAAAATCTTATTTGTTTTTATATCAGAATTCGTGAATAAGCCTCTTATACCCGTTTTATCTTACTGATTGTTATAGTAGTATATTGTAGAGCAGTTTTCAATGCAAATTTTTCTAAACTAAAAGCAATATTTTTCTAATATAATAACGTTACTTATTATCGGTTCGTAACTGTAGACTTACCTCAATGATCAATCTATGAATAACGCATTCTCTAATATTTTTGTAAATATAGCGCGAAAATTGAAGTAATTAAATGGCAGACTAACAAAATAAATGTTGCCAGTAATCATTTTGTCTCGTTTCACACTTTCTCTTGCACAGAGAAGGTCGAGAGAACCTAGTGTCAAGATATTCCTTTTTCCACTTTCCGCTTGATTTCGAAACACTAAGTATTGATTGCATTCTCGCATTATATTTACAAAATTAATGACTTCGATTAGGAACTATTTTATGTAGATCAATCTCTATAGCTCGAACGTTCTCTAGATTCTTATCTATAAAAATCTTCAAAAATTTAAAGTGACAACACTTTACCTTGACGTAGTCTTCAAATATTTAGGTACCTATTAACTTTATATAAAATACTTCTAAATATATTTGTTAACAAAAATATTCTTCTACGCTAATAGCAAAATACAAATTTTTAACAACTAGTTGAACAATTCAAAAGTATTAGGTAAATTTAACTTAAAGGTTAGTTTGCGCTGACTCGCCTTAAAAATAATATTTCGACGACGGCTTGCGAGGTGTAGATATACATAAGTCTTGAACTTCAATCGATTTCATTTTCATGCGACAAATCTTCATCTTATTAATAAATAATTTCTTTACACTAAATAAATTCGTTTATGTAATAATTAATGTATTCTTCGCTAATTTTCTATATATAAATATTATGTAGTGTCCGAGTGTATGTCACCACGTGCATATTAAACTAAATTTCCTTAACTTAAGCCCTTATAATATCAGCACCGTAATATCATAGTCGACACAGTACAAAATATCACTTACAACTGGCAACCCTACACGTATGTCATATTTATTATTATTTATTAGTATATAGTAAAATCAGTTCTAAATTCTAATTCTAAATACAATTAACATGTCGATATTTGGTCTTATTTCTTTCGTTTTAAACATATTTGTTTCCATACAGCTGACATTTTCATCTCATTCATGGTTAGGTAAAGCTCAATGGACGGAAGGTTAGAGTATTAATGAGCCGACTGAAGTTACGTAGAGGTAACAATTGCTTGTAAAGTCTTCACATGAGATGACTCGCGATGATAAGCTTAGCTTTGCACACACAGTGACGACTTTGGACGTTTTACGTAAAAATTTAAAAAAAAAATCTGTATTAAATAGATTTCTAATATTTTTTTATCATTGCGTGAGAAACATTTGAACATTGAAATATTCCAAAACATTTTATATGATTTCTGAACTTAAGGCTAAGCCGTCACTGTACCGATTTACATCTAAATTGGGTATACATGAATGTCTATGTTAACAACATGCTAATGTATGAAATAGAAATTTGAATTTTACTATGTAATGCATATTTTATTATATGTTTTAATATATATTATATTATTTAAATTATCTTTAAATAGGAAATGTACTAACACAACCAACCTTTTTATTTTTTGTTACACCTGCTTCTGGTAACATGGTAATCTGAGTTTTAATTCAATCAATGAATGAATACTTGAAACTTTATTTTAAACTTTATTTCAATTTGTATTCATATGAAAACAATAAATATAAATTATATTTATATCGCTACATGCTATGCTTCTATTTCAGACTTTATTAAAAATGTCTGCCTAACGTAAAAGCTATGATTGTATAACAATTCAATAATGCCTTTGAGTTTTAACTTTGACAAGATCATCGCGAGTGTCAGATGATACAATAAATAATATTTACAATAAAATAAAAATGTTTACTGTTCCTTAGCTGTTTCATTTCTATATTACTGCTAAACGACAGATATTACGTAAGTTTAATTAAGAATATATGATAAGCCTGTCAGATCCTATAGGATGGTGCTAGGTTCAAATCTGGATCGGGATGGTGTTCTTTTTTTATTTGTGGATTTGCTTTCATTTAGAACATACCTACCTGAAGAAAAAAAATTGTACGTTAAAATGACCATAAACAAAATGTTATTCCACACTATGGAATTCCGCACGTATTTTTTAAGAAAATTTATAAAAAAAATTCTTTGGATCGTGTCCAAGAGGCACGGATTAGAGTCCGGCTACGTTCAAATTTTTATACGTTTTCTAAAAATAACATATACAATGAAATTAACTTAACTACGTAATATGACAAGACAAATTTATATGAATTAAAATAATATGTGAGTATGTAATTGACATATATATCTTGAAATACAGCATTTTATATATATATAAAATTACAATAGAAATAAAATATATCGTAAAAATATAGTGACTCGTAAAAGCACAGTGTAACATTTTGGAAATTATGCCCCATAAGCCACTAAACCAGGTTTATGGATCCTTTCTTATTTTAATTTTCGTCTTGTCGTACTGATCTCTCTCAAGAGCGTTGAACTCTGTTTTTTTTTGTTTTGTTTACATGGTAACACAGCTGATAGCTTTTTTTATAAGCTCAATGTGTACATTATATTATTCATATTTTTTTTGTATTATAATATTTTAAGTTATGTGATAATGAGCAAACTCAGTTATTCTGTAAATAAACGTGGCATTAAAATATCATTTTTCAAAAACAAAAACGAAAATAATTAATCAGTTCCTATTAATCAGCTTAAGAGCAAATTATTGTATATTATTAAAAATTTATGAAATTTATTCTTTAATTTATTTTATCTTGCATTTGCGATTTAATCTTGCATTTTCCACTTTATTACTGCAATGTGATTACAACCGTTCAGGACCGCGACGCGTGCCAGCGGGCATTTTTAAATATTTGACCTATTTTTAGTCCCCGCTAATAATAATAAAAGGTAGGTAATGTGAACCTCTCAGCTGGCAAAGAAAACTGCCGAGTGCAAAATATGGGAAGTATCGGCTTGCGTAATGGCAACATAGATTGTAATCTTACTTCAATATAATATTTGAATAAATAAATAGTAAAAGCAATAAAATATAAAAATAGTGAGAAATAAATCTATATTTTTATATTGAACATTTATAATTTATTTCATTTATTAAATTTTAGCGTGAATAAATATAGGGAAAAACATTGAAGAATCTAGCAACACCTTCACCGCACAGTTTGACAGATTGCAGTGCAGTAGTGTACACAGTGAACGTGTGTGAACTCTAAATTTATTTATTTTTATGTAGTGCACGTACAATAAGCGTAAGTTTTGACTTAAACTCTATTCATTTTATATTATATAATTTATTAATCCATTCTGATAACTTAAAACAGAGTATTTCTGTTATTATTTGACCATTTCGCAGAAATACTTAATAAGTGGGACTCAAAAAAATAAACTAAAAAGCTTTGTGCCGTATCTGCTGCGTTACTTGCATTCCTGTTGCATTACGTCGGTCAGTGATAGCTGTATACATTTCTTTTTTATCTTTTTGGCGCAAATATAAAGTTTTCTAATGAGATTTTCGGGCGCGCATTTATGTTTCTTAAAATAGCTGAAGAGATGAGCAAACGTAAATGACTCAATAGATTTGTGTCAGTAGGTGAGGGTTAAAATACCTGAAATAAGAATTTCTTTTACCTTAGCCTAAATATTTTCAGATTTGAAAATAATTTTCTTTTCATATTACATCACAATGCATAATATTGAAAGTTAAAAATACATTAAATGTTTTAAATATTTAACAATTCTACACTACAATAGTCTTAAATGTGACAATTGGTGTAAGTTTACCCATTTTATAATAAAACTTACTAAAACCAAAGTATAAATTGTTTATTTAAAAGTATAATTTGTGTATCAGTAGCCGAAGTCTTAAGTGGGAGATAAGATCACCATTAGGAGCATTCTCCGGATAGCTGCCAGGGTTGATAAGAATCCACTGATTTAATGAAATTAGGTTTTAAGCAGTTTTGTACTTACTATCTTGTATATATATATAGCAACAAGTAAAAGGGGTATATATATATATATATATATATATATATATATATATATATATATATATATATATATATATATATATATATATATAAAATATCAGGATAGATGTCTGTTTACTTGAAATTACTGTTTGAATTATTATTATTATTTATATTCTATTTATTAAAAAGTAAACCAATTCTAAAATAATCTTAAGCTGTATTCTATATTCCATGCCACTCTAAATGCAGGTGCATCATAAACACAGTTTTGGCAAGAAATTTAATAGGTGCTGTGTTGGACTTCATTCAAAACTGATGAACTTTCCAGATCATTTTGTGCATACCACTGGAGTTATATATTGATATCTTCGCCTTCCTTATCCACATTTATTGACACTATATTTTCTTACTCCACAATATCAATTACCCTTGCCAGTCGCCTCTTCTGTTCTGTTCTTAGATTATGGTGTCTCAAAAAACCGCACATCGGCTTTCTTTTGTTTTTGCTTCACGCTATATCCCGCATATGCGATTAGGCAGTTAAGTGTGTTAAGTTTACATATTGCATGTTAAGTGGCGGAACCCAACCCAACGTCGACGGAATTGAACCCACAACCGTCGCGTTTACAGTACGATGATGTACCGCTGCGTCACGGCGGCATCAATCCTCAAATCTTCCTATTTACAATAATCCCTGTAGTTTTGAATACGTAAAAATAAAATTATCTATTGCATATAATACATTATTATTAGATATCTAAGTCAAAATTATGATTCAAAAAAATATATTCTTTTCACGATACCATTATGACATAGATAGAATAATATCTGGCTATACAAAACAGACAAAAGTTCGATTCCAACTCGATGGGAATGTGTATTTATTCTTCAAATATACATATATTTTTTTTATATTTTTTGATAGAATTTATTTGAAAGTGAATTATATTAAACAATTTTTGTTTTTTGTTTTCTGATAAAGAGTGAAATAAAAGCTTTGGGAATTACTGTTATTAGGGTATCTCTCTGAAGACATCTGCGTATCATTGCGGAGCGCGTTTTCAAGGAATTTATTTGATTCGAATCAAATTTCTATGAAAACTCATTAGTTGAAACTATATTTGCTGGATGTTGCTTGTATGCCATATACCATGCCAATGTTATATTGTTGTGCATAATATATACACTGGACTTCGAAGAAGATTTTTTAAATCTGTTTAAAGAGATATATTTTTTTTAATTTTCACAATGTATCCTGCGCGGTTAAAGTGTGTAGACACTTTATTATCTTGCTAGCGAGCAACTAAAAAATTTACCTCCCCCAAATGAACCCATAACCATCGCTTTTATAGCTACGTCGTCACAATGAGTTGAATGTAAAAAAAATTATATATATATATATATATATATATATATATATATATATATATATAAATATATATATATATATATATATATATATATATATATATATATATATATATATATATATATATATATATATATTATATATATATATATATATATATATATATATATATATATATATATATATATATATATATATATATATATATATATATATATATATATATATATATATATATATATATATATATATATATATATATATATATATATATATATATATATATATATATATGACACTTTTGAATCTGTGATTTTCGTTTCTCCTTCATATATTTGGTATCAAAAATGCAAACAATGCAGTTATTTCGGTCATCGCTCGAGATTTCGATGGCAATTGGCTTAATTGATAATCACGATTCAATTCGGTCGCTAAGTGCATGTTACCATCAACATTATTTATATACTGTGTTTGACATATTAAATTATATATCATTTTAAGGTACTAGAGAGAGAGGGAGACAATTTATATATTTTACAAGCTGCAGCCCGTAATTTTATTTGGGTGGGCATTTAATAAAATTTAAAATCCAAAATGTGTGTTGCCCTTCGTTTTAGAATTTCGGAAATCTGAAATTCCAATAGGAACGAGAAGAATAAGTATATATTTCTACAAAACTTAATGAAATAAAATGAATATCAACATATCCGGTTAATCTTTGGAGGGTCTCTTGGTAGTCCTTCAAAAGCTCTTTCATTCCTCTACAAACAACTCTACGCTACTATAAAGCTCTACAAACAAGTCTACGCTACTACAAATCGGATATAGATATACCTTTTGCTGTAAATCACCAAAAAAACATTATTGAAGAGCTGAAAAGTGCACAAACGTAAAAAGTCCGTGGTGTGTCACAAAAAAAATTCTCAAAGACTTATCTATTATAAGGCCCTATCGTGATGTGTGAAAATATATAAATATATATACATAATCGTATTTTATTAAGGAAATGGTACCAAAAAAAGCTTTCACTCGATATTCAATTTAAGTGTCATCACGGCATTGCGAATTGACACGAATATTGCAAATGTTAGTTTGCAATGCAAATAAATGTACGTACATATACCATATATAACATATGGTTGTATTATATTTGTCGTTTTCCCTATTTATTTCCTTGTATAGAAGCCGTTGTGAAGCCAAACACTGGCTGACAGCATCTGCATATTCTGGCTAAGACAAGGTGCGGCGATAGAAACTACTGTCTCGAATTCTGACGCGGAGCAGAAGACGGATAATCTTGGCACTAGGTTAGTAGGTTCAAATTTGAGAAAGAGCCGCCGCCAACATTGTGAAGTAGGTTCAAATTTGAGAAAGAGCCGCCATCTATAATAATTTTAATTAAATTTGTTTATTAAAATTGTATTACTGTCTTGATGTTCTGTTTTAATAAAGTGAACTTAATTTAAATTAAATACTAATTAAGGTTTCAGTGTGCATCAATAAGTAAATTAATACAGACATTTGCATTTAAGTCAATTGCTTATACTATAAGTATTTCTGAGATAATTCCTTTATTGCTACGTGCGTAGGTATCCTAATGTGTGTATATAAATTGTACAGACCGTGTTTACATATTAACAATATCATTTAAGCTCTACACTTTGACAATCCAGTAATTAAATAACTTGAAGGTTTTGCTTTAAAGTTTGTAATAAAATTGCTTTATGTGACAGTTCTCATTTCTTCTCATACAAAAAGTGTACGGTTTTTTAAACGCCTCGCCCTTATAGGCGCCTTGTATGATATATTTCTTAAGATATCGTAT
Source organism: Dione juno (assembly GCA_037127375.1). NCBI lineage: Eukaryota > Metazoa > Arthropoda > Insecta > Lepidoptera > Nymphalidae > Dione > Dione juno. Next base: position 3,687,800 of record JAXRJS010000083.1, on the reverse strand, counting down.
ATTATTTTGTTTGTATAACAATGAATTCATGTATTTTATGATTCAGATAGTTAAAGTTAAGTTGAAGCTATTCTAAATAATTAACACTAACAGGTGCTGGTGCAGGTAACGTATTATTATTCAACTCAATGTCTCTCTCCTCATAATTTTTTTTCTTCATTCTGTTCCCGCATAAAGCAGGGTAGGCAGAGGAAAACCAGCGCTTAGACATTTTGTGCCCTGCTTTCTGGGAAATTTTCGAGATATGGCGTGTTGAATCGTGGAATTCAAACATTTTTCACCGCTTCAGAATTGAATCCAGTTTGATTTCAACTTAACTGCTACTAGTATTTATGGTAGAACAAAATCAAGAAATCACCCTGACGAAACGTAACAAAACGAAAGATTTTACGAACGAACAATAAATTTTTCTTTCAAATTCAAATTAATTTTATATACTAATAAATGTTGGAGACTGACTTTTTTATGTATTAATGGTTGGCTGATATGTTAAAAATACTACTTATTTGTTGCAAGTGCCTGCCTTTGACCAGGTGGTTACAAGACGATAGATAAGAGTAAACAAACTACATTCTAAGTGACTTTTACGCAGACTATTCATGAGTAGGACAATTGTGCCCTACATCTCAGCGGAAACCCTCTCCACCTATATGAGACGGTGCGGGATGTCACCACAGCGCCTTGGTGGTAGCCCTACCTAATGTAGGGAGCCCCAGGGTTGCATTCTAAGTAACTCTGAAGTAACTCTGAGTGACTGACTCTAGACACAGTGGGTTACATTGACACGATTAATGTGGAATAATAAAACCTTCAGCACTTACATTTACTTCGCATTTTTATTTGAACCAGTAGTTAACCTGAGATTAACGCGTTCAACTAAACAAATTACTACGATTTATATTTCAGTAATAAAGTATTATAAGCTAAAGAAAAATAAACGAACGGAAACGACAGCAATTTTAAACCAGAAACGCTTTCCTAAGTTTGATCCGAGTCGAGAATTATCATTTGTTTTTTTTTTCTATAATTCTCTCTAATATACCTCTATTGCAACTATTTTTAAGGTTCCGCACCTAAAAAGTAAAGCTGGACTTTACTAAAACTCCGCTGTCCATACATTACATTTCCAATTTTCACAGATGAAATACTAAAGACAGAATAAAATAAATATTTGTAAATAAGTGGCTTTACAACAGGCGTGATATTTCACCATTTCTATAGATAGTGGTACTGAACCCTTCGTGCGCGGGTCCGACTCGCACTTGGCAGGTTTTGCTTTTTTTATTCGCATATTTATCGCAGCTACTTTTTTGTACCAGGTGGATGATTCACGGAGATATCGAATAATCGTCTCCCACGTGAGTCATGGGACTAGAGGAACGTGTGCCAAAGCATAACATACCGGTGTAACTGTAAACAAAAATGCCACTTTCGTGTTTTATATAGACCTCATGTACCTATATAATTTATTTGCTGATTCGTACGTATATACCTATCTATATATATATATATATATATATATATATATATATATATATATATATATATATATATATATATATATATATATATATATATATATATATATATATATATATATATATTTACTTATCTATCTATATCTATTTATTTAGGATTTGGATTGTAATAACAATCCAAATAACGGTAATAACGGTACGTAATATTTCTTATGGAATATAAGTGTATTGTACTGTACTCAGTATATTGAAATTCAGTACTAGTATTGATGTGTTATTTGATTTGTTTCACCTGATCTTATGTTTTTCTATTAGTCGCCTTAATATATTTATTGATTAAATTAAATTTTTGCAATTACCTAATAGAGAAATATGCGATAGAATGAAGCAAGTAGTAGAACATGACAAATTCCGCCAATTAACGTCTGTGAAAATATTTAATCAACAGACCAAATAAAAGTAAAGCTATATCAATAATACAAATAGGCCTACAAAAATTATTTGGATCAAAGTTGCCACTTAAACCTATAATGCACATTGCACAACACTCGAGTCGCAAGTTCTATGCATTTCTAGCATCCGCTTAGTTAATCTATGGAATCTTATGACGTTTCTTTTGAATCTGTGGATTTTTTATCAGCTATTATGTTTAAGCAATACTGAGGTTTTATACAAACGTGTACTTTCTGTGTTGCCACAGCCTCTTCTTATAATGATTAAGTATTGAAATCTCAAAAGTATCGAAATCTCATCACGTTCATTCATTATGTTTTACAAGCTATTAATTTTTTACTTATAATATTGCATCGAATAAATGACAAAGATACTTTCTCCTTTCACACTGTCTTCTATAATGAGTTTTGATGCCATCGTGCTGTTAGGACTTTCGTAATAATGCAAAAACGACTCGATGGTTTGACATACAATAATGATGTATTAGCTTACCTTCATGGTGTATCCCGTATATAGGTATAGGCACTGTCCGCTTTTCGAGACCTATTAAAAAAAGTAGTATAATTTTACTTTCTGACAATTTATTATAATTTCTGTTTCTCCAGCATATGCTGATATATATAAGGACAGACAGTGAATCTGGAGAATTTAGTATTAGGTAACACATTGTTGCGTTTTATTATCAGAGTGGGTAAAGGAAAATAATTAATATATATATATATATATATATATATATATATATATATATATATATATATATATATATATATATATATATATATATATATATATATATATATATATATATATATATATATATATATATATATATATATTATATATATATATATATATATATATATATATATATATATATATATATATATATATATATATATATATATATATATATATATATATATATATATATATATATATATATATATATATATATATATATATATATATATATATATATATATATATATATATATATATATATATATATATATATATATATATATATATATATATATATATATATATATATATATATATATATATATATATATATATATATATATATATACTTAATTTTCCAGCTTTTCCGCTCAGTTTTAGTGACATACGTGTTGACATCGCTGTCTCAAGTTCTTATTTTGAAATTCCTTATGCAGGGTAAAGCGGGTAAATGTTTATGGGAAGGCGATCGCCAGAAACGATGCGGTCATGCTGATGTTATGCACAAATTGAACGTGACGAATGATATGAGAACGTCGCCCTTTTCATTTTGTATCGCCCTTTTTTATACATTTTAATACCCATGTATTTTTAAAAGACTTGGGTGTTTAGTGAATGTTAAAATATATTGAGAGGTAAAGATTCGATTTCTCGTCGTGGTTAATATTTGTTGGGCAGATTCCAGTTTTTTTATAAAAAACATTTTTCTTTTTTTTATTTTTTTTCTGACACGTCTGAATTAAGTTAGTTGATCGGGACTCGTATCAAAAGAATGTAGCTTACTGAATTAAATTAAATTGCTTAAAAAGCGCAACGGTGAGTTCCGTCACTCAATACGCAATAATTGGAAAATTGGACGGAAAATCGAGAACGGAGTGTCTTTATACAAGGACTCTCTGCCTACACTGCTATATACAGGATACAGCGTGAATTCTATGTAATTTATATCAATTTATTTACGTTTGGCATCAAAGTTGCTCTCTATAGCCAATAGGCATTTCACTCTTAGTTGTGCTAAATACAAGTTCTATAATTAGTTATTAAGTTATATATGTATGTTATTTACTATATAATAGGTTTTGACCGCGGCGTTGCTCGTCTTATGATAGAATGTATTATTTTTATTTTTTGCAACAAGACAAAGCGTGGCGTTGAGTTCCGCCACTCAACACGCACTGTCTGGAATGGCGGGAAGTGGGGAACGGAGTGTCTTATCACTAGCTTCCTTCAACCTACGGTTCCCTCTGCTTACCATATGTGCGGAATACAGCGTGAAGCACATTCCGCAAATTTTTGAATTCTGTTATATATTTATTTATATCTAAACGTGTTATATATTTATATCTAAACTAAAATGCACTTATCCTACATGAAACTTTATGGAGGCAAGCTTTTTGTACCGAATGCTAAGGTGCGAATTGAAATCATGGACGTTCGATTATTTAAAAAGCTTGTGTTTCTATTATTTGATTGCATTTCTGATGGTAACCTCACGATGAATCATTTCCACTTCATCTAATCACAAACATATAATATATGCTATATATATACCTCTATTATATAGCAAAAAAAGTGTGTTTGTTCATTAAATATTTTTATAAAGTCTAAAGGCAAACGAAATTCCGGGCAACAACTAGTGGTAGCTGGCCGCAGTCATTGCACATTTCACTCATTCACTGAACGATGTACCAGGATTTGAGTCCCGTTACATTAAAATTCCTATAAAATTTTTTTTAAATATTCTTAAATTCCATCTTTACTTTAAAAAATGTTAAAATATATTTTAAAATCAATCAAAATTATCACAATCTCTGACGGTTTATTAAAAAACAATGAGCTGACTGACAAAATCAAGAGTGCCCTTTTCTCCAAACGTCGCGGTGGTAATCTTTAGACACCTCGTAAATTATGATTCAGCATGCCTTTGTCCTGACTAAATGTTGTGATAAGGGAAACCTTTGTGTAGATTTAACAATACACACTGTCTGTACAAAGCCGTATTCGACACTTCTATAATTTGCAAGTAGAATTCAGTATGAAGGCACACATTGATAAACACGTTAAAGGTGAAAAATGTTGAATTAGAAATTATTTTCTATATATATGTACTTGTATATATATATATATATATATATATATATATATATATATATATATATATATATATATATATATATGTACTTGTATTGTAAAGTGGAAATTTTATGATTCAATAAGATGATTTTTAAGTTAAATCTTAATCAGTTTTTTTATATACTTTTTTTTAATCTGCTTGACCCTGTATCCTATGCCTGTATATTTAACAAGTCCTGTATATATATAATAATAGTGATAAGAGAGAAACTAGTGTCAAGACACTACGTTATCTAATGTTCGACCGAATTCGCAACATTGTGTGTTGGAACTCAGCTCCGCACTAAGTCTTACAAGAGCCAAATGATGTCCAAGTACGTCACGATAACCAATATATAGTATATAATATATAGATAAGTTTAATAAAGATTTACGATGTTTTCTGTATATAGCAGGGTAGGCAGAGAAAACCCAGTGATAAGCCACTCCTTTCCACGCTTTTTCACTCGAATTTCGACACTTTGCGTCGTCAGTATACTATAATTACTGCATATAACATTTTTTTACATATACTAAAATTTTACATATACTATATATGTATGTATATCTGATTTCAACTTAGTGAACGAATGATCAACGTCCGAAAACCACAAAAAGCTACGTGCATCGACCGCTTAACGGCCTCATTTTTAATTGGAACAATATGCTTAAGACGATCTTATCTTGTACTTAATTTTAAAGGCTATTGTCTGTACTGTTGGAAGTTAATAACTAGACATTATACTGTATATTAATTTAATTTGACGTCTTGATAACCATCTGACAGTTCGAGGTCGTCAGTTCGATTACTGTGTGGTAAATAATTATGCATTTTATTGTTTTGCTATGAACTAAAGTATGTAGAGACATTTGAAGAAGTATATAATTTAAACAAAAAAATATAGTTATAAGTTTTTTTGGATTAGTTTCCGTGTAGGTTTTATACAAAAAAAATTAAATATGACCAAGAAGTGATTGAATTTTTTAAAGTTCTTTGTTCAACAGAAATATAGGAAAATAGTAAAAAATACATATATATTTTAATTACATATATATATATATATATATATATATATATATATATATATATATATATATATATATATATATATATATATATATATATATATATATATATATATATATATATATATATATATTTATATATATATTTATATATATATATATATATATATATATATATATATATATATATATATATATATATATATATATATATATATATATATATATATATATATATATATATATATATATATATAGTTCCTAATGCCTACGCTAGCTAAAAATCTAAAGAAGCTAAAAATAAAAAATAAATTTTCGTATAGCCTCATGTGTCATGTAATTTGATGTAAAATTGAAGTTAACAAACCGAAAATTATGCAAAAAAGCTGCATGCTGTCATTTTTTAATCATCTTCTTTAATAACATAATATACAAAAGTGGACATTCCAATACTATTATTTATGAACAATAAAAACTATGAACCTTAAATATTATTACTATCGTATTCAAATGAAGTGTCAAATCGAACGACTTGGAGACTGAGATTTCTCTACTAATTTTATAACTGTAGATCAACCGAAAAGAACAACGTAGGTAAACATTGACAAACTTAGATTTGCGGGAATAAGCACTAACATTGCAAGAAACCACCTACAAATATAAGCTTGTAATTTTATTTTGTTTTTATGTATCTATATTACTTTACAAATTCTCATTTCTTAAATTTCATAATTCTAGGTCAACGGGAAAATCCCTATAGGTTTTGAATACACGGCGAATTTTATACAATATACTGAATAAACACAACATATATCGCCACATATTTTGATTGAGTTGCCATAGAAATTTGGTTTTTTTATTTGTCCGACGTACAGACGGTCAACAAAAGAAACCTACCTATAAGAATTCTGTCTTTACACCTAGAACAGTAAAAACCTACCCAAACTACTGTGTTCTTTAAAGAAAATACCTTGATGTTTGGTTGATGTTTGAAAAGATCGTTATAATTTTATGTCTAACACCAATATTTTTTTTAACAAATCGTAACCCCAATAATTTAATAGCTGAGATAGTTTAATTTAAACAGTTAATAAATGTTTCCACATACAGAAGATATATAGGTATGAGGCTTATAGATATACTATTTTAGATCGTTCTCTAAAAGTAGTTCCAAAAAATTCTTAAATATACAAAAAATATTATCCAAGTGTTGATACAATTGTTTGAAATAAACATTAAATAATAGAACAAGTGCAACATATATTATAATTTATTGCTAAAGACGACGGACTCAATTTATTAACAATATTAAAACTGCTGTTCACATCACAATAAGACCTACTTTTAGTCCTATATTTCGCTTAAATCAGCATTCTGCTTCACATTCAGTATAACTAGCTGACACATCGTTATTGCTATACGAAAATGCAACCAGGAAACGGGGCAATCGCATTGTGACATAACAGTAGCTAAAATTAACCTAACGCCTGCGCCAGCGCATCGCCGCAGGTGTAAGTGTTGCCACTCGCGAATTTACCCTGATTTTTGGGTCGTTAATTATTAAGAAAGTTCTCTTCATATACGTTTTCTAAAATAATAGTCTTGATGGGAGAAAATTGTGTTATTTGAGGTTTGGGTGTATTTAGCAAAAATGTCTTGGCATTATAAATTAATTGATGAATCAAATCATTTCTCTTGTTCTTTGGCTACAAAAAAACGTAACGAAACACGTCGTGTCAACATTTTTGTTTTTCATTTTTACACTATATCCCGCTTTTAGCAGAGTTTTAAAGTTATAATTAATTTATTGTTCCCAATTAGGATCGAACCCAGAGCTATCCCGTTAACAGTCAGAGACTATCTCATTACGCCGCGAAGGCCTCGAATTTTAACACTTAAATAATTTGACAAAAAAAAATAATTTTAAGAAGAAATTCCTTTATATATCGTGTATATAGACTGTCCACGTAGAAAATAACTTGATAACTTAACGACGTCCGCTACAGTAAAAAATGTTATTTAATTATTACCGTACCAGCATTAAAGTTGCACAATTTTCTACTATGAATATTCATGTATATACATAATCGTATACATTAGTGCATGTTTCCTTCAATAAAATTTTGTTGGGAGAATTTCCTAGTGTCGTATTTGGAATGTGTTTTATCGAACACTCTAGCAATGCACACTTAAGCGAATGATAAACATCTTTATATATATATATATATATATATATATATATATATATATATATATATATATATATATATATATATATATATATATATATATATATATATATATATATATATTCATGTTTAGGTTTTTAAATTAATAATTTGCTTCTATTAATAGTGAACCTATAAGGTACCTAGTGTTGAGACACTGCGTATTGACTGCCCTGAACTCAACGTCACCCTTTCACTTGTTAATAGAACGAAAAAAATTTTTTTTTTATCCTATTATTGTTTCCATACAAAAAGTTGTAAAAGCTATGTCACCTAAAGGAAACTTCTTTATTTTATAAAATTCTAATACCAGCTAGTTTAACTGTAAAATAACTTATATAACACACTGCACTTATACAACAAAAACGCTTCAACAGATTAGTTTGAGCCACCTGTTCATCCTGACGCGGACTACAGGTTTGGTTTCCGCCGGGGGTAAATTGCTAAAGACTGATGTTAGGATCAAGGACATAAAATAAAAGCATTAAGTTCTAAGCTCCTCACTATGACCATTAATGAGTTGAATTATGTACCTACTTAGTGCTACAATGCTTCATTAATATGGAAAAATAATTATTAAATAAACCATAACATTCTTCTATTTTTTTAACTATCTTGTATATTATAAAAAAATGAATTTATAGAATATTATAAAAAAAACACGTATATTTTTTTTAAAGTGCCATAAATTGAACCCATGCCTCTTAGACACGGTCAAAACGATCTAGCCAACTGATCTATACGGTATAATCGAGTCTTATTATTCATATTTTTATCATAGTTTCTTTTAGTTGCAATTTCCAACCAGCACATTTCAACACAATCTAAAATATTTAACCCTTTGCCCTTATATTCAACACCACCAGTTAATTTTACCCGAGGCGCATTGCCAAGTGCTCAGGTGAGAATACCATTCCGGCATACTTGATTTAAATGAACCGCCAAACGCTTTGAACTCTCGAGTAAGTCTCAATACACATTCATAGATCGTTAAAACGTATTTCTGTACTGGCGCGAATGAATTTATGATAATAAATTCACACTGTTTACGTGAATTTTGAATTGAAAATTATTTTCAGTTGAGCGGAGGCTATCATGGCGCAGTGGTTCAGACTGACTGTAAAAACGCTCACGTTGCCGACTCGATTACCACTCGATTCACATAGGAGAAGTTAATTAGTTTTATTTCCTAGCAATGTAAAGAAGACAAAGTGCGGCGTTGATTCTTGCCACTGAACACGCAATGTCAGAAAAATTCGGCCGAAAGTTAATAATAAATTAAAAATTATTCGTCTATATTGTTGGATAGAAGATGTTTAAGGAGATTATGATTTAAATATAATATATGTACGTACATTAAATGCTGCATGGCAGACCTCAATAACGCGCTTTCTGATTTGAATAGAAGATGACTGCAAAATAACCATGGGTTCTCAATTAAAATATAACTTTTTGACGCTTAACAAGAGATTTACTTGTTTCCAGATTTTCTCCATATACATATATTAATATATTTTATGAGGACAAGTTTAATTTAATAATTAAATCAAGATCTTACAATTCAATATCCCATCTTGCCTCAATATCCCCTTCTAATGAACATTTAAGTAAACACACTTAGCCAGTGAAAACTCGATAGACTCGTACACGTACATACTCGTATATAGGAAAATCGACATTACCATTCGTTGAAAGTCAAGTGATAGTTATAGCAAATAAAAAAAAACTGGAATGCAAAATCGCGTATTTACACGCTTTCGCACAAATTAGTGTAATCGTGTCAGTTAATTGCGCTGCATAAAACATGGGTTTGACCGTAACAAGGCCGCGCCGTTATTTAATTAACTTCTGGAGCATCATCATCATGAGACGGGTATTGTGTAATTGTATGTACCGCTTGATTCAGTAGTTGCTTTGTGGAATAGAAATATGGGCATATTCTGTAGTCTGTTCAATTCCTTGCTTGTGCCATTTTAGAAAAGATAGAAGTACATATTCAAAATATTGTATTGTGAACATAGTATGGGTGTAATATAGGTACGATACCCGCTCGAGGGAATGGTTTATTTAAATTTCACCCCTCTGGAAATACGAAACACTGGTGTCGAATTCCGCCACTCAATACACAATGTCTCGAATTTGAGCGGAGAACGGAGTGTTTTGACACAAGTTCCTCTCTGCCTACCCTGCTTTAAGGAATAAAGTGTGTAAATGAAAAATAAATCATCTGACATTTATTACAACAAACACTTATGGCTAAACTAAATAAAATTGACTTTAACTTTCATTAATATTAGATCATAAATAAGCCTTATATAAAGATGTTTTAAAAAGGCATAAACTAATGCGGAAGCATATTCGCCTCAACTTGTCCCATATGATGAGACGAAATACAAACCAGTGGAACGTATAAAAAAGTCACATACTGTTCATAGTCAATCGACATATTATGTAAATAATCAATTTATTTGTTACATTTCTAACAATAGAACGAAATCGTTCTCTCCACTCTCTATTTCTCTTTCTTCCTTGAAGACTTCCAATACTAGATGAAATATATACGCATTCAGAACTGGTTCAACCATATGTGTCTTGTTGCTTGATCATAAGAATCTACTCCAAGTGACCTCCGAAACCCATATAGGGGCTACCTTGTAGTTAAGCTGTCAGAAGCAAGCAGACAAGTAATGACTGCCGCTGATGTTAGATTGACTTTAGACTTATTTCTTTTTACAGTAGATTTTTCTTCATGTTTTCTCCATACAATGTGACATTGGAGCTCGAAACGCCATTACCGTAGAACAGAACAGAACAACGTTAGGCAAGAGCTCGTGTCGTTCAGCCTAACGGCTGCCCGTGATTTTAATATTTCAAAATTAAATTATAAAGACGTGATGGATGAATTATTTTATTTCCTCGCTCGTATAACGTGACACACATTTTGCGTTGAATTCTGCCGCACAACACGCAGTGTCTCGAAACGTGGAGTGTCTTACCTCTCTCTCTCCTCTCTGCTTACCCTGCTGTTTGCGAGATTCAGTACGAAGCTAACGAAAATATACAAACATACGCTGGAAAACGTTGAGATTATTAAACAAAGATTCACAAAGTGGTGATATTCCGCTCGCACATTACGCCCACTCCGCCCGAAATATACAAGTAAACATTAAAACAGGTATATAAATATATATATATATATTTTGAATATATGGCTCACGAGATGAGAATATTGCGATGCAAATTGTTGATGTTACACGCTATTTATAGGCGAATTTCTCGAAATCTCACCTATTACGAAATTGTGTGACATTTTAGTATACAATTTTGATATAAAATTCTAATAGAAGATTTAAATACTCGTAGCTTGATATAAAATGTATATAATATTTTATATACAGTTTCATGGTTCAAAGCCTAATGTTAAAACATCTCTCACAACGCTGCTCTTTATCTTCTTACAATGAAATAAATTATTTTCTCGACCCGGAATCGCACCTAGAACTGTCGCTTTTACTGTCAGATGCTTGTACCATTGCGCCACAAAGGCCTCAATAAATAATTTTATACAATACCTATAATAGATTCACTTATTGTAAGATTAAAAATTATAACGAACACTGACTTTCGGAAATTTATATTAATAGATAAAATAATAAAATATACGTAAAAATGCTGATGATTAAGTCTCTTAAGTTAGGGGGGCGTCGTATGACTGTAAACGCGTGACTTGTGGGTTCGATTTCCACTCCGGGAAAATGATTTATTTTCAAATTCACTAGCTTTGTAAAGCATAGCGTTTACTTCCGCCACTCAACACGCAATGTCTCAAAATGCGGAACGTGGCGAACGGGAGTGTTTTAACACTAAGTTCCCTATACCCAGCTATATCCCGGATGAAGCGATCAGCGTGAAGCTATGTCATCCTATAAAACTCCAAGCAAATCCACATTCACAAACAATGCCGACTGTTAAATGAGCTAAGTGAACATTGCTAAAACATTGACGAGACTTGCGAGTAACCCATTTATTTGTAGCTACAACTGTGATTTAACGCGATAAGCGATCGCAGTTCGCGGTAAATAGCTCTGCCCTGAATATGTTGTATATCTGCAAACTACGAAGTGAGACCGTTATCTTGTGATGCATTGTTTTTGATATTTGTCATTATTACGGACAAAGTAGAAGATTAAGCAAAAGAGGTAATAGAATTGATGCTGTAATAATATTATTATTATTATTATTAATAAATATATTTTTTTAAATGATTTATTAACATATTAACTTTATTTTATATTTATATATCTATAATGTATTGAAAATTGTTATTGGGATCTGGATAGCACTGAAAAGTCGCATCGATGTACAGCTTAAATATTTTAAAGCATGCAACGTTCATATAAAATGATTCTTGTTTGAAAGTTTATATGTTTGATACATGTATATGCATACGTACTAGGTTACAATAAAGCCGAGAAAATCATAGATTTGTAATGTGAAATAATGAAATGTCAGGAGCATAGCAGGATAGACGGAGAGAACCTAGTGCTAAGACACTCCGTTTCATACTTTCAGTCCAATTTTTGAGAACATTGCGCGTTGAATTAATGAATTCAACGTCACACTATGTTTTCTTACCAGAGAGATGAAATGAAGCAATTCTAAAAGTAATTTTTAATATTATATATTATTATAATAATAATTATTATTCTAATAATTAAATTATTAATTAACAAGCAATTTCATTCCCCCGAATGGTAATCGAATACATAACTCACCTTTACATTCAGATGCTGCGCTACAACAGCTAACATCCGTATCCGTAACGGTTTAGTAACGTCATTCTAGTTCTCGAATACGTGCAGAGAGCAGAGAACAGAGTATTTTAACACCAGGTCCCTCCTGCCTACTCTGCTATACTTATGAGGGACACAACGTGAATCTGAAAAAAAATTAACAACTGTTCCACTGTTATTCTATAAAAGTCCATGGCAACATTGCTCTTTGATTTCGTAATTATAATCACCGTTTACTCTTTGATATGTTGACGTTAATGACATAGATAAATCTACATGTCGTGTGTCGAGCATACTAGCCATGTTAGGTTAGCTAAATTAGCCCTAAAAGTGGACTTTTCTAAATTATACTGTTTTCTTATAAATATGCAGTAATTTGTAAATATATATTATATATGTGACCCAATAGAGTAATATAAAGTGTGCCGATTAAAATGTAGACAGATAAAGCGTACTACCAAGACTCTCCTTTATGCCTGAATTCGAATTATTGCGTGTTGAGTCGTCGAACTCAACGGTGTATTTAATATATGTCGGTTGATGGAAATTAAATTGACTCAACATCTCGAATGGAAATCGGACCCACGACCATCGCCACGTACTATCACACTTTGTCCCATTACACCACGATGGCCATAACGGAATGTATTTTCTTTTATTTAAATATGTTTTTAGCATATTTCCAGTATATTTCCAGCTCATTTGCGTAAGTAAGATACTGTGTCACAATATCGTCAGGTTTTAAACTATAACAAATTTCAATTATCAAATACGAACGTGACGTTATTTGTATGTGTTAATCAATTTTTTCTAAATTGCTATGAAGAGACTGGGGTCATGCAGTTAAGTATCAATACAAGTGCTAATTACGACTGGTCTGATGCAGGTAGCAGGTTCAAGTAAACAATTTAACGTATATAGTAGGGTAGACAAATAGGACTCTTTGTCTTGTTACCTGGGCGAGAAAAATAATCATTCTCCCCGCTTGGGAATCGAACCCACAACCGTCGTGTTAACAATCAGACGATGTGCTGCTAGGCCATGATAGCTTTATTTTTAAATATTAAGTACAATATTCTGACAGTGGTGCCTCGATATTAAAACACAAACAATACGAGTATCTCTACGTATATATCCTCTTTGTAGAAAATTTCAGAATTACTAATTAAATTCTGTATAACGTCATAAGTCATAACGGATAAAATGTTGCCAACAAAATGTTGTATGCTGTAAACAAACAGCGATCTACAAACAGACACCGTTCATGGTGTGATATTTAAGCCCCAAAAGCCCCAGCTAAAGAGAAGAAAAAGAAGACTTTAAACTAAATTTCTGTCAGATATACCAAAATAAGACTGCTATAGCACCGTGCTTTACTTGTTTAATTGTAATGAACTAATACATTAATGGCAAGCTGAGTGATCTGACACTGAGCATATATATACTTCACGTAGAGAGAAAATTCTCTTCTTTCTTTATTTGTAGTTTAAACAAATGTCGATACCCTATACTTTATTCCCCTGACAGAGTATCGAACCCACAACCAAACTAGCTCAACTTCACCAAATCCTGAAATATTTGCTTTACAAAAAAATATCCTGTAGTTTCTAGACGTCCAGGTAGATGCGTTTTATTAGTCCGCGACGCTATAAATAAGCCTTGTAAAAGTCAACGGGACGGCGATTCTAAATACGTCGTCACATTTGAATTTCATTCAACAGGTATTTAGAATTTCATATATTTGTAACGGAATGAAAGTACAAGTACTATATATATATAATTTATATTTTATATATTGATCATATTAATTTATATTGATATAGTCGTATATATCGTTATAAAATATTATTATAGAGAATAGTAATATCCACATATGCTTATTAATTTATAGACATTCTCTATAAATGCATAACCAGTATTAGCCAGAACTAAAAGTGCCAAATGGTCATACCATATATCTATGGCCTACGGTCGATACATACCTCTTTCGTCTTCACATCGAGGGGTCCTCATGCTTTTTACGTTTAAATTACAAGAAAAATGCCTATATTAAATTCAAATAAGGAAAATCTATCACGAGGCCATCGTGGCGCAGCGGATGCGTAATGGTAATAGCGATGATTACCGGTTCTTTAATGATTATCAAACTTTACTCAACTATATTTCAACTTGCGACCGCCTTGAAGATGGGCGGATAGAGAGCACTTTGTTCTATCCGCCCTATTTCAATGGACACTCTTGACACTTATTGCTAAGCTCTTTTCTCTCTGCTCTAATATGCGAGATAGAGAATGTAGATGTAGATGACATCTTTATCCTTAAGTCAAACTTACGTGTAAATGACATGAACAATATGCTCTAAAACAAAATTAACAATTTACATTTATTTATTTAACCTCCTTAGTTGTTATTGACTTTAACACTTGCGGTGTTAAGATTTGCCAGTCCGTGTGTTTTCCTCATAACGATGTGTCAGCGAACAGTTTTGTTGGTGACTTCCTCACGTTGTTATTCAAATGCATATTTGTTATTTATATGATAAAATAACTAACGAAGCAAGGCCATTGTGGTGGTACAGCATCTGACTGTAAACGCGACAGTTGTGGGTTCGATTCCCACACGGAGGGATAAATTATGTTTATATAAACACACGTTTATATATAATACGGGCAAATTTCGTATTATATCCCTACTCACTATATGCCGGATTTAACATTCATTTGAAAAAAACACGTCGGCGTCTGCATTATAGCACACCAAAAGACCTATAGATTAAACATATTTATTTCAAAGCAAAATTTTCCAAAAAATTTTACTCGAGGATGGTCAAATGGAGCGAGCGAAGAAAATGATATATGACATCACGTGACAAACTCTGACAGCAGGTAAAATGGGTTACTTGGACACGATTAACGCCATGTATATTAGCTTCGGATTTAGTGGATAGTCCATATTTAGAAATATAGAATATCGACGACCGTAACCGAACCGTCTCAGTTTCGGACCAAACCGAAACCGATACCGAAAATGTTTTACAAGGACCATGCTTGAAGGAGAAAAAAAAGAAAACATTATTATAATCAGTCAGTTTTAATATTTTTCTTTAAAACACAGTTTTAAAAAGTTGTTGTACGTATCACAATAGTTATAGGTAGATTAAATAGGTATATCTATACCTATTTAAGTACCTAATAAAGAAAACATATAGGTAAAATATTCTCAAAAAAATTCCTACATATGTTTTTTAATGACATTCTTCTTCTTCTTCTTGGCATTAGTCCCGGCTTTTGCCAGGGTCTGCCTTCCGACTAAGCCTACTCCACTTTGCACGGTTTTTTAATGACATTATCCTTTCATAATCAATGATTGAATACTACACACAACGTAAGAAAGATGGTCTATTCGGTTTAATTACTACTTAATGCAATTTAAATTATTTATTATATATTCATATAAGGTTTTAAATCGAAATACATAAATGAGATAATAATTATTACATGGATACCTGGCTATATGGAACGGAGTGTCTTAACACTAGGTTCCCTCTTTCTATCCTGCTATACGGGAAACAGTGGGAAGGTATTTTTTTTAACCCAAAATCGTAGAAATAAGTGAAATATTACTATAATCATTAACTACTAGCAAACATAATAAAATAAATCTTATAAACTATTAATTAAGACGGTAATGCGGATATTTATAGGTGTATGAATGTACCCGGCTCCATCGGCTGGCTACACAGAGCTATATATACCGCGTTCTAATTGAATCTTGTAATGTGACACTGTTTGTATTACGTAATACAAATGTAACGAATTGATGGAGACGGTGAGGAGAATAACAAGCGCGTTAATTAAGGGTCTACTCCCGATCAATCAAATAAAACCAAAACATTCTTTATTCAAATAGGCTATTGCAAGCACTTTCGAATCGTCAATTAACATAAGTGTCAGTATTGTCAGTCCTTCAAGAAGCTACCACCAGCTCAGAGGGCAGTTCTGCGAGAGAGCTGGCGAGAAATTCAACAGTTGCTCTTTTTAATGTAAATTTACAATATGTTTACAACTGTGGTGAGCCTCCCGAATGAGCATCAACAGTACTTAACTTCATACTTCACATCCACATACTTCACATCCATATAATATTCTTGGAGTGAATAATGATGAAATATAAATGCAGATACGGTTAGCTTAAGTTAATATAAATTACAATTAAATCACTAAGCGCGGCGTTGAGTACCGCCACTCAACACACAATGGCTCGCAAAAGGCAGGAGAGCTGATAATAAAGAAGTTCTTTCTTGATAAGAATGTATGGCTTAGTCGTCAGAGAGTCAGCGATGGTTTATATAAGGGGCGCGGGTTCGAGTCCCATTCGTTAAAATAATTTTTACGCTTTCTAAAAGTATATAGCGTGTACATAGTAGTATAAATTATTACTTGATATGGCTATATCACACTAAGATTATAAAAATGTTAAAAACTTTTCTATTGCTAATAATACTTTGCGTTATTCCCACTCATTGCGGAGCAGAAAAAAAGCTTAGCATTTCCAAGAAAGCTTCCTAATACTGTTAACTTACTGCATTCTCCACTTATCTTCTACGATAACCAGACTAGAAGAATGAAATTTTTCGAACATTATTAATTCAGTTTTCTGTAACGCCATCACTTACTCTGTTTTGCTGTATAATAATTTTTATATATATATATATATATATATATATATATATATATATATATATATATATATATATATATATATATATATATATTATAAGTTATTTAGAGTTTTTGCGAAGACAATAGAAAGACTGGAGTCTATATCATTACTGTTGATTCACATGCGATTGTCGCTTTGTTTAAAATGTTAAATTGTAACGCGTTCTAGAATTAATTTTACATATGGAGAGGAAGCTACACGTTTATATAGATAGATACGAATAGTTTAAATATATCCCATAATTACATGTGATTATTGGTTCTAATACCTATAGGTATTGGTTCTAATACCTATAGGTATGTATTGCATAATGTAAATTTTTGTGGGCTATTTATCAAAAATTTTGTCTGTCTGTTTGTTTGTCTCTGCAGCTTATTTTAGTACACTATGAATATATTTTTAAATTATAGAGATGCATTTTTAAAATATTTTCTCCGTTTATTTACACAATTTAATTCTTACGTATTTAGAGCAACAAGTGTCTATCTTATCTATCTATAAATCTTTGATGGACATGTATACAGTTCTTTTAAAATGTATAAAAAAATAGAGCAGCTACTTTTTTATACTAAAGTGTAATTTAAATAAAAAGTTAATTACCATTTAATTCAAAAATATACAACAATAGCTAATTGTTACGCGGTCAAACGACTCGTGATTTTGAAAACTGAGCCAGCCTGGCGTCTGTGTTTATTTTTTTGGCCCATTGGAGAACCGAGAACCAGGAAACAGATAATTGTTTTGACTTACGAGCCATCCATCATTTTAACGCACGCACACTACTTTGTCATTCCTCCCTTAAACGTGATATGGTATGCGATACATGATATAATGGTTTCTTGAAAAATCAGTAACACTCGTATAGTAAAAAAATATCACTTAGATAAAACGTATATGTAGACAGAAATATTTGCATGCCTACAAACATAATAAAGCTAATTTTACATTTACTCACAGAACGATGGCTACAACAATTGAGGCGTCCCAATCCCTCATCCAGTCAGAAACCAGGGTCCACTCCTACCAGGAGGTGACGGAGACGCGGCAGGTGAAGAAGAAGATCAAGTCCAGAAGGCATAAGGATGAAGGATCTATATCCGTGGTAAGTGGCTTTTGAATTTGGCTGTGTAATGTTAATCTTCCGATACTAAATAACTGGCATACAACATATAATTGAAATTATGCATCGCAGAATCCTGAAATTTGGGTGTCCTAAAGAGAGAATTTTCTGATAAAAGAACGGATTTTACGTTTTAATAATGCGCGCCATTAAAAATGTCAGCTACAGTTCGTATACAGTATTTATTTTTGCGTTTCAATTGTCTTCAAAGCAGAAGTTATGACCATATTTTGTATTAATCATCATATTTACAGTTGTACGTCCATTGACCTTAAATGAATAATATTAACCGAGTTTTAAATAGATTTTAAATTGACACAGTTGTTCACAAAACAAAAATTAAACAAAATGTAATGTCAATTTGAAAGTGTTTAAAAACCTTTGTTGCGCAGTAAAGGAAGGTCTAAGTCATACTATACGATGGTGACAGGTTCAATATACACAGAGTATAGGTATGTTTATCTCTCCCTCTCTATCTCTCTCCCCCCCCCCCCTCTCTCTCTTTTTGGTGCGTCCTTAATGTCGGAATATCGTGGCCATGGTGGGATGTATATGTTAAACGGATGAACTGTCTCCAACAGCTTCTGTTTGTTGCCAGGTTAGTTGCAATGCAGAATTATATATTGTAATTGGTACGTATACGGTTGTTACAAGTAATAAAATATTTGTAGTAAATATTTGAACCAGCGCCTCTTGGAAACCGTCCAAAGACCGCTGACCGACCGCTATGCTATACGTTTTCATCAAGCTAAGCTTATTACAAGTTATTTACGTTGTTAGCATCACATACAAATGTCCGCTACATTAGTGTTACAAATTAGTCAAGAGAGAATGCCATTTTTATAAAATCCCCCAAAAATTATGATACGTTTTCTATAAAGTATATTTATTTCCTTTAGTATGGAATAAAACTATGAAACTGACACAAACAAACAGAATAATAGAAAAAAAACAAAAAGAAAAATATATACATATAAAATAAACAGCATAACTAACCTTTGGTAACAAGCACTGATTATAATGTATTTAGTTAGTATGGTTAGTACTGTATCTTGTTTACAATAAATGACGCATGCCATTTGTTCTAATATCAATTTATACAAATATAATTAATATTATATATATATATATATATATATATATATATATATATATATATATATATATATATATATATATATATATATATATATATATATATATATATATATATATATATATATATATATATATATATATATGTATATATATATATATATATATATATATATATATATATATATATATATATATATGTATTTATATATATATATATATATACGCGCGCTATTAATAATAATAGTATGCGCATACATTTTTACAAGTGTTGCCAATTAAAATAAATTTAGTATATATTTATGCAGCATCTTCCAAAATCTATGAAGATCAATATACAACACTAGCTTTTGCCCGCGACTTCGTCCACGTGTACTTACATTTATTGTCCCTCCATGTTTCCCCATTTGTCCATTTCGTCTACACAGATCATTTTTAGTTGTAATCTAAAATTTATATACCTATTTTAATACTTCTAAGCCTAGAAATGAGAAAATTTCATAAAAACTAAACTAAACCCCTATTATTATATTAGGGGTTGAATTTCTAAAAATCCTTTACATGTTCTTTCCGATTACTTTACGTGTAATCCTTAGTGATCACTTGCATCATGAAAAAAAGACCTATGTACCAAATTTCAAGTGTCTATTTCCCTGTGCTTGATATATACACAAGTCAGTCAGTCACTCAGGTCAGTCGGTCAGTCAGGTCAGTCAGTTGCCTTTTTTATATATAGATAGATTTAATTAAATATAACACAGTATTATAGTAGTTTATTACTCTGTACCTATTTTGCTTGATTAATGATTCATTACTTCATTTAGTAGCTAATTAATTTTGATTAAAACGTATCTAATCTACATGTCGTATTGGATTGGGGCTTATATCAATATGAATGTGATGTAGGTACTCTTAGTGGCCATCTTATGATGTTGGATTCAAATATTAGAAAAAAATAGAGATCGTCAAACGAAAGTATATAAATAAGTAGCATCTTAGTGCGGGTTCGATTCACACGCGTGGATATTAATTATTTTTGTTCTGCTTTGCTAAAACAAAACGCTACGGTGAGTCTCGAAAATTGGGCAGCAAGTGGAACGCGGAGTGTCTTATCACTAAGTTCTCTCTGCCTTTCCTGCTCAGTGAAATAAGAGAGTAGCTGTTTTTCATATTCTAAAATATGTTACTTAATATTATAAAAGCCACACTCTGAAACGTTTTAATGAGATTCAATACTATCTTCATACATTTGCATATACTAAACGGCAATTCAGTGTTAATTGACATTTCTGAGTTCCACGATCAAGCTATTAAATTAGAAAGAAAAGTAAGTGTTTGTACTTACAATCGGCGGTGCATTTCGCAAGGCTCTATCACGACGAGGTGGCCGAGAGGTTAAGGCGTTGGACTGCTAATCCAATGTGCTCTGCACGCGTGGGTTCGAATCCCATCCTCGTCGATAATTTATATATAAATGTATATTTATAGATTATTTTTTTTAATAATATTTCATAGTTTTTATTATTTTATATATTCAGATATTTTGGTTTTTATATTGAGCGTGTTATTAGTAAAAATATATATGTATGTTTATATATAAATTGCCACCTTTTCTCAACAGACCTGCCTATATCGTTATTATTCGTCGATTTAAAAGTGCTTACAAAAGTCTTAAATAAAGAATATTTTTAATTGATTGCCAATTTTATAAAAATGTTATTATGCCTAAAGCCTATATATGGCAAAAGTATATAACATACCCATATATATAAATAATTATCATTATATAGTCAGCTAGAAATGTAAATACTGATCTAGGCTCATAAATAAGTGGAGCTACCTCTGTGTTTAAGTATTAAGATGTTTCTGTTTTAGAAATATGATATGTTTTTTTTAAACATAGTCGCTATAAATATGTGTACTATACTGGGTTTTTATATACAGCCTATTGTATGAATATCTGTAATACTAGTACATTACCACGAATACCTTTATTGTATATGAAGTCAACTTATCCTACTTAACTTAAATAAGATTACGCAAAAACAATAAAAAAAATATTTTATCATCAAAAATCTAGAGATGTTCCGACTAGGCGGTAAAGCCAACTGACTTTTCGGCGAATAATCGGCCTAAACAGCCGTTTATCTTATTTGCTTGCAAATTTTCGCTTCTATCGCTCTTGTCATCACTTATCCTTCGTCCATCACTTGTCCTTCATCCATCACTTGGCCTTCATCTATCACTTGTCTTTTTTCAATTATTCTACGACGAGATCTACTACCTACCCAAAAAAATATTAGTGATCCAATAATGTAGCCAGAGGGAACACTTTGTTATACTTGACGTTGAATATACTTTGCAAATCATTTTAAAGCAGTACATTATTCGTTTTTATCATCATGTGTATGTTTTAATGATTGTACAGTTACATTTTATATATATATATATATATATATATATATATATATATATATATATATATATATATATATATATATATATATATATATATATATATATATATATATATATATATATATATATATATATATATATATATTCGAGATTCGCGGGTAGACACGAAAGTGCACACACGTATTTTAACAGCTCCATATTTTAAAATTATTTAAAATTAAATTAGTTAGCGTATATGTTAAAATTCTAATTACCTGTGCTTAAGTGGACTAACACTACACTTTCCAACACATATTGCACAAAATATTTAAAAAATGAATACTCCTGTAGAAAAGTTACTGAAAAGCATGGACGAACTTTCTACTATGTTCTCTTCAAGAATGGGTGAATTCGAGAAGAGCCTGTCACAGCCTAGCTCTGCAGCTCCCACTCCCACAGTCAAAGCCTTGGCTGCTGACTTCTATACATTCAAGGCTTTTGTATGGAAGACTCTCAGCCTATTAAAATCACAAGTTGAGATGGTAGCACTTGGTATGGATCGCTTGGAGACGCATTCAAGAAGAAAGGTGCTTTTACTCCACGGTATTAGAGAGGAGAAAGACGAAGATATATTAAATAAGACAATGGAAGTATTATCCAGGCATATGAAGTTGTCTGATGTTGGGTCTTCTTCAATTGAATCTTGCCACAGACTCGGTACAAAAAAGGATTCTTCCAGGCCAATCCTTGTCAGGTTTTCCAGTATACAGGCACGGTCCAGCGTTTGGAAAATGAAAACCACACTAAAGGGCACTAAAATAACATTGACGGAATTCCTTTCAAAGTCGCGCCAAGAAGTTTTCGTCGCAGCTCGCAAACACTTTGGAATAAAGAAGTGCTGGTCAGCCGATGGCATGATAGTTATTCTACTGGCTAATAAATCAAAAGTTAAATTATCTTCCATGTCTGAGCTCAAACAGTTAATAACACAAAATCCAAGATCCTCTAACATTTAGTCGGGTATCTGTTTTGTTTATATTTCCTTAATTTAGTTGGTTTATACTTGATATATATTTAGAGTGTTCAATATGTTTTGTTATTTTGCTGACAGTACGGTACATTTATTTTCTTTTCTAGTTAGAACTTAAAACTTTTAAACTAAAAACAGTAAAATATTTACATTTGTTTACTTTTCGAGATGACATATTTGACGTATCTATGTTTGTTAAAATTTAAATGCCCATAGAGTATAAATGATGTAGATGTATTGCTGTTTTTTAATATGCACAATTACGTTTCTTTTTAAGTAATCTTGTTATTCGTTTTAGCTTATACTTTTGTTTGTTAATATCCACAATTACGTTTCTTTTTATGTAGTCTTGTTATTTGTTACAAGTTTATACTTTTGTTGTCTCCTCTGGTGTACTGTTTAAATGTGCTAATTTTTTTCTTAAGTCAACTTGTGCACGTGGATTATTTTTATTATTATTATTATTTTGTTTAGTTCATTTTGATTTGCTTTGAAGTCTATTTTCCTTTTTTATAATTTTTTTTATTATTTATTTATATATAAACATATTTATTATTTCTATATTTTTAATATTCTATTATTTATAAATATTATATTAATACTAAAATATGAACATTGATGATGAGTTCTTCTCATGCTCATCTAGTAATTATGACAGTGTTGATAGTAATCACTCGTCTTTTTCAGATACAGATACCCTTGCAGAAAAGTTATCGAATACATTTAACAATCCTTTTGGTTCGCTTTCCTTGGTGCATATCAACGCGCAGAGTATACCTGCTCATTATACTGATCTTCTCACATCCTTTGGCTCCGGCACAGTCGATTGTATTCTAATATCTGAAACCTGGCTTAAGCCATGTCTTTCATCAGCTTGCTATTCCCTTCCAGGTTTTCAACTGTTCAGGAATGATCGCACTGAGCGGGGTGGAGGTGGTGTTGGTATATACCTTCGCAACAACATTCCTGCCAGTGTAATCTCTTGCTCCCCTAATCAACCTGTAGGATTCCTTGAATATCTTTTCTTGGAAATACATCTTCATCATAAAAAAATTCTTCTTGGTGTCTTATACGCCCCCAATGACAAAGTAAATTATTTTGGTGCTCTGGAGGATATTCTAGAGAATTTTTCCCACCAGTATGAACATATAATTTGCATGGGCGATCTAAATACATGTTTATTAAAAAACGACACGAGAAGTAAACAATTAAAAGCACTCAA
This sequence comes from Dione juno, assembly GCA_037127375.1. Lineage (NCBI taxonomy): Eukaryota > Metazoa > Arthropoda > Insecta > Lepidoptera > Nymphalidae > Dione > Dione juno. The sequence goes on along the minus strand of JAXRJS010000083.1, from coordinate 3,663,383 downwards.
TGAATCTCTCAATTTACACATTTTACCCCTGTCTTCTCCCACACACTATTTTCCCAACTGCAGGCCTTCCCTCATTGATATTATCTCGGTCTCTAACCCTAATCTTGTGATCTCTCACGGCCAAATGACGGCTCCTTTCTCTTTTCATGTACCTAATTTTTCTTTCATATAAGTTACGCCCTCCTAAAGTTAGAGGCAAAGTTTTACTTCAGCGCAATTTTAAGCATATCGATATGGAACGCTTCAGGGAGGATTTGGAGAATATCGACTGGTCACCCATAATGTCATTAACTAATATTGACGATATGGTAGAATCTCTTACTACTGAGCTGATTAAGATCTACAATACTCATGCGCCAGTAAGACCAGTTCGTATGAAGCACGTACCGGCGCCCTGGTTGACCCCAATTATCAAAAGATGCATGGCTAAGCGCGATCGGGCCAAATCTAAAAACAAAAGACATCCTTGTGATGAAAATCTCACCGAATACAAAAGACTGCGTAACATTTGCAACAGAATGTGTAGGGATGCTAAACGCCGCTATATTCACAATACTATTCAGAATCTCTCATACGGCCAAGTTTGGAGGTTCTTAGAGTCGCTCGGTATAGGTAAAAGCACTGATCGCAGCACAGATTTCATTAGATCTTAACGTTTTAAATTCCTCTTTTAGTAATCCAACTATAAGCATAAATACCCAAAAAAAAAATCAAACTTACATATTTGTCTTGCATTGACCCTCCTGACTCTGTTCCATTTTCATTTAACTCTGTAACAGAAGCCACTAAAGCCATCGGAAGTGACAATCTCAGCCTTAAGATGATTCTTCCCGTGTTGGACAACATTGCACCAGTGCTTACCCACATTATAAACTTCTCACTGTCACGCAATGTCTTTCCTTCACAGTGGAAGAATGCTCATGTCCTATCTCCATTTTGCCTATTCTATCCAAAGTTCTTGAATCCATTGTTTATAACCAACTGTAGTCCTTTCTCTCCTCAAACAATCTTCTATGTCCTTTCCAGTCCGGTTTCCGTCCATTCCACAGCACTGTTAGTGCACTGCTGAATATTACGGAGGATATTCGTTGTGCCATGGATAGCACCAAGCTCACCGCAATTGTACTACTGGACTTCAGCAATGCGTTTAACTCTGTTGATTTCGACATACTTCTTCAATTCAATCAAATCAATTGGAATTCAGTACCTACGATTATGTATTCTGGAATTCCAATTCCATATTATGATAAAGTAAAGAATTTGGGTCTAATTTTTGACTGCAATTTGTCTTGGACACCCCACATTAGTGAACTTAGTAAACGTATGCATTTCTCTTATCGTTCTCTTAAGCGTCTCCAATACTTCCTTCCTCATAAAACAAAAATAATGCTAGCGCAATGTCTTCTCCTGCCAATACTTGACTATGCCGATGTCTGCTATTTGGATGTGACTGAGGAGCAAATTAACAAATTAGAGCGTCTTCAAAATCTCGCTATACGCTTTGTTTACGGTCTTCGCAAGTATGACCACGTATCCCATTTTCGAGCTCAGCTTAATTGGCTCCCTATTCGTTTTCGCCGTGATATGCATATCCTTTCTTTGCTCTTTAAAATAGTCAACTACCAAAACTTCCCTCCTTATCTACGTTCCCGTTTTAAAATCCTTCCCTCTCCTACACGCTCGAGGAGGTCTTTTGTTTTACCAATGCTAGACATTCCAAAGAGCAATACCAAATTCCTTCAAAATTCCTTTTCCGTACAGGCTCCACTCCTTTGGAATAAACTCCCTAAAGCTATTCAAGAGAGCCAATCAATCTTGTCTTTTAAGTCGCAACTGAAAAAACATCTCATCAACAAACTTAATAGTATCTGAAAATTATTTAACTTAACTATGTTTTATTTATTTTATATTTTTATGTGTTTATTTTTTTTTGTGTTGAAATTTTATATATTTTATAGCGTATGTATGTATTTATATAAGTATATGTTTATTTAACATTATTACTGGTATGTATGTATATCTGTTATTTTTAGTTTTATGTAATTACGTAAATTTTTATCTTTATATTGCATTTTAAGCGTCATCTCGCTACCTACTGCTTTCACCCACTTTCACAGGTTGGCTGGAAGAAATCTCTTCTAGAGATAAGTCCACCGTTTGGAACTATATTTTGTTATGTATGTAATTCAACATATTTTAATTAAAATAAAGAATACTATATATATATGAACACTATTATACATGAACACTGAATACTATCTTCCAGAATTTTATAAATAATCGGCTTGGCCAATTAGTCGGCCGACTAGTCAGCTTCCTTACAACCGACTAGTCGGCCACAATCATAGTCGGCACAAAAAAATGAATACATTTGTAAATGTTAATATATTTTTCTTTTACAGTCGAAAAGCTCAGAAAAGCTGTGCAAAAAAATGAAGGCCGACAATGAAAATCCTATGTGCGCCAAATGCGCCCGCCCAGTGTACGCCATGGAACGTGTTAAGGCGGAGAAGAGAGCATGGCATAAGGAGTGCTTCAGATGCGTCCAATGTAACAAACAGTTGACGTAAGTTTTAAAGTATTTTTGTTCTGTTCGCGGTTTTGCCCGCCTTTAGTGTGCTTGACTACATTATATTAGTATAATATCTATGTATATAAATACATATGAAGCTTTTTATTGAATCGTACTTTCTTTTAGTGAAAACCTCATTAAAATCTGTTGCGTGGTTTTAATAAATTTAATAATAAACAATGCAATTTTAAAATTGTATTTATGATTCAAATATTATGACTTATGAACATCCATGTAATTTAGGTACCTGACATAAATGAAAAAAAAAATTTACTTCAGCAATATGTGTAACAAATGAAGTGAAAATTGGCTTTTAAAAGAACATATTACCTACTGCAACGTATTTTGATAGAGGTTTCTGTGTCACGAGGTAGACGAACACCTCTACCTTTGTCTTATTATTAGATTCCCTCTGCCTACTCTATTTTTTGCGGGAAAAATCTTAAACAATATATTTGAATTTATTTGATTGTTGTTTTTATAATAATATTTTCTTTTTCATAACGCTTCTATAATTTTTAATTCACTTCTAAACATTTTCTTACAGAGTAGAAACGTATCAAAGCGACCACACCGCGCTGTATTGCAAGCCGCATTTCAAACACCTATTCGAACCCAAACCTGTCGATGACGACGATGAACTAGATGGTATATTTTTTTTATTAGGAATATAATAGTAGTCTTTTTTTATAATAAAAACAATCTTCTTTATTATTTTATCGATAAAAAATATTAGAAATGCGAATGGCCAATTGGAAATAATTAAGAGTTGTTGGGATGATGATGTCATCATTGGCATATTCTGGTTTCCCAAGGTGTCTGTGACGTCAGGTACAGTGGACAACATCGAAACGAGGAACGTGATGTAATATAGATCTATAGCTTTCCTCTATAAATGGACTGTTAAACACAAACAATAGTTCTTGAGATTAGCGCGTTTGACCAAACAAACATCTAAGGTTTAAATAGTATAAATATATTGATTATACTATAATATATATTAGCATATAACAGTAATGTGTAAGTACATATATATATATATATATATATATATATATATATATATATATATATATATATATATATATATATATATATTTTCTTGCAGCTGCACCTAAAAAGCATCAGATGATTATCTGCGAGAGTCAACCTGTTGAGTTACCACCAGATGTTGTAAGAGGTAAAAAAAAAGTTTATTAATTTACGTCTAATCTTTTATATAGATTTTCAATTTTTACGCTGGAGAAATGTAGGCAGTGAGAACTTAGTGTCAATACACTTCGTTTGCCGCTTCGACTTCGAGACATTGAGTTTTGTGTGGTGGAACTTAACGCCACACATTGTCTAGCGAAAACGAGCAAATTGAAATAATGAATTCGAAAGAGAGTATAACCCATAACCCACCCCAGTTATAGTCAGACGCTATCTGCGCCACGTTAACTAAACCTAAAATTAACCTATGTCACCTTTAAATAATGTTCTAATAAATAACATTTTATTAAGCAAATATTTGATTTTACGTCTCAATATGCTTTTTTACAGCATCTGATAAACCAGATCTAGGTCTAGAAGAGTTAGCCTCTCTAGACGTGAAGTCCAGGTTCGAAGTGTTTGAACGGAAAGCGAAAGGGGAAGAGGAAGCTATGGTCCCCGAGCCACGTGTTCCGAGGGAGAAAAGTACTGCTTTACTTTCTAAGTTGGCCAAGTAAGTAAACTTATTTTTTTTTAAACGTATAAATATTTTAAAAATTATGAGGACCGTCGTGGTGCACAGGCATGGCCTATGCTTGTGAACACGACTGCTTGTGGTTTAGCTTCACAGTCAGGGAGAATGAATCATTTTTTCGCTCTGGTAACAAAGCAAAAAGCGCAGCGTTGAGTTCCGCCAGTCAACACGCAAATGCCTCGAAAGGCGGAAAGCGGGGAACGGAGTGTCTTAACACTAAGTTCCTACGGTTCCCACTGCCTACTCTGCCATGTGCTGGATACAGCGTGAAGCCAATTTAATTTAATTTTTAATTAAATATTTTAAAATCATTCAAATAGATGCGGGTTCAAATCCAGCTACGTTCAATTTTCGTTTAAATACTTTATGTAGATTTCATGAAGTAACATAAGGAATAGTAGGGTAATACAGCATTAGTCCTATTGCTATTATTACAATAAAAAAAAAATAATAATATTATTATAAAGTACATAAATTATTATAAACGTGAAAAAACATTCGTCTAATTTCGTTTTTAAAGAAATTATATTTAATAACTAGGAGCCGCCCGCCACTTCGTTTACCATTATTATTACTACGTCGTTCCACAGAAGGCATTGATGCTATAGAAACGGTTTATGCAAGTACTTTTAGGGTATATTAATAGAGTAAAGTTGGCGAATCAGGCTAATAAATGAACTCTTGAGATAGAAATTATACGTATGTAGCCAAGTAAATCTAGTTTTTTGTATCGTCATAGAAAATATAAAAGAATTTATTAAAAAAAACATATGTTGTAAATTAATAGAAATGTATCGACTAGTCGGTAATGTCGACTATCCGGCTACTATTGTAGTCGACGACTAGTAGACCAAGAGCGCCGACTATCCGGCTTCATACATTGTTTGTATATCTCGAGAAAATGTATCGCTTAAATACAAATTTTGATTGCTTATTAATAAATATTTTTAAGAAGTCATTCACACTTTGAAATGAAAATGCAACTTTTCCTTTTAATATCAGTTTTTGTAATTACTTCAACAGAAAACCTATCGATGTCGTCAACAATGATTTTTTTTCTTTGGATAAACTTTCGTTTTTCGTCTTTATCGATAGAGATACTATGTGACCACTTTCGCTTCTATTGCTGTAGTCATTACTCATACAATTTTTGAATTATTTACACAAAATTACTTACAAATGATCGCTTGGTCAAATAGTCGGATAACTAGTCGTCTTCTTTACGACCGACTAGTAGGCTAGTCGGCTTCTTTACGACCGACTAGTCGGCTATTTGGCAAGTCGGCTTCTAAAAATTACCCTAAAAAAGTACGTGTACTCTGTCTGTGTTTGTAGTGTATAATAATAATATAAATATTGATTGAAAGCGAATGTATCTACCAGTGTTCTACGAGTTTCTTTCAAAGTCCTGGGGTTTTATATAGGCTATTCTAGATCGTCTGTTTTCTCAATATTTCAGAATGTGCTCATCAGCTGAACTACTTATCCTGAGTCGTTATATTCATATTTCTTAAGATTTTTTAGTAGTTTTAAAAAAAAATGTTTGGTTTTTTATTCAAACACAGGTACCAATGATTTTAACCAACTTTACTTCTTAGGCACACGCTATATTAGTACTTATAAAATAGACTGGTATACTATACTGGTATACTAGGGTTTCAGATCAGATATTTCTGTACCAGATAGCCTAAATATTGCCGAGGATTAATAGCAAAAAAGCGTCATCAAAATCCATCCAGTACATTTTGTACGAAAGGCAAAAACAGACAAACAAAAACTATATACTATTTGTTTTTTTTAATTTTATAAAGATTTCTAAAAGTATTTATTTTATTTTATATTCAATGTACAGAATTGTACCCTATTACAGATTATTTTTTAGTACAGAAAAAAAAATACAAAAAAAAAATTACAGAACATCCACTATTACTATGTCCATACTATATATAGAAATCAAAATCACTAACAAAAAAATTAAGACTATGGTAGCGCAATGGTGCTGTGCCTGACAGACACTATAAAAATAGGTTCAAGTCCCACTGGGTGGAGTGATCGTCTAGTAGATAGAGTCTCAGCGACATAGCTATTTCTGTCTAACTTGCTATGCGGGATAAAAACAAAAATCACTAAAGAAAAAAAAAATAAAAACCATTTAAAGTTGATTAATTACAAGATATTGGCTAAAATCCAAGGAATCACATAAATTACTATAAACGTGTAAAGTTAGTAACAAACTGTTTCGTCTAACGTTTTGCGTCATCACTATTTTTAAAAGCACATGTGGACTGAAGTGTATGGTTTTTTTCACGACTTCAAAGTTAAATATACATTACTTTATTAAGGAATTTAGAGAAGTTATTAGAAGTAATTTATATATATATATATATATATATATATATATATATATATATATATATATATATATATATATATATATATATATATATATATATATATATATATATATATATATATATATATATATGCGTCTGACTGTGAATACGATGGTTGTAGGTTCAATGCCCACTCGGGGGAATAAATTAATTTGATATCCTCAAGTAGGTAAGATGGCGTGGCGTTGCATGACACTACACAAGCAATGTAACGAATTCTTGCGGAGTTTAATACAACCTAACCTAACAATAAGCTAAAAATATTTTTTAATATGTGTTCTTAAATAGTGTAAAATCTAGAACAACGAATACGATTTCTGTTCAATTTATTTCATAATAAATAGGAATGATGTGGTTATTAACTAAAAAAAAAATGGCTGGATATGCATAAGACGATTGTAGTTATCCTATATATTAATTGTTATTATTGACTAATATGAAAAAAAAATGGAACTCTGTATATATATACACAGATATATATTTAAATGTTAATATATATATATATATATATATATATATATATATATATATATATATATACACAGATATATATTTAAATGTTAATAATATATTATTAGTATATAATATATTAAAACACCGATACAAAAACGGCAATGTATCGATCATAACAAAGTAATATCGAATAAAAATTTCAAAAGAGCATTTCCTCTAATAACTACACGCTTTATTATTACCTTGTATTCTATTTTGAGCTTTATTTTAATAATACTAAGACTGTATTTTATTTAACTAAAACAGTCAAAGATGTCTGGTTAAAAAAGAAAGCATATCAGTCTTGTACAAGCCGACCGGCGTTTCAGTGTGGAACATTTGTGCTACTTTGTACAGTGAAAGTGGATTTAAAATGTATGGGTATTATTATAATATTAATATTAGTATGCTAAATAAAACGGTATTTTTTTAATTTTTTCTCAATATTAATTTTAAATATCGATTTAATTTTACGTATACATTTTACGTAATCTATGTTCGGTTGATACGTTATTACGATAAATGAAATAATTTAATTTATAACTAGAAAAAAAAATGTATTACGAGAAATTATTGAAGAACAGAACAAATATATATATATATATATATATATATATATATATATATATATATATATATATATATATATATATATATATATATATATATATATATATATATATATATATATATATATATATATATATATATATATATATATATCTATATTTAATAGATATCATGTATTGTATATAATAATATATTTTCAACTTATATGTGCACTTATAAAGAATGTCAGATGAACTTGACAAAAATCGAAAATGCATTTTTTTGTTAAAACATTAAACTGGCGTTTAAAAATTTTAGCTTAAAAATCAGTTGTAACATAAAATCTATTGTATTTAACTTTTTAGTTAACCCACCCGTGACTAGGGATTACCGTAAGACATTTACAACGTCTTGTACCAAAAGGTATCCATTGAAAGACGTTTAATTTTAAACGTAGCAAGTAATAACTAGAAAACTAGTTTATTGTTATTTATAATGTATGACAATTAATTGTAATATATGTAGATATACGTATATTATTTAATATTTTCTCTATCCTGTATATATTAGGTTGGGTATAGGGAACGTTGGGTTAGGACACTCTATTTTCTTCCTTACGTATGAGATTCAACTCTTAAATAAAATGACTTATGAATTCTAAATACCTACCTAATACTCGATAAGTTACTTGACTTTGAATGGCTAAGTTAGCAAAATATTCGTACTCTCAATACGATCGATATGCAATACTAATTTTTTATTTTCAATTAAAAAACCATTGCAATTGATATTTATTTTTAATGATTTTTAAAGTGTTAATTCACACTAAGGATAGAAAAAAATACTTAATGAAGACATAGAATATTTGCGCGCCTCATGGAAACCAAGTCCAAGTTCTTCTACGGTTTTCATGAGGTGAAATTGAAACTCAAAATTTTTATGTTTTCTCGTTGAGTACAAAATGATATATTTCATATAAAAATTAGATTTTATACGATCCATTACATTTTTTAAGAAAAACCTGTGCAATAATAATTTATATATAAACTACTTTTTAATTATTGATAGGTTTAAGGCGAAGGGCATGGACATCGGCGTATCTGACGAGTATTTGAATGGAGTGACTATAGAGCACAGCTCCAGCGAGCAAGAAGATGAAGATGGTAAGGGAGGGCAATATTATTTAACTGTAAAATTCAAAATTATAAATGTATATTGACTATAAGTGTCAGTTCGAATCTTATTTAGGTACATTTTTTATTTAGACAGAAATTGAAGAACTCTTTTATCTTATGTAGAATTCAATTATTTAATTTTTTCTCAACTTCATCCTTTATATTCCACTTATGAAACGGTAGGTAGGTTAAGCGCTTTCTTGGAACTCAGTGGTTTCACCGAATGGGAATGGAAGCCACAACTATTGCGTTTACAGCCAGACGCTTCAACATTGCGTCACGATGCTCAAATTTTTTTTTTATTATTAATACAGATATAAACTACAACATATAAAATATAGAATCAAATAAGATATAACTTATACAAATATTAAATTTTATAGTATCTGTATAGTGATTTAACCAGATGATTTATGGTACGAACTACGGTCCCATCCCATGGGACATCTAATGAATCAAAATGAATCAAAATAACTCAATAGATAATAAATAATGCACACAGACGAGGACTCAGTATTGAAGTCGTCGTACGTGCACAACAGTGCGCGGGAGCAGACGTCCCTCTGCGACATGAACGAGCTGGTCGGCCGCTTCGAGAACGCGCGCACCAACGCGGACAAGCACAGCCAGAGGAAGCTGGAGATACAGAATATAAGGAGCCGGCTGTTCTTGGTGAGTTTTAATATATATTTTTTGTGAATAGGCCAAGTTAAGTTTTTTTTTATTTTAATTTAATATTACACATAATATATTTACATCTAAATGTATTTAACTAGAATGAAAATAGTAGACAAATGTACTATAATTGGCACTATGAGATTTGAACCTGCACCTCTTCGATGTTTTCTGAGCAGTCCAGCCAATTAAGTCATAATTTCTTATCGAGCTACCTCTACTCTAAAGATGATTGCCCTGAAGAATGAGAAATTGCAAGAGAATGCCAACCATACTGAAATTGTATTTGCAATATATAAGGTGATATATTGTTACATTGTAAATTCATGTTTTTTTTTTCAGGGAAAACAAGCCAAGATCAAGGAAATGTACGAACAGTCAGTAATGCAATGTGAACAAAGTAAGCGATTTTATAGTACATGTTTCAAAATAATATTTCTTTTTTATCTATGTATGAATGAATTTTAATCTTTCTAACGAATGAATTTTAATCTATATAAATTTTAATATATATAACGAGCGAAGCGAAAGATTTGCAAACGACGAGAGCAGGGGTGCAACCCCATTGTATGTTATGAAATATTTTCTTATATTGGAATAGTTTTTGTCCAGCTCTGGGACAATTAGGTTCCTTGCGCCTACCCTACTGAGTCTTACCGTACCAAGCAGGGAAGGTGCCAAGGGAACCTAATTTTAAGCCACATATTCTACACTTTACGCTCAATTAAGGAGACATTACGTTTTGGTTCTCATCACCCTTGTCTTGTTGATCTGTGAGAGATGAGATCTCTTTTAGATTGATTTACTTTAAAAAATAAACCAACTAAGCCAGACTGAGACGAGTACAAATTTATGAGAGATTTTGACGTGTAGTTTTTATTTACTTAATTGTTTCCAGGTGTAACGTCAGCAGACAAAATAGCTAAAGAACTAGAGCTAGATGCGGATAAAGCGCGCGCCATCAAACAACGGTTCGAAAACGGAGAGATTTTCAACGACGAGAACCAGCCGCCTAAGAACAGAGAGCTGGATGACCCTTCACTATTCAATGAAGGTTAGAATATAAGAATAAATAGTATTGTTTTTTTTTTCTCTTTTTGGTTAATACAGAGAATTTTAAAAATAATTATTCTTTCCATATGTAAATGAATTGCTATACCTATGTTATAGATTACATTTATAATAATTACGTACGAATTGTGTATAGCTCCCGACATACATAAGTGCCCCAGGTACTCTGACCGCAAGCACACTGAAGCACGTCGAAACGATCAATGTAATTCAATATAGCCTATAGGCTATAGCCTTCCTCGATAAATAGACAATATACAAAACAAAAATGTTTTCAAATTGAAGCAGGAGTTCATGTGGTTAGTGAGCTCAACCAAACAGACGCTTCAGCTTTGTAATATTACTAAAAGAAAAAATATGTTCTTCGCAGGTATCGCCAAAAAATCTAGATCGATCTTTCTAGAACTAGATGCTAATGCAAAGCAAATGGGGCCACTGTCCCCGCCGGCACAGGAGCCGCCCAAACGGAAGGAAATTGTGAGTATACTTAATTCTTTATGTGTTAATGGGTTCAGTTCCAGTTGCTGTAGTATTTATGGTAAAAATAAATGTAATTTTGATATTTGAATTAATATAGTACTTCCCGAGATTAGCGCGATCGAGCAAACATAGTCTTCAACTTGCGAAAAATAGTATACATTTTTTAATGGTATATTAATGTCATTTAGTGTTTAATAAAATAAATTATAAGCAAACAAAGCTTTAATACGGTAAAATTCTTTCGTAACGGGATTTTGAATCTCGTTTCTATTACAATAGCCAAATGAGTCATGTACTGTACATTCGCATCTTGTGGCACCATTTTGTTGGCTATTGTTTTATAATTTATTACGAAAATAAATTCTGCCGCTACTAACACTGAAGACTGACAGAACGTACAGCCTAAGTAGTAGAAAGGTTTTCTAGAAATTCCTATTTGCAATCCACTCACACTTCACATCTTCATGTGAAACGGTGCGTGCTACCACTTATATATTATATAAATGATTTTAAGCGCGACGTATGTGAGTTCGACTCCCACTCTTGGACTTGAACTCAACATGCAATGTCTCGAAAATTAAAGGAAAAAAAAATTGGTGAAAGCGGAGAACGAAGTGTCTTAACACTAGGGTAGAGCACAGGTTGCTCAGGTGAGGTACAGTGTGAAACTATAAATCTTTTTCCAGCCGTTCGTTCCAAAGGACGTGGTGCGCGCCGGTGACAAATTAGAAGACGTCAAAATAGAGACAGCAGATATCTCCGATCGTTTCAAATTCTTCGAGACCTACAAGCCTGAGACCAAGAGGAAGGAGTTCCGCATGACGCCACCAAGACAGCCGCAGGTTGGGGTTTCTTTTAATATACGTTTGTACCCTCGATGTGTTCTAGGTCATTTTTCATTTTGTTATATCTTAGATGGCGATGGAAAATTATTTGCTTAAAGTTATTGTTTTTTTTTATGTTTTTCAAACGTTTCTCCAAGTCTATCAGACTTTTTAGTCTCACGTGAGTTATTCTTCAACGTTCTCCTGACGGTAAATGTGGGCTGAAATAACAATTATCTGTGTAGTTGGATATTCCACCTGCACCTGTTTCATTTATTTAGGCGTCGATGGTTTTTATCTATACAATGTAAATATTAATTAAAATGCAGATTTTTTGTGAAGTTTAATATATAATTCTGTTTAAAAGTTTTATTACGTAACTCCATTTCTTTTTTTTACATATTTTTTATTATAAAGTTTAGCACAGCTCTTGGGTGGTCAATTCATTCTATTGACTACTCAAGGAAGTATTTAAGTAAAGCTTTATTTCCACCACATACTGCTAAAACTTTATCTAAAACAAGCTTAAAAAAGTACTTTCAGAGTACTTAAAGTCGCACCTGCATATGTGAAGTCTTTAATTTATCACATGAAGCACCATTAACGTATGCCCACGCACATGACAGCGAGCCAAGTCCCCCTCCCCCGAGCTGTACCACGAGCCGTCGGTGGTGCGCGGGGAGGCGGGCGAGGGGAGTGACGCGTCACTGGCCGCCTCGCGCCACACCGCCTCGCGCATGATCAACGTGTTCCGCCAGATGGAGGAGAGCCGCCTCAGAGAGGAGCCGCAAGGTAACAGCGTGTCTATACACTTTGGTTGGTTGGTTTTGGATAAAAGAATCGACAAGATTTCATTTCTTTCATTATTAATTCATTTTATTAATATTATTTTCTCTATCGACTTCGTTTTTAAGGTCCTTATACGTGTTGACCTTAATAGCTTACAGCGATTCTAAGTGAACGATATTGGCTGCATTAATTCAATTATTTAATATTTTTATATACGACTATCTACCAGTAGTTATCACAACTCCATCACAAAATCTTGATAGGTCCTATTGGGAAACTAAAAATTGTATGTTACAAACAGGTATATCTACAATAGAAACTTATTATAACAGTGCGAACCATATATAGAAAAAAAAGAAATTATTTGAAATTTATTTCGTATTTTTAGGTCCAAAACCTCTTAAAAGATTTACACCACCACCAGCTGATGAAATAAGACACTATTCTTCATCAGAATACAGCGACACTGAAAGTGAAGAGTATGAGGACAGGGAGCCACTGTATGAACGCGATGAGGCGCTCAAACAGGTAAGGGATACCGTTTCACGCTTTATCCTGTATAGCAGGGTAGACGGAGAGAAGCTTTTGTAAAAAATCCCTCCGGTCTTCGCATTCTACCTTGAGTGGATATGCCATTCAATGACTTAAAGTCGTTAAAACAGTCAAAAATTTGTTTTTTTTTCTTATTAAACTAACTACAAAATATAAACAATATGAATATAAGGATGTATTTAGATTTTATTATTATAACAATGTATTTAAGGCCGTCGCGGTGCTGTGGGCCGCATCATACTATAAACGCAACGGTTTTAGATTCGATCCCCACTTGGGGAGAAAAATCATTTAAAGTACTGCTACCCAACACGCACTGCCTCCAATTCGGGTGAAAAGCGGAAGACGGAATATTTAAACACTAAGTTCTATATACTAGTGTTAAAACAAGTGTTAAATAAACATTTATTTAAAAAAATTGATAAAATATAGCGTAAGATTAAAAAAAAAACAACCCTACCCACCATCAGGCACAACAACTCGCCCGCACAAAGTCTTTCCGCGACCGCTTCGAGCACTGGTCGGAGGGAGAGAAGGAGAGTGAGCCGCGACACTCCGCGATCATAGACATGGAGGTGCGGGACACCAAGGACGACGACGGGGAGTCCCAGCTGGAGACTGCTAAGAGGTGAGATTTGGTTATTACTCAACACGCAAAGTTCTTAGCCTCTACGAGCTCCAAGCGCCAATTTGTAAACACGTTGATAGGTTTGTTTGTGGACGCTTGCCGAACCTTGCCGAACCTTGCCGAGCTATTATACTTGCAAATATGCAAATATAAAACACACGGAATCGGATGAATAATAAACTTATCAACTTGTATAGCAAGCATTGATTGATTGACCTCTTTGATTTTTATTTTTATTTCCTCGCTCTAAGACCTTGCGGCGTTCAGTTACGCCACTGAAATGTCAATGTCAATAAAATGAGTAGAAAGTTGGGAACGCAGTACCTTCTTCATCCTTCATCTCTGACTATCCTGCTATAAGCGGGATAAAACGTTAATATATATATATATATATATATATATATATATATATATATATATATATATATATATATATATATATATATATATATATATATATATATATATATATATATATATATATATATATATATATATATATATATATATATGTATATATATAAATAATAATTTGTATATTTATATTATAATATTAATTATATGTAATTTTGACAGTTTGCGCGAAAAGTTCGAGAACATGAAAGTGCAAACTGCGACCGTCAATAAGACGTTCGCTAACAAAGTGAATAGATTCGTGGTGAGTGGAGAGTACAGAATTTATTATGTTTAATTTTTTTTTTAAACTATTAAAATTTTAAATTAATTGCATTGAGGACCGTCGTGGCGCAGAGGCTCAGAGACGGTTTGTGGGTTCGATTCCCATGAGGTGAGATAGTATTATTTTTAATTTTCTTCGCTCTAGCAACAAAGGAAGCGCGGCGTTGAGTTCCGCTGCTTAACACACAATGCCGCTAAAGGTGGCTAGTGGAACGGAGTGTCTTAACACTAGGTTTCTTCTACCTACGGTTCCCTCTACGCTGCTACGCGCGGGCTACAGCGTGAATTAAAAAAAAAAAACAAAATTATTACACTCAATTATAGACATATTGAGTGTGTTGGGATACAAGCGAGTTGGATGTAGACTCGGATTGCATCATGAAACATTCTAAAATATAAATTTTTTTCTACTTTTTAGTATAGTTAATTGTTGCAATTAAATGCGGGAAATAAAATTAACAACTTGCACCTTCTTTGGACTTTTATACCAATTTCTCTAAATAGACAAATTAAAATGAACAGAAATACATAGTATATAATATTAATTCTACTTAATTATGTAATATTTTACAATTCCAGTGACCTTCTAGTGGTAGATCAAAACCGCCTCAAAATTACCAAAGGATTTATTTAAACGTCATTAAGAAAACACTTGCCACTAGAACTTTGAATGGAAATACTGTTGACTATATTTATTAAATATACTCATTTATGTCTTCTTTTAGTTTTAATACTAATATTAGTTTGTAGTCGGTTTTTCTTTGGTTCACATGAATCTCATATATTACTGAATGATTCGTAATTGATTTATTATTTACATGATTCATGTCTCTTTGATTCATATAATAAGATCTAGTCTAAAATTTAGGAATGTCTAATTGATATTAGATTTTAAAAGCATTTTAATATGAACAATAATTTTATAGCGGACTGAAACTGCATTTGGAATCTGGTGCCTTAAATGTGCAATTCATATGTACTTTTTCATATATTTACAATAAATATACAAAAGTTACATATTTATTTAGAAAAAAATGTTGGAATATGTAATTTTTTTTATTTAATATATATATCTTGCCTTTTAACTTAAGCATTTTAACCATGACAATATATCTTTAGGAGCTTAGATATAAGTTCCTTGGTGCTACAATTTTTTTGTATGAAAGCTCAAAGTATAATGTTAAATCATTTTTTCTTTCATTTTTATTAATATATTGAAAGTTTGGTATTTTTTTTATGAACAAACATAAACATTTTTATTATATATTTTGATTTGTATAATGCTCTTATTATGTGGAAATTAGTTGTTTATAAAAAAAAAAGTTGAAAATTATTTGACTATACATGTGCCATTATTGAGCGTTTGAAGAAAAAAAATTAAAATTAAAGTATTTTTTTATATGTATCCGACATATTTAAATTATTATAAGGACATTATAATTTGGGGTTCCGGTAAAGTGGCATAACCTATACAATATAACATTTTGTAGATTTTTCATACTTAAATCACTTTCTCTAGTTGTGCTTTGTTAATATATTTACTTAAGATTTACTAATTTAAAAAAAGTAAGCGCCCTTTTCACTTCACTATCAATATACTGTTTACTCACAGAAACACCAATTTTAGTCATTTCCTCGGTTACACCACTTCTATCCGGAACGAACAACAAAAATAATATAAAAACTATTTATACCTATGTCTATATAATTGCATGTGTATTATTATATTATAATCGAATATTGTATCGACTGAGATTTTAATTTTGTTTGTACTTAAACACGTATCGGTGCTACCACACCAACTGATATATTTGTAAGAATAATAAATATTAATATTTATGTGTTGTTTTGTTTATTAAACTTTTTTTTTACGAGCTTTCTTCCCGCGGTTTTCCACGCTGTCAAAAAGATGTAAGTGACAGTTGTATATTGACACATGATATACGTTGTTAGTAAAGTGACTAATTTAAGGTACATTGGGTTACATAGAAACGGTTAACGGTTATATATATATATATATATATATATATATATATATATATATATATATATATATATATATATATATATATATATATAATATATATCTTTATATATATATATATATATATATCTTTTTCATTATTAAATCAGAAAATTAAATTATTAAAAAAATCTAAGTGCTAAGCTAATTTATGCGTTAATTTTTAACATAACAGAATAATTTCTTGTCGATTAAGAGACGTGTCGAGGCCATATATAGTGAAATCCAAAAATTACATGCGAATAAAAAAATATTTAGTCTTAAAATATGTATATGCGGTCACGAAAAATATGGCGAAGGTTTTGGAAACCACAAACTTCAGACTAATTGAAATAAATAATATTTATAAAGGTTTTATATAAAGTCATTACGTTTTTGCTCATTTGGTATAATATTGGAAATACGATTATATATTGTATCAAAGGCCAAAAATATCGCGTAACCGAAGTCCCTACATAGTAGTTCTACAATATCAGTTACAAGTGCATACAAATTTTGTTTTATGAAGATGTTGACTTATCCAAATGATGGATAAGTCTGATGATGAACAATTGATGGCTTTATTTTTCTCCAATGACGTATATCGTTGTGTATACATATATTTCAACTAAAGAAAAGCTAAGTGGAGAAGGCCTCTGTAACTGAAAAGCTGCATGATCGTCTTAACTGATAATAGATTTATTTTATTTTTTTTTTTTTTTTTACTAATATGGAATCTGTAATGACCAACTGGGAGAATTTGCTAGTTTGATCTAGAGCCAACGACAGAGGCACAACAGATTGAGTGAAACATTCTAAAAATTGTCGTAAATCCAAAGCAAAACGAGGTTTGACATTCCGAGGAGACGATGAAATTATTGGATCACCGAGAAATGGTAATTTTCTGGAAATGGATTTGCTGGCGGAGTGCAATATATTTAAACCGTAAAACGGAACTGGTCTCGCCAGTA
The DNA here is from genome assembly GCA_037127375.1 of Dione juno. Classification (NCBI taxonomy): domain Eukaryota; kingdom Metazoa; phylum Arthropoda; class Insecta; order Lepidoptera; family Nymphalidae; genus Dione; species Dione juno. The sequence goes on along the minus strand of JAXRJS010000083.1, from coordinate 3,645,806 downwards.
ACTTTCCTCTAGGATTTGCGAAGAACTGATAAATTCTATGAGTGATCAAGTGCTGAATGATGTCACAGTTTTAGAGGTAGTAATAAACGTAAAAAATATTTAAAAAATGTTATTATGATTATCCAGAATTAAATGAAAAGCTTATTTTATATTATACAATTTTTTAAATAAAGAGATTATATATAAAATATTGTTACGGTTGAAGGTTTAATTAATAATTAATTAGATAGTAATATGAATTGTGAATTAAAAATAAACATACACATGTGAACAAAATGAAATGCAATTTTCTAATTGCAAGCTAGAAACAAAACTTGTTAATTTGTTTTATATGGATCAAATGAAATACTTTGTAATATTGTAGAGGTAATTTTGTCGTATAAAAGCTCCGAAAGACAGAATGGTAGGCAGTCTTTGTAACGTTGTAAGACCATCACCAACTTGAAAACAATAGTGCTAAAGTGCTCGATGAAGTGCTTCAGTGTCAAAGTTTAGATTTTAAGTGTAAAGTGAAAAATGAAGTGATTTAAAGTGAAGCTTTCTAATCGTTCTATCCTTAGAAATGAGGTTTTCTTTCAATAGCAAGAATTATTAAATATGAACATTATTCGCTTTCGGCGGACTCTATCTCTTATGAACCGATGAGCTTACTATAATTGTTTAGTAGGTTGAGTCACGCCACGATTCCTCACCAACAAATTAGTTTTACAATACTCAAAAATGGCTTTGGAATTTGTTTTGCAAGCATTGGAGTCGTTAAAATCATTCATAGTTCCAAAAGACAACTACGGAACTATTATAAATTTATCCTAAATCATAATTATTATTTTTATTCGGAAATAAGGGGGTCTCCACTCCATTGTTGCTCCGGGGCCTTGCCACATGTGTAAATAAGGCCTTTTTGCCTAAATATAACATAATAAATGATTACCTGAAATAAATCTACATAATAATAGCTATAGCTATAAAGTTTTATATGAACAACTTTTGAGGATAAAGCAAATTATATTTTTTTAATAGTACAAGGCTGTGACGCTATGATGCTTCTAACTAGAGATTAAATCAAGTTATATCGACATGAACCATTTTTTATTTACACGTTAAAGTAATAAAATCATAATTAAGTATCAAATATTAGTTTCAACGTCGCGTGTTTGGCGTTGAGGGACTTTGCCAGGATCGCTACATCGTCGGCGTAAAGCGCCAACATGGTGTCCTGGTGGGACGGGATATCATCCGTGTAGGCTGCGTAAAGGGTAGGCGATAACGTGCTACCCTGTGGGACCCCTGCTGCGATGGGGTGGGAAGGGGACAGGGCGTTATCCACTTTAATTCGGAAGGTCATGCCGCGGAGGAATTCGGCCAGGATCCTTACGATGTGGAACGGAGTGCCCACCTGGGTTAACTTATACAGTAACCCAGTGTGCCACACCCTGTCAAACGCCTTGAACACGTCCAGGAAGACCGCCACTGGTTTCTCCTTCCTGTTCAGTGAGGCTGCAACAAAGTGTAGAACTCGAGCCAACTGAAGGGTGGTCGAGTGTCCACTGCGGAATCCAAACTGCTCGGGGCGCGGTTGGAAATGCGCATGTATAAGAGGTAACAGTAGCTTCTCTAACAGTTTGGATGAGGCGTTCAACAGGGTGATGAGGCGATACCCCTCAGGTCGTCTGCGATTTTTACCCGGCTTCGGTAGCATCACCACCAGGCCTTCTTTCCAAGCCTGGGGGAAATAGCCCACCCGCAGGATGGCGTTAAAGAGCCTGGTAAGTGATGCAATGGTTTTCCTGGGTAGATGGTGGAGCGCCAGATTGGGCACGCCGTCTATCCCCGGAGCTTTACGAGGCTTTAGAGACGCGATTGCCTTCTTCACGCTCGACGGGGAGAAGAAAGGAGGGGGAGGAATCGGGTTGGGTGGGTTGCCGAGAAAGTTGATGACCGCTGTCTCCAGCCGCGTATGGAACTCCGGTCGCAGGCTGGGGTTAGGCGCAAACTGACTCTCAAGGTAGTCTGCCAGTATGTCGGCCCTACCTTGGGAGTCATAGCGCAGAGCGCCATCTGGATGGTATAGGGGTCTGATGGGAAGAGGCTTCTTGTTAATCTGCCGACACAGATTAGACAGCGAGGCGGAGTCCTCGCTGGCGGCCTGAATCCTCGCATCCCAGTTTCCTGCGGAGGCCGACGCGAGTGTTACGCGGATTCGCTCCACCAAGTCGTTGAGTTTCGCCTTGGTGGCTGGCTTGTGGGTCCTTTGCCACTCAACGCGCGTCTTGCTCTTCCGCGCAATGAGTTTGGCAATGTGCCGAGGAGTTGAGGGAAGTCGGTTTGGGCTGGCTGGTGCGGTGGCTTCACTGAGGGCGGTCTGAATCGTCGCCGTGATCGACGCTTCGAGTCTGTCGACACTAGGCGGATCACCCAGCGGTTCCTCACGTGGTGGCGTCAGCTGTGCGACGAGAGCTTCAAACCGAGGCCAGCAGATCAATCCCCTACAAGGGGGGCGCACTGCGATTGCTGGCCTTCCCCGTACGGCAAAGAGGACGGGGAAGTGGTCAGACTCATAGGCATATGGTAGGGATTCCGGCTGTTCAAGGGACACCGAGCTAGCATCGACCCTTTTGTGCACGAACAGGTCGATCGTGGTCCCGGGGAAGTTGCTATTATGAGAGTAGTGGGTGGGTTCGTCAGGCCCTTCCACTACACACCCATTCCTGTCGGCGTCCTCGAACAGCTTCCTACCTGTGGTGCACGCAATGTGGCAGCGCCACGCTTGGTGTTTGGCGTTCCAGTCCCCTGCAGCTATGGTGGGGGTTGTACTACCAAGGACTTGCTTAACTTCGCTAAGTCTTAGTGAGGAGTTGGGGGGTTGGTAGATGGCATACAGCCTGACAGGTTGCCTGCCAACCATTACCTCGATCCTCAGGGACTGGAACGACAGCGTAGCCAGATCAGGAAGTGGTTAGTGCGGTATGTTACGTCTAATAGCCGACAAACGACGACGACAAAGGTGTCAGTGGCCCTGAGATGGGTCTCATTAATGAGAGCCACATCTACATTCTGCTGACTGAGAAGCAGCCGGAGGAAGTGGGCTCGCTGTCTCAGTCCAGCAGCGTTCCAGAACATAATGCACAGCTTATCCGTTTGTAAGCAAACGCATCATGCCTGAAAGCACGACCTCAACTGGGTCCCGATTTTCCTTTAGGGCCACAAGGACATCCTTAAGGACGTCGATAGCCCTGTCGAGAGTCGCGCGGGCCTCGCCTGAAACTGGGGCAGCCTGGCGTTGGGAGGATTGTGCAGCATCAGGGGCTGCATGAATTGAACTCAGTTGGCTAGTCTGGACGGAAGAAGAAGCCGTCCCCGTCTTCTTCTTTCCTTTCGACCACTTCTTGAACGCTCTACGGCCAGCTCCACCGTCCCTGGTGGAAGGTGGATTGGCCGGAGCCATCAGGGAAGAAGCCTGTGCGTCCGCGGCTACTATATTGGTAGGTTGTAGGATACCATATTGGTTGGGCGACCGAAGCCGGAGGCTTCGAGACTGCAGTGAGGGCCAGTGTACCAGCCTTCTTGTTCTTTAATTCCTTCTTCATCTGAGGGCAAGAGGAGAAGTAAGCAAGGTGGGCTCCCCCGCAATTTGCGCAGGTAGCTGGTTGATCAAGCGAGCGCGGGCAGTCTCGCGCGAGGTGCTCTTCACCGCATCTCTCGCAGGCCAGTCTGCGGTGGCACCCATGACTTGAGTGCCGGAAGGCCTGGCAGCGGTGACACTGCGCTGGGCCCTTCCGGCTGCGCCAAGCTTCTATTTTAACGCCAGGCATGTACAGCAGTTCTGTGATGCTGTAGATGCCTGGCTCGAGGTCCGGGGTATTAGTCAGGACCGCGAAGAAAATGCAGCCCGGCCGACCTTATCTCGCCCGCATCGGCCGGACATACTCGGCCTGATACCCGAGTTCTCCCAGTGCCTCCGTAATCTCCTCAGGAGTGGTCGTCGCAGAAAGCCCCCTGATGGCCACCTTGCGACTCATTTCCGAGGGGAGTGCGTAGGAGAACCAACTTATTTTTTTTTCCACCATCTCCAGGTCGACGAGGTACCGCTGGATTATACGATATTCGCCCTCCGACTCTGGAGAGAAGCGCACACCCTTCCCAAATGGGCGCGCGTTGGGTGCGTGTCCCAGCCTCTCTTTGAGCACCCGGAAGTGGGTCGCCCAGTTGGGCAGGGTCTCCACAACGAGAGGTGGGTAGCGAGGCCTCGGTTTTGGGGCGGGTGCAGCTGCTGGAGCCGGTGCCGCCTGCGCCGCCTGGCTCGGGCTTCCTGCCCGGAGCGCATCGGCAAAGGTGACCGAGCTATCAGTAGCGGCACCCGTGGTCGTAAACTGTGGCATATTGCCAAAATGTTTCACGATCACCTAACAGATGGCTCTGTTTTATTTTGTCAGATTTCTGAATCGCGCTGTCAAGATTTTCTCGCGTATAGTCACTACTGGAGGGGAGGGCGAGCCAAAGCAGGATTGCAAGCTTCGCACTGTACTGACGTATTCATTACGCTCATACGGCCCGAACCTTTCTCTTGTCCTTGGAAATTTTAAATATTTAATTCGTAAATATTCTATAATTTTCGCCGGCGTTCTGTCGCCGTGTCGCTTTTGTGACGTCGTGGTGACGTCACCTAAAGTCGATTCTCGGTCTTCTGTTGACCGTATGGTTGTCGTGTGCGGGCTTTCAGCGAAGAAGTCGCCGTCTCAGAAATGAGCGGCCGAAAGAATGCGCAGCGGGATCGCTCCCGTTCGCGCACCAGACCTCCTTCGGACGTAGGGGCCAGTGGGTCGGGACCAACCCCACCCCCTCGCGCCTCGCACCTCTCCGGAGCAGGAACTTCTGCGGGCACCGCTTCTGCGCGGAGCATGCCCCTTATCGGTCCCTTGCCGACCGCAACCGACTCCGGCCTTGTGTCAGTCTCCAGTGGCATCACTGAGTTGGGTCGTTCTATGGCCAGGCCCGCTTTTGGGGCGAACTCCCGGACACTAGAGGCGCGCGACTTGAAAGCGCGCTCCACTGGTGTTTCCGGCCCCCAACTGGCGGTCTCAGTGCCCCCCGCGGGTGTTGTTACCACCTCCCCGCGTGGAACAGACCCAGCTATAACGCCGCAGCGGGCTTCCAGGCCCGCAGCTAGAGAGGTACAACCCTCTAAGAGGTCGCCATCCGCGCCGTCTCGGTATGAGGCGGAGCTGTCGCCCAGAACGCAGCTGCATAGGGACATGATCCTTGTGTCCCATTTGCGGCAGCGTGGGGCTATCTCCAAGTCGTTGTTGGAGCATATTTGCATGTTCCTCAACGATAAAGAGAGAGAGCTCGCGGGCACCGACTCCGCAGATACCGGGATGGAGGAGGCGCCGACATCAGCCCTCACCCCTGTCCGGAGACCCAGGCCCGCCGATGAGGCCCCCGAATCCGATCCAAAGAGGCTTTGCGCGCAACCACGCCCCGCCGCCCCGGGAGCCTCTAAGGACCGACGCCTTCAGGCACAGCATCCAGCGCCTACAACGGTCGCACTCGCCATTACCGCTACCACCACCAGCACCATGGGTGCCGCTACTGATAGCTCGGTCACCTTTGCCGATGCGCTCCGGGCAGGAGGCCCGAGCCAGGCGGCGCAGGCGGCACCGGCTCCAGCAGCTGCACCCGCCCCAAAACCGAGGCCTCGCTACCCACCTCTCGTTGTGGAGACCCTGCCCAACTGGGCGACCCACTTCCGGGTGCTCAAAGAGAGGTTGGGACACGCACCCAACGCGCGCCCATTTGGGAAAGGTGTGCGCTTCTCTCCAGAGTCGGAGGGCGAGTACCGAACAATCCAGCGGTACCTCGCCAACCTGGAGATGACGGAGAAGATCAGCTGGTTCTCCTACGCACTCCCCTCGGAAATGAGTCGCAAGGTGGCCATCAGGGGGCTTCCTGTGACGACCACTCCTGAGGAGATCACGGAGGCGCTGGGAGAACTCGGGTATCAGGCCGAGTATGTCCGGCCGATCCGGGCGAGGAAAGGTCGGCCGGGCTGCATCTTCTTTGCGGTCCTGGTCAATACCCCGGACCTCGTGCCAGGCATCTACAGCATCAATGAGTTGCTGTACATGCCTGGCGTCAAAATAGAAGCCTGGCGCAGCCGGAAGGGCCCAGCGCAGTGTCACCGCTGCCAGGCCTTCCGGCACTCGAGCCATGGGTGCCACCGCAGATTGGCCTGCGTGAGATGCGGAGAAGAGCATCGCGCGCAGGACTGCCCGCGCCCATTAGAGCAGCCCGCCACGTGCGCCAACTGTGGGGGGGCCCATCCAGCCAATTATTCTTCGTGCCCTCAAATAAAGAGGGAACTCAGGAATAAGAAGGCTGGTACACTGGCCCTCACAGCTGCCTCTAAGCCTCCGGCATCGGTCGCCCCGGTCCCTACCAACATGGTAGCCGCGGACGCACAGGCCTCTTCTTTGATGGCTCCGGCCAATCCGCCTTCTACGAGGGATGGCGGAGTCGGCCGTAGTGCCTCCAAAAAGAGGTCTAAGGGTAAGAGGAAGAAGGGGACGGCCTGTTCTTCTGCCCCAACCAGCCAACCCACCGCAGTCCGTGCAGCCCCTGATGCTGCCCAAGCCTCCCGGATCCAGGCTGCTCCAGTTTCGGGCGATACCCGCGCGTCCCTTGACAGGGCCATCGACGTCCTCAAGGACGTCCTTGTTGCCCTCAAGGAGAACCGTGACCCTGTCGAGGTCGTGCTTTCAGGCATGATGCGTTTGCTCACAAATGGCTGAGCTACGCATCATGTTCTGGAACGCCTGTTCTCTGAGAAACAAAGCCCACTTCCTCCGGCTCCTTCTCAGAGAACAAAACATAGATGTGGCTCTCATAAATGAGACCCATCTGAGAGCCTCAGAGCCCCTAGCCATCCCAGGCTACCACACCCTGCGCCTGGACGCTGAGGAAAACGCGTGGCGCGGCCTCCTCATCGCAGTCAGACGCAGCCTTCCTCACCTTCCTCTTCCTGACCTGGCTACGATGTCGTTCCAGTCCCTGGGGATCGAGGTAATGGTTGGCAGGCAACCTGTCAGGCTGTATGCCATCTACCGACCCCCCAACTCCACGCTAAGACTTAGCGAAGTGAAGCGTCCTTTGACAACAAGACTTACGAAGTTAGCTTGTCCTTGGTAGTACCCCCCACCATTGCGGCAGGGACTGGACGCAAACACCAAGCGTCTCGCGCCACAGTTGCGGCACCCCGGGTAGAACTGTTCTAGGACCCGACAGCATGGTCTGTAGTGAAGGTCCTGACGCCTCCCCCACTACTCTCATATAACAACGTCCCCGGGACCACGATCGACCTCTCGTCCCCAAAGGGGTCGAGCGCTAGCTCGGTGTCCCTCGAACAGCCGGAATCCCTACCTGATGCCTATGGATCGACCACCGCCGCCGTCCTCTTTGCCGTCGGAACGCCAGCAAGCGCATGGCACCCCCCCTTTACGGAGGGACAATCTGCTGTCCCCGCTTCGAGGCCCTCACTGCCCGCAGCTGACTCGGCCACGAGATGGAAAAACCCGGGCTTGATTCCGCCTAGTGCGATAGACTTGAGGCGTCCGATCACAGCGACGATCCAGAACCTGCCTCCGTGAGGCTACCCCCCCGCCATCCGGTAAGACTTTGTGTTTTTTTTTCCCCCCCCCACACTCCACGCACATTGCTGACCTCATTGCCCGCGTAAGGAGGAAGACGCGCATTGATGGCAACAGACCCTCGAGCCCGCCACCAAGACTAAACGCAACGTCCTTGGTGGATGCTTATTCGCGCAGTGGCGCTCGCGGAGTCCATGCCGCGAGTGGGTACGGCGAATGAATTCGGGACGCTACCGAGGACGAAGCGTCTCCTCACAAGCTGTGCCGCATCTTACCAAGAAGCCGCCCCCATCCGACCTCTCTGCCACCCACGGCACGTGTGCTACGACTTCTCAAGAGTGCCCGAATCCTGGCAGACCACCTTGAGAGTCAGTTCCACCCAATCCCATCTTGCTACCGGAGGCCACCACGCACAGCTGAACAGCGGTCCACCGCCTTCCTACCTACCCCCCTGGCCCAGTCCGCCCCCCCTTTCTTTTGCCCCGCAGTCGCGCGGAAGAAGGCGAAATCGCGCTGCTCAAGCCTAGAAAGCCCGGGATCGATGGTTTGCTAACAGGCCCTACAACATCTCCCCCTGCGGACCATATCATCACTCACCAGGCTTTTCAACCCTCCTACGGCTGGGATATTTCCCCCTGGATGGGAGGGAATGCCTGAGTGATGAATCCGAAGCCATAGGACCGAATGCGCCCCGACCTACCGCCCCATTACCTGCTGAACGCCTCATCCAACTGTTCGAAGACTCCTGCGCCTCTCTTGGAGGCGCACTTCCAACCGCGCCCCGATCGAGTTTTGATTTCTCAGTGGTCCATATTCGACCACTTTGCAATATCCGGTCCTCCACCTTCGCAGCGGCCGCCATGAACATGAAGTAGACGGCAGCAGCGATCTTCCTGGACATGTTTCGTAAGAGGCTTTTCGACACTTGGTTGGTGGTGGCAACCCCGGATTGGCTCCAACAAACGTGATCCGGGCGGGCACTCCCCATCACCTTGGTCAGGGTTCTGGCCGATTCCCTCCGCGCAGAACCCTCCGGTTTGAGTTACCCCGAAACAGGAGCATAGGAGGACAAAATGCCCGAGTCTGCTAATCGAGCACCCCTGGGGGGGGGACACAGACCAGAAGCAGGGAGGTGCCTAACACACACAAGGTAAACCCCTGAGAAACGGCACGAAATGTAAGTCGGTCAACCATCTCTCCTACCCTGTATTCCTGTACCCAATGACCGTGGTCAGTTCACGACAATTCACACTGGCCCTCTATTGCCGATGACATTGGCGTTCCTGGCAAGTCCCTGACCCCACCCACGCGTCCTCAAACTCCAGCGTGCCCTCGACCTGGCTACCGACTTTTGCGAGTGTAGGCTCACGATTAACTGCCAGACCCAATCGATTGCGTTTGGGCTCCCAAGCTGCCGTCCTCCGCTGTTCTCCATGTACATATCCTTGGTCCCGCCACGTCACCTACCTGGGCGTCTCCATAAAAAGGAACTGTTCTATGTCGGCCCAGGGAGCCAAGCCAGAACGCACGCGCGATCGCACTGGCCCTGGCTGGTCCCTTATTCCGAGCCCGCCTTTGCCCCTCCGCCCAGCGGGGGTTGTACAAAACGTACTTCATACCCCATCTGACTACGCGTCCCCAGCTTGGTACTCCCTCGGTCCTAGTCTTCGGAAGGTCCTTTAGACGTGCAACATGTGCTCCTCTCCGACGAGTCGTCCAGCTCCTAGATACGTAACGCTACCCTTCAGCGCGACCGTCCGTATCGAAAGCCTAGAGAGTCACATTCCCACCCGCTATCCTGCCCGTGTCTACCAGAGCCGACGCCTCGGACCGCCCTCACATACAGGACTCGCTCCGTGCCTCCCGTTCGCCGGACTCCCGAAGACTACGCATCGAGACAATCCTTCCCCCTCCTTCTGATTCCTAGCTCTACAAATGGTCGCTGGTCGCCTAAGGCTTAGCCTCCCCGGATCACCCGCGGGTCTCATTCGGGCCGGGCTCGACCGCCCGGTTAGCGCATATCTCACTCTTTCGTCCATTCCCTTGCCAATCCTGTCCCTTTTTTTTTTTTTTTTTTTTGTTTTTTTTTTTTTTTTTTTTTTTTTTTTTTTTTTTTTAAGGACTTTTTACCTCGGGCATAAACGCACACTCCCAGGACCGCCCTTTTCATTAGCGGCGGAAGCCTACACGGCAAGATGTCACGTGGGCCCTGCAGCCTGTTTTCCTCTCTCCCCCTCGGGGGTCGAGAGAGAGAAACCGGTCAATCAAAGCATACGTACCTGGCTAGGACAAGAAAACCGTGATCCGTAGGCGGTTCCCCCAAGAGAGGGCCCTTCCATTGCACTGCGGTTGGGTTGACCACTCCTCTGCGAGTTATCCCTAATGCGATACTCTGACCGTAATTTTGGTAGTTGGTTACTGCGTAAGCGCCGTCCCCCCAAAACACTTTTATTACTTATATATCAGATTGAGAATATATATATATATATATCTATATATATATAATAGATATAGTTATATATATAATATATTATATATTAATATTATATATTATAGCATATTATACATTATAATTAGATATATTTATTATGTGACAATGATTAATTCCCCATTTTTCGAATATTAATGTCCCCTAAGCTGGGTCTCTCCGGGCACCGAGCTCACTTGACTGGGGCTACCGCCCTAAGAGTCCACGGCCCCTTATGAACTCCCCACAAAAACCCTGTACCCTTAAAGGACACATTGCCTGGGCTAAGCCCAACACAGGACCGCCCATATTAATGGACGAGAGAAACAACTGGCAAAGGGCTCGCCCTGGAACCTGTTGCCTTCTCCCCCCTAGGGGTCTAAGTGAGAAACAATATATCGGAAATATTTAGCAATTAGCTATTCTTTTTTTTTAAAAAAACTTCAAATCCTACTTTAAGTTACGATAAAGTTCTTCTTGTATGTATTCTTCGACTGCACGAATTAGTGTTAAAAAAGTTTTGTATTACTTTTACTTTACAGAAAACTTTGATATATTCGTCTCTAAATATGCTAATACTTACATACTTTCCTGTTAAATCTACTATCACTTTTGCTATTAGTGGAAATCTGCATTACAATCTGATGTAGTTTTGAAAGATCTACAACATTAGGAACAAGTGGCTTTACTATGTAAATCTGCTAATAAGGCATGTGCTATATTGTTGTTAAAAATAAAGAACCGTTAAACAATCCCTGGTAATTTCAAATAAAAATAGTAATAACAATAGTAAGGTAAAAAAATCAAACAACACAAACCCTCATGAATGTTAATTCATATTTAATAAATAAATACATTTTCATGTTTTTTTTTTAAATAAAACTAATGTAAGTGACTTAGTTGTAGCAACTCTCAACAATATTATAATACAAAGTACAGGGAGACGCTCAACGCGCTTATTGCTTATTCTATAACAGTTATAACTAAAAGATATATATTAGACAAACTCTAAAATATACATATAAGTTAGTATGGTTTATGTTACAGAAAATTAGCATTAGATATATTCAGTGAGCTGTCAAAAGAATAAGACTCAAATTGACACAGATAACATATTATATCTTTTGTTAAATGTTATGTCAAATTTGACAGCTCAGTGACAGTTAAAAATATTAAATGACAATTCAATTAAAGGACAATCCTAAAAAAATATACATTTCTTTAAACACAACACACGCGTTTCTTGGAACGTGAACACAATCAAAATACATCTTTGGCGTCAAGCGAAATTTACAAAAGCAATACGAAGGCCATTCCACGCAAAATTTTGGTATTTTACTGTTAACTTTAAATTTATTATCGTAAATATTTAGATCAAAACTAGAACAAACGCATTTTATAGAAAAAACAAAACATTAAAAAATCTTCTGACAATTTGGAAAAAAAAAACACGTCGAGACTTAACGCTCGCTTGAAATACATTCAAATGATTCCAATCACAACACAATAAGGCTCAAAATACAGCGACAAAACTGATCAATTCCTTTTACAACAATGTATTACTCTAAATTTAGAATAAGCACAAACATGGATCATTAAAATAGGGTGAAGTCCACCATAAGTTATTATTATTGATTATAATCGATTGAATGGAAAAAAAAAATAATCGATATTGATAGCGATGCTTTTTTTTAATATTCTGTACTTATTCCATACAAAGACTCAAACCAAAAGCTTCTATAATATATGATAAATGGAGATTCAACAGTACAATAAAGTTTTATTGGACAGATTATTTAATTATATATATATGTATAGATAAGCACGTAACGTATACCGTATTTGTACATTGTATAGCGCACATTTCAAAATGAAAAAATTTCGGCAAAACAGATTTAAATAAACACCAATAGAAATGTTAAATTGGTTTAACTTTAACGTTTAAGAGAATAAGGTGAATAATAAATTATAATCCCACCCATTTACGTAAATCTCCTTACTTATGTCACCACCTAACACCACTCGCCACCAACCTGTATTACATATATCCAAGTCAACAGTTATTTGTCTATCTATCCGCATATCAAATAGTAGAAATAACGATTCTACTCTCAATACAAAGTCAACATTATTAATATACTAATCATATAACTTCAAAAGTGAGGATACAAATGTTTTACTTAGGTCCTTTTCAGACCGATGCGTAAACGACTAACAAGAAATCGATACTTGTCAACCGTTATCGATATCACAATAAATCCGAGTAACGAAAATCGATTTCAAGATATAAATCGTAATCGCGTTATTTTTAAAATTTAATATATAACGCTTTGTCTTCTAATTTTAAATAGTAATATTATTAATAGTCACAATTTGAAACAAATTTTTCAGACTTCAAAGTTAAATGGAAAGGATTTACTTTAAAACTTTATTTTTTAATTTTATAAGCAAATATTTAATGATTTACCCAATATAATGAATAAAGGTCGCATATTATATATATGATGAGGCAACACGTCTTAGTTTATGAAAACAAATAAATTATACAATACATATTCCAATGGGAATCAAACCTAAGACTCCACCAATGATGCAATATAACAAAACATATGACTAAGCTAAAGATGTTCAGAAATTTTAATTAATATTGCCCCGTAAATTAAATGATTACTAATGAAATTCGATTATTTATTCAAAAACTAATTTTTAAGATTATATATATTATATATATATATATATATATATATATATATATATATATATATATATATATATATATATATATATATAAAGCTTTATCAACATGTATATAATGTAAGGTATAACTGTAAAAGTAAGTCTTTTTTAGTCTGGTAACATGTTTGGAAGGTTTAAGGAAGTTAAAAAAATGAAATTCAGTCAATAATCAAGTATGAAAACTATCTAAATACTGGCTTTTAAAAAATAATGAAGTATTTGCACAAAATAAGAGGAGAGTCGGGCTATAATGGATCAGTTCTTGGAATTTTTTATACATACATTATACATATATATATATATATATATATATATATATATATATATATATATATATATATATATATATATATATATATGTAAAAGGTTACATATATACATATAATTAATAAATATAGGACATAGCTTACATTTTAAATGGACAAGAATTTACCAAATAGGTACAGGATTTAGTCCTAGTGTAGAACAAATTCTATTTTTTTTTAATTTCTAACATCAATACTATTATTTAAATTTGAAAATACAGTTTTACGTGAAATTGTTGATTACAACATTATATTAAATGATTCGACAGTACTATTGGAACTCGCTTAACCGGACTAATTATCCGGATAATCAATCAAGAAGATGTTCCAGAAAACACGGGGCTTAAATAAAATTATAAATTAAATATATTATTTAATTAATAATTTTATTTTAATCACATGTCACGAGTCTACATAAACATGCACCTATTCGATAGTCCGGATAGTGTCAAATCAGTATAACTAAGAGCCGGATAATCGAGGTTCCACTGTAATTATGAAGATTTTGTTCTACTCAAGGTCTACATAGGTTATTATATGGACAGGAACTCTGTTGAGTCCGAAGTATATTAGAAGCTTCTATATGAACTAACGGAGCTGCCATTTGGCTTCAATGTACTCGTATATCTAGAATTTCAACAATAATCGAATAACCGCGTCTATGAATGGTGATTGAAGAAATGATTTTGTGCTGAAAGTACTTTTTTTTCAATATATTGTGTGACATTATACATTTTCTATTGTATCTATTCAGAACGTATGTACAATTATTCCTAAAAAAAGATAAAAACTCTTCAATTTAATAGTGATTATTATATTTTTTTTTTAATAAAGTAATAGGTATTTAATTTTAATATTTGTATGTTGGTAACGTGCAATGAATACTACTTTAAGAGTTCGAATATAACATTACATCTAAAAAACGCTGTCTGTCACAATTTGAATAACGATAAGCGCAGATCTCTTATCAGTTCCGTAACCCTGTAACTAACGAACCTTAATTTCCATTAACTATGACTAAGCTTTATTTCAAGTAAATCCCCCAAAACTCTGGCCCCAACGATTCGAACCTGCGACTAATTTCGTTGTCATCTCCGAAATGTACGAATGAAACCGTAATTTGCCATATATGGTAATATTATTTTGTGTCATAAATCGATAATACACGAACTGGTGTCAGTTCGCGACTTTGGTTACGCCGTTTAGTGAAATGTCTAACTACGCTCCATTATACCCTGATCTTCAAATTAAGTCTCAAACCCATGGAATACACCAAAATCTTCAATGTCAGTAACTTTTTTTTAATATATCGTGTGCTTTTAAAATTTCTTGCCTTTTTAAACAAGGATTCGTTATTATAAAGATGGCACTTGAGAACCCAAACTCGTATGGTATAGTTATTTATATACCACAGATAACAAAATGAGAAGCTAAAAACTATAGTAGTGTCAGAAAGAGATAGAAGATAGATTAACATGCTCTGTCTTTTCCAAATAAATATTTGCTATTTGTTTTGAAATTTAAGTCAGTTTTGAAGATGAAACGTATAAGTTTATCTCCAAAGTAAAGTTAGAATTGTGGAAGAATATAATAGATTATACATCGGTTTAGACTTCTGTGCTTTTTGCGACGCCCGCCTTAGTATCGGGAACACCTGAAGCGCTCAATTTCCTTTGACGACCGGGAAATATGCCTCCGAATAGACGACCTGCAAGCCGACACAACAATAATCGTTATTCGTTTGTAACTTTTTTTATAATTAATCGTGTATAAAATCAAAATGTATATTATTTCTAAATATCAATCAATGTAAATTTAATATTGTCCAGTCGTCTTCATCCTTTTAATTAATACATTTCAATGGAAATCCATATAACAGCTTCTAGTACTGGATCAAATTTGACATAATCATTTGCCATTTCCACACACCCGAGCACCATTTCCCTACAACTATTCGCTACTGTCCCACACCCATACCCCACTTCCCCATGTCTCACCAGGTGAACGCTGGTCGGGCGGGTGTCTCGGCGACGTGGCGTGTAGCGCATTGCGGCTGCCTTGCTGGAAGGACACCGACATGCCACTGTCCAGTGAGCCCACTGAGCCCCGACGCTGGAGACGCTCAGCTGCCAGTGCCACTGTTGATAATTTTATATATTAATTACGATTTTAATGATGTAAGAGTGTAAAATAATATGAAATTATATTTATTATTTAGCCAATTGTTTAAATACGAGCTTGGTAGATTTTAAAATACAGATAACTCTAGCTTCTAGTTTTTCTAATTAATAAATTGAGATAAAGCTGTTTTTATGTAAAATTTCCAATTGTTATAATATTAATAAATTAAATTCTAGCTTTTATCTAGCTAATATGAGAGAATAAATATAATATTTATGAAAATTTATATTTAATATTTGTACACATAAAAATAAATGGACAGCCATTTTGCTTTATTTTACAAAAAAAAAGCGTCTGACTGTACAAGCGAGGGTTGTGGATTGAATCTCACTCGGGGGAATCTTCCGAAAGCTGTGAGAGAGTGTTTTAACACTATGTTCTCCATGTTCTCTGACGACCCTGGAATGTGCGAGATACAGCAGAAAGCTAAAAAGAGTACCACACTTACCAGGATCATTTATATCAACCAGAGAGTTGCTGAGAACGTTTCGTTTAATAATGTTAGTGGGTGGTGGGTTCTGCGACAGGCGGGCTGGTGCCGCCGGAGCCGGACAAGACGGCGGCGGTGGTACCACCACACTGAAAAACAGTAGAAGCAGCTTATATATATAAATTGATGTAGCTCTGGCGTAGATTTACCTTCTTTTTGGATAACCAACTAAGTATCACTTTCATTTCCCTGCCCAGGTAATACTCGGGATTCATCCCGTTAAGCTGAATCTTTTATCTAAAATACACCGTAAATTATAAAACGATTACAATCGTTTTTATCTACTTCAAATAAATAGAATAAAAAAAAAGGTTAAATAATAAAAAAATACACCCATTACCAATAATTAATAATTTATTTGTTATTCTTACCCATGGACATGTGCATGGTCCAGACACTGCTGGTGATCGATCTCCACATCAGCGACTCCACTGTCACGGTTCTCCATCACTATAAGAGAACAGACATTCATTATGCTCTTAGTAAAATTTAGTTCTGAAGCATCAAATAAGTCTATATTGAAATATTACATCGTTAGTATTCAAATATTGATGAGAAAAAAAAAATTCTGCACTTTTAATTTAATCATATAAATATTTTTATGGAACATATATAAATATGTCTTACTGTGCTATAAAAAAACTTATTAAAAAATTATATTTGTAAATATAAATTAAAATAAAACTAAGCTTTTATACCAACTACTTTGGAACTAAACAAGAGCAACTTGGACAAAGTTTCTATAATAAATAAAAACTAACCATTCCTCCCGGAGTTGCCAGTACTACGCTTGCCTCTATTCAGCTCAGACTCGATACGCATCGCCTCCATTTCGTCCATTTCGGCGACACTCTCGCGCAAGTCTTCAGCGAACTTGCACCGGTCGTGTTCGTTGCGCGCGTTGAAGGTGGCGAGCCGGCGGCCGTCCACGCGCCGCGACAGGCGGATGCCGAACGGATAGTCTGGGGACAGATGTTGATGTTGTCAAGAGCGGCGGTGAGTTCTTGCAGTCGACAATGTTTCAAACATTGAGCGAATAGTGGGAAACGGAGTGTCTTAACACTAGATTCCCTCTGCCAAAGAAGGGTTACAATGTCTGTTAGTCAAGTCCGTTAGATCATTTAAAAGTTTTTGAACCAAAACAGCATGTTTTGGTTTCATTTAAATCTTTAGAACTACTGGTTAGCAGTTATGTAGATACACCAGGGTCAGGGGCTTAGAATTAAAAGTCATTATAAATATATAAAACTCACGTGGCACAGAGAACAGGTTGACGAGCATGCCGCAGAGCGGGAAGGACTGTCGGAACGTGTACGTCACGGACGACTTCTTCTTGCTGAATATCTTCGTTATAACTAGCAGATCGTTGAACAGGAACACCTGGTAAATTATAGATATTACTTTCAACATTAAATAGTAATATTGGTGAATTATATAATAATAAAGTATAAATAGAAAATATTATACAAAATTATATTAGATTTTTTTTTTGCCCAGTACTCGTTATACATGCTAGGGTGATGGGTTCCGCCTCTCCTCTAATATATTGAAAGTAAAGTTAGTACTTAACTCTGCCTGTACTGTTTCAAAATAAAACAAGATTTGTTCTTTCCTTCGTGTGAAATAACATTTTTTTTATACTACATATTTATAACGCTCTATGCCTAGATTTGGAGCCTAAGAACGAGGACCTCCTTCCACATGAAGATTGAATACAGAACTTGATGATTCCTTTTTAATTTAAAATTAATAAATATAGATTCACAGTATATGAGTATATTACAAATATCAAATACCTCTCTCTGATGCACGCCGGGTCGTTCTTTCTTATGTATATCTGGTATCTCGTAGAGGCGGCAGTAGCAGACGAGGCGGCGGTGCGGGAGCGCCAGGTGGGGCTTCTTACCGACGATGGTGGCTTGGACTTTCATTACCTGTGGAAGAATTAATAATTACATGTTATTATAATATATGACAGAGGAGATATTATTAATTTGGAATAAAAATATGAGTTTATTGGTATATTTATTTTATATTTGTTATTTTTTTTTAATAGAGTATCAGACAATTTAATCGAAATTTATATCTTTAGCGATGAAGTTAATATTGACAGTTTAATTACTATTCATAATGTCATAAACACAACGATAAAAAAACTTTACAAATAATTAGCCTGTGTACGATGATCACTTCCTTCTTTACAGGCCAAAAAGGTCCCATATACAATGTTAAATACAATATATCCCAATTAACAATCGAAACACAAATCACGTTAACTATAATAACATAATAAAACACCAGAAGCCGATCTACCTGTGTAACATGGTCACTTCCTGGCCTGAACTCGCTGGCCTTCACCCTGTCATATATCCCGGCGAGCATGTCCCGGTCGATGTCTCCGCAATCGTCTATACCGCGCAGGTTCCGTACAAAGTCGTCTAGCGACATCCGCGCCTCCGGCTTCAAGTTGGGCGTGTGTAGGTCCGTATTTAGCATTATTATTGCGAATGCTAGTACGAATATCTGGAAATATGACAAATAATACAGAAATCAGTTTTAACATTTGTTATACGAGGCCATCATAGCAGTACATCGTTTGAATACGCATTACGATTACATACGAATACGCATTCTTCGCTCTGGTTAGTGTCAATAAGAGGCAATGATTAGCAACGAATGGAAAATAAAGAACGGAGAGTCGGATATGACTTCAAGATTCACTTAAACATATTTAACATGAGACGAATTTTTGCACTCTGGGGAATACTTGCTCCTATAAAAGGACAAAACACAGCGTCAACTTCTGCCGCTCAACACGTTATATCTCGAAAATTATACAAAAAGCGGAGAACGGAGTGTCGTAACAATAGGTTCCCTGGACCTAGTCTTCATATGCGTGAAGCGATTTTTTTTACTAAAGGTGAGAAGATTCTCTTACCGTATCCTGAGTACGCAGCCTCTGCACAAAGTCCGTGTTGCAGACGCAGTATCGCCTGGCGAAGGCCTCTACCAGCCTCTCGATCTTCTGCGCCTCTCCAGGCAACCGGAAGTGACCCTGGTACCGGCGCAGCGCCACGTCCACCGCCATGCCGGATAAGTCCAGCTCGTTTACAAAACATCTATAATTTTGTATATTTTTTTTAAGTTGATGACAAAAAAAAGAAATAATAAAAAAAGTTAATTTACTTAATTTTGAGTAAAGAGTTATCTTTTAATGCATTATTTTACACACATACATATTTTTACACTTAATAGAAAATTTTATATAATTTTATTTTTATTTATATTCTTTATTTCCTCGTTATAATTAGAACCGAACGAATACGAATATACTTTAGAACATCTCAACATTTATACCGACACCCTATCGCTCCATGTCCAATAAAACAAAAATTTCCCAAAAAGAAAGCAAGACTCACTCTAAAACAGCCATATTGAACTGACTCTGCAGGTTTCCCAAATATTCTCCAATCATTTGCTTGCTGAGGCCCTTTCTTGTTATGAGAAAACGAGCCACGCCTCGTGGTGAGTTCTCAAGGAAGCCTCGTGATATCAGATATGCGATACCCCGCTCCGGTTTCTTGTTAAACAGGTTCAAACCCACACGGTATTGACGTTTGCGTACTGTTTCTGATACCTGAAAGAAAACTCTGTATTATTTCCAAGAATCTACAAATATAGTGAACAAATTAAGTAACTAATTGACTAAACCTTAATAAATTATTTCTAGTATAATAAATAAAGATAACTGAAATTTTACTTTTACATAGTACAAAATCTAAAGCAAAACTGTCACTATCAGATGGCGCCAGTTTTATTATCACTATATATATATATATAAATAATATCCAAAACTAACAATATAAACAACACGAAACACAAATAAAAACAAAATTCTTAAGTGCTACTATTCCATCCATATTGCACATCCTTCCCCTTTCTATAGTGTCCCTCTTGGAAGACGAAATAACCAAGAAGTCATAGAAAATACCCAAAAACTAACCTTCAACGGCTGTTGCACATGCTGATGATCTAACTGCGGTCTACAACAAGTAGCGGGGGGAGGAGCTTCGTAATAAGGAGGGGCTTCCTGCCTCTTCCATACCGCATACCGTTCCCCTTCATAGAGAGTACCGGATGCTGTACGAGCGTGCTGCTGAAATTGCTCTTGGATGTGGATGTGGGGTTCCTGGGAGGTTTAAGTAATTTCGTTTTATTTTGGTTGTTTAAGTTTTTTGTGGTAGAGGTAGAAAATGTATTGTTTTAACATTGTGTACTCCACTTATTGACAAATTTGGTGTTTTGAAACTTTTATAGGGGAGAATTTAACTTCAATCCTCATACATGATCATTATACTAATTACTTTTAATATTTTATATCTACAGGTATAGATTGTTTGTCTGTCGGTCTTTCGGTTTGTCTGGTGGCTAATCTCCTTAACAGCAGAATTGATTTTTATGACGCTTTCACTAAAAGCTAGAGGAGGCTGTATAGCGACATTGAGGCATATAAAAGGATAATTATGATATATATATATATATATATATATATATATATATATATATATATATATATATATATTATATATATATATATATATATATATATATATATATATATATATATATATATATATATATATTTATATATATATATATATATTTATATATATATATATATATATATATATATATATATATATATATATATATATATATATATATATATATATGTATATATATATATATATATATATATATATATATATATATATATATATATATATATATATATATAATATAAATATAAATATATAAGGAAAGAAAAAAAAAATTATATGTTCTGTATCATATTATTATTTTTACATGCATATTAAATTATAATAAATAAAAAAGCAAAGCCGTGATTGGATCGCTAGTAAATAAATATGAAAGTAATGGAGACAGTTTCTATAGCAGGTAAAAAGAAATGCAATACATGGTGTATTTAAAAATATTTAAAAAAAAACAACTCACAGGCGCCCTCGGCTGATAAGGCTGATGGTAATGGTGTCTATGCTCCTGCGAGGAGGAGGACGACGACGACTGAACGGAGGACATCGACCCTCCTCGCACTACTGCGCCTCCACACTCCGCCCGTCTTAGAGATACTGGGCTTTCCGCACTAGGTCAGAGAAATTCGGTATTTATTGTTTCATTATTGTAAATCGTTGACTCAAATGATTTAATAAGTTAATTTCCAGGCAATGTTTCAAGAGTTCGCGTAAACTAGAGAAGAAAAAAAGTAAAGTAAAAAAAATGAAAATGCATACTTAAGTGTAATACTGCTCGTCCGTTTGGGTACTTCCGGCGGTAAACGCCGTGCATTGGCCGCTTGTATCGCCGCCAGTTGTTGCTGCTGACGCGCGGTCGGCGATGATAAGGGCTTGCCGCCTGATGATAACAGGTTACCATATATTGGACCTGGCGGAAGGACAAACATTATAGACCCAAAATCTGTGAATAAATCTAAAAGCTCTTTTTGGAAAAATCAAAAAAATTATTTATTTTTATTAGCATGGACAAAGATTTGTTTTAAATAAAAAATATTTTCAATGAATGTGTCCACGTTGACAAACAAACAATTCTTATCCGCATATAATATTGTAGTGTAATATATGTATAATTGTGAAGTGAAGGCAGAGATAATATAATTTTAAGACACTCTGCTCTCTGCTTTATGCTGAATTCAAGACATTGGATATTGAGTGCCAGAACTCAACGCGCACTCAAAGCACTCAGAGAGGAGGAGGAGGAGAGGAGAATAATTGACTTCCCCGAGTTCCTTTCCCAGTGATTGAACAATTTACGAAGATGCACTACCCCACGATCAATTATTTTTTTTTAAATAAAGCCTAAAATATCATTTATAATTATCATCTAGTCATATCACACTTCCTTATGTATATAAGTGGACAAAAATTATAAAGACACTATCTTACATTATTTTAAATAAATCATATCTGGGCTATAAATAGAAAGGCGATGGAAAAACTGTATTTTTACTTTTAATTTGGTTTAAACATATCCAGATCATACTTTTTAATTTATATATTAGGCACATTTCCAACGAATTCATTACGCGATTATACAATTCTGATTTGTAAGCGATATCTACAGAGATATAGTATATAGAAAAAATAATTCTCAGGCTCAGCACTGCCACTGTGGATTCGATCTGAAGGTATTACTTTCGTTTCCTCACAAAGCGCGACGTTGAATCCACCAATTTCGGAAATTGTGCGGAAAATGGGGAACGGAGTGTCTTAACACTAGTCTGTGACACTGTCTACCCTGCTATATGCGGGATATAACAATAAGCTTTTTTTAAATATATAAGATAAATTAATATAATATATAATAAAATACCTGAATTGTTCAACAATTGGTGGTTGTGTAGAGATTCATTGTGAGAGGACGATGTCGATATGTTAGTGACTGATCCGCTAACGGAGCAACTGCACACCTGTGGAAAATGAAAATTAAAAAAAATATTTAAAACAAAATATTTTTTTACAAGATACCTTCAAAACAAATACTTTTAATGAAAGCTCCTTTAAGAAGATTTTTTATTTTAAGCAGAACTTAATGGCACCTAGACACCATGTTCTCCGCTAACACTATGTACCGCTGCGTAGAATAACATTAATGTGTGCATAAATTATTTACATAATTAGTATTCACATATTTTTGATGATATTTAGGTTTTTTTATATATAACACCTAATACCGGTTTGTCATAATACAAAGTAAGTAATAAAAAATCAAATATTCATGATATTCTAGTTTTTTTTACACATTATCAGCGACGTAACGAGATAAGAACATTCTTTCATCAATGTCAACAATCGACTCAAGCTCAATTTTAGAAGAGATATAATTCGATTCCTATAGTAAATAAAAACATAACAGGCAAACAGGATATTTGTTTCTTAACAACGTTGGATGTATTTTAGAGATATATATATATATATATATATATATATATATATATATATATATATATATATATATATATATATATATATATATATATATATATATATATATATATATATATATATATATATATATATATATATATATATATATATATATATATATATATATATATATATATATATATATATATATATATATATATATATATATATATATATATATATATATATATATATATATATATATATATATATATATATATATATATATATATATATATACATATATATACCGTAATAAAAAAATTTAAACTGGGATTCGAATCAAAAACATCGCTGAATCAGCTGCGATAATATTCAATCTAAATTAGATCTACATGTAACATTGTAAGATATATATCTAACATATCATAATAGATGTATATGTATATATGACATACAAAACACTTATACGACTACAAGGCATGCTTGCTGAACGTGACTCTTATGTTGATCTTTAGCTTGTTTTATTAAGAAGCCGTCATTGCTACAAACAAGTTGGTATTCGTACAATATAGATCTAACGGCAATTGAAACATACCTATATTCTTAAGAGTCTAAAAAGCCTTAAAAGTAGTGATAATTCACTATATTCCTTTTCCTCCAAATTTGTCTAACTAGAAATCGAACCTAGTACCACCGACTATACATATTTTATTTTCATTTTATAATTTTCAAAATTCATTTTAAAAATTCAATCTCATGACTGCGAATCTAAATGAAGACGCTATCACACTGCGCCGCGGTGACTTCATATATCAAAAGAAAAACACAATAAACCTAATACGTACCATAGATAAAGTACAGAAATATGTAGTTTTATTTACTTATATAAATAAAACTATTTCCGTTACATTGAAAAATAGCGAGTGGAAATTGAGCAAAAACTGACAGAGGACTAGTTCCAATTACTTATATACGATTGATAATAAATACATTATTAAAAATGGCTTTACAGGGAATTAAATTAGAAGTCCGTCGTGGCGCAGAGGCACAGCGTCTGCCTGTAAACGTGACGGTTTGTGGGTTCGATGAACTCGGGGAGAACGAATGATTTTCATTTTCTTCACTATGGTAACAAGGCGAAATGCAGCGTTGAGCTCCGCCAGTCAACACGCAATGCCTCAAAAGGCGGAAAGCGGGGAACGGAGTGTCTTAACACTAAGTTCCTACGGTTGCCTCTGCCTACCCTGCCATGTGCTGGATACAGCGTGAAGCTATTATTACTATTAAAAATTACAAGTAAATTGAAAATATTGCTTATTTGAACTTTGAAATCGCTTCCATCGGCTCGGAAAGCAATTCTGACGACAAGAACCGGCAAAGTATTAAATTAGAAAGAGCCGCTCTATCGCTTTATTTTTTTAATTTACATGTATACCAACAACAGAAGTCACCCACATGATATTTCTCCGTCCCGCCCCTCCACATTCTAATTTTAGTCACTTTATTTATTACAATAAAATTGGTATTTTTTAATATTTTTCTTAGAGCTTTTTTCGTTCTGTAGTCCATTTTATATATACACGTTATTATTCACTAATGTCACGGCTGGAACTGATAAAACCCATTACGAAGCGCGAGACTGATGTTACATTAATTACATAATATTATTAAAGCATTATCGTCTTTATTACAATATGCAAAAGAAGATTTTTGCTTAAAATATTTTAGGTAAGTCGGTTATTGTATAAAAATTTATCGTATGCGATAATTAAGCGTGCAAATATTTGGTTTTGTTATTAAAGTATATATAAGAGTTGGCATTTAGCGTTCCACCGTTCTAAGATAAAACGCATTTTAGATACACTTTTAGTATAGAAATAGAAGGGAAATAAACATAGTATTGTCGTATTAATATACTATGTCGTTTATTAGGCTACATCTTTCTTTTAAATGCAAAATATATATATTTAATAGGCATAGAGTACAGCTAACAAAACCTTATTTTTGAGGCAAATAGTTTGCAATTCATTAACGTAGAATATTAACAAAAATTGATAATGCTTAGCCGATTAGTTATATAGCGTGTATTTTTAGAAGAACTGTAATGAAAAAAAGTATATAAATTAAAAAAAATAAAGTATTTTCATTCTAAGTCCAAAGAACAATTCAAGTTCCGCCATTTAGCACTAGGCTATCTTAACCTACTCTCGTTTACGCTTAAAGCTAAAACATAGCAAGCATAGCAATAGCTTTAGTACCCATCTTACCCCACTATCTGCATCTCCCCTGTGGTGGGGTATTTCGGAGGCGATCATGTGTATCTGTTGGGCAGATTGTTGGACCCTTGCCATCATCGCTTCAACTTCGTTTTGGGGGTCCATGTGGTTACTGAAAATTGAGAAAAATAACTATTAAATCATCATCATTATTTAAAAAAAAAAGTAAATTATTTTAATTTGCCAGCTTTGATAAGATATGAAGTTTGCGGCGTTGAGTGCCGCCATACAACATGCATGTTCTCGAATTCGGACCAAAAGAACTAAGGCCAAAAGACTTAACACTAAGTTCGCTACGACCATAAAAATGTAAAGATATTTATTAATGAGAGTTTAAGTTTTCATATATTAAATTCACATAAAGCTTTTGGCTTAAACTATCCTCCATTAAGAAAGATACCTATATAGTATTATGCATAGAGACACAATATATTAAATACTAATATTGACTATTTTATTTTCATTGTAAAATATATTCATTCAAATACAATAATAATTAGCTAAAGTAATGGTCTAGAACTATTTCAATTCAACATGTAATTATATATACAATGTGAGTAATATAAATAGCGTAACGATTTACTTGATCCAGTCAATAAGCTGATTAATATACAAAACAATTAAACTGAACGAACGTTTAAATTGAAACTATAATTATTTAAATTATTTTAAAAGAATATTTAAATTATTTAAATTATTTTTTTAACTTTCTAACTGTATTTCCCATATATTAGGGTAAGCGCAAAGAATCTAGTGACAAAACACTCCGTTCACAACTTTTTCCTAAAATTACCAAATTGACGCTTTGAGGGTCAGATCTCAATGCCTACCAGAACTGAAAATACTTCATTCTACTGAATGGAGATCGAAAACACAACCACTGCAGGCGGAAACTATACCACTTTGCCACGATGGCCACTTTCTAGGATTATTTAAAACGAAGTCATAGTTTTTTTGTTGTTCTATTATTATATATAACATTATTAATAAAAAACTAAAATCTGATAAAGTAAGATAAAGTTCTTAATAATTAAAAATAGCTAAAAAGTAATATTACCTCATATCCATATCGTGTCGTTCCCTGAGTGACATAGAACGCATGGGTCTTGTTAGCGCAAGAGATTTTTCCTGGCCAGCCGGGCTCTTCTGTAGTAGAGTGTTAGCGTAAATATCGTTGCCTGAAACAATTTTTTTTGGGTAAAGTATTTTATGCGTTTATATTTTTTTAAAGAGACAATTTAGAATATAATAATAAAATAAATAAATAGCACGCTATTTCCCGCATATATAGGGTATACCAATTCTGAGACATTGCGAGAATATCTGGTACCGAGAGCGAGGAAATGAGATAATTAATATTCCCCGAGTGGAAATCGAACCCACAACATTAGTATTTACAGTCAGACGAAGTGCCACTGCGCCACGACGGCTTCTTTGATATATGAAAATATTTATTTCGTGCTAGAAATAATCGTAAGTGGTGCGATTACGATAATACGATTTTAAAAGAACTCAACAATCACCACAAGCATAGTATAGATGGAGTTCAAATACAGTTTGTAGCATTTAAAATTGTATATTTGTAATTGATAATAAAAAGTATGAATAGGCAAACAAAGAAAAACAAATTCTTTTATAAATTAATTTTGGTCCTTCAAGCCAAAAAAGTAAAATTAAATAAAGTTTTAAATGTCAAAGTTATGATACCGAAAATGTAACATATAGTACGGTAATATTCCCCCTCAAGAATCAACACTTTTTTTATCGATTGACAAGAAATTATTTATGTAATCAAACTCATTGATTTGACTCGATGCTTGACTTTCAATTTTCAAACAAATTACAAGGTTATTTCAATTGTTTTAAATTGCATCTCTAAGAGAGAGGGAAAGACAATTATTTTATTTTAAACATGTATTTTTGCCATGTTTTTTTTTATTTTGGCTTTTCTCTCTCTACCTTATGACCAAGTTCGAACGGAACTCAATACCGTGTTAGTGGGAAAATGGAGTTAATTTATTACAACAGGTGTTATTTTACTTCACCACCATGGTATCTATAATATGAAAAAGATATTTATTCTTTCAACGAGATCTATCATTTAACCTGTTTAGATTTTACAAATGTAGGTCATATACGTGATAGAGATCTGCTTTAAGTTTTGGCAATTTCAACAAGCTGCAATGAAGCTTTCACCCTTGACACTCTGCCAAAAAATGCAGTAGTTTGGCACAGAAGTGCATCATTTGTTAAAGAAGAAATACGTAAGAAATACTTTTGACTTCAATTACTAACTTAACGTTAGGAAAAATACAACTAACAACTTTTGCTTTTATTTTCAATTTTTCAAAGTGGAATCTGCAATATAACATATCTTTGCATCGATTGGCATCCACTCACTCGACATTTAATATTTCAAGCAGTATAAAATATGTTTTACATATTTTTATAGATAGCGTTAAATTTAGATTTAAATTCACTTACAGTGAAACGTACATCGGGAAAATGTTCCCACTTGGGCTAGGCAACTTACGATATTGGATTGATTCCATTTTTTCGTATTAAGGTGGTCCTAAGTACTTAATATTTATATAGTTGTAATTAATAGAGCACACAGCAATCATAATATAAGTAACTGAAATATATTTAGAAAAATGTTTTGAATGTAGCGGAAGTTGAACCCGCCCATCTCTTATAAGAGACGCTAGCATTGAAGATTTTAATGTTTATAAAAAATATTTTTCTTTCCTTGGAATATCGCTTAAATATATATTAGTAGCTCCTATACAAAAAGTTAAAAAAGGTATGCCAAGTACTGCTTACCATTAACAAGTAAATGGTCACCATCTTGCAATCTCCTCGCGTTAGAATCAGCTGCTTTCGCCATAGCTGTGATAGCGCTGAACTTCTTCAGCAGTTGTCGTCTTCGGAAGGCCCGCTGGATCGTAACGGCCGCTCGCCTTGCCCTTAGACCACCGTATCGCCTTTCTAATATCTCGACTTGCTTGTCAAGGAGATCTTGGGACATTTCATAACGACTGGAAGGTAATATTACAAGTAAATTTTAAATGAATATCAATATTTATTTCTTTGCTAAAAAGAGCTCTTCAAATGTTATTTTCATGAATATAAACAAGAGTAATTCACAGATTAAATATTATTAACAAGTTAGCAAAAAGCTTTTCACAAAAGAATATTTGATTTCTTAAATTTAGTTTGTTTCGCTTTATTGTAGTACCATGGTATGTACATTTAAAGAGCTCTATTATCGATTTTATATGCAATAGTTTTCGAAGACATGGCTTAGATTTGGTTAATGCTATGAATATATACATGATTCGATATTAACATCTAGATACTTTTATTTTAGAAATGAATTTCATGTTACAGTGCCATAAGAACTATTGTGATATCTAATTTAATTTAACATTATCAATGGATGATAACAGGAGTGGTTAGATAAGAAATTATTCAAATGGATCAATCGATTAGTACCTTGAAAAAAGCCAATTCGATTAAAAGATTAAAATTTCGAAACAACTCCCCATTATTTATCATGCAACTGTTAAGGTTTAAGGTATAGTAGGATATTGCAAGATAAATTTAAGATTTGGGTTGTTTTATCTGATTTTTTAAGATATCGAGTTATTGGAAAGAAGTATCATAGAAGGTTAAGCGTTATTCCATATTCTAACATGCCGCTGATAAGTACCAAATAGTCAAAGGAAATTTGGAAATTTAATTATCACATGTGTAAGAGCCTGATCATGCTTCATGAATTGAAATGGTCTAAATGTAGGAAGATTCAAAGGTAGATTTGTTTAGATGTGTCAGTGTCCTCAAGCAAGCTCATTGGTTCAAGTGAGTTCATTCGTATTATTTGCAGGAGATTGAAGTTTGGTTAACGAAACGCATTCCTGAGGACATACCCTCGGGTCAGTTTGCCACGTTTTTGTGGTAAACCTGGATCTTTTTGTGTCATTCCGCTTGTGCCAATGATTCCGACATCTGTGCCCCGCCTATGAAAGCAGATAACCAAAGCTAGATATATACATATGTATGTAAATGTGCTCCCCAAATAAAATATTTAACAGATACATCATATATAAAATTAAAAAGTGTCATAATTCACAGAGTTATAAGTGAAAATCAACACGTGCGTTCAATTAATAAGTTGCTGTAAATCAAAGTCTCGCTTCTAAGAAAATCCACGTTTAGCGCACATGTGTTAATGAGAATATAAACCATTATACATACATACTATAAAGAATAAAAACAAAATGTATATTTAGACAATTTAGTTCTTACTATTAACACAATGTTATGCTTTTTTGGTAAAAAAAATCACTTATAATTAAAAAAAATACTTAAAATAAAATAAAATTATCAGAATAATAAACATATATTATATATAAATGATATCTTATAAATCTCAAAATAAAAAGGGAGCGCCGGCGAGAGTAGGATAAATAACTACATTATTCCAAAGAAGCCTCATAAATCCAAAGATTTCATACTCCACACCTATCTCAAGAGACAGACATGGAACGTTTCACTGAATATAATATAACCTACATATAGAACATGATATTTAATTATATCTAGGAGCTTTTAAGGCGAGGGCTTTATGAGTCACTGCCCTATTTTAAGTCAAATAAACGTTTGAGCATTTCATTCTTGGAAAAAAATAAATCATACGTAAATTTTGTTGTATAAATATGCTGTGATTTATAATTTTTTAATACATAGGATTTTCAGTAGTTTGTACGTTTATAAGTGTTATAATATATAATCACCATGATCGGACAGCTCACTCTAAACTAAAATAAGTTTCAGAAGTATCTCCATCTATAATACATAAATAGATATACAAATACATATAATACCAGCTACTACATACACCAACGCCCTTAGCCCTTTTCATCCAACCCATCACCGAAATCACGTTTTGAATGAAGTCTTCAATATATTATTGGATTTTGTCATAATATGCTTATACTTTACTTTACCTGTTGTTATGAACGGCCAGGCCGAAGCCCTCTGGTGGGGCAGCAATGTACAACGGCGGGGCTGGTTCCCCTGCGCCCGCGCACAGTCCGGCGCCCGTCGACGCGTTCGACGCCGACGAGCATGACGAGTTGGAATGATTTAGAGCTGGAAAAGGAGATATTACTTTAAGACATCTGAGGCTAGTTACAACATACATATATGGCATAGTAACTAGCCATAGGGGTAACATATAGCCATAGGGGTAATTTACTCATATAAAACTCTTATTCAAAGTATACACGATTGTATATATACTTTATTACACAAAAACATAACATTGCAGGTGATTACAAATCCAGTAATAAAGTTTGCACAGGACTTATCTCTAACAGAGATTTCTTCCAGCCATATTTAAGATTTTTTGTTTTAATTTTAAGCAATATGTTTTTTACGTGTGGTTTTTAGTAAAGAAAGTGAAAAAATAAGTCACTTTATATATTACTTAAAATGATTTAAAAGTGGAAATGGAAAGCTTACATACAGGTACAACTAGTATGATTTGTATGGCATAACTAATTATTATCTTTACGGGTAAAGATCGCCCTTACTATAAAAGTAAGCAATGCATATAACATTGAATATATAGTAGGTTTTTATTTACCTAACAAAGTAAACAGATAAGGTGTACATTACCTATAGGTTATAGCAGTAAGGCACTACAGTTGGTATAGCATCTGATTATTCACGTGACGGCTATGGGTTTAACCCCCACTTGGGGAACCCGATCCCAAATCAGTTCAATTCAATTCGTCGTTCTGACTAAATAAAGCGCGGCGTTGAGTTCCGCCGCTCAATAAGCAATGTCCAATTAAGCCATGAAGCGGAAAGCGTAATGTCTAGCTACTAGGTTTTCTATTATATACGGGACAAACCTTAAACCTGTCGTAGATTTAAAATTGAAATATTCACAGACAATATTATTTCTAGCGTAGAAGTGGATTTGGCCCAGAAATTAATAATTTCATTGAATATTCATCTGTTGTGGGTGCTTGAGCTATATCTCGCTCTATTAATTAATCAGACCTATGGTGCTTTGGGAATTACAGATTTAAAGTGAAAACTTTGATTTTTGTCATTTAGATTATAATTATTAATATTTGAAATAAAATATAAAATTGGAGCTGAAAAGTATTATGTTAAATTTGACTAAAATGCTAAATGCTAAATTTTGCTATATTCCCATATAACAAAAGCCTACACAAAAACAGTACAGACGCAGTGATATAGAGCGTTTAATTTATTATCAACACACATTCCCGCACTGCCGGCACTCTGTCAACAGACTGATAAAGCGATGTCCGATAAAAAACTCACGAAAACCTGAACAATAAACGTTTCACTGTCACAAAAACTGTTACTTAGCTCCCGCATAGATATACATTGCAACGTTTAAAAATTGATGTATTTACAATTATTTATATTTAATTAATATTGTATTTATTGTGTAAATGCTTATAAATGGATATAAAATTAATGTAAAACTTATTAATCTGTGCCTTAATTCGATGTTTGTTTGGTCAAGGTCAAGACTTAATTTTTTTCCCCAAGTAACAAGTTAAGTACAATAATTTATTGGAGTGAATAGCAATAATTGATAATTAAGTTTGAGACTAAAGCCTTGATAAAGACCTACCTACCTTAACACTCACTAGATAAATCTTCTACTCTCATTACTATAAAACATAGAACATATAACAGAAACATACTTTTATACTTTATATATTGTATATATATGTCCATATAACATTTAGTACTGGCTGCTCATAAGACCCAAAAAAAGCTATAAAACCTTTCATAAGATATAAATATTAATAAGGCCGTGAAAGTTGTCGAGCTATATGTTAACAAGTATTCTTATAATATCCTTAATATAAACAACAAGAACCTATATAATAATTAGAAAAATAACCACTATAATACAAAAAGATAGCGCAGTGTGGGTTCGATGCAAGAGCCTGATCATGCTTCATGAATTCAAATGGTCTAAATGTAGGAAGATTCAAAGGTAGATTTGTTTAGATGTGTCAGTGTCCTCAAGCAAGCTCATTGGTTCAAGTGAGTTCATTCGTATTATTTGCAGGAGATTGAAGTTTGGTTAACGAAACGCATTCCTGAGGACAGGATGTTTGTTTGGTCAAGGTCAAGACTTAATTTTTTTCCCCAAGTAACAAGTTAAGTACAATAATTTATTGGAGTGAATAGCAATAATTGATAATTAAGTTTGAGACTAAAGCCTTGATAAAGACCTACCTACCTTAACACTCACTAGATAAATCTTCTACTCTCATTACTATAAAACATAGAACATATAACAGAAACATACTTTTATACTTTATATATTGTATATATATGTCCATATAACATTTAGTACTGGCTGCTCATAAGACCCAAAAAAAGCTATAAAACCTTTCATAAGATATAAATATTAATAAGGCCGTGAAAGTTGTCGAGCTATATGTTAACAAGTATTCTTATAATATCCTTAATATAAACAACAAGAACCTATATAATAATTAGAAAAATAACCACTATAATACAAAAAGATAGCGCAGTGTGGGTTCGATTCCCACTCGGAGTCATTGATTAACTTTCATATTCCTACCCTGGCACAACAAAGCGCGGCGTTCAGTTTCGTAATTCAACAAGCAATAAGGCACGTTGTCATATTTAGCTAGAAAAATGCGAACGGAGTGTCTTAACACTAGGTTATCTTTGCCTTTTTGCTATATGCGATATATGAAAAAAGTGAAACTAAAAAAAATAAACGACGAAAATACTCGTACTTATTGATACCGAAAACGAACGTATGAAAACTTGAAAGCTCTTCAACAACAACCATTTAATTCAAACAGATTTAAGCTTTTGATATGAACATTTGCATTTTACTCGTCTAAGCTTGCTTTACTTTAATATTCTGGTATTTCGAGACCATTTACTTTGATGTCAGTTTAAGAATACATTCCTTAATAACTTCGAATCTTATCAGTCATCTTGTGAACTTCAATCTACCTTATTTCCTTGGTGTCTATATATATATATATATCATGATTTTCTTTATTTATGGTAGATGTTTTTTATTTGATAACCAAAACTGAATAGATATTTTATATTTTAACTTTAGTAAACAATATTATTTCTACCAGAAACTACTATCAGAAACTAATAAGTTTATATTACTATTATACAATATATTATAGATACTAAAAAGTATATATGTTTCCCGATAATAATTTATTTTAAGCACTAAAAATGGATATGGCTAGAGTAAAACAAATATATCAACATTAATAAGATAATACTATAGTTTATGTGTGAAATTATTTGGCGTAAACACGTTTATCGCATCATAAAAGGTTGTAAATTAGCGATTCTTCTGGCTTTTGGCAGAATTTCCAATGAATTGAATTAATAAATTATAGTATTTTATATGAATCTGTTTATTTAAAATTTCAATGTATTAATATTATTTATTACACATTGAAATATATTATTGAAATATAGCCTATGAGCTATTTATTTATTTGTTTGCTTATTTTTTTTCAAATAGGAAGAGGCAACCAAAAGAGTCTTAATTATTACTTCATTAGATGCTAGCTAAAGTATCAGAAGAAAAATAACTAATAGTATAATAGCTAATAACTTAGTTGGTCTAAGTTTCCGTAGTGATAAGATAACACTCACACGGCATAGCGTGATTGTAAACGCGATGGATGTGGGATCGATTCCTACTCAGGGGAATACTACATTATTTTAATTTCCTGCTCTGCAAGAATGGAAAATTTCCCCTCAGGTACCGCCGCCTCATTGCATGTTGAGTTCCGCCTCAGCTAAACACGCAATGTTTCCAACATTGGGCGGAAAGTAAGAAACTGAATAACACTAGGTGAAATAGAGGTTCTCTATGCATACCCTGACATATGGAGGATGCTGTATCCTGAAAATAAAAATACCTTAACCTAATCTAAACTGTATAGAACAGACAAATTCCTTATTTTGAAAGTATACGTTTTTTGCATTTTAAATTCATATTTTCGTGCATCAAATTCGCAATTTAGAATATCAAATTCATACTTACTTTGAAATATCGTTAAATTATTATAAAAATACTCACCAGGCAATGGTCGATGGACCGCAGTAACATATCTGTTGCCCTCCATATACCCGCGGTCTGGTTCAGCGTGATGGGCATGGTGACCACTATGGATGCTGTGCTGGTGGGAGTAGAAACCGTCCGGGGGGTGTAGCGTTACTCCACCGCCGCCCTCCTCCTCATCCACTTTTTGGGAGAAGCTGGAGACAAAGGAAAACAATTTTATAAAAAAGAGCGAACATCGACTTGAAGACTAGTATACTAGTATGTACAAATTATAATTAAAAAGGAGAAATAATTATGTTTTTTAAATAAAGTACTACAGAAGTTAATTTACAAGCATACAAAAAGAAACAAAAATAATCAAAAACTCTATATCATCGTGAGTTTTAATGGATCAGGAAGGCTCACCATGGTTAAACATTGTATCTCAAAGTAGAACTAGATAACGAATTTGCCCATTGTAGATTTATATCAGAAAACCTCTCAAAGAACTTTTCAGAGAAAAAAAAACAGATATTATATTTTGTAACAGATAAATACAAAAAAACAAAATATAAATAAATCAAATTGGTTTTTTTTTTAATTCTTTTGTTAGTTTAAACTGTCAATATATTATATATCATATGAAATGAAATCTTTTAAAAACTTGACCTACATATCAAACCCTCTCAATTTTAATCTTCTTTTAAAGCTTAATTGCTATAATGATATGTTTACTTCGCCGCTTTATATCCAACAGGGCGCCGCGATGTGCCGTATCGCTCATAGCAGATCTCAGTAATGAGACGGCTTAACATACTTTTGAGCGAATCTTACTTCATCCATTCCATATTCATGCTTCACATCGTAGAGAACTAGACGTCATATAATTGTACATACTAGTTTTAACGCGCGACTTCGCCTAAGAGTTGTCTATGGCACATACTCGTATATTCGTTAAATGCCCGAAGAAATTCCGACCGCAAGTACATTGGGTTACATCGAAACGATTAACGTGATGTAATGTATGCTATATTGAAAGCATCGTTCGATAGTAGGACTATCTAAAACAAAAAGATACTTTCAACTCGAACGAGTAGTTCTTGAGATTAGCTGATTCAACCAGACAAACCTTCAATTTTATAATATTAGTAAAGAAATTAGGAAAATATATTATAGTATATGGCACACGTTTAGCTAAATAACAAAATTCGTCTAAATATTAACATTTTTTAGTAGCTATGTTTTATTATACAAATAGTTTGAAACCTCAGTTTTATCTTCATGTTTAATTTTCAAGTAAAGCTACATTTCATATATAACTCTTGAATTTATTTTACGTAAGCTTCACACTTACATTTTAAGATCTTATGCTTTATTCTGAAGCTCGAAATTAAAGTTTGTAACGCCTAATTATCGCCTCCAAAAAGTAAATAAATCTTAATGGGTCTCAGTGTGCGCGCGTCTATAATAAAACTCCGCAATCTGCTCTAAATTTGCCACTACAGAAATTTAAAGAAAATGTTTAAAACAGTGCCCGTGGGTAAAGCCAGTAATATTCAAATGATAAAAATGTGTGGAATTGATGTTATTTGACATTTATGAACTATTGTATTTAATAATAAAATTGTAACATTGACATTTATAAAAGAGCAACCGCCATGCTTCTTATCGGCTCTTCCGAACTGGTGGCAGTGACATGTCCATTTGATTCAATAGTGCTAGTAAAAGTCTAATTGAATAAAGAATATTTTTAATTTGAATTTTAAAAACCAATAAATATTAAATATTAAGAACAACAAAATCCGACTACAAACTCTACATTTACAAGTTAACTAATACAAATGAAATATATGAAACAAACTAAGTGGACAGATCAAATCTAGCTAGTGTTCAGAAATTCCGTTCTCTACTTTCTCTCCGAATTCGAAACGTCACGTCTCCATTAGGAGAAGTAACATCACATTTTGTCTTACCAGAATGGAACATGAAAATTCCCCAAAGCGGAAATCGAATCCACTACCACGCGTTTACAATCAGATGCACGACAGCCTACGAATAATAACATCTATTCACTGGAAACCATTAAAAAAACTATACAGTTAAAAAAATTCATTTATAATTAATTATATGTAATATAGTAGCAACTATTTATATATATATATTATTCAATTTTAATTACTGACCTATTTAAATGGCTAACCTCATTTAGCTCTGAGCTGAGCTGATTATCTAACTCGCTCGTATGAGGAGACCAATAGAGTTGGAAGTCCAGACACTTTAATGACATCCATATATCATTCCAGAACATTTATATTTATTATGAATAATGCCTAATCGTACTACTATACTTTTCTAGCAGAATAATATAATTTACTAATATTTAATCAAGAATAAGAAGACATATCTTGCTCTTATAAAATCGTAAGAAAACGTTATTTAAGTTTAAAAAAAAATGCAAACGATGTCTGTTCAGACTTTTTTTTTTAACATAAGTAAAATTGTATTTAACTACAGATAGGGACTGGAATAACCTGTTCTTGTTAAAAATGTTGGTTAAATACATTGATAATATTCTAAAAGTGACATCTATAGTATTGTTTTCTTTTAGTTTGTTTTATAGAAAACGTAAGGGAAAAGCCATTTCGAACTTTCATTTTGTATAAAGCTTGTATTATTGGAAGATCATCGTGGCGCAGTGGGACAGCATCTCATTGTAAACGCGATGGTTACAGGTACATGCCCCACTCGTAAGATAGGATTATCTTCGATTCTTCGCGCTGGTAAGTTAAAGTACAGCGTTCACTCGAGTTTCACCACTCAAGACGCAGTGTCGCGAATTCGGACGACAAGCGAAAAGCAATGTTTAGCTTCGTGCTTAATGCCTACATGGTCCTTGCATAACTCTTTTGTCCCATTTATTGCCCTCATTTACTTCTTCTCTTGAGAGAGCATGATAAATTCTTTAGACCACTAAATCTACACCCCTCCAATATTTTTTATGATTTTTTTAGACAGAAAAAACCTTGAAAAATTTGAATGCCAAACAGAAACGAGCATATAATATCAAATAAAATATTTTTAATATTATGAAATTCTGGACTACAGAATTTCGTGTACACAAATTGGAAAATAAACACGCATCAATGTGTCAAAACGTAGCAAAAATTGTTATATCGGAATTGAATTTTCATATAAACTTATAATTTAAAATTAAATTTAGACACAGGTCGCCGTCTCGTTGACAGCGTCTGACTGTAAGCGAGATGGTTATGGCTTCAATTCCCACCCAGAGGAATATTCATATAGATAGTGGTCAGGATACTTCGTTTTTCACTTCACACTCGAATTACATTGTTTGTTGGCAGAACTGTATGTCACGCTTATCTTGTCTATATATATATATATATATATATATATATATATATATATATATATATATATATATATATATATATATATATATATATATATATATATATATATATATATATATATATATATATATATATATATATATATATATATATATATATATATATATATATATATATATATATATATATATATATATATATATATATATATATATATATATATATATATATATATATATATATATATATATATATATATATATATATATATATATATATATATATATATATATATATATATATATATATATATATATATATATATATATATATATATATATATATATATATATATATATATATATATATATATATATATATATATATATATATATATATATATTAGACAATGTACTATAATACTATGCTTTTTCATTAGCTATGGGTTTTATTTCAGATGAGATAAATAGATTTAGACACAGTAATTGGATGCTAACACCTATGTGTCAGAAAAAAATCTGGATCAAATTGAAAATTCAGATTTTCTGCATTTCATAGGAACATGTGATTATTATGAACAAACCTACAACTCAGAAATTTTGTACATATGAATAGAAATTAAGTTGATAAATTAAGCTTGAAAGCTCTCACGTGAATAAGCTGCCACTTCCACGCCAAGTTAGTGTGTATGCTACACAAAAGAATACCGTTGTAATATTAAACTCGATATTCTGATAACGCGTAACAAAGTAACTCGCACCCGCTCTCAGGGCCTTTATCAATTTGGGACAACCTATTTTCACCATAACTTGACAGGTTTTTGTTACAAGCGTAAATATTTTCGGTACATTGAATATTGTTAGAGATAATGGTATTTTGGTGATAGCATGTTAACAATAACTCTCTGGGTGTATGTACTATGTAACTACAAAAGCTATATATATTAATGTAGCTTTTCACGTGGACTGTTAAACGTAAAATCTTGTTTTTTCCCCCCACATACCGATCAAATTTCTGCGTTGCGTTCTAGGTACTGTTGTTTGTCAGTCAGTCAGTAACCAGAGTTTTCTTTATATGGTTAAATCTATTACTAAGCAAGTGTTCAGTTCACTTTGCAGAAAATAAATACGTACACAATATAACTACTAACTTACTGTACGGTATTGATCTGTTAAATTGATTTATTTGAAGTCGTCGTGACGCACCGCCACTGCGTCTGACTGACTGTGACGCAACGGTTCTGGGTTCGATTCCCACTCAGGTAGATATAATTATTTTTGTTTTATATCACCGAACAGTTTATTTTGTTGAATGTATTTACTATCCGTTTTCCATATTCAGACAATGCAATGACTATCTAATCTCAGCGTTTTCGCAGCATAACTACTTAAATGGCCTGGTTTTGCGATTACAGATTAAATTACGTAAACTATATAACAGCATAAATATGAGTAAATTTTGAATAATAAAATCATTATTACTCAACATCGGACGTCAACATATGAGAATAATTATATAAGAAGAGGAAGCTATAACGCGTCTAATGATCGAATCACGAAAAAAGTCACAATTAACAGCGTTTCGTATGCAAAATGACTTGGTGAAATTTTATTCATTCTCGAGTTCTGCACGAACCCGTCCGTCTGTCCGTCCGTCCGGCCGTTATAATATATGGTACGGTATAATGCCGAAAACGATGTAATAAAGAAGCGTATAGCGTATGCGGCAACTGTAGGTGAGCTTTAAGAGAGCATTTTTCGAAATGTCAATGGGAACGGGAAAATCTGGGAAATCGGAAAAAGATGCATATATATATGCATATATATATTTTTCCATTTTGATAACGTATACGCAAATATGAGCAGTGGAGTAAAAAAAATCTTATTCGCGCCAAACCTACTAACAGTTGAATTATGTAAATGCTAAATACCCGCCCGTATGGAGTTCGTCAGAGCATACTAAATATTAACATAAAACAACAGTTTCATTAAGCCATAAGCCATACCTAGTGGAAAAAAAATTAAAAATTTAAAATAGAAAAGCACCACCACATATACTATATGTGGTGGTGCTTATTGTAATAGAAAATTTATAATTAAAACATTTGTTTTTTAATATTTTCTATTTTATCTCAAAACAATTAGCATTTGTATAGAAACAAAAGAAATGAACAATTAAAATGAACTGTATGACTTTATCGCAATAAGAACAATTGTACGAATTCCCCGAAGCAGGAGTAGAACTCACAACCATCGTTAAAATTCCACCGTGTCCAAAAGACGGTATGTCTACATATACAAAAACACGAACATGAAAAGGAGTTTTACTATAAAAGTAGAAAATAATACTGGCTACACTTAATTCTTCATTCAAAGTAGTCACGAGTGCGGAATGGCGCTGTACGTTCCTTGACAATGACCACGGGCGGTCAAGCAGAGAGCCACTGAGTATTTAACGTAATATTACTTAGAGATAATATTTTTATATCTTAGAATTATAACAATGGCTTTAATAGGTTTTATTTAAATGAATTCGCAAGGGAAATTGGGACGGAGTGGTACAGTATGAAACAGTATACGCGTTGGTTGTGGGTTCCGTTCCTAGAGGCAATTATTTCTCGTTATTTTCCCACTTTGGTTAGGTAAATCATCTATTACTATTGGGCAATCCTAATTCAAAAGCAGTAAATGGAGAACGTAGTGTCTTAACACTATTTTCTCTATCTACCTTGTATAGTGATGATTTCTTAAACATCTAAATAAACGACAACAACATTCTATATAAATGACAGTAATGTCAATACGAAGGGAAATTCCCTGAAAGAGGGTTAATGGTATTGGTCACCAATAATATATGGTGGGAACCGAACCCACAAGAATCATGATTAAGGTCATCTAATAATAAATAATATTTTGTCATAATATCAACCTAGTTTCTAACCTATAACAAGTAGATACAGATGTCCATTTCAGTATAATTTACATTCTGTACTTTCATTTACTTATCTGGAACATTCCACAAAGTTGTAACCATAGTAAAAGTAAACAGCTATGTTCCAGATAACTTAGTACTGGTAAGTATTGCGATAGTGTGTATTTACGACTTAGATCTCACAACCTACAGATTTTACTACGTAAAAAATATAAAGATAAAGTCTGCATATTAAGTGTATTATAGAATCATATAATTTTAACTTTTTATTATAATATTAGAGTATACAAACTGTATATGTAGTAACAATATCACCCATGTGTTGAAAATACCATTGCTAAGCCATG
The DNA here is from genome assembly GCA_037127375.1 of Dione juno. NCBI lineage: Eukaryota > Metazoa > Arthropoda > Insecta > Lepidoptera > Nymphalidae > Dione > Dione juno. The sequence goes on along the minus strand of JAXRJS010000083.1, from coordinate 3,604,967 downwards.
TTTTAACCATGCAAGTAACTTAAGATTTTCAAGAGCATGGGGATATTAAGGCATGAATTACAAAAAAAAAAATACTAAAAGAACTAGTTGTGGGTATATGACTGTGGTAACTCTCACTCTAGTTTAATGACCTGATTATATACATTTTATAATATACATATATCATCAGTACTTATGCCTATATTTTTAATAGGTAGAAAAAAAAGTCCCGCTGAGTTTCTTTCTCTGGTCTGAGGCATTAATTTTAGTGAACCGGTGGCAATGTATTTGACGTTCACAAAATGAAGCTTAGGTATATATTCTTATTTTGAATAAAATTGTTTGACTTTGACTTTGGTAATAAGATAAGCAATCTCCCAAAAAACCACAATGATTCACAAATAAATTCGATAAAATAACAAAAACGCTTCACATTTTATATACATGTGGGTATATAAAATGGGTTTATATACCCACATGTATATAAAATGTGAAGCGTGTGTGTGTGTGTGGGTATATAAAGTGGGTTTTATATACATATGGGTATATAAAATGTGAAGGTATAGGTACAGTAAGGATGTATTGAAGCGCAACAAACGATCAAGTTACATTAATTTCCATAATACGTTTCTCATAAATACATCTAATATCAGATTTACAACACGAAATGAAATGTAAACAAAATAAATATAAAAAGGTTCCAAGAAAAACATGTTATGAAGGAGAATATCAGGGATCTTTCTACAGCGGTTGCGGCGCAAACACAGCGAGCGACTCAGTTGTTAAAAGTCTGTTTACTTGGTAACCCCAAAAAGTTTTTATCTATAGAAGCAGACTAACTTAAAGCTATTAATATAATGAAAAGTATGGAAAGTATAACTATACCTATAGTTTTATGAAAGCAAGTAATGGTTTTTTTATTTTTTTCTTTGGTTATATTCACACGAATTATAAAGCAGTATCTGACTGACAGTGTATGCGATAGTTGTAGATTCGATACCCACTTGAGGCAAATCATTTCTTCGCCTTAATAATGTAAAGGTTGAAGTGAAAAGACTTTATTATAGTAGTTTTATAGAAGAAAATATTTTAAATGGATTACAGGTGCAGCGGCCATTTTTAAGACTTTTAATAATAATCATAAAAATTCCTCATTTCATAATAGAAACACTTAGTGTGACTTTCCACTACCCTTCTTTATAAGCTCAAAGCAAGCTTTGTGGCGGAGTTTAACGCTATGAAACATTTTGATATAGAGAAAAAAATATATCTAAGCAAAGAAAGTATATCTGTATAGCATATTATGTGCATAAGTGGTAATAACATATGTACATATATCTTCGTGTCATATACCTTATAAATAAACAGGAGAAAGTAAAGAAAATGACTACATAATTTCTATATCTATAATAAAATCATACACTTGAAGAATTCGCTTGGATCAACATGCTTGGTTCATCATCTCAGTCCATTTATAGAGGACGACCATAGACTATGCTATATGTCTCAAACATAGTTCTTGTTTATTTCCATTTGACAACGCGGGTGAAGCCGCATGTAATAGCTAGTACAATATAATATCAATGTTTGCATAGCGTTTAGAAATCTTAGAATCGTGTATTCGTATTAAACAAGTTGAATATGAAGAGATGGTCACGACTTCATAGAAAGTTCGTGAAACCCACAGATTATAAATAGTAGATGTTTATACCTTCCCTGCACTAATGTTATAAATGCGCCTGTCTGCTTCATAAGAGTTTACAGCTGAACCAGTGAACTGATTCGAATTGAAACTGTCGAATTGAAACTGACGAAAATTTAGATATATATATATATATATATATATATATATATATATATATATATATATATATATATATATATATATATATATATATATATATATATATATATATATATATATATATATATATATATATATGTATATATATATATATATATATATATATGTATATATATATATATATATATATATATATATATATATATATATATATATATATATATATATATATATATATATATATATATATATATGTAATTCTATACATAAAGCGTATAGCAATAATGTATTATTTATTTACGAACTTATATTTGTTTTTTGTCTAAACCAATCTATTAAATATGTACATATTTTAAGAGAAAAAGTAACTCCGATATGATTATATAGGGGGCACGTTAACAACATACTTATAATTTTATAGATAAAACACAATTTTACGTTGATACAGATAGAATAAAGGTAAAAGAAGTTTAAATATTAGTAAACTTTTCTTTCCTTATAGCCTCGCCGTTTATTATGTTATGAATATACGTGAAATTGATAAACACACATACATACATACATACATACACACATACATACATACATACTTACATACATATATATACAGGTAATAACTTCTCTGTTAGAGTACATTCTAGACTCTAATAGTGGCAATATACCTATAGCAGCTCTTGAATTTCTCATTATACAAATGACTGATGAGTACCTGATGGTACTACACTCTAAGTGTAATAATGCAATATTGACATCTTGAGGCTAATATATGTTACGGCTTTTAGTGTCTGCATTAAATATTATGTTGTCAAGATTTTTCTTCAGTAGGCAGAGAGTCTAGTGTCAATGTCTACATTTTATTCTCCACTTTCCGCCAGTATTCGAAACATTGCGTCTTGAGGTGCGCACGTTTGATATTCAGATTGGATTGCATAATGCATGACAAAACAAATATTTATTACATTCTTAATACTTTTTTTTTTAAATAATAAAATTTTGTATGAAATAAAGATGTCTTTAGACGCGTAATCTTTCTACGAAAATATATTAATAGGTGCCCAATTACGAACAACAAAAGACAAAGCTTGCAAGGGCTGTAATCGTAATTCAAATCGTCTACAATATCAAAGCGAAATTCCAAAAGTGTTTGTTATTTGGAATCTGAGGAAACATGGTAAATATTCTGAAGTAAATTCGCTTTTCTAAAACATTCTTGTAAGACCAGTAGAAAGATTGTAAGCTGAAAGTATTTACTTAGATGGAATTAAATATGTTTTTTTATTGTATTGTATTTAATTATTTTTCAAATTTACGCTTTAACTTGTCAGGACATGTAGAGAGAACGTAGTGTCAAGACACATCATCTCGTTTCGTCAAGTAGCGGAACTCAACGTCGAAAAGGAAAATATACCATTACCACCAGTGGCTTTTGAACCTGCAACTTACCTATATACTTAGAGCTAGACAGAGATATACTGCGCCTAGATAGCTTCATTGTATTATTTTATTTTAAATTATTTTTTAATAAAGTCCATAGTAATCTATCATTAATTACTATTCTATTGAACGCTTAGACAATCGGGTACTAACCAAACAACTATATTGGTAGCACAAACACTCTCATTGTGCTGCTGCACCGAGCTCCATTATAGCGTACGCCATTTAATTTTACAGGTCACCGTTGTGGAGAGTAACGTGGACGCTACCTCAATTCATATTTAATGTACTGAATCAGCGGCCATATTGATATTTATATATTTGCTTTTACTTCGAATAAATATTTAATAATGTGGTATTTTGATTTTTATATTGTGAATCTTTAATAAATTCATAATTTGAATGTTCAAATGTGAACAACTATTTTCTTGTTAAGATTTTGTACACACCGTTTATTATTAAAAAAAATCAAATTATGTACAGCTTAGTCTTGCATTAGCAATTTAAAAGCATTGTTTGTGTCACACACAACATTTTAAACAGTTGCAATATAGATTATGAAGTATTAGATTACCAGTTCCACGCCTTTTCCCACTCAAGCAGGCAACATAGATTTCGCACTTTTTGCCTAAAATTAGACACATGGCGGAACTTAACACCGCACTTTGTTTACGAAAAAAAGGAAATGAAAATGAGTATAATCTAATAATTTTCCTGAATGGGAATCGAACTCATAACCACCTCATTGACAGTCCAACGTTGTACCACTGCATAAACGATCACAACACAATATATATGTGCTATAAGTCAAGAAACACTGATCACAATTTGCTTTCTAATTGTTCCCCAAATTTAGGTTAGATTAGTGCTGAAATTCGTCATAGCATGTGTATATATCATGTATTCAGGTACACGGGCTAACTGAACACCCACATATGCTGGACCAACTCAGGTGAAAAGCGAAATGGAAATACAGTTTAAAGATAAATTCCAGTTGCAGAATGACTAAAGTTCGATAAGTTGAAAATAAGTAGCTAGGAAAATGTTGTTTTTTAAATCATAACGCATGAATTAATCTTAGATAATCGTATAAAGACTTTTTTAAGATTGGGTCTTCGTCATCTGCAACTGCGTCGTCGCTCCCGGGGACTTTTAGCCTAGTTTTTAGAGTTCCAAGTTAGATGTTACAGAGATATGTCATTATGCTGGGCATCTTTTGCTTAGGTGCCATTTATACTCTTTTCCTTGTAGGTCTATTATGGTACCACGCGAGGTGTTCATGTCTTTAAAATCATGTTTACCTTGTGACCTCACCGGACCATATAGGTTAACGATAGCAAAAATTTTATTCAAATCCGTGCAATAGTGTGAGTACAAAAATTGACTTTTTTTTAATATATAGATAATAACATAAATATTAACAAAAAAAAATATAGAATATACAGTAACTAATATAAGTAATATAGAATATACGGTTATAAATCTATATACAAACTTAAATGATAAGATTGTAGAACACAATTCCACGGACTCTCATTGGTCGTACTTCAATTTACATAAAGATTTCTGATTTACATTTCCTTAAAGGATCCAACGTAAATGCACTTAAGAGCGCACTTTAGCGGTGATAATGATAAAACAGATTGTGTAAATAACAAGCGTTAATTATGCATCTTTTACTATGGTGATAACAATTTCGATTTAAATAATTTCGATTTAAATAATTCATGCCGTCCATGTCTAGAAAGGCAGAAAGTGGGGAAAGAAGAAGCGGGTAGTGTTTTAACACTACGCTACCTCTGCCTACCCTATTATATAAATCTCATTTCAATTATTGTAAAAGTGTGAAGCTAATAGAAGAGACCTCGGTTGACTGGAGGAAGGTCACGTAAAATGCATAAGGATCCCCCAGAGGGACGAGAGGAAAGAGGTATGTAGGAACCGTATCGTTTGGAGCTCCATTCTCTCTAGCTACCCCGCTAGGGATGTGAAGCTTTACACAGTAGCTACTAGGTTATATGATATCCATTTTTAAGAAATCATCAAAACGTTCAAATTTTATCGTAGACTTCGATCGTAATACCATACAACAAAAATACCATAATACGGAGGTAAAATTAAAACCAATGCTTACAATAACTTTTGATGACGCACTTATCGTCGAATAAAGCTTGCCAATTAATATGTAACTCTTGTGTTGGCTGGAGCGTCGCCAAAATAAGGCCTTGCGGCACGCCTTAAATGGGAAATTCTATAGTACAGTTAAATTGCTGCAGTGTTTGTACTGTATTATGTTAATAGATTGATATACATACGACCTAAATTTAAATTGAAAATATTAAACGAAAGAAACAAGTTTATTTAATTTTATTAGCCACATTAGGGAAAGCAAATGTGAATTTATAGCACCGCTAAATATCTTAAAATATTACAGCGGTAGGTTGAAATGAATGTCGGTCATTTCCCGACGGCCGCAATTGAAATTATCTCAGGTCAAGTCGGAATTTTCATTACCTGAAAATATATACAGGTAAAATTATAACAGAATTTTATGTAAAAATAGATTTTTTTTTCGAGTAATTCATTCCTGAGCTTCCCAAAGTTCATGACTCTGTATTTAGGGCACTTGCTGGGTATCGTTTGCAATTTATTTGTCAAATAGAGCGAGACACTCCTCTCCCCCCTCCCATTGTTGGTGGGGGCCTATTCAGTTGCACCGACATGATTAATACGGATGAGTGCACCCGCTAGCTGCAGGAACGACCCAGTTTCAGAAAAAAAGTGGTCGGTTATTAAACCGGGCAACGTTTGTGGGAGATTGCCTGGTTTGACGGAATGGATTGCTCTCGTTTTTAACGACTCCATGTGGCGAATGAAAGTAAATTGCTTTTCTAGTAGTTAGTTATTATTTTTATTTTACGTTACACGTGCGAAATTCTTCTTTCGATTTCGTTTTTGAACATTTATTAAGCATCTCTATATAAAAATTCCAGTTATTAAATAACAAAATGACAAATATCTTCACATCTTACCCGTAATATGGCTTCTGACAAAACCAGGACCTAGTCAGCTTAGCGGCTTCTAGGAGAACTCCACCGATGTCTGCGATCCTCATGCCAGGACAACAACAACCATCCTCTTGACCATCGCCCACTAACACTACGCGAGACTCTGACTTCGCCACTTTGATATGTTATATTAACCGTCCGTTTCACTGATTATTCCATTATTTGCACTAAATTCACTATTAGCGTCATTTAATAGATGAAAAGTCCGTTATTTATTTAAATTGAACGTAGCCTTCAAAAATAATTGATACATTGTTAAAAGTGATATATAGCAATAAAGAGTAAAGATTAGTTACTTAAATTAAAAGATTAGGTTAGAGACTAACTGTAGTTTTAGCTATAGTTAAGGAGTTAGTAAAAGTATGTAAGTAAAAAAAATTATAAGCTAACCATGTCTAAACAGTAATTGCGGTGTTGTATACGACTTTACAGGATAGTTTCATATACAGCATGGGTTCCTTCTGCCTACCTGCCTATATGTATGTAATATACAATAGAATAGATACTTAATGAAAAAAAGGTATTTGACAAATTTTAATACGGTTACTTATTCAAAAACACTATTAATATTAAACTAGCTTTTACTTTAAGCCTCGATCGCACGATCACGGTGGCATGGTCAAACAACGAAAGTTATGTTTGACATATGATAAGTTGTCAGAGGTAACTCTGCCAGATGCATTGAGTTTTATCAAAACGATTAATGTTATATAATAAAGCAAATCTCCCTCGTTATATATGTAAATCGAACTCGAATTAGAACCAGTAGTTTCTGATTTCAGCGCGTTCAACGAAACAAACTCTCCGACTCTCTAGTCTTTTAATACACAAGTATAGATTCCAAGATAGAAGATCACAAAAGTTACTTTAACATAGGGATATAAGGTTTAATACCTAAGAAAAAAAAGAATAAATAAAAAAAAGAAATATATATATATATATATATATATATATATATATATATATATATATATATATATATATATATATATATATATATATATATATATTTCTTTTTTTTATTGTATGTATATATACATACAAATCATATTTAAAAATTCATAGCTTAATCTAAAAAATTTCAAACTTCTTAGTGTAATACTGTGTCTGGATTAGATTGGAACATATAAATAATTATTTCCCCGAGTGGGAATCGAAATCACAGCCACCGCGTTTACAATTAGAAGCTGAGACACTGCGCCATTATGACCTCAGTTATTTTCAAATAATAGATAAGTTCCGCAGTGGTAGTGTTGTGGCGAAATTAAAATAATCATACTATAATAAAAATTGAACATTTCAAACTAAATATTGCGTAATATTTGTTTTATATACATATTGATATTTTTAGAATTATTATTGGAATATACTCAATTGAAGCTCTATATTGACTTTCATTTACTATAACCTGACAACAAGTACCGAGTAATTCATGATAGCATCGCTTTTAATTTATTTTACAATGAAATCTCAACAAAAGAACTGCGTAAAAATTCTATATGTTTATACTAATATTATAAAGCTGTAGAGTTAGTTTGTTTGAATGCAAACTTTCTGGAACTAGTGGTTTGAGTTGAAATTTTTTTTTGTTAGATAGTCCATTATTCGAAGAAGGCTATAGGCTATAAGGCTATATTACATCAGGTGAATCATTTCAATGTAACCCGCTGTACGTTTGGATAGTGACCTCAGTCACTTAGAAACTGCCATATTTCATATGTACTGTTTTATTATATCTGTTAGTTTTGTATAGTGGAAAGCTAGTTACTAAATAGTTATAAATAAGAAGTTATAAATAAATAGTTATAAATGAATAGTGACATTTAGTAATCCACGCATATAATATTATCAGTATCGCTGTATATGAAGCGTGTTGTAACCTAATAAGTCAAAACATCAAAGGCTAACCATATTTATTCAACCATTTAGCGTAACGCCAAACAGTGACATAATGGGATGATGTCATGGCAAATGACAGTCTATGGAAAATGTCGAATTACGAGACACGATATATGGGATATATGTATAATTAATTTAATAATTGACGAAATTGAGGATCAATGGGACTAAGATTTACAAACTGGCTGTGGGTTCATTCGCAATTTGGGGGAGCGATATTTTTATTTCATCGCTCTGGAAAGGAGACAAAGCGTGACGTTGAAAGAAAAAGAAAAGAAGCGATTATCTCAACTAAGTCCTCTCTGCCTACACGGCGAAATGGAGGATAAAGCTTGAAGCTGACGAAAAAAAATAAGTAGTACCACCACTATGAGTACCCACTAGGGAGCAAGTACCAGTACTATGAGTACTTTTTATTGGAAATTAATAACTATCAATGCACAATGGAGAAATCATCAAAACTTTCGCCCAAATTAAAAGTACTGTAGGTTGTAGGTTCAAAGCACATATAAACATATCGTTAATAATAATGTTAATAGTAAATGAGAACTAGAGTAATTTTTTTAAACGTATTCAATACGCAAAATATATACGTTCTAATTATTAATTATATAATCTCTAGAAATGAAAATGAAAAGCTTGAATAGTGAAAATAATAAAACACAAAAGCTCCAAAAATAAACTTTCTCAGGATCATAAATATACATGAATTGCTGTTTCGTGCAATAATACTCTGATATTAAATGTATTGCAATAGTATTAATATTAATATTGCAACCTTTAATAGTTGTATCCTTGAAGTTAAATATAGTATCGCTAAGGAAACAATCACTATAAAACTTGCTACTAAAATTGTGGTCGTTTATGATAAACTTACTCTTGAATTAAGAGTCGAGATCATAATTGATATTCGTTAAACTGAAATTTAAAATATCAATTATGATGTGACGTGGGTCGTGGGTTCAACCTTCCATTCCATCTCAGGTGAATTAATTATTTTTATTTTCACCTTTGGAAGATAAAGTGCGGTGTTGAGTTTCGCAAAGCAGATGACGCTTCATCTGAGCAAGAGCAAGTAGTGTTTAACCACCAAGTTCTATGCGGAATAGAATATAAAGCTATCTATGAACATCATAATAGTCTTATATTTGGATAAATAAAAAAAAAACAAAAAAGAAAAAAAAAAGAATATATATATATATATATATATATATATATATATATATATATATATATATATATATATTATATATATATATATATATATATTCATCACTTATTATGGTCACAACAAAAAATACGGGACAACGTGAACAGTGCAGTGTAATATTTCCTACTGCTATTATCTTTCAATGTCATCATTCACACGAAGGTGTCGATTACTTGATATTAAGTGTCTAGCAGCTGGACCGTTTGGTGATAAATAAATTAGAATATAAATCTTTTGTATGAATGAGTTAAATAATTCGTAAAATTATTAATTAATTATTGTACACTAGCGAGCTGATTACGGATTCGCTCGTTCAATTGATATTAACAGATGTGCTTTAATATGCATGATATCCTTTCTTTTGCATCAATTTGTCTATAAAAAAAATTTAAAATTAAATTTTATTAAATTAAAAATTAAATTAAATTAATTATAAATAAATTTAATTAATTAAATTAATTTAAAATTAAAAATTATATGCAATATTTTATTTGTGTGGTAGGTAGGGCCTACTCGCGTGCATTTTTGTTATGGGTAAAAAGCGTTTTGCAGCGTAAAGCGATCCTCGTTTCCATGGTAATTCCGGGATAAAAAGTAGCCTAGTATTATATACATAAATATTTGATAAGAGGCAATATATTAAACATTTTTAAATATATAAATCTGTATACGTTAATAAGTGAAACGACAGCTTTTCGCAAGGTCTCGATTATATCGCGTTAGCTTTTCAGGTCAATTGCTTGATTATAATCACATGATCAATATTATCATAAAATATCAATATTATCATCAATAATATATTAAAAACTTTGGATGCCGAAGCCTTTTTTAAGGCAGAGAGAGCCTAGTGTTAAGACTTCTCCTACACCTTCCACTAGAACTCTGGTTAACTATTAGATTTACAAAGATCTTTCTTTAAAATACTAACTACAACTAAATAAGTAATACATTTTATATATTAAAAACTCAATACTTAACTTACTTAGCCTAAATTTAGTTTTACATATACTATTTTTACATCTACATATCTTCTATTTCTTATAAAAAAATACTATAGAATAGTATATATATATATATATATATATATATATATATATATATATATATATATATATATATATATATATATATATATATATGCCTCAATGATAACAAGATGCAAAATATCCGCATTTTCGTAGACAAGTATTTCGCAAGCAAAGATTAATACTAAAGCCCAAAGGTCTATAAACGGCCTTGTCAATTAACCGAGGCCTTTATTAAGTAGCGAGATATAAACGATTTTCATCTATTTCACTAAGTCTCCCATGAAATAACACTTATAAAAAAGTTGTTAATGATTTTTTTTCTGTTTAATTAGTTCTTTTTTAATTCCTCATATAGCAGTGATATAGAGCTTAGTGTCAAAATTTTATACTTTCCGCTACAATTTGAGACATTGCGTGTTGAGTGGTGCAACTTAACACCGTTCTTTATACTAAAAGATTGAGGAAACGTTTGTGACTAATTTCCCTGAACGGGGTTAGACCCTACTACCATCGGGTTCAGAGTCAGACGCTGTGCCAGCCTATCTTGCGAGTCCATGGACATGTACATTTGTAATAAGCCAAAAAGCTTTCTCCAAAATAATATATGTATTTAATATGAAAAAAAACCGTAAATCGATATATTCCATACAATTTTTTATCAATCCATATTAATTATACGCGTTTGTTTATAACTTAAGCTGAGCTCGGTGCTTGGCGGAGATGTCGCCGCCTTCCACATGCACAGAACAATTGAGAATTAACTTTATTACCGCACAATAGGACATAACATCCACTATCAGCGATTACTTCGATACTTTCAGTGTTCGAAAAGCATTTTATACCTAGAGTTTATAATATAATATGATAAAATATTGTTATGAAACAATAATTCACTTTAAAATTACATAATATGTATATATGTTTTAAACGTAGCCGATTTCCTTTGGATAATAATGGATTCTAATAGGAATCTAAGAAATCCAATCCAGCTCGGTCCATTCCATACATTTGAATTGACCATGAGAACGAAGCCTTAGGCTAAAGCTAGTAATTAATTATTGAACTTCCTCGCCCTGGTAACAAGACCAGGACGGCGTTGGGTTCCATCACTCAACACGTAACATCTCAACATTGTCGCTGAAAGTCGGGAACAGAGAGTCTTTACACTGGGTTCCCTCTGTCTACCCTGCTAAACCCGTGAAGCTATTTTTTAGTTTATTTTATTTATTCCACTACACATTAGTACCTAAAACACACAATAGGTTACTCAATAGATAAGCTTAAGCATTAGGCACCTATCATTTCTATATCATATACCGTTTGAGGTTTATATCGAAAATGCCATTAATAATCACGAGAGCAATAAATGTTACGACTCTTATTCTATCATTTCCGTTATCAGACTATTTTCGATAAATAATTTTATTTTGACTTAACCCACGCAAAGGTCGGATTCTGAGTGGACCTTGATCTCAATATGTTTTAGATATATTTGTAACGTATATATTTGTAACGTATATTTCTTGCTGGAATAGTATTAAAATATATGGAGGAAATCTTGGAGGAAAAAAATGATATAAATAAGTATAAAAAAATTTGCATACTCTATGTTCTGTTCAAACAAATACGCTTAGGTGTGTAAATTAGTCGTGTCCTAATTTATAACAGGCTCCAGGTCTTGATTGTAGTAGTATTGTATACAGTTAGATTACATATCCATATCAATTCTAATTTACTTTACTTAACTTTATAAATTCACTTAGGCGATTTATCATGTCTTGACAAAATTGTATGTAACGTCCAAAAAAAAAAAAATATTGAACCGACTGCATAAAATATTTAAAAATAAGCCCATTACTTTAAAATGTAGTTAAAAGTAATATTGAACATAGGCAGATTAACAATCGGGATCCATTCTTCAGGCAAAGAAAATTCTCGAAGAGCCCGCGAAATGACTTTAAATGACCTTATAGTGATAACCTCATAATTTTTATTATTATCATGGTCTTAAGTGGCACTTGCGAGGTCAAAATGAATAGATTGACGTAAAAATCATCAAAATCAGTCAACATATTTGATCTGTACAGAGCTACATAGGGACAAATATACATACAAACACTCATAAATACATAACTTTCTTTTGCGTCCTGCAGTCAGGTAAAAATATCTTTTCCGTACACGCAAATTCTCTAAAATTGACAGAATGTGGAAAAAGTGTTAGATTTCTTTGCCCACAAGATTAGAGATTATATAGAAGATCAAAAACTCATACTAAAAATACAAGGCTCCGTCTAGTATTTATTGCCTATAAAAGGAACGGTGCTTTGAAAATAAACGTGTGATAAACGCCTCTCTATTGGCAATAAATGCTTAGCTTCCATGTTTCTGTCGAATCGCAAACAGAATGAAAATGTTAAAGCAGACCTTCAATATGTGATGCAAAAAAATCTCAAGGCTAAAAAAACTGAATAATTATAATTTATAAGTTTTATCATACAAGACAATTTTTTCGACCAAGTTAACTTAGTTTTAAGCCAAGCCACATTCAGATCCAACATAATTGACACTTTCCCAAATGATTGTATCAGCTATAAAAACACTGTGTGAAAATCTATTAACTAATCTACACATCGTACATCTCACTTTGTAAGTTAGAAAGACGAATCGTGTCAGTGATCGTGCGGTAGTCGTTTATGCCTCATTAATTATATGGCAACTTGCAGGTATATATAAAGTTTTATGGTATTTATGGTATGTGTGTTTTGTGTTGAGCGTGTTAATGTCATGCGAACAGAATGAAAATGTTTCCGACACGTTTCAATAAATGAATTACGATTGATATAAGTATATCCATATACTTATGGTAGCTTACACATTAGTGGTCCATTTTCCAAATTATGGTCCTGAAATTGGGTATTTTTAAAAAAAGTCTGTATTGTATAATTATTTGGACAAATGTAAAATATTATACCAAAAAAAAAACTAGAAAATATGATAAACATCTTTAAGGAGTTGTCATTAGTGGGTACATATAATATGTTTTTATTTCTTAAATTTAAATCGAGAATAAAACAAATAACCCATTCGAATAAAAATAAACGTGAAATTTTTTTCCTCGACTATCTTTTCATAATACCTAATCACTTTATATAGGTAGGTATTTATATATATATATATATATATATATATATATATATATATATATATATATATATATATATATATATATATATATATATATATATATATATATATATATAACGAGATAGAGTTGTTCCGGATCAGTTCAGCTGTATAACTAAATAGAGCATTGATAACTATTTCCAGATACAGCGTATCAGCAGGTGACAGTTATTATCTTTATTTATACGGGCGTCCGAATATTTCATACGAAAGATATTTAGGTCGATTTTTTCAAATAAAGACTCTTCCAGACACTTCATCCTCCGCCTTACACCAAATTCTAAGCATTACGTTTGTCTCTGCCATTTCCGGGACAGGCAGAGAGAGAACATAGTTGAATTACTGGCTGAATGGATCATCTCTCTATAACATCTACACCATATGTCTCTACATCATCACACATCACAAATATGTCATCTACACCCTAGCGCCCTTAAGCATCTTAAATCTTAATTTATTATTTTAATAATTTAAAAGTAATAATTGCACATAGTAGAGAGATCCAAATACAAATGAAATAATCATTTATTTCCAAAACTTTAATCAAAACTGTGACAAAATTCGAACTAATTCCAACGTACCAGCAACAGACTGAACGAGTATTACAAAACAAACGAAGATAACAATGCCGGAAAACAAAGTAGCCTTCCGTCGACAGGTGAATACAGTTTTTATAGGAGGCGATAAGCATACGTTTTCCAATTGTGTACACGTAATTTGACGCTTCGATTTTGACGATTTCAATATTAAGTACTATTTATGCATTTTCTTTAAGAAATAATATTAAAAGTTTTAAAATAGTCTTCAGTTTTTCTCCCGTTCCCCGGTAGGAAGGGAGAAAGTAGGGCCAAAACACTCCGCTTTTCATCGGAATTCGAGACATTGCATGATGTCAGAGGAGGGTAATGAAATTCCCCAAATGGAGAAACGAACCTACAACCGTTGCTACTTGAGACACTATCCTTGTCAATGGATATTTTAATAATCATTTTAACATCGTATTCATACATTTCCATCTACTAATTTTAAGCTTAAATATAAAATATAAGTCATATAAAGTCCATATTGTAATAATATACGAGTAAATCATTGTAATTTTATTAAATTTTAATTTGCTCCACGAACATAAATTTTATTTATAATCTGATTCTTCCTTAGTGTATAAATTAACATAAATCTCAATACAACTTAACTACAAGTCTCCATACATATATAACCTTCATATGTTTCTTGCAAATTACTTAATATAAAAACAACATTAAAAACATCACAAATTGATTTATTATTAGAATTAGTCACGATATACTTAGAAATAAGATATGAGGAAATTGGAATTAAAATTAAACTTAATTTGGTTTAAATTATTCTATTGATTAACCTAACTTCTAAGTTATTAGTAATTTCTAGGATCAAGACATCGCCTATTGAGTGGCAGAACTCAACGTCTCATTTTGTCTAATAGAACATTAAATGCTAGAGATTTTACGGAATAGCCTTGACAGAACATTCGGTAGAATTTAACGAAGCATTTATCTTATCATTTATAAAAACTAAACTAAATATTGCAAATCTATTTTATATCTGTGTATTTAACGTGCTCTTTTAGACATTAAACTTTACTTTGTTGCAAAGTAAAACAGATGGTGTAGGATAAATTCTGTTGCGTCCGTTCTTCACGTTCAACAGCTGGTGCATTACCAAATAACAATTGATCATGCGGAAAAGATTCCTACTAAATGCATAATAACTTAAATAAAAAAGTAATGTACAACACTTTTATAAAAGCACATAAATATAGATTAAAAATAACAAAATCGATTAAAGTAATTCTACTCGATTGAAGCCGATCATTCTCTTGAATAATCGATTTAAATATCTAAAGCAAGATTAAACGTTTAAAAGCTAGATCCATATCACGTCTCGGTTATTTATAGAGAGTTGCTGCTTAAAGCTCTCTTTTCCATATTAGAGAAGCGAGTTTATTAATTGACATTTTATACAAACCAAGTTTTTCTAGGAACCGCAACAAGTGTCTATTCTTAGTGCTTCGTTATTATTTAATGAGGTATTCGCTATTTTGAAATGAAATGCATACTTAGTGTGAGACAATGTTTTTTTTTAAATTGTGTAGTAAGAACTAAGAAGTTGACATACTCAAAGCTTGATATTGGCAATAGGGATATATTTATATATATATATATATATATATATATATATATATATATATATATATATATATATATATATATATATATATATATATATATATATAGACAAAAACAATTTATTTCATGTTTAAAACAATATATTGTTTTTGTTCATAGTTAATTGGTTTAAATATTATTTACAAACTAGCTACAAGTAGAGCAAGATGCTGGAGACGCATCGTGATGAAGTCAACGCAGGATCCGGCCAATTACTAACCACGACCGCTCTGCTAAGAGTTCAGGATTGAGAAAAAAAAAGAAAAGAATTTAACAGTTCCCGAGTTGTATAGTTCCAAACAAACTTATTTGTTTTATAATATTAGTATAGAAGCATAATCAAGCAATCATTTTTAACATCTTTATAAAACCATATACCTACTTGTAGATAGATACACAAAAAAGTCCGTACAATAATAACATATAGGATAATATATTATTGTATACTAATACATACTTGTATTTAAATTTTGGTATACTATATATTAATATATATATATATATATAAATATTCTATACATAAATATTAGCATAAACTGAAAGCTTCTTATATAACGCAGAAGTCGATATGCTTGGTTCAAACTGACATTAACAGTCAAAACATGTGTTTTAACGCTTAGAACTAGAACGTTACGTGACAAATTAGCTAATAAAGTGTGTTTTGTTATTCGCTATGAGTGCTTCTATTGAACACGTTCAAAATAGATTTCTCATTTACGGATAGGTATATATATACCAGACTGTGCGGTCTGTTGCAGGTTCGATTCTCACTCAAAGTAATGTATATTTCAAAAAAAAATTCTCGACTTCATTTGCACTATATCTGAAAGCGGTGAACGAAGTGTGTCGTCACTAAATTTTCACTAAAAAAACACAGGCGTGATGAAAATTTAAAAAAAGAATATTAACATTTAATAATCGTTTATACGTCAATGTCTAAGATTTCTTTACGCGTGGACTTGTCGCGTGCAATGCGTGAACGATTTGCTCTGATTGCTAATAACTTTCTTAACATGGGGAGGGAAAGATTTATTTATTCATTTGACAACCTTTTATGGTACTTTATTTTAAGACATATACACAGTCAGGGGAGGCTAGTGTTATGACACTACGTTTCCTACTTTAACAGAGTGTCATGACACTGGAACTTCCCTGCCTACTTCAGTTCATAAGAACAGTGGGAAGTCTAGAGAGGTTTGACTTCATATAAAACAACGATATACCTACTAAACATTAAATTAAATTGCAACTGATTTATATATGTGTATGACAAACAACAAAAATCTCAGAAACAGCTTAACCGATTTAAATGTAGCTTTCACTATTGTATTTTGGTAAGCTTCCCATAACATATAGTGGTTTATTTAAATGAGTTCAAAAATAAAATCTAAAACGTACAGTATATCCGTATTATACTATTAGAGTAAATTCGAGAACATTGATCAAGCGAGCGAAGCCGCAAATCGGTCGCTAGTACATTCGTATAATTGGTAAATCGTTACAATATTGCGTTCGGCCGTGTTCTATACAAATTATTTGTTACATAAATCGAGGAACAATTGCGTCGCGAATGTGCCGTTGCAAAAGATTATTATTTAAAAGATCGTTGCTCTTATTACGAACGTTTACTTTTGTGAGCGTGCGAAGTTTATTCATCCTCTGTAGTATATATAATAAAAAAATTGATTTTAATTTTGGTTATTTTTTCTTTTTTTTTAGGTTCAAGCATACAATGAGTAGATAGGCAAAGGGATCCTATTGTTAGGACAATCGGTTCCCCACTTTCCACACAATTTTCCAGACATAGCGTGTTAGGTGGAGTTCAGCTGCTTCCACCAAGGTCACGGTTTATCTTCTTACGAGAACGAGGAATCTCACTTCTCGACTAGAGTGAGAATGTGCAATACACCTATAGCCAACAAGTAATCTAGCTATTTTCTAGAAACATAAAAGAAAGGAGACGTTTGCGGATAAAAACTATTATATACTAATATTTTAGCAATTAGTAAACGAGTTTAAAATCACTCAATTAATTAATCATCAATAACCTACACTAACTAACTAACTAAACTAAACTAATCAGAATCGACTAATTGAATGATTGAATACATCATTCCTATACATGCATTAACATTCAACGGCTGTTGCGTACCAATTGTATTAGAGAACATGTCGATTATTAACTAATATAGGTGACATTGGTTGTAACTTGCTGATAGACTGACACTACTGACACTATGACTGAACTATGACTGTTTTTATGAACGCTATATGATTAATTTAAAGGTATTTACTGTTCTTAAAAAATATTGATAACCTGTAATAAGTTATTATAATCGATAACAATAAGCCGGATTTGTTTGGTAATTTTGTTGTAAAAAAAACTGATAGCTTGGCCTGTGGTTTTGGGTGTGGGTTATATCCCCATCCACATTAGTGAAATGTCAAATTTATCAAATATAAAAAAAATTAATTTAACTAAAAAAATTGATTATAGCGTTCAATTTAACAAATTTTATTAAAATTATTATTAAGTATATAAATATAGATAACGAAAATATAAATTCACATGTTAATTACAATAAAAACATACGCCAATCAATTTAAAGAAGGCCACATACAAGTTTCTAACAAAATTTTAATTTTTAAACCGACTTTATTTAGAAGGATCTGTTGAGACTAGAATAATTTTCGAGTACCTACCGCAAAAAAACAGGTATTTAATGCGAATCTGTCGCGACAAAGTATGCATGGCCTGACAAAATAAAACGAAACACGTGTAAAAAGCGTGAACGTTATAAACACACACACACACACACACATTTATACATATATATATATATATATATATATATATATATATATATATATATATATATATATATATATATATATATATATATATATATATATATATATATATATATATATATATAAATATATAAATATATATATATATATATATATATATATATATATATATATATATATAAATATATAAATATATATATATATATATATATATATATATATATATATATATATATATATATATATATATATATATATATAAATTTATATTTAGTTAATATATTTAGTAGTTAATATATTTAGTTTTTTGTGTAATAATGATAACTAAACTTTATTGCTCACAAAATGTACAATTTATATTACACTACACAAGTTAAAAGAGCCTTATCAGTTCTCAATCTAAAATCGATTTCTTTCGGTAAACCAATAATTATTAAATCTACTGCAAAATATACAGAAAAGTGCAAAAAGTATTGCATTATAACTATACTTACATATATATTATAAGAAATTCCTATTACTTTTTTAATATATATTAAAGAATGCCTATATTTTAGGCGTCTGATTTAATTTTGGACCAACATAGAATTGTGTCATAAATAATTATTTTTGTGCTCTAGTATACAGGTTGTTCGAGTTGAATAAACAATAAGTACAAGATATAAAAATAATATAATGTTCACTAGAATAACGTTAAAAAGAGCCACCTTAGTTATTAACAGTATGTTAATAAAAAGAGAAAGTGATAGCTGACAAAAAAAAGAACACCCTATATCAAATAGTTTTTATAGATTATAACAACATACTAACCTTACTATAATAGTAAACAGGAGAACAATAGCTAGCTATCATCAATATCGCAATAGTATGGCCCTTTCACACAATACATTTCCACGACCCCTTTGTCTTTACTCTTGACACAAGTGCATATTACTGTAACACACGTAACATCGTGCGAAGCTGCCTTTACTGAGAACGAGGTGGCAGAGGGGCCGTAGCATTGTTATTATGCAAGTTGGTCAATTTTGCATAACACTAGATAGGGAAATTGCTCAATACTCAATCGAATTAGGTATAGCGAGTTAGATTTGGTATCACGGGTTTGTTGGACACGATTGAGAGACGTGAGATTTTTTTCGTTTATAAAGGAAAGCAAAGAACGAAGTATCTTATCCTGCTATATGCGCGATACAGTGGAACTTAAAAAAAAACTAGTGTAGTAATTAATTACATAACTTTCAGCTAAATTAAACAATTTAAAGAAACTTGTTGCATGTTTCGATCGCATCACATCGAGGACGCAAAATCACATCTTCTAGAAAACCAGAAATAGTGTCTAATTAACCCAAATAAATCCCTCGCCGTATGTTCTCGAGACGCTAAGAACATTAATAAGACAATGTGTTGAATGGATGCTGTCAACAAATATTCTCTCTATTAATGACATTATAAACCTACGTGTATAATTTCGATTTGATTGTGACACTAGTGATGTCCCTCGATTCAATTTCCTTATTATTTTAATAGTACTTCTATTCTATTCTAATATTGACCGTACCTTACAAGCGTTACATACTTAGCATATTTTTTATTTATAATATAAAGCGTCGTTTGACTTTACACTGAATTGAATGAGTTACCTCTTGTAGTACGAACAACGTTACGCGTTAAGCTCCGCCACTCCACGCACAACGTCTAGAATTTGAGTAGAAAACAGAGAAGATAGTGTCTTAACACAATGTTCTTTATACCTACCAGCGCATACCACCTGTATGCGGGCACAGCGTGTTCGTCCTCCGTTCACAGAAGATATATATATACATATATATATATATATATATATATATATATATATATATATATATATATATATATATATATATATATATATATATATATATATATATATATATATATATATATATATATATATATATATATATACATATAAGTTCAGGTACCTTGGAGCCGCATGAGTCTGGAGGCATCGACCACGACATCCATGCCTATATAAACGCTGCCTGGGCCAAATGGCGGGAGGTCACTGGTGTAGTCTGCGATAGCAGAATACCGCCCAAGCTCAAGGGACTGATATACAAGAGCATTATCCGACCGGTTCTTATATACGGCAGCGAATGTTGGCCAACATTATCTCGGCACACTCAGGAGCTTCACGTCACGGAGATGAAGATGCTGAGATGGATGTGTGGCTTGACGCGGTCCGACCGCATACGCAACACATTCAGTCGAGGTAGTCTTGGGGTCCGTGACGTAGCGTCGCCTGAGATGATATGGCCATGTTATGCGCCGATCTGAGAACTATGTCGGAAGGAAGTGCCTTGACATGTCTGTCCCTGGAGTTAGACCACCCGGACGCCCAAGGAAGCGATGGCTAGATGTCGTGACACAAGACATGAGAGCCAATAGATTGTCCACTGAGGATGTTAAAGACCGTGCAAAGTGGAGTAGGCTTAGTCGGAAGGCAGACCCTGGCAAAAGCCGGGACTAATGCCAAGAATATTCTCATACATAAGTTTTATCGAATGCAATATATGCGGAACACAAACTGCTTCCACTTTCTTAATTCGCTTCATTTATACATTTGGTCGTGTTTTCACATAATTTCACACAAAGCGAGCGTTGCGTTGTGCAATAACGAGATAATTACCCATTCTTTAAATGGAGTTACGAGTAAAGTACAATTTTATAATTATTATTTAGATGATAACTGAACTAAATGCATAATTTTAATTGCAGTTTTTACTAATCTCATTTAAACAGCTACAAATTACATTAAGTCTAGTCATTATGTAAATTGATTTCTTTCTTATTGCGTAATGTTCAAGAGCTTAAGCATTGTGGCGTTTTAATATAATTTGATCGATGTCCATACTAGAAAGATAAGTAATAATAAAAATCTATTTTATATATATATATATATATATATATATATATATATATATATATATATATATATATATATATATATATATATATATATATATATATATATAAACGCTCTTGAATCCGAAAAATTGCATGTTGAGTGGCGGAACTCGACGCGTCTTACAAGGGCGGGTAAATGAGTAATTAATGTCTCTGTGTCCAAAAACCTTTATGTACATCATCTTGTAGGTAGTAGTTAAAAAACTCCCAAAACTTTTTTACATATTTATATAAAATCGCTGCAATCAAATCAATTTAATACTAATAATTGGAATAAAACTCTAATCAACACTATAAACAACATATATATGTTTGTATGACTCTAGAACTAGATTAAAAATAATCTTATTTACCTTATACACCTACATACATACTTTTAACTGTGTCATGAATTATGAGTACTGTAGTGACAGATCGAGAGCAGTTGCTCAGAGTTTGTTTACCTATAACATCGACTGGTTATCGCTGTACTGATGTATATACACACACACACACACACACACACACACACACACACACACACACACACACACACACACACACACACACACACACACACACACACACACACACACACACACACACACACACACACACACACACACACACACACACACACACACACACACACACACACACACACACACACACACACACACACACACACACACACACACACACACACACACACACACACACACACACACACACACACACACACACACACACACACACACACACACACACACACACACACACACACACACACACACACACACACACACACACACACACACACACACACACACCACACACACACACACACACACACACACACACACACACACACACACACACACACACACACACACACACACACACACCACACACACACACACACACACACACACACACACACACACACACACACACACACACACACACCACACACACACACACACACACACACCACACACACACACACACACACACACACACACACACACACACACACACCACACACACACACACACACACACACACACACACACACACACACACACACACACACACACCACACACACACACACACACACACACACACACACACACACACACACACACACACACACACACACACACACACACACACATACATACATACATACATATATATATATATATATATATATATATATATATATATATATATATATATATATATATATATATATATATATATATATATATATATATATATATATATATATATATATTGAAGTAAGATAAATACCACAAAAAGTATATGAGTATATACAATATACATATTTAATTTATATTACGATAATATTATTATGACTATAAACCAGTTATCATTATTATTAGTATTAATTTAATTAGAAGACTGATGAATATTTCAAAAAACAAGATTTTTGATGAAAATTACTATGTTTAAAAAAGTGGATAAATAAAATTTTATTAATATCATGATGTTAGAAAGTCATAAACATTTACACTTTTAATTATTATAAAGCTTAAGAGATTTTTTTGGTTGAAGTGAAACTTTATTTTTGCGTTGGATAGTCCATTTATCGGGAAAAGCTATAAGGCTATAGATCGTCACGTTAATAGCTTCAATGTTGCCCGTTGTACCTAACCGGAAGTACTTGTAAACGAAGACCTTGGAAACTTAAAATATGACATATGTATGTATACAAGTATTAATTATTTTACACAATATTTATTTACTCAACACGCAATGCCTCGAAAGGCGGAAAGCGGGGAAGGGAGTGTCTTAACACTAAGTTCCTACGGTCCCCTCTGTCTGCCCTGCCATGCGCGGGATACAGCGTGAAGCTAATTAATTAGAATAATAATTTAATTTATTTTTTAATTATTTTTAATTGGAATCATGCAGGCATGCAAGCTGCAGGTAAAATCTATTCTATTCCAATATAAAACTCTTATAAGTTAGAAACTCTCTATATTATTTTATTTATATTACAATTCACTGACAATTGTATACACA
Organism: Dione juno; assembly: GCA_037127375.1. Lineage (NCBI taxonomy): Eukaryota > Metazoa > Arthropoda > Insecta > Lepidoptera > Nymphalidae > Dione > Dione juno. The sequence goes on along the minus strand of JAXRJS010000083.1, from coordinate 3,581,372 downwards.
AAGATATTAATATTTTATTACTGCTTTGGCCCAAAAATTTTAAAGTAATATTTGTATAGGTATCCAATTAGTATAATTCGCATACAACAGTTGTAATCTCGAAAGATCGATGATGGGTAGTGCTTACAGAGAGCAAGATGAATAACCGAAATACGTTTATATCATACATATACCTATTATAAAGAAAAATCTGAGTTATCACCTCCTACTAAATTCGAAACCGAAAACGAATTAAAACCAAAAAAAAGTGGCTGTGACATACGGACGGGTAGATAAACAGACAGACAGACTTTTTGCCATTTGGCTACGGAACCCTAAAAAGGATACGCGAGGTCGCTTTAATGTGTAAGAAAATAAAACTAATTAAAAATTCTGTACCTAATTTCATTAAATCGTTTCGAAAATCAAATATTGATCAGATTTTCATTATGAAAACGCATCCAAGCAGAACCAGAGCGAATGACTAGTGTTTATAATTTTATAAAAGGTTCAAGTCACAATAATAAAGTAAAAGTATGGTTTACCTTGGTTTTATTATTTCAATAAGCCCTGCTGGTAGTTTTGTTATATTACTTTAATTAAGCTTTTATCTGATGCAACGCTTATGCAATTAATTAAAAAAAAATACTTTTTTTTAGAGAGAGAGACACAGAGAGAGAAAGAGACTTAGTGTCAAAGCATCTGTTCTCCTCTTTCCATTGGCTCTTACCATGCTTTGAAGGCGCTGTCGTGGCGCAGCGACACAGCGTCTGACTGTAAAAGCGACGGTTGTGGGTTCGATTTCCATTCGGGGAGAATGAATTATTTCATTTCCTCGCTCTGGTAACGCGGCGTGGAGTTCCAGAGAGTCTCAAAAGTTGGCAAACAGTGGGAATCGGAGTGTGCTAACCGCAGGTTACCTCCGTCTACCCAGCTATATGCTGGATACTGTGTAAAGCTATTGATTTAATTAAAATATTATTTTTTTTAATTTAATTAAAATATTAATCTATTTTGGCCTACGCTCAAATATAGCCGTTTGTGGATTTTCATATTTTTTGTAATTATATTATAATTACTTACTTATTAAAATATTCTTAATATAAGAGTTCATTGTCAGCATGACCCGCGCCGACCTCGAGCCTCTCGATCAGAACTCGTTTTAGAGGTGTAATGCATCATTTGCAAGTGTCGCTTGTTCGTGTGAGAATTTCGCTTTTTAAATATTTTTTACATTTCCTATACTTTTTAAAAAGATTTTTAATTTAATAAAAAACATATTGACTAACCTTATAATTAAAATATTAATGGATATTTAAACTGAAAATTCTATACTGTAAATTTCCATACGTAAAGAATACAGTCCAGTATTATCTGTCACCTTAAGGCCGAAGTAAAAGTTCAATACGCCAATTATACCTTTACTTTTACAAAAGAAATTCGCTTAGAGAAAGCGAAAGCTAAAGAAATATAAAATGTCCGTCTCGTGTCTCCGTTGTTAAAAGTATTTGAGATTTTTAAGTAGTAATACCTCATTTTAAGTGAACTGTAAATTTCTTAACCATTTTTTGTTTATTATAACTTTTTTTATTAATTTCTTGCACTAATAATAATATCTGGCAATGCACAGACTACAATACATTGTTCTATATACTAAAAAAACTAAATTATTTAACAAGTTTTGAGACTCAAGAGTTTTCTATACTTAGTGTGGATTAACACTTTAAAAATCATCAAAATAAAGACTCAAAAGTTTTTAAAATAATATACCTTCACTACATAAGAGCCATAGTAACCAAAAGAATGCTTGACACTTGACATTAATTTTAAGTATAGGTATTTTTAAAATATCGAAATGTCAAAGCTAACAAAAGCATACATTAGTTTATATAGGTATATGCATAGAGATGCACATAGAAAATGTGATCTCTAAAGGAGATTATTATATTTATAGGAGTATTCTAGTCTCTAATTCTAGATATTTTACCAACAATTCATATCCTTTTTACGAGATCTTCTCGCTTGGACAAACATAAAATACATTTACTGTAGCGTTACAAATAGAACAGCATTGTGTGAACTTGTAAAATAAAGATGAAATTTAGATTTATCACTAATTATTTTACAAATATAATATGACGATATACTTTTAAACAATATGAATATATATATAAGAAAAACAAAAAAAAACAGAAGCTACAAGAAGTAGCCATTATTTTTATTATATCACAAGTGGAAAGATTATACATATCGCTTAAGCAAATTGAACCTGAAACCTTCGCGGACACGTCGCCACTGAGCCACTGTGTGTAGGATATATTATTATTATATATCCTAGTCACAGTGGCTCAATGGTGATGTACTCATGACAAGTGTAGATAAGTTAAATGTTATATACACAAGTTACTTCTTGTGGATATACCCTTATTTTTGTTAATGACCTTATAAACTGTCTGATAACGTGAAGCAAGCTTTAAATTCGTGTCGTAACTCGGCCCTCTTGAACTACATGAGAAAATCCACGTTTAATATTAATCAAGGATATGAGACGCTTATATAATTTAATCTCAAAGGGATTAAGATACACAATTATTGCATGCTCATCCCTTATATAGAGATCGTGAACGACTTGGCCTTAATATGAAATAATAATGAAGAAATAAAAGCAAAAGTACACTTTTACAGACAATAATTTTGCCAACGGAAGTAGGAAAATGTTACAGGAAAACTAGTAGTTACTATAAATTCGTTAAATGAAGGTCGTAGGTTCATTCCCGTATGTTTTCGATGTTCTTTAAACATGAAATACACAAAAAATATTTATCCTTTTGCATATAGCAATATGCTCTCAACTACTATTGCAATAGTACTCTAAAGGCCTTGATTTAAATGCAGTGTTTAAATAGTTAAGATATTTGGCCACTTAGTACTCATTATTCAGCTTATAGTAACATTATTATTAAGCGTCCGTTAATTACTACGACACAGTTTAATTTTAATGTAGCTATAATCGTTATAATATAAGTTATTTTTGTTACTTACTTGAATATAAAATAAATAACTATTATAATCAATATTAATCGGTATTACATTTTTCTAGCGACAATTGATCACGCTAAGTGAAAGTGAGCGCGCCATCTGTCGGTGACGTAACGTTACAAATCGGCTATCGTCGATATGTTTCGATATTCGGTTTTGTTTACTGGTTCATATGACCTTATCAGAAGAAAGGGCGGTTTTATTATTGATAACATATCTGCATAATATAAATAGCATTATGAAAAGAAACTAAATAATATTTACGGAAGCATGTCCGTCTGTGCGTTAGTTATTTGGCAAAGACAATTTAATTTTAGAATTAAAGAAACCATTCATCTTCTCTTACTATATTTGACAAAATCAAAATTACATTTGTTTTTTTTTCAGACATACTATTTATTTCGCTTATATCGTTTTAGGCAGAGAGATATTACGGTAAAGACTCTCTGTTCTCCATTTCGCGTCTGGATTCCAGACATTGAGTAAGTAATCGTTAAACTCAAAACCTTGCTTAACATTGGTTTAGGACGGATTGTTATCATCAGTTGAGAAATACGTAAACTCAATATTATAAAACAAAAGCTCTATTGTTTGTACTTTAGTAAAATTGTACATATATTTATTGCGTAGAGCATATGTAGAGCATATACTTTACATAGTTATCGTAAAGTCGAATACTTTTAATAAAATATATTTTAAAAAGAAAGAAGTAACAAATAAAATGCATTTTGTAGAGAATATGAGAGGGAAAAAATATTGAATATGAACACACTGCAGCAACGTATGGATATTGGAGGCAATCAAACCATCGACTGTGGTTTTTGGTTAACCACTTTGTATTTCGACGAATATAGATTAATGTTTTTAATTTATATTCTATAGTCTAAATAAATTCATATATATATATATATATATATATATATAATATATATATATATATATATATATATATATATATATATATATATATATATATATATATATATATATATATATATATATATATATATATATATATATATATATATATATATATATATATATATATATATATAACAACTTAAAACTCAAAAAGTTATCTTTGTTAATAAAAATTATGGAAAGTACTACAATTAATCGTATAACAAATGTAAATCATTGTCAATAGATGACTATTAAAATAACATTTATATTAAAAAACTAAACAACTTCCTATAAACTATAAATTTGTATCAATAATCATTTATTAGAGTCTAGACATTGATGATTCAATCAAACAGAACAATGCCTTTGACATACATATTTACTAGTATTATTAGGTATATATAGAAATAAAGCTAAATAACATATAGTTTGACCGTCTAAGTTCTTATTCGGGTAGAAGTTTCACACCTTAAATAGAAAAATTAGCTTTACCATAGAAAGTACAATGCACATGGTGTATACAAGAGAAATGTTTCACCATACACCGTATGGGTATATTTAAGTTGACTTTTAGAATGTAGACAATAGTTACAATGGTATACTCAAGCTGTGGCAGCGTCATCAACGAGGTCTTTAGTCAGCATCGGCGCACGAGAGCACTCTACATCGAATTGCACGTTTAAAACTGGAATTGGCATACTATTTTATATTCTTGCTGGTGTCCGTCCTGCTGTTCTTCCGACCTAAGTACTTTGAACCGTCTGAAAATTTACGCGGGACACATAATAAATGTAAAAATATACGTAACTCGATGAAAGTTGCAGAAATAACTCTTGGGTAACTTTTTTTTTTCTTAAGTTTAAGCGTCGCTTTATGTCATGTTTATTCATGAACATTACATAAATTCAATTTCAATGAATTTCGGTTTATACAACATTTATAAACTTTTAAACATAAATAGCTTTTCGATCAAAACAAAAAGCTGGTATATGGGAAGTATTTAACTAAATTCGATATATTAATTAATTATTGAAATACACACATTATACGCTTCACAGTTATTTATGTTAACAATAGTGCGTGTGTGTATGAATTAAGTGGCTTTATAGTGTTTGTTTACATGACGAAAGACTGATTTCATTTCCTTAATAAATAATAAATATCGACTATATAATTTTATTTCCCGGCAAATGAAACAGTACAAAAATATACGTAATATATTTCGACACCAGTAAATAATACGTGATTAAAATTTCTGTAATAACATTAAAATGTGAAAATTTGCGTCTTTACCTACTGCCTGTGTATGAACTTACGCTTCCATACAAATACACGGTGGTCATTGACCCACAGTCTCGCGGCGTCGTCCCTAAGCAAACATCGCATTTGAAACTTTCGCGAGAACCCTGCCAATGCTATCAAGTAAATGTATCCTTTACTGACGATATTATTTGAAAATGATTAAATAAAATATATTTTAGCATTTAAATATTAGTTTTGACATTCATAGATATTAACCATACTTCAAGCTATATCCCCTGTTTCTACAAATTGAGACATTGCAAGTTGAGTGGCGGAACACAACGCCGCGCTTTGTCTACCTGAGCGAGGAAATGACAATGACCCTCTGTGCAGTTATCCAAACCACAGCCATTGCGTTTAGAGTCAATCCGTGCACCACTGCGCTATGATGGTCTCAATAATAGCATATACTATAACAGCTAAATTACTTTACAACTTATAACCTAACTAGCAAAAAATTAAGAAAAAAATTATAGCTCAGAGAAGATTTATGTGCTAAAACTTTAAATTAAATTTCACTAAGAAGAGGATATTTCGTACAGAAACTGAATCACGAGAAAGAGAGAAAAAATTACAAGTACAAAAAAAAACATTTAAAAAATATAGTGACATGTTGACACGAGTGTTTCATGTTTATAGATGATAAAGTACTTAAACACATTAATGGCATTACACTATTGGCTTTGTATAGATAAATCTGAAAACACTATAAAAATAAATTCAAAATGGCAGTCAGTATAATGCCAGTGAATAGTATGTTTTACTTTATAAGTATTACTCAAAGAACAAAAAGGACACTTAGGGGAAGTCCTTAACCTGGAACGGTAAAATAAAGATAATTTATTCCTTCAAGTGGGGATCGAACTTACTACTTAGGGGCTTACAGTCTGACGCTGTCCCAAGGTGCAACGAATGAATAATGCATTTCTTGCACATTGTATTTGAAATGGATCATTTTTCCCAACAGATTAAATTTATATATAATAGTGAATTTCACAACCAAGAAAAACAAGTAATTTTATAAAGACATAATCTTAAAACGATCTAAGCAATACCTATCATTATTAATTGAGTTTTATTTTGTTACGTACCTAGCAAGTGTATCTAAGAAACAACAACTACTTGCGAAATAGTAATTGAAGGAAAAGCAATATACATTTAATATCGGTCATCAAGTGGACAGGTGAAATTACTTTATCATCGTAATAGCGTTTCTTGTCAACAACCATAGTCTTTACGTCCTCATTTTAAGTTGCAAGCGGAAGAAACCTGCATTTTGCTTAGTAGGTTAGTATAATATTCATGCTAGAGTGACGGTTACAAATATACTTAAATAAATACGCAATAGTTGCGGCACAGCGTCTGATTGTAAGCGCGACGGTTGTGGGTTCGATTCCCATGAGGAGATTATTTCATTTCCTCGCTCTGGTATTAAGAGAAAGCGCGGCGTTGAGTTCCGCCATTTAACACGCAATGTCTGAAAAGTGGGCGGAAATTGAGGAACGAAAGTTCTTCACACAATGTTCGCTAAATCGACGACATCTATCCCGTTTCCGTAGGAATTTTGAGAAACCGCCCCTTAGAGATACGATACCCAAGGTACTTACTTATATGCCAAATTAACTGTCAGTTAGTCACTCGGTAGCGATTTTTTTATATCCCATATTAATATAGTCTTTCTCTCGATTTGGTTACACAAAGTGTGGCCATTGGTGTGTGTCTACTAGATAGATTCTGAGAACTCCCATGATACGACAGATATGATACAATACAAAAACTCCTTAGTTATATAAATTTCCAATTGTTACTACACTGTTTATATAAGCCAATGAATTAACCAAAACCTACACACTAGATAAGTAATAAGCACAGCGGGCATAAAAACTGTCATCCATTAATTAATATAAAACGAGACCGCAACATTAGTGGGAAAGTTATTCATAAAGCTTTCAGGAATACCAAAAAACTTGGCTGACCGTGAACGAGGACGCAATAGATGTAATGAGAAAATGGTACGAATCAAGCTCGGGAAGGTCGTATTTACAATTGAATGTCAGTCGAGCGCGACTGAACCGATGAGCGAACACCAACCAAATGATTTAACAATTCCCCTAATTATAAGACTAATTGTTCATTCATTTGCTATACAAATACGTATATACACACAAAAGGAGCTTCGCTGAATGCGAGTTGTTTTCCTTTCTTATACAAAAGCGAGAAAGCTCGCGCAAAATATTCTCTGCAAATTCTGCATTCATACGGTAAATAATTTTAATTAGTGAACTTACTTACTTATAGTTTTTAGAATTTATAGTTTAGATGAGTCAATTTGTTGTTTATTATATGTTATAATACCTATATTTTTTTCTAGAAGGCCACTTTTCTTTATTAAATACGCGAACATGATTTCACTATGAATTCAAAAGGACAGGATTATTTGCGCTCTATATATGAAAAGGTCTACCATCCCAACATAGGTAACTCATATACGCTTCAATGTTTACACAAATACCACTAAAGCCTATTTTTTACGATAAAGTTGCAAAATCCTGGACGTAGCAGAACGTCTTGTATCCCTTCTTTTATTTTATCGCTTAATTTAATTTATTCCATAGTTTTGATAACGTTTAACTCATGTACATATAACAATGTACTCATTAATTTTGTATTTGTGTGTCGAATTCAGGTGTACACTATGTTCTCGGCCTACCCTGCCATTTGCATTATTAAGCGTGAACTAAAAACATTAATTTTGATCATAAACAAAAATCAGGTTTTATTATGTAAAGAAAGAAGAAAGTATATTATGCAAAAGCTATAAAATCTAAAATAAAGATTCTAACATAATAGAAACCTAATTTAATATGACAAAAAAATTCCAACGTTGTCTAAAACGATTGACAAAATTTAAACCCAGCTTACATAAAAATTTACGTAAAAATATTGGTCACATTCAAAGGACTTACAATAAATTTATACATAAGTAACTTTTACCTGCGGCTTCGTCCCCATGATGTAGAAATAACTAAGATTATATATCACATGATACATGACACTTGCCATGACAAGGACAATGTCTAGAGTCCTTCTCGATACATCTACAAACATATTTCTTCAGTTTCGAACCAGTAGTCTCCGACACTAGCGAGATCAACCAAACTGACACATCAGCTTTATAGTATTATAATAAAATAATAATGTAATAATGTATAGAATTACAGATACGATTAAATAACCGCCGAATGCAATCAGGAAGTTAGTGAAGCTGAACTACGGCTATCATAAATCTTCACTTAAACCAAGGAACTACGAACTCTCACTTCTTAAAATAATAAATTATCTTCAAGAATTTAAATAAGCTATCATATTTCATGGTGAGTCCTTGTACGTTTTAATATTTTAAATAGAAAAAAATATATATAAAGGAAATTATATATAAGCGTAGTTTATTTTTTATATGTCCATGACATATCTTTAATTAGTACTAGCAACATACGACTTTGTCTTGTGACTTAAAAATGCTATCCTACAGATAGCGAATTAATACAGATACAGTTTTCGCCTAATTTAAACCAAATCCTGTAAGCCGTTTTATCATGATTGACTAACAAACGTCGAAAGATGCAATAAAAGTTCCAATTTGTTAAATCAGCTTTTTCACGTGGAGTGTGTAAAAGGGAGAGAGAAACTAGTGTAAATACACTCAGTCTCTCATTTTCCAAAAAACATTGTACTAATAAATAAGAGTGGCGGAACTCAACGCCGCCTTGTCTATAAGAACGAGAGATTAAACCCACAACAACCATCACCTAAAGTCACGCTGACCCACTACAAACAAAATTATAATTACAGCTGGATATTTACCGTAAAAACTTAAAAAATACAACTGTTTTACATTTATCAAACATGATCACGGATAAAAGAGAAATTGTGATTAAAATGCATGCGACCAAAACGTGATATTGTCTCGAAACTAGAAATAGATCCTGCTTGCCATGCAAACTGAGCGAACGCATTACGGCTACGTGAGCTCGTAAACCCGACGCCCTTTATTCTTAATACCATCATGTCATTTCATCATATTTATTTAGATGCGGGAGTTTTGTGAGTAGAAATCCTGCGGTAGCTCCTTCCCTTTGGTTATTTATCAGGGGATTTCGAATGCCACCGTGCGTGATAACAGCAAGTGAAGATAGACGTTTGTTAATAATTCAAAGAATATATATGTACAAATGTATCTTCCTATATACAAGATTATATAGTAAGGCTATCGTGGCGCGTTGACACAATGTCAGTACTATAAACACTAAGGGAACTCATTATTTTCAAAGTGTCTTAAATTTGAGCGGAAAGTGGAGTGTCTTGACGCTAAGTTTTCTCTGCTTACCCTGTTGTGACAAAAAAAGATACAACACTATCCAAATTTTGTGATTCTAGTATTCATTATTACTATATTACTAATATAGCAATAAATACATCAAGGTAATAATTGGCACTCGAAAGCATTTCAAATTAAAAATATTTACGCAATTGACCTCCATTTTAAATTCATTGACATTTGTAATACACTTATTTGTTTTATCAATTCTCATCAATTGTATTTCAATTTGAATGGTATTGATAGCTCTTATCAATAATATTATGTGTATGTACCTGAACGGTCATATAATTATGATTATTATATACGATTTACACTATTGTTTCGATGTTAGCATAATTAGTGATAATAATTAAATAATATATATATATATATATATATATATATATATATATATATATATATATATATATATATATATATATATATATATATATATATATATTCATGTTCTTACAATTGACCTCCATTTTAAATTCATTGACATTTGTAATACACTTATTTGTTTTATCAATTCTCATCAATTGTATTTCAATTTGAATGGTATTGATAGCTCTTATCAATAATATTATGTGTATGTACCTGAACGGTCATATAATTATGATTATTATATACGATTTACACTATTGTTTCGATGTTAGCATAATTAGTGATAATAATTAAATAATATATATATATATATATATATATATATATATATATAATATATATATATATATATATATATATATATATATATATATATATATATATATATATATTCATGTTCTTTTTCTAATAATTTTATTAAAAAAAAAGAAATATAACACTTTTAATAATTATTATTTAAATTAATAATAATAATTTTACACTATTTCCCATGGACTATCAGGGTGGGCAGAGGGTACCTAGCACTAAGACATTCCGTTCTCCACTTTCCTTTCAATTTTCAAGATATCACGTGTTGCGGAACTCAACGCTGCGCGATTATATATTGAAGTAATAAAAATATAACATATAAACATAAACTAAATTTAATATTACGTACGTAAATTTACAACATAATATATTATCTCTAAGCTTATATAATAACGCAAAATTGCTTTAAATGTCTAATCATAAAATCTGGTAGAAAAAAGCGCCTGTCTTACTTTAATATTTTTTTTATATTTTTAGAAGTATGTATTATAAAAAAATATATTTCCGTCTCTGAAGTCATTTATTTTTTTGGTTGAAATAATGGAGATATCACAATTACGTGGATTTTATTTTGTTATACTTCAGCACGGTGTAACAGATGAATAGCAAGATGATAAAAAGTTGTAATGATAGCTTTACTTTTAAATATTTGTACAAAGTAGTAGACGAGGACTGTCGTGGAGCAGAGGCACAATATCTGCTTTTAAACACGGTTTGTGGGTTCGATTCTCACTCGTGGAAAATGAATTATTTTCATTTTCTTCGCTCTGTTAACAAGGTATAGCGTGGCGTTGAGTTCCGCCACTCAACACGCAATGCCTTGAAAGGCGGAAAGTGGGGAACGAAGTGTCTTAACAATAGATTCCTTCTATGTGCCCCTGCGTGACCCTTTGTGACCCTGCTATGTGCGGGATACAGCGTGAAGGTAAAAAAAATTGTATAAGTATTAGCTGGGGAATCGCCCAGATGGTCCTATATCAATTTTACAATTTATTCTACATATTATATTAGAATAGACTAGAATAAATAATGTTTTTACTACAACAACTTTCAAACCACTAAATTACATTTAAACCTTTAAAAGAATGCAAGATGTACTAATTACAAAATTACATTCATCCAGTTCAGAAACATCTAGAAAGTTTAATAGTAAAGTAATTAATGTTTAACGAGTCTAAAGCCCAGCTTTATACTTTTACGAAAATACTAAGTTAGATTAAAACGATGCTGGACGTAATTTAACGCTGAGATTTTATTGCAAAGCGGAAATACTGAAAGAGTGTATAATAACTTATGCAATGACTTGAGAATATACAGACCATAAAAAAGTAGGAGACAAACCATTAAATGGCTTCTTCGTATACATGCTAATAAATGCAATACGTATTGCAGTCGGTGTGTTTAAACAGAATTTGAAATAATTTGAACTAAGTAGTGCCTACATTTTCATTCGATTTGATCGTATGACCCGTTCATCATCCAGTCACTTAAGAGTTCCTAATCACTTGTGGGTGGAACATGTCTGTCACTTAGTCAGAATTTTTGTTATTTGTGGCTGGACTACTGTGGTTCTCTACATCAGGTGTACCAGTATTTAAAAAAAAACTACACAACAACTTTGATATAAATATATCCAATATGGAGATGTGTGTGTACAAACAATCAGCTGTTCTTATGTTATAAATATATAGAAGCCACCGAACTTATTACATAGCTCATTAGCATAGCGTTTGATAATAAAACAAAATTAAATTAATATAACATAGAAAGAGATATTAAACAAGCTGGAAATAGGTTTATCCATTAGTAACAATAAGTAACCGTTTCCTTATAGTTTGACATGTCGTAATGTATTTGCGATAAGTATAGGTTTGATTTCCACTTGATGAATAAAGTCATCCAGTACAGTATATTTACAGTTTGACTAAACTTTCCGCGGTCTAGTTAAACAAAGTGTCACATTACGCTACGTCACACACACACACACACACACATACACACACACACACACAATGTCACTAAAAGTGGGTGAAAAGCGTAAAGCGGAGTGATAACGATACGGAAGTCGTTTGTATTTAAAACAAACAAAAAATATAATGGATAAAGAATTTCTCTATAAATAAATGTATAAGACATTATACGAGATGTTGCACAATCGAATAATCAGCATAAGCTCATCATAATTCTAATTAATTAAGCATACATAAACGAAAACAAAGATGTCATAACCGCTTTTTGAATACCTAAATACGTATAGATAGCATATCTTGTAGTCAAAAGAACAAGTGGCCCGATTGTTTTACGAGAACAACGGTATCAAGAACAATGATATCAGTGACATAATTAAATGATAACCGGGAATGTTTATTTCAAATTAAATTAAATTTTGACAAGAATATTGTTTTTTGTTTATATATTTGTTCTTTTTTAATTATTATTGTGAGATAAGCAAATAGAATCTAGATATAACTACTACTAACTACTCACTAATCTAATGATGTTGCTTTAAGATGTAAATTATCCATTTCAAGTTAAAACTTTTTCAATATTTATAATAAAATTTTAGCACTTATTTCTATTTCATTCAAACGTACTTAAAAATATAAAGTGCTTGAACGAATAAGTAGTAGTTTAAGTTGTTGCCTATTGCTCAAAAAACAATGGACTTTAGCAAAAAATTATATAAAAAAAATATTTATAATAAGCCGTATAAATAAAAATAAATAATACAATTCTATTGTGTAATTGAAATTATTACAATTTTTTACTCAAATTGCGCCTGCGGTTAGATATCGATTCACTTTTATTTTCACAGTCGATAAGGTGTGAGAAAAGTCATGGCATTATTTATCTACAGCCGGAGATAAATAATAGTTCTCACGTTTAATCTTGGGCAAAGTGTCTTTATCTGATACCTTATATAATGAAACGATCATGTATATTTTTTTTTATTAGACATTTTGTATTATGGGGTACACAACACCGCTACTGTTTTTTTATCTAGCTCAATTATATACATTTACTATATTATATACATTTACTTTTCAGGTTTTGCAAGTAAACCTTCAAAATCCCACACTGAATTTGGATGCTTCGAACTACTAAGTACTCAAATGAGTCACTACGCGCCAATGACAAAGCATTGGCCAATACATAAGGATTTTCCCAATATGTTAAAGGAAAAAATCGGGATATACGATACGATTTAGTTAGAGCAAAATTGATGCAAACCAATAAAAAATAGTCAACAAGCGTGACGATCTCCGAACAACATCGAGATTCCAATTTTTTTCACTTTAGCACTTTAACCTTGGCAAGTCCAAGTGTTTGAACATTTGTTTTTGCACTGTACACTTCAACACTCGGAGTATAAATTGATGACGTATTAATTTTCGAAATGTTTTTAAATATAAAATAACCAAAGGAGCGACACGTGCAGCCGATCCGAGCGGCCGTGAGCGACTGGCTTGACGCATGCGTAGTCAGCGACGTGTCGCTTAATGGAAAGCCTGCGCTGGTGAATAGTATTAAAGTCTTAACATCATAAATCCAGCGCTGTTATGCTGTTCGTTGTAAAAATTTACTTTCGATGCACTTATAGTCAATCATTTCTCCATTTGACATTTTCTCTTCATACAAGAGGATATCAAATAACAAAAAATATCATATCAGAATGCTATTTCATAAAAAAATAATATTTCTGAGGTTTTGGACAGGATATTACAACATCCTTGGCCGTCTACCATATGCCTTTTCCCGCAACTAATCTGCGAATCCTTATATAGCGGAGCCGCGAGCCATCTGTCACGCGACATGTTCTGCGTCACTGCGACCACAGCCTGCAACACCTGTTGGACGCAACAATAGCAGCTCAAGGTGATTTACTGCTGAAGGTCATTGCCATCACATTAATTCTACTTACATATACATTATACACAATGCTTAAGACAATTGTAGAGATGAGTCAAGACATTATTTGATTAAAGATAACGATCAAATAATCGCTTCATATAATGTTATTTTAAAAGTTTTCTTTGGTAGCCATTTAGGTACCTACTTATTATATTGGAGCTGTTAATATTTAATTATTTCGTGATATTGTGGTTAATCTGTAATATATCCCACGAGATATTGTCGAGGTTCAAATCGAAATATAAATTTAAAAAAAATTAATGACCAATATGTATCATATATAGCCACAATATACCAACTTGAACAGAACATGAACAAGAAAAAGCAAAAGCAATCAATTGACAAACACTGTAAAACATCTATGAGATCGGCAAGTGTCAAGTGAACGTGCGCCCGCGCAAGGTCGCTCAAACCGGTATAAGACCAAACAAACTTCTATCCAGTGCTAATAGCTGCAGGCATTACTTTATTGGCCAATATTGAATGCGTGAATAATGTTGTTTAAATAGAAACTTACAACATATGATTTCTCTTTGCATATAGAAAATAAAGGAATAAAAGATATGGCCTAGTGGCAATGTCTGAAATTAGGCGACATGTTAAAAACGTAGTGTTTCCATAGGGTCTTTCTGCATAGAACTGTCTCTCGTGAAGTAAAAAAATTAGAATACATATTTAAATTTATTATTTAATTAATTAAATCTTAAATAAAATCATTATTATTAGCTATGATGTTATACGGCATGAGCCAGTAAAGCATGCTCCGAGGTCGGCGCCGGCGCAATCTGCGGTGACTAGCCATTCCATACTCCAATAAAGATCAATTGTTTATTTTAAAATAAGCATAATGAATCTCGGTGCTGTGTTTCATTTCAATTATAACGCCAATGACCTCTAATTAATCATATTTTTACAAAGTAACACAATATCGACAAGATTTTCAAGTAGTTATTAAATGCTATTCACATAATATATATTTAATATATACCAATGAAAATTATTCTAAACACAAAATAAATGCGTATACATTTTATTAATTTGGTTATAGAAAAGTAAACTAACAACTAAAACTTGTGGACAGAAAGTAAAAAGAGGGGTTACTAAATTTTCAACGCTATTTAGATAATAAACAAAAACACACGTGGTCGTCATACAAAATCATGTTAATTAATAAAACACAAAACCATTTGAAAGAAACGCAAGGAAGTTGTGATAACAACGGCGGCGCCGGCTTCCAGTTACAGTCGAGAGCGCCGGACCGCGACCGCGATAACCCATAGCCGACAGCTAGCCTTAAACTGTCACTCTGAAGTCTGATAGAAACAAGATTTGCATGTCTTGAGATAATGTTAGGTATATGAAATGTGGATTAAATAAACAAAAATATTATAAAAATGTACGAATTGCGATATTAATTGATTGAGATTCAGAAAGACAAAGATTACTTGATATCTATCTGACGATTTTGTATGGATGTACCTACGCGCTAATCTCAAGAACTTTTGGTATAAATTGAAATATTATTTTTTATAGGATAGTCAGCGTTCCTTCCACTTCGAGTAAAGCTATATACTATATACATACATCACGTAAATCGTTCCGATGTAAATAAAGATAAATTGTATTATGTCATACATAAAGCTATTAGCTATTAATTTCCACTGGACCCAGCGGGTAACGCCGCTGGTAAAAGTTCTCACAAATACGTAGTTTACATAATAACCAAAAAACAGATACATCTAAGCTCTGGTTAAGATAAAGTGTTAAAACAGTTACGCGATGGACAACGGAGTATTCGCAACAGCGAGTAATAGCGTTAACTAGGTGAACGTGTTACGAGGTATCGATATATCTTTCATAAATTCGTCTACGGTCATCTCTCTCGCTCGTTTCTTAATAATATGTAATGATCAGACAGAGAGAGGTGACTTGAAACACTTGCCGTGAAGGAAATAAAGCGAATCGATGCAAAGCATGTAGCGGTGGACGTGCTTGGACTGATTTATAAGAAACAGTACCTACTTATTGATAGACGGTGCTCTGGATACAAAATTGTGACTTTTCTTATGATATATATTTAAAAAAGTAATATTAATGCAAAGGCATAGCGTTGGATTACGCAACGATAATGCCACGGTGGTGGGTTCGGTTCGCAGTGTTGAGTTCCAACACCACCAAAATTGGGCAGAAAGTGTGTAAAGGAGTGTAAAACACAATAAAAATATTATATAACATATAAAAACAATAATAATTGGATAACTTAAATGTAAACAAACAAACAAATGATCCGATTTAAAACATATACATTAATAATATAATCACAATCCCAACTGCAATATGACCGAAATTTAAGAAGTAATTGTTGCAAGACTCGTTACATAAGAAGAGCAAAGGTAGGACCTGACACATTTGTGCAATTAATTACACATGATTAAGAAATTCCATGTCGAGTAGTTGAGTACAACTTTTCCTGCCTTTCATTTCTTTAATTTTAAATTATATTATTATACGATTCCACAACTGACAGGTTTCGTCATATATAATCAAAAATGTACAGATATATATATATATATATATATATATATATATATATATATATATATATATATATATATATATATATATATATATATATATATATATATATATATCCCATAATACGACTAAAATAATAGAATTTTACCTGCCATTGACATTTGTTATATAAAATATTTACGTTTACGTAGCCTCTGAGACGACATTATCTTTAGCTGACAGAATACGACGAAGGTTATATTGGTGATATATTAAATTCTGACATTTTACTTGGGAAATTATTTCACGTAATCCTTGTTTCAAATGAGTTATTCGATTATGTTCAGTTTCATTCGGAAACCTATACTGATGGTATAAAGCTGCAGAGTTTATTTACATGAACGCGCTAATTATTTAATAAGGATATCTATAGCCAACATTATATCACTTATATATTATACTCTTATAATTTCTATGTATCCTATGTACCTGTGGTCATAGTTATGAGTCACACACAATTCTTAGTTATATCAATTTGACCACAGAAGGAAAATTGCCAGAAATTGAAAATGACCAGAAAGCAGAACCAGTGGCGGAAAGTGCCAAAAATAATTACTTATTTAAAAAATAATCAGTTAGTTTCAGATCCCGGGGGCCTTATATTAAGAAGTTTTGCAAAAATACAATACAAATAAATACAATATCTTAAAATTTTTAAATCACATTATCGCAAAATATATTAATTTGAAACAACGCCTTATAAAGCTCACACAGAGTACACAAGCTAATGAAGTACTCTCTTCACGCGGTTTTAATTAGTATAAATCCCATCAGCCTTTGAGGATCCAGCCTCATAGCTCATCTACAATATGCATTTCACAAGGTGCTCTCAATATTAGATTTGCATGTTCGCTCTTTTGAAAACATACTAGCTTTATGTAATCTTGAATACATTACCCACGCTGAATACTTTATCATTTGATTTGCTTAACTATATCGTACGACTTCCTGTTTCATTTATAAACAATATTTAAAATATTATAATTAAATAAAAAAAATAGGTATAATTATTTTTAACTATATGAAATTGAGCCCCTCGTGGCGCAGTGGGGTAGTAACTGACTTTAAGCGTGGTGTTGTGGGTTCGAACCCCAATTGGGCGTAAGGAGTTATTTTCACTTCCCTGTTCTGAAGGACTGCGCGACCTTGACGTCTAACACTCAGTAGTCATATCTCGAAAATTTCCTTTTGTAGGCCATAATTTCCATTAGTAGCTATATCGTTAAAAACTTGGAAGAAATCAATATTGTATCTACAATAACAAATGCTGTATTTAGTCAGTCATGTAGTTAAAATTAAATAAACATAAAATTATATATACAAAGAAATGCCAACAGGCAGTTGTCAGTGCATACAGCCCAGTTACTGAAGGTGAATACTCATCTACTGATAAAATTAAAATATCGAGGTCACGACCAAATGGTATACTTACCCCTTATGCGGACATTCACATTGATCACTAACACACTCGTATCGGAGCCTAGATTTGCCCGATTGCATTACCAACACACGCATTGTTCCACTTCAAACAAATGCCTTCACGGCCGGAGATATTTACATAAAACCACTATTTACACAATTTAGCGGTTAATTAACAATTAACGCCGTTCATCTTACATCTATTGTATAGACAAATAATCTAAGCTTTTAAACGCACACACAATATATGCACTTTTTTAAAGTAATTTAAATAATCCATTCACTCGTATCAAATCTTTAACACTTAAAAATGAAGTTAGTAAGAAATATATTTTTAATGTATTTATTACAAGCACATATAAATATATTTAAATCTCGTAGATATGGCCTTAGGAACAGTTAACTCAACACACAAACAACTAATAATATAAATATATATATATAGTTTAAACAATAAAGTAGCAAAATAAACGTCGCGCTACACAATGAAACTACATGGAGTAGTAAATGTTAAGCTGAAGTTGCAATATCTATTTAGTCGACTGCGATTTATTCGCGCTAAATGTCTGGAACCGGCGTTGTTCAATCATACTAAGATATATATATATATATATATATATATATATATATATATATATATATATATATATATATATATATATATATATATATATATATATATATATATATATATATATATATATATATATATATACCGGCGGGACTTATTTGGACTACAACTGGCGCACAATAGCACAAATCATGAAACAGCATAGGCTAATATAGTATACGAGTATAATAATAATAATAGCTATCTTACATTTAAAGTTACTCTGTGAGTGGAGCAATAAGCATAGTATATTAAAATAGACTTAATTAAGATATATAAGTCATAAAGATATATAAAAGTGATCTAAAATTGACAATATAAGCAATCGACAAGCAACCACAGCAACACATGCAAAAACATGTACATATAAAAATATACTGGGTGTAAAAATGTTCTTTCGCCACCGAAACGACCATGTTGGGAACAAAGTTTGTTTATTATTGATATATGCAACGAAAGTGTCGCGGCGAAAGGCGTGTTATTGTGTAACACGGCTTATTGTTCAGTTAGGGGCGTTGATGCAAACACGTGTAACAAGATATAGGGCGTTTCTTTTGTTTGTACATATATTTTGTTATCACACGCGTACATAATATGTTGATTATGACGGAAATTTTATAGAATTACTTTAATTATATTGTTTTTATTAAAGAAGGGTCCAAATTTCATATAGTAAATTAAAATTAATTACTTAAGACTTAATTGCTTGTATGTATGTTTCTACAATAATTTATTTTAAAATGGTATATAGGTTTTTTCTATAACATGCCCACCATAAGTAATGTTAGTAAATGGGATAAATAATCAAATGAAATTAATTGACAATATAAAAAAAATACTTTATCGAAAAGTGACAAGCGAAATAAGTTATAGTTATATACAAATTTATTTAATAAAGCAAACATTATTTATAGTACGATTATTCTTTTCACAGAACAATTCTTAGTATAAAATTCTTCTTTTCTACATAAAACTAAACATCCAGAAGAATTTATTAAAGCAGACACTTAATAGATTCTCAAAGACAATATGCTGTGACGATCCTTTGTCGGATGGATGAAAATAAAATACAACGATGGGGAAAATGCCTGACGTAAAAAAGTCATTAGTCCAATGCTAAACGGAAATAGAAAATGTTCTAAGCTATTGCACGGGGTGTGCTATCCTTAAATTAAAAGTTTCCACAGTTAAACGTTAATCCACATGCTACATTGTGATTATAATATACATTTTTACTATATAATATATACTAGTTTGTTGGGTTAAATGCTTTAATCTCAGGAACTCTTGGGTCGAACAAAATTTTGTTTGTATTGAAAAATCCAATTACTGAGGAGGGCTAGATTCTATAGGTATACCACCACGTTGATGGTTTTTACGTGACCCACTGACCCTGCGGTCAAAGTGTCCTCGGGTACTAAGAATTTGTATTCTGTCACATGCGACCCTTAGTTTTTTCCATTCGGGCATTTGCTTATGGAGGCGAAACCGCAGGGCAGGTTAAAGCTAGTGTATGGTGAAACTATGACAATATTTGAATATAAGTACATTTATATTTATATTAACACCAAAATAATGCTAGTATATTTTTAGTTTTCATTTGTTTCTTTAATATTAAACTTTTGTAGTGACTTTTTTAAATAGGTACATTGAATGAATAAGTACCTATTTGTTGTTGCTTATAGTAAGTATGGCCGACCCCTAAATGTCTAACTAAATAATACAATTTAATTGTACAACACTACCAGCAGTAGTAAGAGTCAGTGGCAAGAGATCACAGTTGACCTTCGAGAATACAAAATCAAGGACACTGGAGAAAGGTCACCTAAAAACCATGAAGACCTTAAGCATCAAGAGGTCTAACGATAGTAGACGAGGAAAATGAGGTACGCATGGAACGTGGCGTGTGGCGCACCGTTCTTTCTAGCCACCCCGCTAGGAATAAAGCGTGAAGCTACGTATGTGCATGCATTACCATTTACGAGCAGTGAGTTTCAACTTTACGACAAATCAGGTAATATTTACCCCGGCACGTCATGTTATATTAATTCAAAAATATTCTTTACTAAAAGAGTTTAATAACGTACACAATAATGTTCGTTATTATAAAATAAAACATTTTTTATACACAATTATGAAATGTATGAATATTAAAATATAAATAAGTATAGCCAAAACAATAACAGGCATAACACATTTCGACTTTTTTTTTTACTTTACACTAGAAAAGCAAAGTTTACATAAACAGAACTCAAAAGCGACGCTTTCACTAAAAATGAAAAATACATTAGTACAAGATAGAATAAATAGACAATAAAGAGAGATATAAATAAAGAATAAAGAGAGATAAATAAGCAAACATATATAAGCACAATGTGCTTTACATATTAAACTATTACTATAAATATACTTTAAATATTAAAATATACTTTCTGAATACATTTTATAAATTTACTCAATAAAAGGCATATCCCGGCGTAGTGCAACAGTCAGTTCAGTCACTCGACACGTAGTGTCTCTAATTCGAGAGGAAATCGGAGAGAAGAGTGTCTTAACACTAGGTTCTCTCTGCTTACCCTGCTATATGCGGTATACAGCGTGAAACTAAAAATGAATACGTATGACAAATATTTACAATAACAATTTTGTATATACCCAATGCCTTTCAAAGTTCAGTTGTTAAAATTTAATAATTATCATCATTCTTTATATAAATATTGAATTAATTACTTAAACTATACATTCAATTAGCTTTAATAAATAAAACAATAAGTTTCCGTCGACGGCTCATCAAAAACATTCTCCCGAGGTAGTCTCTTTGACCTCACAAGCGAAATAATTTGAAGGTCTACGGATTTTGTGGGCGGACAAAATATGTCGCTAAAGTCGAAAACAGGTACGCAAGGCGAAATTATATTACATACCGTATAATGCGAGGTTACACGAACCATGGATGTTGAACATTAAAGGAAGCTCAAAACTTGAATAAGGCACTCTATATTTTAGCTCATCGCTATGTGTTTTAATTTTAAACATTTATATAAATTACTTCAAATTCAAATGTGTATTTTTATAAAACCACCCCTTAAGATCAGATGCCAATCGAATTCAGGATTAGAACCCATAACCGTCAGACGTCACACACGTGCCTATTGCGCAATTAGATATCCAATGAGGTCACATCAGATAGTATATAAGACAATCTAAAATAAATAACTCCTATCTAGACACAACACTGTGAAAAATAACTTACATTACAAGTTAATATTAGAGGTCGTCGTGGCGCAGCGATACTGCGTGTGACGTAAACGCGACGGTTATGGGTTCGATTTCCACTAGGGGCAACTATGTTCATTTCCTTGCTCTGGTGACACGACCGAGCGAGTTCTACGAATATATATATATATATATATATATATATATATATATATATATATATATATATATATATATATATATATATATATATATATATATATATATATATATATATATATATATATATATATATCCTTGCTATTGTGAGTTAACCGAGTGTCTTAATACTAGATATCTTGAAGCTCAACAATATACCTATAATCAATCAAATATTTGAACGTATGAAATCGTCAAGTCATAACAACAATATGAGGTTAGGGTCGCATCATGCGGACTTTCGTCACATGTGAAGTAACCATACCCACATGCACGGCGTTAACGTGTGTAATCTGCACACGTTTCAACATAGCGCTGATTAATAAAAAAAAACATTGACCTGTTCCAATGTAACTTTAAATTGTGGGAACTGATAATTGGAAAAAGCTTGTACTTGTCATTATTTTCATTTAGATATACTATATTATGTGCTAATTGCGCCTCATTTAGTAGTAACTTTTTTATATATAAACTGTACAAAATATATAAAAAAATAAACAGTACAAGAGAGGTTGCGGATAATTTTACTAACCTTGTGGAATTGTCATCCATATGTCAACCTACAATTTAACTAGTCAAATTCACTATTAAGCTATAAAATATTAATGAATATGATGTAAGTAGATTTTACCTGCGACTTCGCACGCGTTATCAATTAGCTAAGAGCTGGGTATGACACAGGACACAAGGTCCTTTAGAACGACAATTCAATACGATAATATATATATATATATATATATATATATATATATATATATATATATATATATATATATATATATAAAACAAGAATGCTTCTACAGAGACGCCAGCAAAAATGTGTAAGAGATAAGATAATTGATGGATAGTATGTTACAGTGGAAGCAACTAGAATCATTTATTATGTGCTTATAGTAGCGCTTATTCAAATATATATTGTTTATTTAATAAACTATTCCATTATATTTGGTTTTGTAAAGAGAAATTATTCTAAATAACAATTAAGTTGTAACAACCGTGTAATATTTTCGTCGTAGTTTGATGAAAACCTATGGCTTAGTGATCGGGACACTCAGAGGATTTCTAAGACGAGTGGGTTCGAATTCAGCTATTTAACTATAAGTAATACACACATCCTAGACGAAGCATATCTTTGTTATTGCAAATGATAATAGACTACATATAACAATTCATTCTAA
The DNA here is from genome assembly GCA_037127375.1 of Dione juno. Classification (NCBI taxonomy): domain Eukaryota; kingdom Metazoa; phylum Arthropoda; class Insecta; order Lepidoptera; family Nymphalidae; genus Dione; species Dione juno. The sequence goes on along the minus strand of JAXRJS010000083.1, from coordinate 3,557,986 downwards.
TTAAAGGCTCTTGTTTCAATTTGTAATAGTAATTAAGGTTCAAAATGTAAGTTTGTTTTCGACAAAACATGTTTCAAAAAATGATTCAAGCAGATGTATCGAGACATGAGGTGAGTACAATTACAATTACGTAGAATTAAGCATACAACAGGGTAGGCAGCAATAAAGACGAAACACTTGTTTTGTTACGATAATGTTCTTGGCTTTCCGTCCGAATTCCATACTGGTACTTAAAATTGAATTTTATCCCATGGCGGAAACCGTAAAATAAATTATTACCCCGAGTGGGTATCGAACCAACTATCATCGTTTATAGTCAGACGTTGTAACACTGCGCCACTGTGGCCTCTATATTGACTACCAGGAAATAAAGTAGGACGAGGTATTCTTCCTGTGTAGGCGAAGTGGATTAGATAACGATATGAACGTAGGTAGGATTACATCATTAATAAAGACGAAATTTAGAATATTTAACTAATTAAAATCAATTAATGATTTTCTTAAGCTTTCATGGAGTTTAAAAATGAAGGTTTTTAAAATGTCAATAGAAATACAGTAATACATTATGGAAGGGATATTCACATTTACACTATGTAAATAAAATTAAATAAGACACTTCGTTCGGCATTTTCTATACATTTTTCGAGACGTTGAGTTTCGGAACCTAACGCCGCACTTTGCCTTCTAACCAAAGCGAGTAAAAAAAATAATTCACCGTTTCGAGAGGGAATCAAACCCACATCCGTCTCGTCCATTTACGGTCAGATGTTGTGCCTCCACAAATTATTACAGTAGACATTATGTAGTATATGTAATAATTTATCACATTCGTTAACAAATACATATATTGAGAGTCTTATTTATTAAGTTTTATATTAAGTTGAGAAGTAAAAGTAAATTATATTTTTTCATCATCGATTAACTGGCTAGGCGTAATGAAACCGAAAGCAGTGATCTCTCAAGGCCGGCTGACGTCAGAGGCGTGTGGACGTTCTATACGACAACCTGTTTCGAATTATCAATTGTTTATTTTACATCAAGTTACGCTTACAATATTCGAGTAGTTGTTTAAGTTATCAAAAATTTTGGAAAAATTTAAACTTACGTCCGACGCACGCTCGTACTTTACTTAATGAAGTAATTAAGCGGCCGTCGTGGCACAGCGCTGCAGAGTCGGACTGTAAGCACGACGGTTCTCGTTTCAATTCGGGGATTTGAATTACTTTGATTTCCTCGTTTTGGTAACAAGACAAAGCGCGGCATTGAGTTCCTCCAGTGAACACGCAGTGTCTCAAAAGTTGAGTGAAAGGTGGGGAAATGAGTGTTTTAACACTACTCTAAACTTACCTATATATCAGGTTTAAGATTATTTCTCATAACTTATATATTTATATCATACATAAGTTATATAATATAAATATAATTTACCTATATATTATTATTATTATTCAAAAAGGTGTACTTGAGAAAATCCAGGTGTGTATTACATAATAAATAGGTCACGAAAGTTACATTCATATTGAGTATCGTCACTAAAGTTACGTGTCCCAATTTACATATAAATGGATTTTTTCGAAATTTATCTTTTCAAAACATATTGCGAGAGTTGCACACGAGTTTGAAGTGCCAAAACACGTAGAGCTCGTAATACATGATACTACACGATCGTTTACATTCCTCATCGTGTCATCCTTGAAGAAAATTGTAATTTTGTACATTTCAGAAAAATTATTAAAATTTAATACAAATACTAAAATATTGCAGAGGAATATTGAAAACTATAAAAGAAACAAACTAAGAAAAGCTTTATTATATAAAAATGATAAGCTTTATCAACCTATAAAGCTCCTAATATTAAGTTCTTTAAACCAAAAAGGACAGAACTTTGGTAAAGGATCGTAAACAGTGATAAATTTGAAGTACACAGTGAATGAATACCACGAAAGTAAAATTAAAAGGGACCATCTTGAGATACAAGATAAAACATCGCCATCGAGCAAGAGTAAGCAAAACGACACTCCCGAGGGATCAGTGGAGAGCTTTCAAGGAGACATTAACCTAATTTGGGCTAAAGATCGCTTTCGGTATTACATTTTAAGAAGCCTACTTTATAATGGTTTTGCTTAAGTACTTATGGAGCTGGTCAGTTAGGATTAGGATTATATTTGAAGAGAACACCGATGTTGATGTCATCGTTGTACCGCATTGTCAACATTACGCATGCCAAATTTCGGCGCTCAAAGCTGCATAGTGTCGGCTGTGCCTTGTTTATCAGTCACAAAATCTTGTTACCAAAAAAAATAAATTATGTATATATATATATATATATATATATATATATATATATATATATATATATATATGTGATATACCCAAATAAGCTTTTAGCAACACGTCCAAATAGCACTCACCAGACAGAAGTCATCAACAAATTAAAACTGTCATGATACGAGCACTCGAGTGAAGTGAGCACTTATGTCGAATGTTTTGTAACAGAATGAATTTTCTCCCACTGAAACACGTTTACTGTTCAAATCACTTAAACACAGCGGAGTGTGAATTGTGATAGAATAAAATGAAAAAGGCAAACACGATTTAGAAAGTAAAACACTGGCCGGCATCGGCTCACTGAGGACAAATAATAATAATATATTATTTATTCAATGTAGGGCGTAATGTTGCAAAATTGGCGTAGGAAATTATGTATTAACAGCAACCGTCCGTGAACTGAGAATTAGTATCATTTGTGGGAAGTATCGCGCAACAGGTTTGTTCACAGTGTTTGCTGTCACGGTGGTAAAGAATTCAAATCTAGTAATCGTAGTAGGCGTGCCGCGTTAGGTAATGTCAAGGGCTTAGGACACTCGTATATATGAGGCCCAGTTGGAAAGTATGAGGTTGGGCGTCCTGGACACGGGCTCCAAGTAAAGTGTGGTAAACGGAACCGCGTAGAAAGCAAGATATTCAATGTATTTAAAGAATTGTGTCATAACTAATATTAGACTGGCCTTTTGCTCTAGTAGCTAATAACGCTGCTAAGCTAGGAGTATTCATTTATTTAGATTTGTATAGTCGTATATACATTTCCAAAGAACTAATTAAGAAATTGGAATTGAATTTAGTATGCAGTACTTAGTAATCTTTTTTCAAAAAAACTACAAAAATGTTTAAACTTATAGTTCGTTAATAATGATAAAATATACCTTTACGAACAAATTTAAACTGTTGATGGGTTTTTAATACGCTTTTATTAGCTTCGGTCGTATGTATGTATGTATGTACATATTTATTTTTATGTAAGTATCTATGAACTGGAATTAAACGTGATTTTGACCGACTTAATAATGTCGGATTAATTTGAATTTTTGCATGCTTATCCTTGATGACAATACAAAATTGTAAAAAAAAACTAAAAATAACGTTTTTTTTTTAAATATAGTTTTTATTTGTTTATTTCAAATAAAAAAATACTTCATAGTTTATCCACGAAACCGTGTATACTTCGTTGTTTTTTTTTTAAATATTGTTTATTTAACAACAGCAGATAATAACTTACATTTGCTTTATAATTTTGCTACGGTTTAATTCTATTGAAACGACTAGTTAGCACTTCAACGCTTATTACTTAGTAACTGTACATCTTCTAACCAACACTTAATAACTCGCGAGTAAATAATGATGTCAATTATTACGAAGGTCAATGTTAAGTTGATTAACGATGTACGAATGTTTCGTATTTATTTTGCTTAATGAAATAATATATATATATATATATATATATATATATATATATATATATATATATATATATATATATATATATATATATATATATATATATATATATATATCTTCTTCCACTTAGCATTATCCCGGCCTATTGCCAGGGTCTGCTTTCTTGAAAGCAGACCCTGGCAATCTTTCGGTCTTGAGCATCCTCAGTGGTTAGTCCATTGGCTCTCATGTCGTGCGTCACGACGTCCAGCCATCGCTTCCTTGGGCGTCCGGGGGGTCTTACTCCAGGGACAGACATATCAAGGCATTTTCTTCCGACGTAGTTCTTAGGCCGGCGCAAAACGTGGCCATACCATCTCAGACGACGCTCTTGGAGCTTATCCGCTACGTCACGGACCCCAAGACTACCTCGAATGAATGTGTTGCGTATTCGGTCAGCCCGAGTAACGCCACACATCCACCTCAGCATCTTCATCTCCGTTACGTGAAGCTCCTGAGTGTGCCGAGATAATGCTGGCCAACATTCGCTGCCGTATAGAAGAACTGGTCGGATCATGCTCTTGTATATCAGCCCCTTGAGTTTGGGCGGTATTCTGCGATCGCAGACCACACCAGTGACCTCCCGCCATTTGGCCCAAGCAGCGCTAACCCGGGCGCGGACATCGTGGTCGATGCCTATATATATATATATATATATATATATATATATATATACATATATATATATATATATATATATATATATATATATATATATATATATATATATATACATATATATATATATATATATATATATATATATATATATATATATATATATATATATATATATATATATATATTTTTATATATATATATATATTTATATATATATATATATATATATATATATATATATATATATATATATATATATATATATATATATATATATATATATATATATATATATATATATATATATATATATATATATAATTTCTTTTTTTTTTAATTTCTTTGCTACGAAGCGAACACTTAAATTGAGAATAGATATAAGCACTCCTCAGTATTCTTCGTAATTACCTAACTTGCGATTTCTATGAAGTCTTTGTTTTATTTTAACCAATAGATCTAAATTATAGCACGAGTCTCATCTAATAAATAACAACTCAGCGAAACGTCAGTACCAAGGCGACGTATGTATTTGTATTTGTATCACATTTGCTTACGGCTGGCACGTTTCACATTGTAAAGATATATTTTTTACACATACGCTTACGTATTTAGTATGCAAATGTCCAGTGTGGAGCTTGCATTTAAATAAAAATGGCAGTGCAGAACCGTTCATTAAACGAACTGAATTTCCTCTTGAGACAGAAAATTAAATTTTAAGATTTACGACTAACTCGCTCAAGACTTGAGTTTTGTCCATAAATCAACTAACGAAGATAATATTGGATCTAGCGCTCGCCGAGTGAAAGTTACAATTTTTACTTGAAAAACTTTATTACTATTTCTACGTGCCTGATATAAAACGAATTAAAATAAAACTTTTATATCTATAGCTATAATTATAATATATTTCTTATATTTTTACAATAAAGGTTATATTTAAAAAGTAAGCAGATACAAGTATACTTGTACTCCATGTTTTACATATTTCTAAATAGAGACTATTGTTCGTTTCAAACAATCGAACCGTCATATTTTTATTGTAAAATTAGTATCGACTAAATTAACATGGTTCGATTATCATTTATGGGATCGTGACGACATCTAAGTACTAAATTATTATAACCCATATTTTTTTTTATAGCTGAAATTAAGTGGTAAGACACTCCGTTCGCCGCTTTCCGAGTTTTTGAGGCATTGCGTGTGGCCGAGTGGCCGAACCGAATGCCGCACTTTGCCTTATAATATACTTATAACCCATATAATTAAATATATTCTCATGTGGATAGTCTGATAGACATAATGCCTCATTGGGTTCTACGACATCATCATAACAGCCCAATGTTTCCGTGGATTACGAAAAATCCTATACCATGTATTGTGTATTGTATACCTATTTTGTTTACTAAAAAGGAGAGCTTCTTTGACATATGTGCGTATACGCTCAAAGCTTACGGGTATTACGTGACTAAGGACATTATCGGTGAACCATAGTAAAGCAATACGTTGCGTAGCGTTGAACTTTTAAGTAACATTATCCTTTAGCTATAAGCAGCAAGGCAGCTTAAGGGCAAAGGTCAATAAATATACATTCTTTCAACGTACACGTGCAGATATTAGCTTTCATGAATGCAACCACAATTACGCTTGAAATTACTGAATCGATATACGCTTCAGTTGCATTGAATAGAAGATACAGAATACAAGAATATATACATATATATATATATATATATATATATATATATATATATATATATATATATATATATATATATATATATATATATATATATATATATATATATATATATATATATATAACACACATAATAGAATAAATCGAGAGACTTTTGTGTACTTTACCGTTCTGTACTTTTCTCCCAAATTCGAGATATTACTTATAAACGACGTAACTCAACGCCGCAATTCATCTTACCAGATGGGAAGGGTTTCAGTAGAATTTATCCAACAGCCATCGTGTTTACGTAGAATTCTGGGGACAGACCCACAATGATGTGATTTACATTCAAAATTTTATCATTGAAATGCTTAATCACGTTATATCTACTATAATGATATCTATACCGAAATATTGAAGTTAATACAAAAGAAGTAAACATATAACATACAAATATACCAAATGACCTATTCTCATTTATATCTGGATGGTAATTCGAAGTTATGTAATATCGTAAAGTTTTAGAATTTTCAGTAAAAGCAGTTCAGTTTAAATTAAATTGCTCGCGCTCTTCTTTTTCTATTGGCGCCCGTTTCTAGTGTAAACGTTGTTTATCTATCGTACTGGTTAAACGGGCGACTGGTGCTTTTCTTTAACACGTAATGAATTTAGATGGTTAAGAAATCACTACATACAGAGGTAATGTTTGTAAACATTGAGATATTTGTAGCTTTTTTTAGGTTCACACTGTATCCCGCATAGCAGGATGGATAGAGGGAGCCTAGTGTTAAGACACTCTTTTCCCCACTTTCTGACCGATTTTCGAGACAATCCATTCCATTTTTGTACAGTCCATACATACGAGTATATTAAACACTTTTTAATTTATCAGTTATAAAAAGTTTAAAATATTTCAGTTGTAAGTGATGTTTTATTACATTTATCTAGTCTTCTTTTTAATTTTTTTTTAAATTTATTTTTATTTTATTTATTATTTGCTTTTATTATCATTTATATATTTTATTATATCTACAACTATCGGGAAAGATTTGTGATTGATTTCTACCACCCATGGATCAACCCACCCACGCACTATATCAACTTCTGTTAGGAGAGATCATCTTCTGAAGTATTTTGACACTAGGCTCTATACCCCATGTCTAGATCTAAAAAATATCAATGAAGTGCGATTAGTAGGTATTTTATGATTGTAGGTATTCCGCTGACAAAATATTTTTATTTTTTATTTTTAGTATTTGATGTTACAGCGGCAACTCCAGTCCCGTTTTTACGTCTTAGGTAAGGTACCCTAAAAACTACATAAATGACGATATAAAATAATAAAATAATCAAATTTGAAAGCAAATTCACAAAATTAAGTTATTGAAATTAGTTACGCCCTACGGAACCACGTAAAGCAATTGACGTACCTTCTAACAAGTAACAGTCAACTACTATGGCATTTCCAGTCGAATACTGAACAAATAGTATCTGTTATTAACTGATTAATTCAGAATACATGAATGTTGTATCAACACTTAAATTCCTGTTCGTAACAAGTTTTAAAAGGCTACAAGAAATTTATGAAGTTTCTTATTTTAATTAAAATCATTTGGTATTTTATATCTATGTACATACTTCAACAAATATATTTATACCTCCTAATAATATTATAAATCAAGGAGCTAATGTCAGGAACTATTGTCTATATTAAAAAAATATATTTTTTGGTTGGACAGTACATTATTAGCGTAATGTAATATAGCCTATAGACTAAGTCTATGGGCTATATTACATAACGTTAATACATAATATTATATTATATTTATTTCTTTCCTATATATATTAATGTCACGATGCGACTCAGGCACTTAATTATTGTACTCGACCACGCAGGCGAAGCTGTAGGCAAAAAGTAGTACTTATATACAGAGTAAAGCATACAAAACAATAAGCCACTCAAAAGTAGCAGCTTACAAAGCACAAGTAGGCACTAGACACTAGGCACTAGGTACGTACTAACGATCCTCAACCACTAACGACCCCCAAAAATACGTCAACATATTTCGAGGCCGTATTCCGACATCATCATAGTCTCTTGGCGTGTCAGAAACTAAGATGTCTGACGGCACTGAAATTGGCATCACGAGGAACAATGGGTATAGGGGTGCTGATGTAGTGGTACAACATAAGAAAGATTCGCAAGTGGATATTTATATTAATATTTACTAATAATATATTTTTTTATATTAGCGTTTATGTTTTTGTGTTTTTTACGAGTAGATCGTAATTATTTTGTAATTTTGTAACTAAATAATTTATTCGTCAGTAAAATTTAAGATACCTTAAGATTTCCCAGATATTTTAAACAAATAGTTTTATATATACATACATACATATATATACATATCAGGATAGGTAGTGGCAAACTAGTGTCTGGATGCTAACTCACTATCATCACGCTGCCGTCAAACCTGTCCCATTGCACCACGACAACCTCATATTTCTGTCCATCAACTATTAAAAAAAATGTAAATTAATTATTGCGTATTTGCGTATACGTGAAAAAAATATAAATAATACAGCACAGCGTCTGACTGTAAACACGATGGTTGTGGGGTCGATTCCTAACAAGACAAAGCGCGACGTATCGAAATTGAGCGGAGCTTACCATGCCATATGTGAGATAAAGCATAACACTTGTTCTACATTATCTCATAACTTGTACCACCAGCTCGCACATTACGAGACACACCGACGATAGTTAGGCCTTATAAAGGACGCAAGACGGAGGCGCCGTTTTGTTTGAGGGATAGTTTTATGTGCATTTATGTATGCATGTATTTGTATACAGTGCTTAACAAATTCCAAGGACCGATTGTTTCTAAAATATAACAATGTGATAAGAAAAATTCCATAAGGAACTCTTTTTTCATAATTCGGTAAATGCTTAAGTAACTATTAAATAACACATTCTGATATAATTGAAATAAATAGATTCACGCGTTATATAAATAAAATACGTAAATACTAGGTTCGCTCTTTCGACATATCTTTCATACAAAAGAAAAAAAAAGAATATATATATATATATATATATATATATATATATATATATATATATATATATATATATATATATATATATATATATATATATATATATATATATATATATATATATATATATATATATATATATTTATATATAATCTGTTTTTATTTTATTTACACAGTGGACTGTACATACAGAGGCAGGTTGGCGACAAGTCTAGAAACTCACTAATTATGGTGGAAAGCACTATATCATCTTCGTAAGTACTTTGCTGGCTGTTATTTTCTACTTTGCTCCGTTTGAAACTGTCTATTTAACGTTTGGCGCAGTTCATTTAGCTCAACTGGCACGCTCGAAAGCTATAACGTAAATGGCTAGAAAATATTGAACTTGAACATTTTCTTTAATAAGAACAAGTGAAAATCATTTTTATTTATTATTCTAGTAAACAATATAATTGTAGTATTTGTAGTACATTATATTATATTATATTACAGGAGTGTACCTATGTATAAGAAACGAGTGTTTTTAATCATAACTTCTTGTTAAGATCAAAAATGATAAAATGCAATTTTTTTATGGAATGGGTTGAGTACCATCACATACTCAGAGTTGAACATTCTCAGAATAAAAGTTAATCAAATTATAATTTAGGTTGTATTCTTTCTAGCACTTGTGTTGCCATTAAAAATAAAGGGAACTAGATTTTTTTTAACACAATTAAATAGGCTCATGAAGATTAAGTATTTCTATATGAAATATTTATTTCTCTTTACTAACCTGTCATCTTGTAAATTTTTCAGCTCACTGAGTTCCAATTCTCTCCTAAGATTGGAAACTTCACAGAGAAGCATGTCTCTCTCCGTCGACACCTTCTCCAACTCTGCGCGAAGTCGTACGACCTCATTGGTCAAATCCATTGTCGCCATTTTAACGGCTATCGATAACCACTATCGACACAGCACATCACTCATTTCAAAATAAACCAATGGCGTTCACGCATTTTAAATTGCACATGAGAGTACCGCACTATTATCGACACTTCACACAGACTATGATATGACGGCTCTCGCTATATCGCAGGCATCTGAAACAATATACAATTATTTTAGTGCTGGAAGAATTTGCTGCGGAAATGTTGAATATTTTGTTCATAAACTACTGTACTATGAAATCGCAAACTCGGCAGCTATGTTAATACAGGGGCATACAAGTACGCATAAATAACTGAAATTGTTCTCTTTATTTGTTTTGTGAAAATACAGACATCGTCCCATTTTCGTATATATATACATATATATGTATATATATATATATATATATATATATATATATATATATATATATATATATATATATATATATATACATATATATGTATATATATATATATGGAAAACAGAAATTTCTCTATTGTTACATTACTAATGGTTTGTTGTGCTTGACCTAAATAATGTGAGCGTTAGTGAGGCGGAGGATTGATTTACTATAGAAGCCTGTGTGTACTGAAAATTGTAGCACGAGTATACTTGTCATTTGTTTAACTTAATACATAGTATGTTTGTCAACTATTTGGGGAGGCGAAAAGTTCGGACACAATGGCGATTATATGTCCATTTGAGAGGCCTACGTCCTGAAGTAGAAGAAGACAAGTTGATAAGTTATCAAATAAAATATTATAAAAAAGAGCGCGAATGTCTAATTTATAACAAAAAAATCGTATATCATCTTAAAAATGATATCTATCGCGAGACAATTAAAAAAAAGACCGCCAACAATTATATGGCGAGATAAATGAAAATATCAGTTTCTGTTACGTTTCCGTATCACACCGCGCTGCTATCTTTGAGTAATGGAGTCGCTTTAAAAACAATGACAGTGAGAACACCTGGTGTACAATTATGTAGATTATTGTGATGCGTCATCCGTGCAGTATCGGAAGAGGTAGACGAGAGGAAAATTGAATTTACACATATACTTGCGACCCGCCCGCGGCTTCGGCCGCTTGAACTGCACTATTATTACTATTAGTAAAGTGAATTGCATTCATTTATCATAAATTGTAACCCATATGTTCAATTCTATTCAATTATTTTAATAATGACGTTTCGATAATCCATATGTTAGTCTAGACAAAATGTCATCTAAATTCGTCCAGTAGTTTTTACGTCGAACCGTAACAAACATCCATCCTCACAAAGTTTCACATTTATAACATTAGTAGGATATATATTTATTTAATTGTTGTATACTTATTATGCTATTTAAGTTATAATGGCGACTTTCCTACTTTTGTATATTTGAATAATAATTAAATCGTACAATTAATATTCCGATTATATGTTAAAGAATACAAATTATTTATACATTACGGTACTTTAACTTATACACATATCCAAATATAACACTTAAGTTTATTATAATTATCTAAACATTGTATCTAGGACGTAAAAACGACATACTCGCACAATAGTTCACCACTTCACCGAGCAACCCCGCACATCTTCGAAATCCACTTAATTACATGGCCCAGAAAGAATCCGGCACGTATGTGTAAGGTAAATTCAATTCGCTACCGAGTTTCAGCTACAAAAGAAACAGGGGGAGCGTTTTAATTCACCTTTGTTAGTCACGTTAAATGAAATTTTCAGGAACATACACGCGGTGTTTCCAATTAGCCGCTCCCGGGAGCAATGGATACCTATTCCAGTTTGTTGTCAATGTGAACTTAAAGTTAATTTAGATCTATTAGGCATATAGGTTAAGATAATTGTTATTCAATATATATATATATATATATATATATATATATATATATATATATATATATATATATATATATATATATATATATATACATATATGTAATATACAGTTGTAAATACTTGATATTAGACAGCTTTTCGCATAAAACAATGTAGACAGAGGTAGCCTAGTTAAGACACTCCGTTCCCCACGCACCGCCCAATTTTTAGACATTGCGTGTTGAGTGGCGGAATTCAACACCGCACATTGTTTCCTTAATTTATACACCCGAATGGGCATCGAACCCACTCATTTAATATGACATTGCGAATATAATTCACGTTCCAATCAGTGACTTAATATATATATATATATATATATATATATATATATATATATATATATATATATATATATATATATATATATATATATATATATATATATATATATATATATATATATATATATATATATATATATATATATATATATATATATATATATATATATATATATATATATATATGATGTTTTTTATTGTTCAAGCGAAGCAGTAAATTGGCAAATATAAAAAAATTGTGATAAAGCTGTCCTATATGAAATTGTATGACTTTTTAATTAACAATTGTATAAATAGCAATAAATTATATGACTGTATAGAATTCACTAGAAGTAAGCAATACAACGTGTATTATGAAAATGTAGATGGCGAATATTAAACCACCACTTACTTTGAGATATAACAATCCACGCTTCGTGTAAATATAACAGTAATGTATACACTTACAATGAATTAATTATTCAAAAGTTGCCATTTGTTTTTATTTATCATTTAAATATAAATATTAAATATTTCATAATTATAAATAAGAATAAAAAAAATAAATACTTTCACGCATTTTCCCGTACAAAATGAAGGTAGATAAGACTTAGTGTTAAGTCACTTCGTAACCCGCTTTCCGTCTAATTCTTAGACTATTGCGTGTTAAGTGGCGGAACTCAACGCCACGTATCGTCTTCTTACCATAAGATTACTTAATATATGTTTTATTATTCCTATATATATATATATCTTCTTCTTCTTCCTGGCATTAGTCCCGGCTTTTTGCCAGGGTCTGCCTTCCGACTAAGACCAATCGGTCCATATGAGTGGCGAAGTGGTTTTTTGTGGAGCGATTGCCATCTGACCTCCAAACCCATTACTGGGAGAAACCAGGAAAGGAAAGGGAATAAGAGGCAGAAAGACTTGGAATATAGGGGAGGGACACCACTTACATGGATTGGATCGGGTTATGAAAGTGGTGGCTCGAGGTCCCGGGGTCGCGTACCCGTATGCCGGAAACCAAATATCGGACAGATAATTGGCTAGACACCCTCTGAGATGCCAACGCCACGCGGTGTTCCCAGGCGGTCACCCATCCAAGTACTGAACGCGCCCGACGTTGCTTAACTTCGGTGATCGGACGAGAACCGGTGTGTTCAACGTGGCATGGAATAAATATATATATATATATATAATATATATATATATATATATATATATATATATATATATATATATATATATATATATATATATATATATATATATATATATACATATATATATATATATATATATATATATATATATATATATATATATATATATATATATATATATATATATATATATATATATATATATATATATATATATATATATATATATATATATATATATATATATATATTTATTTATTTTCATATACATAAATTGTATAATAATGTAAAACCTCGTTTGTATAATATATAGGTGTCATTAAGCCGACCGGATAAAGCCCTATTAGTAGAATCCTATTAAATTTTAGGATATCGTTAAACATTGATACACGATATTAAGGATAATACTGTAAAGCAGTGTTTATTAAATTTAAACTCAATAAGATTGTCAATTTCAAATTAATTTATCACAAAATGGAAGCAGTTGAAACTGATTCGATATGTAGGTGATAATAAGTTCTTTGGTTTCCGCGATGTTATTAAATAAAACAGTTTAAACGGATTAATCGCGTATATTATCATTTTTTTTGGAAACCCGACGTTACGAATAGTTTATAATAAACATATCCTACCTAACATCTTAACAAACAAGATTAAAAAAAATAGCTTGACGCTTCTTCCCGCATATTACAGGGTAGACAGAAGAAACCTAGTGTCACGACACTATTATCCACTTAGGATATATTTACATATTTAAACAGTTAAAAATATATGTTTTGAATATGTTTTTCAAATACTTAATATAGATGGCGTTGCAGGTCTTGAATGTTCTCACAGGACAAGGAATTCCTTAATACTAATAAATACAAGTTTATAACCAAATAATAGAAAAATGTAATATTTCACGAATAAGCATCAGTGTCTTTGAATATTTTTAACCTCTCGCTATTTTTTAAATAGGTCGCAGATCCGTCGTGACATCTATTTCCCAATGTCGAACTTGATCACGATGACAAGTATTACGAGTTTTCTTACAAATGGATACAATATAATTATTAATGTTTAATATTAATTTGTATTACTTTTGGCGTATATAATATATGTTTATCCTGTTTTACTTTAACCTTTGCACTAATACCTTTTTTTTTGTACATATTTATATGCTGAAAGCTTATTTAAATGTACATATACCTATGTATTTTAACGTGATACAAGTTACTATGAAACTTCAACTAACTAAGCTCACTTAAACTAGATTTTATGCGCCTTCCATTTGGTTTTAAATGAAAAGTTTTACTTGAGAAAAACTTTCCCTAAAAGTTTAGTTAATGTTCATATGTTTTTCTTTAAAGCATTTACCTACTAGGTACTTAATGAGATGTTCAACATTTTAAGAGGCTTTTCTTTATTCTTAACATAATCGTAGCGCTCTGGGACAACGTCTGACTGTAAATAGGATTTTTGTAAGATTAATCCCCAGTCGCGAAATTTGATTATTTAAATTTCCCTGCCCAAAACAGAAAAAGTGCGGGGTTGTGTTCCGCCTTTCAACACATGATGTTTCGTGTATGTGATAATTAATGTTAAGCTTTCAGAAACTATCAGTAACGCCATCTGTAATGATCTATCGTACTCACAACAATCAAGCAAAATTGACATCTTACACAGCCAACAGATGGCGCTATAAGTATATAAACAGATCAATGTTTATAATATTATTTTTAGTAGTTGCAGTTACATATAATAATAAAGTGGTACAATAAACGAAGCATGTAGAAACCATTACGCACCTAGCGACTTTATGTGTTGTAAATTAGAAATATGTTGATGTGGGAGTTTAAAAATCAAGTCAATGTTGTTTCAACGTTTAACTCAAAATTTATTTAATTTAAATTTAAAATTTAACATAGCTTTTGGTATTTAAAGTGTAAAATTATTATAATTTCATCGTTTATTTTATTTTAGAGTTATTAGTACAAAAACTAAAATAATTATAATATACGACCATGTTTTTTAGAAATTGAAATTATAATGAACCATAAAATAATTCTTACAATTCATAATTGGGGTCGTACCCCATTGTGTCTCAGGTGGTTTTATGGTTATCGGTTATGGGTTCGATCCCCATTCCGGGGAGTAATTGTATTAAAATCATTTGCACTTCTGCTCAGACAAACAAAGATGGAGTGTACACGGTTCCCTGTAATTATGTATCGATAATGTTCAATAAACTAAGCATACATTAATGTATTTATGTATATATATGTATATATATATTTATATATATATATATATATATATATATACATATATATATATATATATATATATATATATATATATATATATATATATATATATATATATATATATATATATATATATATATATATATATATATATATATATATATATATATATATATATATATATATATATATATATATATATATATATATATATATATATATATATATATATATTTGTTATGGTAAAAATACATTAAAAACTTATGAATATTAAATTTAAAACTGAAAATAATTCTCAATTTGCTACAACGCTAATTGATAGCGTTAGCATTCAATTTCATTATTTATTAAAAATTTATATAATACGAATAGTACGCATAATAGTTAAATGCATACTTTTAAATTATTAATATGAGTTGAAAGAATATTAATATTAATACATTAAAACTAAATATACCTATATCGCTAATATAACTATTAATATATATATATATATATATATACATCATCAAATGTTTATTGTAGAGTGTTTGTTACACAGATACAACGTTAACACGAGTGGACACGAGATGTGTACGAGTTGTTCTGAATTTTATTTCTATTAAGACAACTAAATTATTCTCAAAGTGTACGTAGCATTTACTGCTATTACTCACCACGCAATATCAAGAAATTTGGCGGAAAGACGGAGGGTATTGATACAAGGTGAAGGTGACAAAAAAATTGTATATAAATTAAATAAAAAGTAAGTTTAAATCAAGACTAGTTAAAAACGAATGAAGAAGAAAAGATATATTTGATATAAAATTTTAATCCAGGCTATCCGGGTTAGCAAGAAACATAAAACTCTTTTTGTTATAACCAATATAAAAAAGTTTTGGTGCTACCAATTTACGTAAAGTACACAATATTACTCATTATTTAGACAGAGTATTGGGCAAGTGATCACTTCGCTTGAAGCCTGCCCCGTCTTTGTGTATGAAAAATGATTTATTTTATAAACCAAACTGATCTGATCATTGAAATAAATGTTATATGTTAGTTTTTTACATATTAAACAACATATATTGATGTGACATTAGCTTAGTGGAGCGTGTTTAGGTTAGGGTTAACTTTGTAACTTTATTGTGATAACGAAGACTAAGTAGGTCTTTTTATGAACTCATAAGCAATCATTTTATTTTATTTAAAAATGTTATTAACATAATCAATGATATAGTAGGTAATGCATAAGACCTAATGTCAAGACATTCGGAGTTTCACCATTCGCCCGAAATCGATATATTGCGAGTTACGTGGCGGAAATTAACGCTGCAATGATTAAATATATAATATAAAAATAACATACTGTATACAATATTATAATATAACATAGTATATTTTACATAGTATAAAGAATACACACATATAGTATGTAGTACGCACATCACTAATTGAACCACAAGGCTCGTCTCTCCCGGTCCATATAAAACTGGTCCAACATTAAATGGAATATTGGGACGTGTTTTAAGTTTATTACTCTTGTAAATTATGCAGATTAATAGAGCGTAAACTATTTGTGTTGTATGAAAAATAGGACAACGGCTTTAAAGACTTTAATGAAGATTGCGACGGCTTCTGTTGAGAAACTGGTGGACTAAAACTTAAATTATACTGTTATTGAAAACATATAAGATATGATAGATATGGAGGCCATCGTGGAGAAGTATCTGACTGTAAGCGCGACGGTTGTGGGTTTGAATCCCATGTAAAGGAATGAAAGTTTTCATTAGCTCGCTTTAGTAGAAGTATTCTGGCACTCAACACGTAATAACTTGAAATTCATGAAAATACCTGAAACTAATATAAGATATAAAAGATATTTACAACATAGTTTCTATAATGATTTCTTAATAATTCTCCTTTACTAGTTACATAACCACATTTTGGATAGATTTGGATTTTGAATAAATTCGCCTTACGTTACACATATTTGAAAATTTAACCCAATTTACACCTCGATGAGCCTGTAAAAACATTAAACCAATAGCTTTCAGCTTATGCCGGTTCAACTTAACTCAATTATAGTAAAAAAGTTCGCAAACATTTTTTACCTGACCGGAAGTATATATGCTATTTATTGAAAGAACTAAAAAAATGGTATTTAATATATGTATATATATATATATATATATATATATATATATATATATATATATATATATATATATATATATATATATAGATATATATATATATATATATATATATATATATATATATATATATATATATATATATATATATATATATATATATATATATATTTGCTTATGGCTCGCCGGGTGTGTACAATTCTTTCATACAAGCTTCGTTATATGGGTAGATAACGAGAAGATGAAGATTTTAATGCGCAATTTTTAAAACAGCCCTGAAAAATTAAATGGGAAGATTTTTACGTAGATTTCGGACTTAAAATCAAGCATATTAGTAACAAGTATATATAAATTAAATGAACACAAGGTACATAATGAAAACATAAAAACTTCAACGCAGCGGGATTTGAACCCGCGCCTCATGGAAGCCGTCCATGCGCTCTGACCACTAAGCCATAGGTCCACACAAGGTATTAAATGAAATTACTGCCTACCGGAAGTAGGCGTCCGAGGTAATTTTCGCTGAACTGGCTTGGTTACTTGTACACCGCTTGGATTGGACACGCGCCAAAGAATACGCTACTTGAAAATTGACGAACTGCGAAAATATTTTGTAGGCGTAAACGACTACTTCGTATTGAAGCTTAGCTTTATCTTATCACTGAAAGTAGCAGATGTTATAGATACTTAATCAGGTTTACCCTGTCCGCATAATGCAGGGTCGGCAGACAAAACTTGTGCCGTAGCAGGGCTCAATGTCGCACTTTGTCTTACCAGAGCAGGGATATAAAAAATAACCACTTCCCCGAGAGGAGCTCGAATCCACAACCATGAGTCAGACGCAACAACTGATCTCAATTCTCATAGATATATAATACTGCGCCTTAAGACCTCTCAAAGAATTTCAAATTTCACCTACAGAGATTCTTTATATTTTCCCAAAATTAGTGTACATTTTTATATAAAAACATCCAATCAATGGACTGTTAACAAATGTAACACAGATGAGATATGTCACGTTGTTAAAAAAGTTAGGAAAAGGTGTAATGCTGTAATAAAATCAAATTTAAAGGACAAATTAGGCCGCGCAATGATGCGTGATACGTTGGAACGATTCAAAATTACAGTGGAGATAACAGATCTTGAGCTGTACACCTTCATACTCATTGATTAATTATATATACAAGCGATGTAAAAGAATAAAAATTACGTTTGTAAACTACGTTTAATACTATAGTAGCAGTAGTAGTATAGAGCAGTCTTGTATTTTTCATTTATATTTGATTACTTGTCTATGGATTTTATATTTAAGCTCAAATAGATAGATCTATGTTCTTCACTTCTTGAACTTGACTTTAAGATAATATAATTTAGTTATTTCTTTCTAAGATCTAAATTTAAAAATATACGTTTATCAAATGTAATCATTAAAATTTTCAATTAAATATTCTATACATTAATAAGAACAATTGTTATAAACTAAATTTCAAGCAATAAGCGTAATACGACTGGCCCTGTATCATCTTAAAACTTTAACAGTATTAGAAACTGATTCCTTTAAATCCATATGGCCTTTATAGTCCTATAACGTAACGGGAGATTTACGAGGAACCCCATAAAATCGACAGCACTAAGCCAATCATGGCAGGACTGAGCGGGAATAATTAATTGGGTCGGTGAGGCTTTAAATTTTTACAAGGCCCACCCACTCTTATATTGTGGAAGCTCTATTTTAATTCATATTCCATAGATCATAACTTTTGTAGAACAACAATGGGGATATTGATCGACTGTTTGTTTTCAGTGGAGTTACATTGACAGCAGGTATGGTGTTGATGCGAGAGCTTCACGCTTTTCCCGCAAATAGCAGGTTAACCTGAGGAACTCTAGTGTATAGTCACTCCATTTTCCGTTTCAAAGGGAACAAGGCAGTCATGCAAGACAAGCAGAGCAACTATCAAAATTCTATAGAATATTTTCACTTTTCGTTTATTTTAGCGACGTCATCCATGATAAAGATATCGATATTATAATAAACTGTAAATTTTTCCATTACAATCGTGGCACTTGCTTCGTCGAGGGAAAATTTATATTTGAGATGTACGGTATAACCAATAGAAAAAGGTGAACAATAAAAACGACGTGATGTCTTCCCACTTGACACGTTGTAGG
Organism: Dione juno; assembly: GCA_037127375.1. NCBI lineage: Eukaryota > Metazoa > Arthropoda > Insecta > Lepidoptera > Nymphalidae > Dione > Dione juno. The sequence goes on along the minus strand of JAXRJS010000083.1, from coordinate 3,538,072 downwards.
TACCTAATAAGCCAATAACTACGACAAAAAAAACACTGAAGCTATCTAGAAACTACAGATTTTGCTTTTATTATCCTCGTTGGTTTTCTAATCTATGAATTTTATACTAAAATCGATTTCAGATGCTTTTATGAGAATAGTAGTAGTTTACTTTTTAAAATGCAGCTTTTTATTTATATTCAAAGCTTACCAAGTCTCTAGTCTCATAGTTCATGCTTTAGACGGATTTATTTGTCTCTCCCTTGTAATACGAAAAGCCTATCGTATTTCCGCCTTGCTTCAAAGGTACTTATGTAGACTAAAGTAGAACTGCCCTGGGTGTGTCCAGTATGCTCCCAAGTTAATAACATTTAAATTAATTTAAAACGTAATGAAATAGTATTTCAAGTTGAGCCCGTCGTGGAGTAGCGGCACAGTTTATCTGTATCAACTATGTCAAAGGTTGTGGGTTCGATTCCCACTCGAAGAAATAAATAAATTATTTTCTCGATCTGGTATAAAAATTCTCGATAAGTGTTCGTAGTGTGGAGAACGGTGTGTTTTAATATAACACTAGTTTCATACACAGTGAAGCTAAAAAAATTAAATGGTAGATGGGACTACTACTATTTATTTTTTTTAAAATAACCTAACATTTTAATACATTCATGTACATATCATTTTACGACATCTTTGTTTTTGGTGTCTCTATATTCGTTAAGTATTACTTCACACAGAGGCATTTTGTATTATAACAGAGGCTATACATTTAAATACTCAATCAAAAATAAATCAATAAACGGTCATTGTTTTGGCTTCTATTACATTGATAAGCGCCACCAAATATATATTATTTATTTAAAATATCGTCCATGTATAGAATACCTTGTTGTTTTGTCTAACTTCAGCTTAGCGGGCTAAAACGAAAGCTAACGTTATACTACTGACTTTTGCATCATATACCTTTTTACTTTTTATTAAGGATGCTTAACTGACTCCGATTTAAAAGATTCATGAATGCATTGTATTCATTATATATGAAGTAAAATATAATAACAATTCAATAATTAAAGTAATTTTAAAATTACATTATAAAAGGGCAACTGTTGAGTTTCTCGCCAGCTCTTCTCAGCAGAACTGCCCTGCGAGCTGGTGGTAGCTTCTAGTAGGTTATATAGGTAGGTTATATATTTATCTTTATTTTAATACTTTCTATAGATATGTTTATGGAACAACAGCATTAACCGTTCTTTACTTAAATTAATTTCATGTAAACGATATGAATTATGTAAAATCTTAATGTTTCTAAGATGGCATCAAACGGCCATCAAGTTGCAAATCTAAAGTGAAAATAAAGCGAAAATTACGAGGGGTTATATTCCATGAATACGGTTGTTAGTAGAACGACCAGGTTGCAGAGTACCAAGAGCCAATACGTAATTATTGACTATAAAGTGTTAGCATATATTTTTGTAAGGTTTACATATACATACATGTTTATAATGTAATTTTTTTTCAATTGGAACCAGTAGTTCCTGAGTTAAGCTTGTTTAACCAAACATAGTCTTTAGCATTACCATATTTGTAAACGATTTAACTTATTTTAAAATGTTTTAAACATATTAACAACGTAATAAAAATTAATATTACAATAGCGTGAATCATAGGATTTATGAGTAATTTCTTCTAGCTGTCAAAGAACGTATTAATCATTTAATATTTTGCATTCTGCGGTGTTAATATAAGATAGTATATGAAAGAAATATGGCATATTACTTTGCTTTTCTGATAATTGAGTTTAGATTTAACATATGTATATATATATATATATATATATATATATATATATATATATATATATATATATATATATATATATATATATATATATATATATATATATATATATATATATATATATTTGGAAATTTATTAATTGTGGAGTTTTTTAAAAACGCTTTTTTAGTCCCTATTAAGAACGTATATAAATAATAAGCACAAGACTGTCCCACGTTTCACCGTACATCATGGACCTCAGTCAATCGTATCGGGATACACTTTTACTCGCATTCCTAATACGACTACAGAGCAGTTTCACTCTGTGCCCGCGGCATACTGAATGTGATTTACGCTGACCAATAGCACTGTCCTTATCTCTCCAATACTCTATTACATTTTTTGTCCTTATCACATTATAGTAATAAAATCCAACTTGTATAGCATTTAAACATGTTTTCATTATTTAATGAATGGACTTGTATATTACTGTATTTATGATAAGTAATAATTGTAAAAGATTTGTTATGTTTTATATGTGTTTGATATAAGTTGAATTTTATTAGCCTATCAATTAATAGAGATATGCTGCTAGTGCGGTAAGTGGTCGAGATTATTTACTTTTAAGAGGGTTGCTTAATCATGTCGACTAGTCTCTATAGAATAGGTCTTACTCGTACCTATGTTTATTTCCATTTGTAGAATGTACATATTTGTTATATAGTTTATTTTTATGCTAGTTGTAAGCATAATATCATTTCTAATCCAACCTAGAGACGGATCACTCTGTCGCTTTTTTTATTTGAACACACTGTATGTTAAACCTAAAACATTTACCTATATAGCTAGAAAAAATTTGTATACTTTTAAATCAGTATGATTTCCCTGCGGTAAAATTAAGCCAGCAACTTAAGAAGATGGTTGATATGGTTAACCTACATAGTAACTGTATCTCGTGTATATATGATCAAGCATCACTTTTTATTCCATATATATATATATATATATATATATATATATATATATATATATATATATATATATATATATATATATATATATATATATATATATATATATATATATATATATATATATATATATATATATATATATATATATATATATATATATATATATCCTTCGTTATCGGAGAGGAAGAGAGAACGTAGTGTCAAAACACTCCACTGTCTGATATTCACCAGAATTCAAGACACTACATTTCATACTAAACTTAAATTTAAATTTAGGATGTATTGGATTTTTTTATATATTTATTAACTTTTTGGTACTGAGCTATTAATATTATATATTATAGCAAGTTTGCAGGTAGTTAATACTTAATACCCACTCACATTAACGAAACGTAACGCGAGAGGGGAAACTGATAACACTTAGTAGCGCTAAGTATCCGGAGAACGGTCCTTACTGGTGTCGTAGGAAACATAAATAGTGGTTAGAGCAGCGGTGTGAGGCTAATTAGTGAGGCTTGAAAGTTGGCGAAATGTAATAATATATTAATAAAATAATTTAAATTGTTAAAGCTTACTTAAATTACGTATTATGTATGTATTTTATGCCGCAGTGGCATAACCTCTGATTGTAAACGCAACGGCTGTGGATTCGATTCCCACTCGGAGAAATATCTCTTCTTCAATTCCTCGCTCTGGTAACATGTCATGTCTCGAATATTGGATGGAAAGTGGGGAACGGCACTCCGAGAACCTAGTGTTAAGACACTCTTAACACTAGGTTCCCCCTTTCCCTCTTTTCTACGCGGGATATAACGTGAAGCTATTTTTTTCATTGCGTTATTATTATAATTGAGGTTAAAGTACTGTCCATACCAATCTAACAACTAGAATAGAACTGTCCTACACATTTATACTTTATCCCGTTTATAGTAGAGGTAAAAGCAAATGCTTAAAAAAGTATATAATACAATATTTGTTTTTTTTATTTGTTTTACTGACCTATAAAAAGACCTATACACCCATACACACACATTACACACGTTGACGTGCATTTCTCTACGTTGTGTACTATAATAACAATGGCGGGCGGCTATAGGCTGACATTTCTATTATTTTCAATCATGGCTCTTACTACACCAATGTCAAGAGATTTTTACCTTTTATTGTGGATTATATGTATTTCAGAGTAGCGGCCATACAATTTTATTACTTGATTAATAAGATAATATTGATAGCTATAGTCTATCAAAATAAAACAGTATTTTTATACAATAATTAGGCTTTATGTATATAATTAATAAATAATAAAATAGTACAATATGGTTACTTGTGAATGTTGCGAAGAAAGGAAAGTTGAACAGACAAGTTATGAACCCATTGCAAGGAATCGGATTGATTTGTAAAATCAAATTCAAAATTTATATCACAGAGAGAGACTTGAACGCGGCGCATCGTTATACCAGAGCGAGATAATGAAAATGATTAATTTACCCCTAATGTGAACCGAACCCACAATCATTACATTCACAGTCAAATAATTCCCCACTACGCCACAATGGCAAAACTTTTACGTTTATAAAAAATATATATAGGATTTTATATAATTTATTTAATCTAAAGCTCAATGTCCACAAAGATCAAAATTAAGGTCCACCAAGCTTCACAATCTCACACTTTCGTAAGCAAAAATTCTCATAACTTTGATCGGATTCATTCACCGTAATTGCTATTGCCTGCAAATTTATTTGTTTTCGTATTTTTATAGAGAATAGCGTAATCCTTAAATGCTTTCAAATGTCGCAGTAATTTATAGTCTATACTAAAGTAAGTACAATAAATTTGCTACAAAATAAAAGTAAAACTAAACTATTTAAAAATTAAGACCTTTTCTATGTGTAAATTGTAAACTTTAGATTATATATAAACGAAGTTATAATCAATCATAAGCATGTCATATTTGAAATTTCTTTAAACATTTGTATCTATACACTTATTAAAGACTTTAAAAAAATTTAAAAGTTTAGTATTTTTGTTGTTAGCAAACACCATAGATCTCCTTTAACAAACGTATAAAAATGTCGATGTCGCTTAATGAGAAGATATGGTTTAGTGGTCTGAGCACTCTGAGCGCTTCCGAGAGGCGCAGGTTCTCATCCCAGTACGATCACATATTTATACATTTGAATATATGTTCTGTACTTAATGGATAAGATTAGAGCAGACCCATCTATATACTATTAGTTTATAACAAAGTATCTAATATGATATGTAAAGCACGTGTAGTTCTGACAAATGATTAATACATTTGCGAATAAGGTCACGAGGGCCCCTTTGTGACGAAAACATATCTCATATCTTACCTTCAATAGGAAGGTATGAATTACAATAAGAATGATATAATTAAATAGCCTATCTTTAGCTACATTTATTTAACTTTGTAAATATTGCAAAGATAAGTACGTACTTCAAATCCTTTATAATACAACGCATCAAACAGCGTGAGGAAGAACGCATGGCTTAGTGGTTAGAGCGCTTGGACCGTTTCCATGAGGCGCGGGTTCAAATCCCGCTACGTTAAAATTTTTATAAGTTTTCTTTAAGTATTTAACTTAAGCATTTGTTTGTTTAAGCGCGTATATCTCAGACACTGGTAGTTTGATTTGAAAAATTAGTTTTTTAGTTATCTTAAGTGCCGCGTTGAGTTCCGCCATCAAAACGCAATGCCTTGAAGTACGAAATGCGGGGAACGGAGGCTCCTACGTGTTCTACGGTTCCCTTCGCCTACCCTGTCATGTGCGGGATTCATTCAGCATGAAGCTATTATTATTATTATTACAAGTTACAAGAACTTTTGTTAATACTATTTTGTTATAATAATCATGTAAAAAGACATAATCAAGACACAACTATACTGATAGATTACACAGCTATGGTGTTCATAATTTTTTATTCAATTTCACGCTGTTTCCCGCACATAGCAGGATAGGTGAATGTGGAATAAAATATTTATACCTGCTTTCACAGCTAAATTACCCTGAACAAGTTGAAAAAAGTTTCAGAATTTAAATGTACTCGTACACAGCTAAAACACGTATAAAAACTTCCACCACGTCGGACGGAACTCACAAAGTTGTTTCAAAGCGTCGTTACAATTTATTTTAACATTGTTGCCAAATGCTAGCTTTATATTTAAAAAAAACAATCATTGCTTTTAATTAAGATAGTAATGTTATGATCATGAGACCAGTGGTCCGAGTCGTCATCATTGTGGATTCTATTCCCAAGGAGTGAATTATTTTTATTTTCTATCTCTAGTAAGACAAAGTAGAGCGTTGAGTTTCGCCTCTCAACACGCGGTGACTTAACTTATAAAGCGTGAAGCAAAAAAATATATATTTTTGTATTAATATATCTAAATTTGTAGAACCCTTTTCATTTGTATATTTCTCTGTAGTATATTTTTAGTAAATAAACAAAAATCAACGCCTTATTTTATAGGTCACGTTGTTTTATATATACAATGACACAATTTTAAATTCCTCAACTCTATATATATATATATATATATATATATATATATATATATATATATATATATATATATATATATATATATATATATATATATAAAATTATTATCTTCTTCTTCTTCTTCTTCCTGGCATTAGTCCCGGCTTTTGCCAGGGTCTGCCTTCCGACTAAGACCAATCGGTCCATATGAGTGGCGAAGTGGTTTTTTGTGGAGCGATTGCCATCTGACCTCCAAACCCATTACTGGGAGAAACCAAGAAAGGACAGGTATAGGGGAGGGACACCACTTACATGGATTGGATCGGGTTATGAAAGTGGTGGCTCGAGGTCCCGGGGTCGCGTACCCGTATGCCGGAAACCAAATATCGGACAGATAATTGGCTTAGACACCCTCTGAGATGCCAACGCCACGCGGTGTTCCCAGGCGGTCACCCATCCAAGTACTGAACGCGCCCGACGTTGCTTAACTTCGGTGATCGGACGAGAACCGGTGTGTTCAACGTGGTATGGGCGTTGGCATATATATATATATATATATATATATATATATATATATATATAAACTGTATACACTGTACTTAATGTTTAGAGTTTATTTATAAAATGGATCAAAACGGCATATCTGGTGGTACCCAGGTATGAATTATGAGTAAACAAATCATGATTTAGGTGTTTAAGCCCGTTAAGTCTGGCCATTTACCTTTCATTTTAGGTGGGAGCTAATTTGGGCATCACGATCTTAATTCTATGTTGTTTAAACGTATTATAAGGGAAATTATAACAAATTAAAAAATACGTGTAGTCGGAGGGAAAGCTATACCTATAGGTATAAATACGCTTTTTAAATTTACCAGAGACTAAAAATATCACAATGTCCATCACGTTTACTGTACGAAGAATTTAAATTTAACTTGTAAATATGTTCGAATGTATATAATATATGTTAGTATAACCTCATTTAGTGGAATTTCTTTATTTACAATTTACTTTTGTAATTTTATATGTTGTGGTGACTGGACGGATTTTAAATGCATTAAGAGACAAATGCATTTTCCATATTATCTATGATTTACCAGTGTTTCGGAAAGACCGCTGGTGAGAAACTATACCAGAGAGTCAGTCAGTCAAGTCTGTTTCTTATCATATTAGGTACAGTTACTATGTGCGTTAACATTACTAAGTATTTACATACATACAAAAATTCACAAATTTTTTCACTAAAAACTCACTAAACAAATCAAAATTAGTAATAGTTTAAAACTTTAAGTTATGTGTTACTTTAATAATTTTGTGGGCAAGTTAATAACTTTAAGAGCAAACTCTACACTTCATAATACAAGCATAATGTCTCTATTAAATTGGTACCTTAATATAAAATGTTCAAATTACAGAATCGAGGTATCTTGATTTCATTTTTCATTTTTCTAGCTGTAATATTACTTTGGGTTCCAATCAAAGCTTTTCCTAGCTTTGAAATTTGTACGTTTATCTCTGTAACTTATTTTATACAAGGTTTTATAATAAAAATACATATAGCTATATTTTCTTCTCTCTCTTCCTATATGAATTTCACAATTTAATGTAATTTTTTTTATTTAAATTGATTCTTTGCCAAGTTGCCGCCATCCAGTCAGTCATGACCATGAACATGTAAAAACTAAGTTGACTTTTAAACAATTCTACATACCTGTAGACGTATCGTCTTAAATAAGTATAGCAGATGTCTTTTAGGACTGGAGCTTAAGATATTACTCGAGTAAAGGCAAGGCAGGCAACAATTCAGTATCAACAACTTTTGCAGCATATTCGCATTGACCTTTTTCATATATCAAAAGTGTATAATTCGATTAAATACATAGATTTTTAAATGTAGTAAATTGTAATCCGTAGTGCGTTGACCCGCTCTTTTGTTATGGTATCGGCTCGCTAGACTGGAAAATGGGCGTAGCATACCTAATAACACCTATTGATTTTTACTTAGACACCATGAGAACAATTCAATGCAAATGTAGCTTAGATTACAATACGAGTGTTACAACTGGATCAAAGAAAATAAATAAACAAATAAAATGAATTTTAAATATTTAATTAAATTAAAAAAATACTTCCAGCCTCTGAAATGTCGAAAGTAAGTATTCTTGATACAAGGAAAAAAAACGTTGATACGCATACAATGTTACCCACGTGCTATGCACATACTCGTATCTTTGGTAGGGCAGATGCGCAAGCGCACCTGGTGCATTGAAGATATTTATTTACAACCAGTTTTATCAATATGCGCTGTTAAGAATTTCGACTCTTTGTTGATATGTCAGATTTAATATATTATGTTTTTAAATGTTTGATGGCTTGGATGTTAAATGTAGGATTATTATTTTAATAACATATAAAGTGATATAAATTAAACATACTTAATTAGATATAAAAAACGATTGTATAATAAAAATAGTTTGTGAACTTGTATAATTTATTCTTCTACAGTACAATTTCATTTGCGTAGACCACGAGTATAAAACGTAAAATCCCGGGGATTCCCATTCCTGTTGGAATTTCAAGAAATCCTCCCTACACCACTCCCCAAGGACTAAACTGCTACATTTCAAGTTATCCGATAATCTATTTATCAAGGCAAGCAAGGCTATAGGTCTGAACTATAGATTATATTACAATACGTTAATTGTTTCAAACTATCTGGGTTCAGGTTATTTCGAGTTGTGTCACGTGTCATACATAACTTTTAATTATTTGCATTTAAGCAAAGCCGCATGTAAATGATGTTGAAAATTATCAATGTCACTTTTGTAATTTTTAATAACTACTTAATACTCTTGAGTATTAAATAACAAAGTAAAAATGTCTTCACATTTTATTTTAAATTATTCTAAAAACCAAATTCTCAAAAAATTACCAATAAAACGTAAACCCATAAGCCTATTATAACAATTTAAATATAAAAAAAACATGAAAGGTATTTCACTATAAAAGTTTTAATTTTGAGAAAACAGTAGAACAATTGTTTTCGAATCAATTTACAGGAAGTTTTTTATTAAATCGTAGATTTAATTACTGATTTACTTAACCTACATACACGAGTTATAGACGATATATAGGCCAAAAGATAATGCATCAAGCGCACGTCTCAAATAACCCACTAACAAGTAGTTTCTAATCAAATTTAAGCGGCTGCAGAACAGGTGTCTAAGTTAATTTGTTAACCAATGATATTTGGAGATATAGTATAAAGTATAGAGTATAGATAAGCTATAAACTAAATTTGAATTTCTCTAAATATATTTTTTGTTGTGTTCATTATAAGAATAGAGATGGGACGATTTGAAAACAATATACATTATCTTATTGGTTTAAATGAATAAACATTCGATTCATCACAAGTTTCTTAGATAAGTCTATCACAGATATGCTAAATAACACAAAAACAAACAGGTAAAAATAATAGTTATATACGCATCTCCTGGTCATTGTCCAGATAAATATTTCTCCATAATTTCTCCATAAATTTTGGAAATACACGAAGGAACTAGCACGATGTGGACATTCCAATACAAATTGAAAAAGCACTATGCAATTTTAACATGAATATTCTCGTCGACGCCGCTAGTGCAATCGAATTATAAGTTACGAAGTAATAAGTTCAACACCTTTGAGTAGTTAGACTGTTTTAGCACGATCCGTACTCAAAGCTGGGAATCGAATGCGACTTACACAAATATTTTAGTTAACACGTTAGAAACTTATTACTTGAGATCGATATTCGTATATTCGTATATTCGTTGGTATCAATCGTGCACCGTGTTCTTGGAATTAACAACCATTTTCATTTACAAAATAAGGAAATAGTACCTATATATTTGCGTTGTAAAATCTTTCATTTACAGAGCACAGACAATGTAGTGTTAAGACACTCCTCTCTTCGGTTTCCGTTCATCTCAATTAGAGACATTGGCTTGAAGTGTCGAAAGTCAACGCCGCACTTTGTATTACCATTGCGGGGCATCGAACTCACAACCATCGTGTTTTACATTGTGTCGTTGTCCCACCGAGCTATGATAATGATAACGGAAAATAGTAGATATTTCAATATAAAAATACTTTAACAATACAATATTATATAAAAGTTACGTTCACAAACGTGTTGGCATTATTGAAATTGTTACCAGATGGTTAAATCAATATCTAAAATCCCCATCGTGAAGACTTTGCCCGCGCCTTGTCGGAATCGAACGAAATGCAGTGGAATAAAATAAGTTCAGAATTTACCCACTTGAAGACGAATGGCGGAGATCGAAAACTTTGGTAGTAACAATGTTGTTAAAAATATGAAAAGTTAAGAAATGAATTCATAATTTTTACGATTTTCTGTAATTCTTTATTTTATATATTAATTATTTATTATGTTAGCTTCTATAGCTTCATGCTGTCCCGTATATAGCAGGATAGACAGAGGTAGGTTTCCCGCTTTTGCGGCGTGTTGGGTAGCAGAACTCAACGCTGCGCTGTCTTCATTCCAGAGCGAGGAAAAGGAAAAAAAATAATTCTTTCCCACTGAAACATTATTATTACTCTAGAAAAAGCCCAGTGGCACGTTACTTAGTAATCAATTTGCAAGAAAGTGTCTATACAAACTCCAGTCATTTTATACAATACAAGGAAATATAAAGAAGGATCAACACCAATTGATTGATTGAAATGTATTGATTGAAGTGTATTACAGTACAGGTATTTAATATAATAATACAAATTGTGTTATTAACAATCGTACAGCCATTCTAGATCAAATATCAATAATTTCTCGTCAATTATGTAGCAGTGAGTCACAGGAAAAATTCCATTTTGTACTCACGAGCTACGTAAAAGACAAACAGCTAACATGGGACCACTTCATGTGATGTCAAAGCAAATATTCTTGCAAAAATGAACAATTCAGTTTGCGTTTTGAAAATGTAATGGCTAGTATCGATAACTAACTTTGAGACTAAGTCATAAAGAACATATAAAGAAATAATATTGTTATAGTCATAAAGGACTTAAAAAGGCCATAGTGGCGCATTAGAACAGCGTCTGACATGAAGGATGACGGTAGTGAGTTCAATCTTCAATGTGTAGCTAAAAAAAACCTTACATATTTCTTGTTGATATGAAAAATTAAAACACTTCATCGATTCAAATGAAAAATAAATCATAAAGACAAGAGGACCAAAAGATGGGACATAGTGCGTATAAGTTTACTGCGTTTGCAATGCGTCCGATGCACTCGAAGTCTGCTGAGCGAGTGCCGTCCCCGGGCAGTCGATGCAGCTCGCTAGCGCCTGTACTCAGTGTAAGCGAGATTTGTTAAAAAAATTTTATGTTATCTTTATACAATACTGAAATCTTATTAAAACAAAGTGTGGCGTTAAACTCCTCCATTTTGTAAAGTGGAGAGCTTAGCTTTCTTCTACGATGTTACATGCAGGACATTCTTGGCTTCCCGAAATAAAATCATATCATAATAATCAATGGCATAAAAGCTTTATTATTTCCGAAAATACAGACTACGAGGAATATTGTCATCAATAGTATATATTTAGCACTCGCGTATAAACTTCTTAAAATCTTAAGTCTATAAGTAGGTACTTAAATTAGAGTTCAAAATAAAAAAAAATCGTGAACAGATTGTCAGTTAGAGGCATCGTGGTAGAAGGCGTAATCCCGACCGAGAGCTTAATGTAATAACGGAGCCGTAGAGCTTTTTTTAAAAAAAAAACATTTTACAGCATTGGATTATTATATTGAATTTCATGTATCTTAAATTGAATGGATGTTTATTATTGTTATATAAAGACAATCAATCAATAAAATACAAGAGCAAATCTGTATAAAAGCTTTTCTTTTTTCACAGTTTCACGTTTTGTCGCCATAGGCAAAGAAATACTAGTATAAAAGTACTATATTATATAATTTTACTTAGGCAGGGTAGTGAATATGATGTATATTTTTCATATTATAAGGTGATTTAATTAAAAAGCTTTAACGCCTGTGTCCTGTCCTGTGTTTGTGTAATTTTAAAATGATCTATATATATATATATATATATATATATATATATATATATATATATATATATATATATATATATATATATATATATATATATATATATATAAAAAATAAATCTGTATGTCATTTTTCATTTATTAGACATAGTGATGAACTTATATGCATATTATATTAGTAGTAAATCTGAGAACATCGACAAAGAGGGCAAAGCCGGGAACAGGTCGCTAGCTACAAATAAATAAACAATAACACTCACTATAACAGTAGCCTAACAAATACACATGAAGAAACGACATCGATGTTTCAGCCGACAGCGAAAGCATATTACCAATGCCTTTGTTAATGATGTATCGAGAAATGGAATAATAGGTTTATTAATGGATTATACGATAAGTAACATGTATTGTTTAGATAACGTGATAGGCTATTAAGAATAATCTAAGAATGTTGTCAATGACTTTTGGGGCAGTTGTTTAAGGGGCTTAAGCTCTCGAGAAGATGTCTGAAATATATAGCAACTTATAAAATTTTGAACGTTAGATCTCGAAGCGGCATCTCTTGCAAAGTGTCCAAATAAATCGGTTTCCAAGAGGCGCGTTCGAGTGCCCTTAAGTAACAAAAATGCAAGTGTTAAACAAACGGTACAGTATTACTTAAATCTAGGATCTGTTCGTCTATTCGCTTTGTGCAGGTGATAACTATGAAACACAAAATCGATATTTAATAAGAACTTAGTAACATTTTCCCCGAAATAAATATGCCAATTTTTAATTAACTTGCTACAACCAACAAATATCTAAGAAAAAAAGCAAGCAAAAAGTAAAATACCATAGCATAAATGATTCAGCAGTAGCATCACTTTTTAATTTTATCTTGCAGATCTTCATTTATTTAGACATTTTCCAAACACGAAATACGGTACACGTAGGAAGTACACTCTCGTACTCTTAATTATGGCGAAAATGGTATTTTTATGAAAATCCAGCGCTTAACAACGTATCACGCCTTTCATATATGAATATTTGATGCGCTAATTAGTCTGTCCGGCTTGTGACGTCACGGGGAAAAACCCACTGGACTCCAGCTTTGATGTTGCCGAACCCTTTGACGAGGTTTATTTTTAAATATTAATGCATGTCAACTGGTGGCGATTTTAGAATTAACTGTAACAGTTTAGTTATTTAGGTGTTACGTTATTTGGCCGTTAAGTTATTTATTATGTATCCTTCCTCAAATAGACATTTGTCGCAGGTATTTCTAAAGGATTTAATGAGAATTTGTATGTTTGTATATGTGTACGTACATTTATATGCTTAATATAAAGTGTAGGTGAGAAAATTACGAAGAATATTATTAAGGTATTTTCAAATTATAATAATATGACTTTTAAAAATATATTTTACCAAAAATTGTGTTTTGTTTGTGGTTTATATATACTTCTTTTATCAAAAAATAAACTTACGTAATTACGTCTCATCTTCTTGGAACATCATCCTTTTATAATAACTGAGGCTAAGTATTGCATAATGAGCTTACCTGGAACAAACAAAATAAACAAATAAATATCATCATCAAAGAATAACAAGAAAGACTAATTTCTGAAAAAAATTAATTAAAAGCTCACAAACGTTTTGTCAAAGAAGCTTTAAACCAATACAATTTGTTCTACAAAAGAGCTTCAAGACTTTAAATGAAAGCTTCGACCGCTTAATTTTTCCAGTTGAAAACGACACAATCGTTTGAACAAACCGTTCAATTATTATATGAATATTAAAAAAAAGGAGTTTCAGTGACCCTTGTAAGCGAAACACAGAGACCAGCTAAGGAGAAAGACATTTTTATTATTTTACGACCACATACCGTATGAGTAATTAGAGTGTCAGCTTTGTTTGCAACAGTTCTATTATCTTTCTAACGAAGACAACAAATGATTAAGGTTTTCACATATAAACCGTCACTACTACATGTTTAGTAATATATGTCATATTTTATATAGCTTCACGCTGTATTCTGCATATATCAAAGGAGCGCTTTGTCTTGTTACCAGAGCAAAATAATTAAAATAATTAATTCCCTCGGGCGAACCAACGAACGAACTTTCGAACCAACAATCGTCACGTTTACGGTCAGACGTAGTGCCACTGCGCCACCATAACTTGTACTCTTTGAACTTGCTCCATATATAAGTAAATTTTCAATATGATATTTATATACCGAATGATACCTAAATGGCTACGTTTAGGTTTCTTAGTATTTTAGTAACAGGAAACCAAAATCCATATATTCTAGATCCATAGGGTATAAATTGTAAGTACGTACGTTGTACGCGAAATAGCCGTAAAATCATGAGATACCCGACCCACGCGTCTATGAAATCGCTTTGTCTCGCGCAATCATAGATCGTGACCCGATTTACAATACAAAGCATTACTTTGAAAAATAGAGTCAAGCTTTTGAAGAGCTTTCCATGCATAGTTCATTTGAATGCAAGTGAAATTAGATCAGGTTATGAACTTTCAGGCTTACAGTGCGGTTTAGCTGATAACAAAGGAAATGGAAACAGTTTTTGTTTAATGTGAACTTTGGAATACTTTCTAATTTAATTTTAACTTGACATATGTGCTAAACTGTATCTAATATTATGCAGATAATAAAAACAATACACTTTTATACTATACAGTAATATAAGTAATATAATAAGATAAGTTTTAACAAATTACTTAAGCATATATTCATATACAAATAATAACAGCGTAACGTAAATAATATAATTACAAAACAAAAATTAGGCGTAAAGCGGGGAATAGTGTTTTAACTCTAGAATCCCTCTGGTTACGTGCTATACGCGGGAACAATCCCGCTTACAGCAGGCTTCACACTGAAGCATGAAGCTAAAAAAAATATGCTTAACACAATTCGTGGAACGAACGTTGCTTAGTCCAAGACAATATTGCAAGGTATTTTATAATTTGCTACACTTATCTAATGATGCGAATGAAGACATATGGAAGACATGGACCATTTCATTTTAAACATGCGGGACCAATTATAATTATAATTGTAACATAGATTACAATTCGTTATAACTATCTAATACGTTCAAGTTAAATATCGATTTATTATGGTTATATATTGTCCGTGTTGTGAAAGACTGCATCATCATATATTTCCTCCATATAACAGATTAGACATTATCCAAAGAAGCTTAAATTATAAGTTTTTCAACTCCTACTTACTGCCCTTATATTGGATTTTCCAAAATTTTTGCTTAACGAATTTCAAGATTCCTTCTGCCTACGGGTGCCCCTGCTATGTGTGGGCGTGGGCCCCTGCACAGCGTGAAAATAGAAATTTTTTTTTTACTGCTTCACGCTTTATACCGCTTAGTGTAAGGTCGGCAAGCACTTAGGTTACGACAGTCCGTTCTTTGTTTTTCACCTGAATTCGAGATATTCCGTATCACTCATACGAATGCGATATGAGTGGAGTGCAAATAAAATAATATACATATATAGGTATATACATTTCCTCAAGTAAAAATTTAACACACTAACTATCGTGATCACAATTATACGCTGTACCACGACGCCAATGGGCACAACCGATATTATTCTTAGGACAGTGAGTAATTGAAAATTGTATGGAGAAAAAAATGATTCTCTTGGGTTTAGTCTTGATTAATGAGACGAGCAGAGCTTATAAAAATATATAAGAAAGGAAACAAACAAAAGAAGATAATATGAAATACAAAATAACTATATTTTGAATAATCAGGCTAATGAAGCAGTATTTATATAATAAACATATAAAATATAATTGAGGCCATCATGGCGCATAGGCGTATAGCAGTTAACACAACGGTTGTGGGTTCGATTCCAACTCGGGGTAATGAATTATTTCACATTTTCCCGCATTGAACAGTGAGTGAGGCTTTGCGTTACGCTACTCAACAAGCAGTGTCCCAAATAAAGGCAGAAAGCAGAGAACGGAGTGTCTTAGCAATAGGTTCCCTGTCTTCTACATGTAGAATACAGCATAAAGTCTAATAAAATGTCTATCCATATTCGATTTAAAGCCGGTACCTTCCTAATTTGTCAGATTGGAGTTCACTACTTTTGCCAGAATTAATCAAGCACTAAAATCACAAGATGAAATTCAGCATACGCAGCTAAAACGAGGCGGCTATAGGCAAAAGGAAAGCTTTTAACTTTTTTTATATATATTTTAAAAAGTTATTGAAATTTTATATAAAACTTTTCACTGAGCAACTAATGGAGCTTTACTCGATTGAAAACTCCTATAAAAGCGAAAAAGTGTTAGCTTACGTGACTATGTGCACTGATTAATACTATAACTTAGCTAGGCTAAGAATGTCTTATTTTTTTGCTTCACTATTTATTCCTAGAGGCAGACTACGGTCAATTTCGCCTCGACCACTGTCATCCACCTCTTCATATATGTCTTCCATAGCAAGGGTTCTATCATGACCTTCCTCCAGTATCATCGACAATGTTTCAATTGACAACCTGTCTTATCTCACATTTTGCCATGATATATATTTATACTTTTTACCATATTTTAAACACCTTTTCTTTCAACATTCAAAGACAAATAGCAGTGTGTCAGTCAGTCTATACGATATAAGTAGGCTTTCTTTATCTATAAAAAGTATAAAAACAGTAAAAAGAACAGTACGTCGCGGGGACAATTTTGTACGCAAATAAATATGAAGAAACTTTTTGTAGCAATCGCAGTTGTTATATGGATTTTGTCCTTTAGATAGACTTCAAGGCTACAAAGCAATTATGACATCAGAACAGTAAGCTAATGTTTATCATAAGAAATTGGTAGAAAATATTCAATAAATACAATAGGACATTTATATAAAAAATCTTAGGTATTGATTATAAAATACGTTTACATATAAAATAATAAATGTAGTAGTAATAACAAAAATATATGTAGTATATAAAAACATATAGAGAGCCACGTTAGCGCAGTGGGCTAGCGTCTGACTGAACTAGTGATGTGCCGGTGCCGGAGCGTTAACAGTGCATATCTAATATTCTCCAATATCTCAATACGGATATCCGACACACTACAGTGAACCCGATACGTTGTTTGATTTGGTTTGATTCTCACTTGGGTTAACGAATTATAATATTCCATTTCTCCGCCTTAGTACTTCTCATAGTTTTTCTCCACATTCACGTAGAAAGAGGAGAACGGAGTGTTTTGACATCAGGTTCTCTCTGCTAGTCCTAATTTGCAGGGAGCAAACAGCGTAAAGCGCAAAAAAAAATATTAATAAGAAGCAATATAAAATATTCCCAATTTTCTCTTTATCAAATTAACGTCTTCGAAATGCACGCCTGGGGACACGCTTGGCTGCAATTCGGTGCTACGATTTATTGATACCGGACTAACACTGCACTACCATATGCCCATATCCAAATAGCAATAACTGTGCTAAATTGAATTTCAAGCCTTTAGTATGCAGTAAATGTGGATTCATAGAGTTAACTGAATGTACTTATGTATCTTTTAACACTTTCTTTTAAATTAAGGCAAATTTTTTAATTGTTTTTTTAAGAAATGTATGTAATTAGTTAGGTATTGATAAAAATGACATACCACCTTGTAAGAAAATACATATTGTTCTGAAAATCGGGAAGACATTGTAACCCAGCGATTACCTTTTATTATATAGGACTAGAAACAGTAGATTGACTTTTCATTTAAATTACCTATAGTTATAATAAGTTGAAACTACTACACAGACTACACCTAAGTTGTAATATAACGTAATTATGTGCACTTTTTTTCACGCTTTTAATCGTACATAGCAGAGCCGACGAAGAACCTAGTGTTAAGACACTTCGTTCTCTACTTTCCATTCCAATTTTCGAAACATTGCGTGTCCGTTCCAAGTGATCGGACCCTCCGCCGTCGGATTTACAGTAAAACACTGTGTCGCTGCTTCACAACGACTAACTATTAAGCTAGGCTACTTTACTGTATTCAAGTGAAAATTTCCATACAGATAAAGTCCAGAGAACATATACAACTAAGTTTTGATAAAAAACTACAATATTATGAAGCTTTTTTGTTAAAACACCATAATTTTCAGATAAAATTCAAGTTTTATTGTGAAAAAGTAATTTACAACCACTCAAATACATTAGGGGGGGGGAGTAAACTGAACGTAGCACCTGAGCGGTAATAGCCTTATGAGGTTCACATTCGCTAAACGTGTAAATGCCGTTATTTATTGTTCACTTTGATGAATTCTCTTTTATTTTCAGCCGTTTTATTAATTTAGTATTTTTTTTTCAACTTCACGCTTTATCCCGCACAGAGCAGGATAGCCAGACAGAACCAAGTGTTAGTTTTAACACGTAGTGTCAACTAGGTCTCCATTTTGCGCCCGAATTCGAGACTTTGTCTGTGTGAGTAGCGCAACTCAACGCCGCGGCCGAGTTCCTTAATTTTCCTAAAACATACATATATTATTTACAAATTTCGTGTACCAAATATAAAGACATTAATTATAGTATAATAGCTAATGTCCAACTATTCCGTACTTTAATTAGGCGAGTAATCACAATATCCTATACGGTTAACGTAATCGCAAGTACACGACTCCAACGAGTTAGCAAAGCCTCGAAGCGTGAATTTAGAGGCGAATGTTAGTAGTAAATTGTAGTTGATAGTGGTAAATTGGGCTTGTTGATTTAAATATGAAAAAAAAACATGCATAATTAACGTAATAAGCTTAAAAATTACAATATTTACGCACTTTTATTGTACTGTGAGAAGTGGTTCGAGCTGTCGTGAAAATTATTTTCATTTGTGAATTGTAAATTAAAGTAACGCACCTTTACAGTAGGTTTTGACGTGCCTTTACAGCCTGCAAGCATGACAGCCTTTACAGCATGACGTGCCTTTACAGTAGGTTTTCTCGTTTATGCTGCTATATAAAGATATAAACGTGAAAATAAGCTATGACAAATTATTACATATAACCACACCCGCGTCAATTGTTATTTTATGTGCTTCATTCAAGAGGGCGCAAATTAAGCCCATACCTAATAAAAGCTAATGAACTAACTGTTAACCATCCCTAGACACTGAGAGAAAGACTGCAAAGACATAAATATTGTCTAAGGACTTTATAGTCCTTCTACGAAATAAAATGTAGAAAATAAAAAAAAAGTAATATACATTTTTTGACAATTTTCTTTTTACTATAAAACTATATAACCGAATAAATAAAAATCAATTTTAAATCTCTAATATAAAAGCATATAAAACAAAACGCTCCAAAGCAGGTGACGAATAAGACACCTGTGATACCGTCAAGATATTTTATCAACAGGTTCGCGAGTGTTGGGAATTACGCCACCTGTATTTACGTAAATATTTTTATATGGAATGTGTATTTACTTAAGGCTTTAATCGCTGATAAATGTAAGCAAAGTCAGTGAATAGATACTCTTCGGATATAGATTGAGTGTCGGACAACATACAGCCTAAATTACGCGACGTAGACCTGAAATTCCGCAAGTAGGGTCCTTAAGGAGTGTAGGGGAAGGCACTAAGGGAAGATTTCCCAAAATTCCAACAAAAACAGAATTTACGTTTTATTGTCATCGCAAATGAAATGTGAGTACAGTACAATTCGTAAATAAATAAAATAAATATTTAGTTGCTTCAAAATGTCATATTTCAAGAAACACGAAATTATGCTAAGCTCTCCTTAATCCCTGGAGCGTTGGGACAGCGTCGGACTGTGATAGCGATGTTTATATAAAGTACGGCGATGAGTTCTGCCACAGCAAGCAGTGTCTCGAATGAGGCGGAAGCCGAAGAACAGTGTCTTGACACTACGTTCTCTATGCCTACTCTGTTGTTTGTGGGATACAACATGAAGCCATTGTTTTGGAAATTAACTTATAATCTCTCAACGTAATAATCACATTTTAAAATAATCCAGTTAATGCGATGTTCTACTCTTTTTTGTAGCCTGAACGAACGTTAAGCTTTAATTAATTATATTATTCCTCAGATCTTGTTTTGCTTAGTGTTTTACCGTCAGACGGATTTGTGCCTACATACGATGTCTGTAGATACAAATCCCAAATTCACTTGTAAACCATGTTAGGATCATAATAATAACTTATTAAAAACGGCACCCTGAAACTAATATTACTCTTTAACAGAAAAAAGTATGTATGTATAATATTAAATATATTATAGTTCTACTGGTGTCAATATAGTATCCATTTGTTTCAGATAAAAACTAAAGCGATCTATAGAAAGAAACCTACGTACATAGTAGCATCTCCGGATGCAAAGTAGACAGGTGGATATAAAGCTGAAATGGGGCAGGATGTAAACGCGAAGCGTTTTGCGCAATATTCTAAATCGTTATTGAAAATGACTCGTATGTAGCGTTTTCAATAAGTAGGTCTAAAGTTGAATTTAATAAGCTGAAAGATATCTAATTTAATATTAAGTATAACCGTAAGGACCACGAAGACCATCGTAGCGCACAGGCATAGCGTCTGCCTGTAAACGCGACGGTTTGTGGGTTCGATTCCCGCTCGGGGAAAGTTAATTATTTTTATTTGCTTTGTGCCGGCAATAAGGCAAAGTGTGTAGTTGAGTTCCGCCACTAAACACGCAATGCCTCGAATGGCGGAATGTGGCGAACGGAGTGTCTTAACGCTAGGTTCCTTCAACCTACGATTGCCTCTGCCTACCCTGCCATGAGCCCTGGGATGCAGCGTGAAGCTATTAATTAATTAAAAAATAACCTAAAATTTACCATATCGTTTCAAATAAAAAAAATATTTATATATTTACTTAGTTAATAAAAATAATTTAGGGATATAACGATACCAACAGCAGATAAATATTGAATAAATAAATAAAAATAATATTTAACTCATACAAACACTAGGAATTAAGCATTGATAACAATCAGTTAATATATATAGGTCAAGCACTCGATAAGATTGAAGTTTATCAACGTTTTAATGATCATGGCGAATAATGCGATGGACTGCCATATCTCTGTCATTGTATAGAAAACTATTGTAAAATATGGAATGTAAGTGATATTTTTATATGGCAGTTTGATTTTAAGTTCGTAAGTGGGTATAATAAAAAAATACTTGGTCTGAGTTTATTCTGTGAGGCTCAGTCATCTAGTACATATTATAGTTATTAACCAATTTAATATTTTGTTTATTTTTTATTTGCTTATTTTATTTAGTATAGGTGTTTCGTTTAAATACTATTTAGAATTTAAAATAGTCTACCAGTAAAATGATCGCGCAAATAGTTAAAATCACTATATCAAATCCAAACATAATATACACATAAGGTATACCTTATCATCTATCCACAACACATTAGCAGGAATTACAAATAAAACTGCTGGAAGGCACAACACAATCTGCCAAAGTTTTACCAAGTAAATTACGATGCGTGTGTAGCAAAGTGCCACGAGTCCAAATTAAAGTAAACAGAGGCGAATACCGTGGAGTTTCAGCGTGGGAGAGATCAGAAATAGGCGGTTTCAGTAGTATTGTTCTAATATTATGTAGGTGGCGCAATTTAATATCAATTACTGTATGAATTGTTAGCTGTGTGACGTTATATGTGGAACGCCTTTAATAACAACATAATATCTCATGGATAAAGTAAGCTTAAGCGAAAGTGTTTTAATAATAAACGATCTAAATTTAAAATTATAAATATAGGGATTTGTCATAGAATGGCTGGCCGCTAACAAGTATATCACAGTAGGACCGAAGAAGAACGTGCTAATGTAGTTCTGTTTGAACTTTTTTGCCAAGAGTTAGTGGTAAGAGAAGTAGTGAGGGGTCAGTTGACCTTAGAGAACATAGTGTCGGAGGAAATTCAATTAAAAAAACGAGGACCACAATGTATCAAGAGGTTACTAACAGTGGACGAGGGGAAAGAGGTATGGAGGTACTGCAACTTTTGGCACACCGTTCTCTCTGGCTACCCCTCTAGAGACAAAGTATGACAGATGCTAATAAAACAAAATATATATTTGTCCATCCGTCAATATCTTTATGTCGATAAACGAAACAGCGAACAGACTAGCAATCTAATAATCTATAATCTAATCTAGTCTTTATATGTAGGTAGATGTAGACGAGTGTACATGTATGTGTACAAATACAGATGTATCATAAATAAATATAAACTCTTCTTACAAATTTATATTTAATAAGCAAACTAACATGTAAATAATCTTTAGTTCACTCATTCATTTGTCCAACACTTTAACGCCTAACGGCAACACTAGGTCCGGTCCGAGTTACTACCGTACTAAAATACGAAATAATCATATAAAATACCTTATTTTTATTAAATATTTTCAAGTCAAATATTTACCAAGAGTAGGTCAAGATAGAGGTAATAGAATAAAATATATATGTGGGTAGACCTTGATTTTACTTTCGGGTGACCAGTGACAACCCACGCAATCGTGCCCCAAGTCAATAACATCACTATCGTTTTTCAAATATCGTCGTATACAGTAATTACTTAAAATACTTTATTAAGTCTGAAATATTATTTACTAAGCTTAGTAATAAAAAAGATATTTATACATAGATAGATAGATAGATAGATAGATTATTCTAATATTTCTTTTGCTGAAATTATAAAAAAAATAGTAATTAAAAATAGAATTGACGATGATTTGAAATCTGCATGCATTTATATACATAATTACATACATTGTCGCAAATTTATAATCAAAATGTAAGTTTTGCTATAAATTATGCCACAAAATTGTATAATTTATCAAAGTTGTATATAGTAACAATTTAAAACAATTATGACATTGAGCAAGCCGCAACTAATAAAGTGAGAGTTGATAGGATCCGAGCACAAATAGCGGGCTCAAGATACCTTAGGATCCTTTGCTTAGTACGCTTTAGATCCACTGTGGTGAGACTTCTCGATAGAACAAAGGTATCAATATTGATTTAACGCAGAATATATGTAGGTTGCATTTAAATCATCTTTAATAGTTTACTGGTATAGATTATAAACTTACTATTATTGGTATATTATATTATAGTTTAAATAAATAAAAAAAAAATATAATACATAACCAAAAACACGCAGGTACTCTAAGTTTGTGGGTATTTTTTAAAACATTCCATCCGTTTGCAAGATGAAAGTCGTCGTCGAAATTCAGAGCAATCTGGGAAATCTATGAAGACTGATCTTTCATTCCGTATATAGGACTACCGCATTTAAATAAACACAATGTTTAAATCAACAAAAAAATTGCGTATATATACAACTACATATTTACTACCAATCGTAGCTTGAAAACGTCGTAAAGTATTTATTTTGTTATCATATTTTACAATACACAACACGTACCAAGTTGCGGAACCACTTAGTAGTGGTACCGGTAATCGTGACGTCACATCCGGTGCGCGTGCGCCGGGCGCCGTGAGTAGGTGCTACGCAAAAACAGGTGACGCTGTGTAATCTTGTTTGACAAAGTTAAAGACCTACATTGAAAAATCTGACTGTAAATAAACGACGTTCGGAGTTTCGATTCACATTCGAGGGAATTTATGTTTAACGTAATTTAAATATTCCATTTTGCTATGTCATTGTTTGGATTTATATTTTATTTATATTATATTATGTATATTATATTATATACGTGGAAAATACCAAACTAAATAAATGTTTATATTCTTAATAAGTGTTAGCCATTCTTGAAATTATTTTTTCTTGCTTCATACATCTTTCTCACATAGCAGAGTAAACTGATAGGACCTAACTTTAACGCTTCGTTCAACTAAACTCTCTTATAGATAGTAATTGCCCACTATATTTGACAAAATATGCTAGTGAAGTTTAGCTACGCCTCGGTGTTACATAGTTTGTAAGATTTATCCCGAACACAGCAGGATGGGCAGAAACATTCTATTGTAAGACACTCCGTTCTCCGTTTTTCACTTGAATTCGAGACACTATACGTTGAGGTGCGTAACTCAACGCCACACTTTACTGCACCAGAGCGGACAAATGGAACACCCAACCACGTTAACAGACGCAATGCCACTGCACCACGATGGTTTCAATTTAAAATATAACTACTAACTAGTATAAAACACTACATTATACATTATGCAGATTATAAATTGCAGTTCTAGATGGATGTGAAACTTATTAAGCATTCAAGTTCATAAGAACCGCTTTGCCCATCGGCGTTATGGGGCCTGTTTGTTTGCACCTTTTGTTTATATTACCATAACGAGTCATGTGTAGAATCAGAAATAGGATAGCATATGTTAATGAAATAAAAATTGTACACATTATTTCATTTTGTAGTATTTTGCAAACAGACAAACATATATTTATATATATATATATATATATATATATATATATATATATATATATATATATATATATATATATATATATATATATATAATATTTATATATATATGAAACCTCATTTTGGCAAGACAAAGCGCGTTGTGAATCACACTATCGCCTATCAATACATAATGTTAAACAGAAAGTGCAGAACGGAATGCCTCAATACAAGGTTCTCACTCCCTACTTTGCTTGCAACATACGGGATACCTACAGAGTGTATATAAAAAAAATTAAAACAAAACATTTAAATATATTTCTAAAAATCATTTTGCACATATCATATATCATAGAAGTAAATGTAAATCTGGCCTCAGGTTCCTTACAGTTTATAATTTATAAAGTTTATAAAGTTTATAATGTGTTGTTTTTATTTAGTATATTAATTATTAAGTAATAAATATTTTACAACAAATTTTCGTTTTAGAAATACATCGATGACTAGCCTACAATACACGTTGATATATATTTGACAAGCATAATACAGTGGTGTCAATGTATGCAACATTGACACCATAGCGTTTGTTGTGACGTGAGGCGTTGCTATCAATCAATCGTCTAAGATTGATGGAGTGTTAGAAAGGCTTCACGGAGATAAGGTTACAATTACAGGGCAGGCAAACGGAATCTGGTGTTAAGCCCCGTCCTCCACTAACTGCCTAATTTCGAGACATTGCGCTTTGAGTAGAGGAACTCAACGCCGCGCTTTGTCTTGTTGTCTTTAATTTATTCTCCCTGAGTGGGAATCGAACCAATAACCTTCGCGTTTACAGTCAGACACTGTGCCGATGCGCCACGACATCCTCAAATATGCATATGTACATATATAATTTTATTATTATCTTATTCGTCTCCCTCATTCTGCGGGGTCAATGGGTAGAACCGCTCACTCCCGCTGCACACATTAAGAAACACGTGGCTGAACCCAGCTTTGACCTTTGTGCCTTCGCCTCTAACTAGAGTATTATGCATATGTATTAAGAATTTCAACATAATAATTACTCTACATACGATTAAAATCTACAACCAAAACAGTATGTGTTTTTAAAATATATAGGTATATAGGTTTAAATATATACGTTTGAACGGCTTTTTGTTAAAACAAATCACTCACTAGGCTATAATGGGCCATTCAATCTCGGCGTAGTAAAGTAAAGCCGTTGAACGGCTTGCGTGTACGCAATGTGCCTCTTAAATTAAATGATTGCTCGGGGTCATACTAATTGGACGTTTATGTATTTAACTTGTGACATGGTAGTCATCTCATGGCCGTATTCGATTTAGTTAGTACATTAATTTATGGTTTGTTTTTTTTTACTTTAAAAAGCTGAAAGCTAAGTATTAGTCACAAATATCTCTAAAACGGGAAGTATGTGTGAAATAAAAGTAGATATACAAAAAAAACTAAAAAAAAATTTAAAAAAGACAAAATAAGAACATAACATACATATAATATAATATACTATACTATATTATGGAAAAATGAATACTATAAATATATATATATATATATATATATATATATTTAAAATATATATATATATATATATATATATATATATATATATATATATATATATATATATATATATATATATATATATATATATATATATATATATATATATATACATTCACAATAAAAATTAATAAGGGAGATTGAGCACAGAATCTTTGTTTAGTTAGACGCTTGAGACCACGAAAACGTAGATTTTAGTGGTTACAATCTTAAATCTCACCATAGTGGATATAGCGTCTTATAACGAGACGTCTACGTTTTAATTTATGAATACAAGTCTGAGTACGTTGAGCGTTCACTATCCAGCCATTCATCTATGCGAAGTTGCCTCTTATAGTTAGCAGTGTACAGCTACAGCTGTAGGTTGAACGGTAACCAGAGAGGTACTAAGAATTGAAAAACAAATGAGACGATCTAAGCATAAAAAGAAGCTTCGAACGCTATTTTAAAAAAAATATATCTATATTTTTGTTACAGTTTTTATATATATATATATATATATATATATATATATATATATATATATATATATATATATATATATATATATATATATATATATATATATATATATATATATATATATATATATATATATATATATATATATATATATATATATATATATATATATATATATATATATATATATATATTCTTATTAAAGGACACGTGGACGAGAGAAATCAATATAAAGTCCACAACGTCTCTTAATATGGATCATTAAGCAACATAGATACTATAGTATAAAAATATCATATGGATCTATAACCACTATTAACTTTTGCAAGAGACTTAACTAAAACTTTGCTGGCACACTGCGGGTACAAGTGCTCGGGTATTTGTGTCGAAGAAAACATGGTGATTCAGCGAGAAAATACTTAAGTATCGCAATCGAGTGTCGCATAAAACAAAAGTTATGAGACAAAACACTTTACTTTTTAAAGTATAAAATATAAAAAGATATACCGTATAGGAAATATTCATGTCATGGGATTGAATCTTAAAAGAAAAGCACATGGATTAGTGGTCAGAGCGCTTGGACGGTTCCCGTGACTAGCTGGTTCAAATCCTGCTGCGTTACAATTTTTATATGTTATCATTAAGTACTTTTTCTACCCTCAATATGTGATTAACACTATAAAAATCATAAAAAATATTTAACATGCGTACATTTTCACATCGACGTAAAAATTATAAAAACAAAAAATAAATACAATTTCTTTAAGAATTGTTGGTGTAATTGAATTCACCGGTGCGAATAATTTACATGTTTAATTCTACATCACATATTTCATATTATGTATGTCTTGCAAACAACAGTTCACTATAGCTCTACATAAGAACGTTTGCTCTAATACATTCGTAACGTGCGGCTTGCCACTTTCATTGTCCATAAAAAATTACGTAACGCAATGTCTTTTACTTTTATTAATATGCAGTATGAAACTTACCATGACACTGAACCGGATTTATGTACCTGTATATATATACATATACTCTCTCTTAACTTTCAACTAACGATCCCTTTTTAATAAATGAATACCTTATTTTCCTTGACACGCATAACATTTTAATAAAAATAAATAGCTTCACGCTGTATCCCGCATATAGCAGAGTAGGCAAAGGGAATCTAGTATTAAGACACTCCGTTCCTCATTTTCCCTCTGATTTTCGAGTCATAGCGTGTTAAGTGGCGGAACTCAACGCCGCGCGTTGTCATGTTACCGCGAGCAACCAAATGAAAATAAATCATTTCCCCGAGTAAGAACCGAACCCATGACCGTTACGTTTACAGTCGGACGCTGCAACGCTATCAATTAAATATTAACTAAATAAGCCATTATTAATGTTTACCTTGTAATTTATGTGTGTTACGTGAAATAATTTAGCGTGTTTATTGTTCGAAAGCCGGACGTTGATAATTGTACTCATTTACTATTTGTTTCGCCTACATGAGACTATAAATTTACCTAGATGATACCATCCTATTATTAAACGACATTATTGCTTCTATTTAGGTAATTATAGTTATACTATTCATCATATATGACATATAAAATACCTATGTTTATCTAAATCGAGGCCTGGTGACACAGGCACACAGGGTCTGACTGTAAACGCGACGGTTTAGGTTCGATTACTACTAAGGAAAATGAATCATTAGTTAGTTTAGTATTAGTTTAGTTCTTCGCTCTGTTAAGGGAGTAAGTCTCCAAAATTGGCGGAAAGTAGGTAACGGAGTGTCTAAACACTCAGTTTCCTCTATTACCTCTACTACAAAAAGCTATTTAAAAGTTATTTAATATGTTAAAAAGTATAAGTAAATATTGTAATCTTTTTATTTGGAAGTGTTAACAAACATTCAAGCTCGTAAATTCTCCCATGACACTATATAATCGGCGCCCAACGCGGGGCTAGCTTTATGTAAGAACATTTAAAAAAAAAAATTAAAGTAAATCTAATATCTTTACACTTTAGGTATAAAATCACGTGAATATATGTAAAGTTGATTAAAAAACGACGTTAAAGAAAAATAAACTCTAATACGAAGGGAATGAAGCTCCGTTAGGGAAATTGCGTGATGGTAACAATTTAATGATAGGGTTTTAGCCCTCGTTTGAGCTGAATCGCTGAAAAAATAATATGATTACAAATCGATGTGAAACATGTCACATTTACTTTGAATTAAACAGTGAAGTGAAGTTATGTACTGAAATTATATTGTTTTTTTTTTAGTTTCACACATTACCGTGACATTACAAGGTGGCCACGTAATGTATGTATTGAGAGGCGAGATTACCAGATTGGTATTGGGATACTAGGTACTCCACTGCGTCACGATAGCATTAAGATATATTTATATATATATATATATATATATATATATATATATATATATATATATATATATATATATATATATATATATATATATAATATATATATATATATATATATATATAAAACGAACGTTTATAGGCGTTAACCTCGGAGTCAAATGGAAGTATCTAAGGGTTGAGTTTGTCGATAAATACAAAAAACACACCCTTCAGCTTTATAATATCAAATTTATATAGATATTTATATAGATTTATTTATATAGATATATATTTATATAGATTTATTAATAATACTGTATTATAAAGAAAATAAATTAAAGAAGTTGACGATATTGGTGTACGAAAACAACAACAGAACGCTCTTATAGCCACCCCACTGGGGACTCTAACTCTGAGGGTTGTCACGACAGTCTGGAGAGACTATGGGCCATTGTTCAAGATTCAGCTGAAATAGAATATACACGAAAATCTTCATAAACATATGACAACACTTTTATAATGAATGTGAAATGTAAACATTATTGTGAAAAAAAAATGCGTATGTCGTCTGTGTATTGAAGAGTAGACAGACTAGTTGAAGTCCTTTACGTAATATTATTAAATTTCGAAAATTTATAAATAGCGTTTATAATTTGTACTGAAGGCGTTAATTAATACAATTTCAAGTAATTGTAATAAATAAAACGTAAAAATATATGAAAATTACTTCAAGTGATAGATAGATAGTGTTTAGACCTATCGTTATAAATGTTCCGTGCGTGTGCGTGTGTGTTTGCGTATCTAGAGCGCAAAATGAAGAAAAAAAGGTAAAACAACTAACTTACTTTTGTACGTACGTATAACAGAACAACAATAAACAACTTAATCTTTTTTAAACTACACTTAATGAATTGTGTTCGCAATTTTATCGATTTAAGTTAACATGGAGCCACACCCTCTACATTACAAACACTGCGTGTACTCGTT
The DNA here is from genome assembly GCA_037127375.1 of Dione juno. Lineage (NCBI taxonomy): Eukaryota > Metazoa > Arthropoda > Insecta > Lepidoptera > Nymphalidae > Dione > Dione juno. The sequence goes on along the minus strand of JAXRJS010000083.1, from coordinate 3,507,971 downwards.
CAGAGCCCCCCGTCTGGCCTTCGGGCGATTTGTCAAATGCCCCCGACCTACCCTCAAATCCCCTCGATGCATAAAAACCATTTGAATAAACGAAATAACATGCGGACGGTGCAGTATTATAAATATATTATTAGCCTAAAGTGATATTAGGCGTAGCACGCGCGATCAAAGCTTTGTTACAGATTCTTCTAGCTTAATGTTTTTTTTTTAATATAACAAATGCCTAACTTTTAGTATACAACTTAACTACTTTACAAAAAAAAAGCATAATTTCGTGCTTTTTTACGAACATTTTTGAGCTTAAGTGATCTAGTTAGTATAACAATATATTTGTAATTTTGTTATCTACAAGTTTTATGAGTCTCACCAACTTACATTACAATAAGATTTTTCAAGGTAGAGTTAAATAAGGCTACTTGAGTGAGGTACAAAGGGCTATTGCACTGGCTGAAGCATTTGTACTTGACTGGAGCATTGTTAACTTCACAACGTTTAATAAGGTAAATATTTTAATTGGCTATTAAGAAACAAATAAGTATTAAATAAATATTTCTATGCTTATGTTTGTGTTTGTGTAGGAACTGATTGCAACAAGACTTTTATAAAAAAGGAACCCAGTATTTTTTTTTCACTTGAGGCAATGATTACGTTACATCACCATTTCCCAGCTCTAGTAGACGAAGCGTGACACTTGGGTTCCGCCACTTGAAATATGAAATATCTCGAAAATTACGCAGAAAGTGGGGATGGTAGAGGTCTGGCATTAAGATCCCTCTTTGTACCCTGCTATGTGGGAGAAAGCTGCTTTTTTTACAAGCAATTAAAGGAAAAAATTAAGCCACACATGAAAATACCAAATAGATTCTCCTAATCAAAACATCAATCACGGAACTAGACGCGCAGGTTGCTGTAGCTGTTATAGCATCGCGGCGCTCTCATTCACAAACAATAGCTTTTTAGTCACGCCTTACAAATTTACAAAGGACTGGGAACACAATATGTAGAAATAAAATAACACGTCTGTCGTTAAAGAGGTCGTCCACTCGCGCAGACACGGAAATGGCTGGCTTAGAAGAATCTTACCAGTTTTTGCTAAGAGTTTTGTTTGTGGTGATCTAGTCGTGATTAGGGTGTGTAAGGCATTCCTTACATTAAATGTCGACAAGGCGATGACGCGGCGATGATGGAGATGATGGCGTGACTTCACAATAACTTAATAGAAAATAGAAAGAAAAATATATTTTTAACTCCTCGATAATAGGTATCCATATATATCTTTTTAATATTATTTACATAACAAAATAAAATAAAAATCAAGTGAATTATCATCAGTCACGTCAGCGATCAATGGTGATCGTAACTTTATCTGTTTTGTTAAAGCCTGATACGATATCTCGACATCTTCTCATAACTTAGCTCATTTACCCATGTATATATGTATTTACCTATCGTATCGTGTTTTAAATAATTCCCCGTATTCGAATAATTATTTCCTATAACAATTTGCATGACATACTTGTACAGTAGAAAACCGGCTATCCGGTTTTCAGTTATTGGACTAAGAGCCAGTGTGCTACAGACTTACAGTATAGTAGCAAACTTCATAGTAATGCTAGGTATACTGTTTGACCTGACCTTGGTGAAATGGGGGTTCACCAATCCCATCAAGGGTTTCTTTGTGCCTAGAAGTCAAAAGGCATAAATATTGACTTTCAACACGTGATCGCAGCATGTCTGCCGTTTTGACATCTTAAAAAATTATTTGTATCGAAACATTTAATGGCAGACACTTATTCCAGTTCCTATTATATGTTATATAATTTAAGCTACTTAAATTTTCTACAAATTTACGTTTTTTAGCAAAGCTGAAATTTATATGTGATACTTATATTGTTATTATAAACATATATTTACAAAAGCGGACACATAAGTCGATGCTAAGATGCAGGCAGACCACATAATACTTTCTCAGTCATGCTAATGCACGTGTATGATTTTGATCTTAGGCGAGCGAGGTTCGATTGAAATTGAAATTAGTTTTTCAGAAAAAGCATATTTTCAATAAAGTATCCGTATACAGTATTTACCTACTGTTAATAGAGCTTCTAATGTACTAAATATAAATTATTCAAATAAAATCGCGATAATATGTTCAATTTCATTTAAAAAAAGAATCCAATACCCAAGTAATACAATTTATCATATAAACTATAAAGGGAACGTTCCAAACGGCCATTTCCATACATATGCATAAAGCACAACTCGGGAAATTGACATCTACATATCATGTTTATTTCAATAAAGGGAAGTTAGAACGACGTCTAGCATTGTCAATAATGTATTCCGCTATTGGTATACACCAAATATTCACTTAAAAATAAAGCAGAAAAACGTTTATATAAGTGTTTTTTTTTTCTATAAGCTCCTTTATATACTTTATATACCTTTATATACTACAATATTGTATGGAAATGTACGCGAAGTTTTAAAAACAAAAGCTTATATGGTATTTTTTTTTGTTCTGGGAATGGTCCAATAACCAATGTTCAGAATAATTTTCATGACACAAACGTTGAAGTTACATTACGCCTTAAAACACAATCAGTAATTTACTAGTAAATAATGCTGACAATAAAGTAGCGGGTATTCTTTAAAAAATATATCCATAGACCTACCTTTCTAAAATGTTAAACTATTGTAGGTCTTGTATGGATAAGTAAACATAAAGAGCAATCTAGTAAATTATTTAAGTACATATACGTAAAATGTAAATATTGTTTGGCATTTTCATTTATATAATAAGCTAACAAATTAACTTGTTAATAGCAAAAAAAATCTACTACTAAAATGAACTGGAACTCACTCCCTACAAAACATACAGATCACGCAATAATACGTACGCGTGGGGTTCTGACCCACGCGTATACCCCCAAAAAGCAATGACCATTCAGGGTGTTATGGATTTAGGAATAAGGGCTACACCTACAGTGTACACCCGAAACACCCTTCCAGTAAATCACTCGACGCTGGAGTGCAATTGCAGTATGGATCAATAGTGTGGTGAATTCGGAATTCAATTTTAGTAATTGTCTGATTATACTGGAGCTACTGTATTAGTCACAACACGCATTTTGTTTGACTTAATAATTTTTTAAAATTTATTTTGATCTACTTTTTGGTAGTAGATGTAGAATTTAAAAGGGAAAAGGGGTTTTAAATGGTATTTAAATTATTATTAATAATTTAAATTAAAATTATTTTGTATCTTTTTTCCAAATCTTATTATAAATGTACTTCTTTAATCGTTTTGACATGCTAAATAAACAACATCAAGGATATAAACATATAAAATTTTATTACAATATAGCCAAAATACGGTCACAGAGTAGGGGCTTTCATACTGTAGGAGCTTCCACAGTAGAACTCTACGTAGTATAGCTATAAGCTATAAGCAAGCCGCTGGTAAAAGCTATTACAGAATAAAATCTAATGCACTACTCGATTAAATGTGAACATTCCCATGAACTTGGTATTGATTTCCTGAAAAAGAAAGCAACGGCCACCGCAAAGCGTTGTGACGCAGCAAACGTCACTACACAGTATAAAGTTCGAATATAAGCACATCACTTTGATACTTACGTTGAACGAAATAAGGATTTTTATAGCGTGAATCGTTTAAAAAATTAATTGCTTACTTCACGCATGAAACATCTGCCTGCTTAAAGTAATAAAACATGACTCAATACTCTGTCATATACACCGAATGTCGTAATAAGGTTATTGAGCGATCCCGACGAAGCAAGTACCTACATATTGTGATTTTGTTAAACGAATTTTTGAACATGAAATTCATCAATTTATATGAAATTTCATATGGTAGTAGTAGGTATAAGTATGTAAATATTTATACAAATAAATGAAGCTAAGGTAAGCAGAAGGAATCCAGTGTTAAGACCCTCCGTCCCCCGCTTACCGCCTTAGCAACTCAACGCTGCGCTTTCTCTTGTTACTAGGACAAGAAAAGCAAAATTAATTCACTGTCATCGTGTGGCAATCAAACCCACAATCGTCACGTCACTCAGACACTGTGCCGCTGTGCCACGAAGACATGATAAATAATGTACAAATATATATTATATTTTCTAGAAATTAACAAAAAATAGCATTATAGCATTCAAAATCAAGTCGCTGGTAATTTAGCTGAACACGGTGGACGAAAAGGTTAACGGTTGAAAGTGAAAACAAAAGTTTCACAGTCAATTTGATCAGAAAGAATTCGCGCCGCATAGGGTTGCTCGCCAATTAGAGCCAGACAATTGCGGGATTGTTTGTTGTGGCGTCATTAATGTACAAGCGAAATAAACAAATATTTTTAGAAAACTCCATATATGCAGGGTTCAGTAAAAATTCCTCTTGGAATCTAACAGTCTCTATGGTATTACTAATAGGTATCCCGAGGTTTCTTCTCCATCATCAGATCATCCCAACCAGATATACGTATAATTCCCAAGTTTTTTGCTTTTAACTATTTATTAGTGAGTAAATCCTAACATTTTTAAATTTTATTACAATTACGAGTACATAGGTCGTCCATACAAAAGCGTGTAAAAACAAAGCATAAGAAAATTGAACCTGTTATGAACGGCATCATACTTGTCAATATAATTTTAAAAAGCTGCATAAATTATATTATAATATTAAATTTAAGTGATTTTTAGTGTTCTATCTAGTACTGTAGTCATTTGATATTCTAAAGAAACACGGAAATAGGACCGGTTATATAGAAATATGGAGGTTTTTTTGGTTATGTCATAACTATTATAGGTTTATATAGCATAAAGTCATTTTCTATTAAAAACAAGAAATGGAGAAAAGAATTGTTACAAAACTCATTGACAATTCTACGCTTTATATAATTTTTTTTTACGCAGTAAATATATTTTTAAGTATCACTGAATATTTTAAATTTTTTGTGTCCATAACATACCTCGCATCATATGTTGATATTAGAAAAATCTAACTAACCGGCAGACAGTTCTCCCTAGGCAGAACTGATGGAATGGAGTTGAAATATTTTAGATTGGAGACCAAGGCATATTAAGAGAATCATAGAACGAATAGCTGATAAGATGAATTGATGATCCTCTCACAACTGAAACCAGAACTATATCCAGGATTGGGTGAATAAAGGTTCAGACCAAGACTAGACTACTAGAGAGAGAGATAAAATAGAAAACTAGCGAGCGAAGTCAGCGTGCGCCACAAGTGAAACATAAATACATAACATCAATTTAACCAAAAAAAAACATGTTGTTGCTACAATTCTCATTAATTCGAGTGCGCATTTCACGTTCGTTTCAGTTATTTCATTACAAAGTTTAAAACTTCTATTGAAGTATAAAGCAATTTTCACAGTCAATTTGATTATAATGGGAACGTCTATCGACGCTACTTTACATTTTTTACGATATTGCTTCATTATGAACATATACGCATATGTTTTGCGAAAAATTGTAATAATGTATTGTAATTAGTTTTGCTAATAAGAATGATGCTTGGATAGTGCGGGTTCAAATAGGAAAAAAGTATTAGGGGCAATCGGATCAAAAGCGCGTCACAAGTTAATGTAAACAATATTTGTAATAGACGGTAATGACTATCTATTCCCGCTCAAAAAAACGACGTGGAGTTGCGCCACTCAACCAGTACCTTAATACTAGGTTCCTATGTGCCTATCTCGCTGTGAAACAACGAAAAAATATCGGTCAAGTGAGAGTAGTACTCGCGCACCGAAGGTTTCGTAGGTACGAATCCTTCGGTGCGCGAGTACTACGAGTATTTCAGCGCGAGTATTTCATGATTCTAGATATTCCGCTGATGAAACATTTTATTTTTAGCATTTGTTGTTATAGCGGCAACGGAAATACATAAGTTGTGAAAACTTAAGATTTTTGGTATCAGGGTTTATGAAATACAGACAGCTTAGTAATAGGGTCCCGCTTTTACCTTTTAGGTACGTTAAGAAATCCTAAAAAATTAAATAAACAACACAAAAGTACACAACCTTCATATAAAGAAAGTTCTTTCTTGTAAACAAATGATAAAAAAAAACAACTAACCGACAATAGGTGTCGCTGTAGATAAATTTCTTTAGAAGCAGCCACCGCTCGCAACCAACTACAAATAAAAGAGCATAAAAATAAATTGAACGAAACCACAGACAGATATGAAAACACAATTTATCGTTAAACCAATCAAAGATATAGGGACTTCGTATTATCTCGTGTATTGGAACGGGAATCACGGCGTAGTTTACTTTTCATTTGCGTGGAGATGCGTCTTTACTGTTACTGAAATGGTAATAAAAACATGAGATTTTTTCTATCTTGGAAAGCTTAGTATAAGAAATGATCTCAAAGATTTGTTGATGTATAATTTATAAGAAATATGTAACGTGCTTGATATGTATAATTTAAAGCTGTATTTCCGACTATAGTAAACGACGGAGAGCTTTTAATTTATATGTAACAATAAAACAAACACAAAACTCAAGTTTATTATTATATTATTTATATTTAGCTTCACGCTGTATCCCACACATATCCTGCATATAGCAGGGTAGGCAGAAGGAACGGTATTTTGAAGAAACCCAGTTTTAAAAGAGCGAAGAAAATGAAAATTCATTCTCCCCGAGTAGGAATCGAACCCACAAACTGTCGCGTTAACAGGCAGGCAGACGGTCTCTATGGATTACTTTATTATAACTTATAAGCGTACCATTTCTAAATATCAGTTAAACGCTAAGCTTATACGTTAAGCCAAATTCTCTGTGTGTAAAAAGTAATGACTAAGAAAAAGGATGTGACTGACATATTGTATTTGTAACGTAAGTGTAAACCATAACTGTACAGGTTGGCTATACAAAGCGCGGCGTTAAAATCCGCACAACAACACAACAAACAGTGGAAACAAAGACGAAGGTGACATAAACTAGACTTCGCCGATATCACGTTCGAGTGTAGAAAAGAGTACCGAGATTCAATATATCAATCCGGTTCTAAGTAATTGCAAAAACTTATTAAAGTGTAGCACAACCAATACTAGAAAATAGTTTCCAAAGAACTTTTCATTTTTCTTACAATGAGTAATATTTCTTTAAAGTGTATTTTTTGTTTTGAAATAGACCAGCTTTCTTTAGGAAATTGAAGCAATTTATTCGCTTGTCTTGAAACAGAGCTTATGGCGAACTTAACAATACTTTATATTTAATAATATAAAAAAGTCCTATAAAAGCACAAAATAAAAAAAAAATACAATTAATAAGAACATACAAATTTATGTATGAACGAAATTCTTTAAATCTCACGTGTAACGTTGTGAAGTTTATGTTTAGCATATAAAATATAAACATCAATTTCATATATTAAGGGTTTCGTATCTCAAAAGGAAAACGGAACACTTATACAGTCCCCTGTTCTCCGCCTATCTGTCTGTCACTCTGTCTGTTTATCATCAGGAACTCACGAAAGTATATAATAAAAAAGAATATCAAATCAGGTCTACAGTCCATTTGAACTAAAAAATATCTAACGTCTAAGTCACCACAATAATTACATACATTTGAGTATACCCTTGCATATATTTTGACGATAACAGCGTAATAAAATCCATACATATATATATATGGGTACTTCCTATTGACGTAGAGCATGAAATTTGGCAAGAAATAAGAATTCACAGTGGGTTTAGAGGTATACAATATGTGATTTATGGGTCTATAACTACAACTTTTTATAGTTGTATTTCCGTTTTACCCATCGTGAGGGAGAGAGCCCCAACTACGCCAGTTGGACTCTCACACTCCACCACGAAGGTGACATACATAATAGTGATACGTCACTTCGTTAAGGACCGCGTGTTAAACCCCAAAATCGGGAGTACTACATCAGAACTCGTAATCCACACTATAAAAACATTATCTTAAATGGTATTTAACACCCACGACAATTTTCTTTAGTAGAAAGACGATTAATAGCTAAAAGACGTAAATAAAATACAGTTATAAGATTAAATGGCTATAGAGTTTAAAGAACTAATAAATAAATAGTTGGAGTCGTCGTGGCGCAGCGGTACAGCGTTTGACTGGAAGCGCGACGGTTGTGGGTTCAACTCTTACTCGAGAATCAATTCCTTTGAATTACCAACACCTTTCCTCGCCAAACAAATCGCGACGTAGAGTTCCGCCACTCAACATGCAATGTATCAAACGGCGGGAAGCGGGTTACGGAGTGTCTTAACATTAGGTGCCCCTGCCTACCTGTTATGTGTGGGATAAAGCGTGAAGTTTAAATTAAAAATAAATAGGTGGATCCCGCTATAATAATACCAGATACCTATTCAAGTTCATCACCCTTGATCTCACATATAATATTTTGTACTGGACAATAAGGGTTTTAACTAGCACTGATTTACTGCCATTGAGTGCGGGTGATGCGTGACGGATGCCAATCAATCCTATTGGGGCCCTTTGTTCTCAGCTTCGACACTTTGGAGAAATCGTTAAAATAGAATTAAATGTGCTTCCTGTCTGGGAATAAGACATCAGGATTATTTAGTCATAAATATATGTATCTTTATCCATTATTTATATTTCTAAGCATTCCATGTCTTAATATGAGGCATTATTAACAAAATATATTTGTTGTCTGTATAAACTTAACCGTAATTAACATATTACAGGTGAACTATAATATTTGATATTAGTATATGTCGGCTAAAATAAAAAAAAAATATCTGGAACACTTTGAAAATGTCGTTTACAGAGAATTTTTCGGTACGATTTTTTTTGTTCTGTTGTATAGTTCAATTACTGGGGAAAGCTATAGGTTATATTACATTGTTATGATAACATCACATTAATTCTTTGGATTTATCTCACTGTATCCGCAGAGAGAATTACTTAGGTCACTTATAATGTACATTGACCAGTGGGGCGAAGCTGCGGGTGAAAGCTATTATTTAGAAAATTCTAATAAAACACCAGCTTTGGTAACCACAACTATATATCTTAAAAAGTTTTAAAGCTAAACCTCCAGAGTAAAACAATATTAAATAAATAAAGACCTAAAGTGAAACAAGAACAATCATCAACTCCTTTCTGTACAAATGTAAACACAAACATACTCCTTTGTATTTAACATTCAAAGAAAGCTAATTTCCTTCGCTACAGTGTAATATTGTGACCTTATTTAGTAACTTGCAATATATTTTATGAACAAAAGGAAATAAAAGTAAATAATTGTAATATATCAAATTTTATCGCTTATTAGTTGTCTCCTTTGCTATTGCGTTGGCCGTATGAGGAAAATTGTTAGATATAAAATCTAAGGACGAGCCGTGACATTCATTTCTTATTATACATATTTTTATATAAAAGCAGTGTAACGGTGTCTGTAGTTATGTCAAAAGTATTGAATCAATTTTAAAACATTTTTATGTATTGTTTTAATAATTTTTTTTTTTTTTTGGTTGCATTAATTAATAATATACCTGCTTTAAAAACCAATGAACAAGTATAACACACTATAACTATATAAATAAATAATTTGTGTATCAGAACTGAAGCCTTGACCTTAGCGGTTAGTCCCTGGACAGTATTAACAATAGGAAATGTCGTATATTACTACATATATAAGTAAAATAATAGACAAGAAGTGCGATCATATGGAGGTTTGTCCCAGTTTAGCGAAAACAAAGGGCTGCGTTAGTCCACGCAACGTGCCCTATATACATATTTATAATGTAAGGCTGTATAGGAGAATGGGTTGATACTACACCTATACAAAAAGAAGATAACAATTAAGATAAGTACGAATTCATATATCACTCTAAAACAGTAGTTGATGTGTTAATAATAAAATCAGATCTAAATTATTAAGAAGTTTTACATATTTTTAATCGACTTCAAAAGTAGAAGGTACCGTGTTCGACATGTATATTTTTAATGTACATATGTCCCTCGATATATGAGTAATTTGTGAACAGATTTTTAAATGCAGCAATTAAAGTGACTGGATTAAAAGTTAACTTATGATCACGGAGTGCTGCTAAGTGTTCGAAACTAAAGGGTAGGAAGAGGGAACCTAGTCTTAAGACAATACGTCCCACACCTTTCAACCAATTTTCGAGATATTGTGTGTTGAGTGCAGGAACCCACAGCTGCGCTTTGTCTTGTTAACCAGAATAAGGAAATGAAATTAGTCGTCTTAGTAATTAGTAGTCTTTCTCACGACTGGGAATCGAACTCACAATAGTCGTATTTACAGTCAGACGCGGATTTGAACCCACAACCATGATGTTCACGATGTCCTAAAATTTATTCTCGAATACTCAAATATCGATATTAGACTTCACGTCAAAGGGAACCTGTTGTTAATAAACTCCATTACTCGATATTTTGAAGAATATCTAATTAATTAAATAGTATAATTGTGTTATAAAAAAAATTAAACCGCTAATAGTATTTAGTAACTACTTTTTTATCATTATCAAACATATTCTACTACCTATAGTTAATTCACAGGTGCTTTATAATATGAACAGCTTTTAAACAAATTAAAAGCTATGTAGATTGTACGTATGTCGATTATTAACATTTATTGAAGACTAAGCTTTGCGGATTTTTTTTAATTATCTACTGAATTAATTGTTGATACCTAGATTATTTCAATCATTTCATACAATAATTAAAATAAATAAAATAACAGAAAAGATATAACCTATGCTATTGAACCATTTAATAACTTAATGTGCAATTTAATCTTTATATATTTTGTGAGATACATCTTCTGATTATTAAAAGAGCAATAGAATCAGTCTAATATAAAGATAATAACGCATTTACATTTTTGATTATTATTTTAATGCGCGGTTATTGGTACTTAAAACAACTAAGTATGAGTGAGTAAGAGCATCGTGGTGCGATGGGATAACGTATGACTGGTAAACACCATGATTGTGGGTACAAGGCCGCATCTTAAAACAGATATTTCTCAAATTTAGAGGAAGGTGGAGAACGGAGTTCTTTCACACAAAGTTTTCCCTACCAACCCTGTGAGATGTGGAATATCATCTTCAGCAAAAGCTGATAAAGAAACGACAATCCTCCTGTTTAAAAAAAAATAATTATCAACAATATAATACACTCGATATGTAACATTATTATTTATTATTTATCAACCAATTATAAAGATATTCTATCAAAACACAAAATCAGTTTGAGCTGTTACACGGGTGCAGTGGCCGTGTCCGTGACTCATCTGTCAAGTGCATTGGATGCGCGCGCGCTCACCGAATTAGACCGCGATAACGTATAAGTTTATTTTCGTTCGAGGGTAGTATACATTATTAGTACAAGATGAGGTAAAGACGAAAAAAAATTATTAAATCACAAATAATAGTAATTTAATTTATTATCCCTTAAATGGTTTAAGTACCTTTTGTGGTGTAATCAAAAAGTAATATATATATATATATATATATATATATATATATATATATATATATATATATATATATATATATATATATATATATATATATATATATATATATATTATATGTTAATTTAAATCATAACACTTGCGGCATAAAGTATGACGTCATAATTAAAAAAAAAAACAACTTAATACGAAAGAAAGATTTTCATTATATTTTAGAACATTTTTGTCTTTCGTTCCTTGACGTTTATATTTCAAAATTACAAAATACAACAATAGCAATTTAAATAAAGCTCCTTAAAGTTCCTCATCTTGTTATATCAATAGCAAATTGCTAGGCCCAAGTAAGCCAAACTTTAAAAGTAAACAAACAGACGAGCTTGCAAGTAAAATATTAAATTGAAATTTCGATAAGCTGAATATTTTGGTTTGTTACGATTTCTGTTCTCGTCAGACCGGTGGGAGCGGTCCATCTAAATATGGATACCAACGGGGAGTTCAGATTTATAGTTCGCGAGACTTATGCCAAATTACTACTAAAATATATATTTTTTTATTGTTTCAATAACTGTTGAGTGACCTCGTGCTGATTTTTTATGTTAAAATAATATTATAAAGGAAGTTGCGTCTTGAGCAATGTGTGTTTAAATAATTCATAAATATACGCTGGTTATATTGACTTGGTTCGTTTTATTAATTTTTCGTTTATTTGAAATGGCTGTTTAGGGAAATATTATTTTTGTTTAGTTTGCCGTACCTATTGCTAAACGAGATCTCGTTCGCAGAGAAAATCTAGTACATATTAAGAAAGGTAATAATGGATAACGCGTTTGTTCATAGCCTTAGTTCTAGTTAACAATTATTTAAAAAACTAACGTATATATAAAGATAAGCATTTATTATGATCTAGTCCTATTAATTCTATATATCAATGGTAATATTATTGATATTGATTAGAAAACAAAATATTTATAAGTTAAAATGAGTACGGACTAAGTGTCTGTTCAAGTTCAAAAAGAAATTTAAATGTAAATAAAAAGATAGTACATATTAAAACACTTTACGCCCGAATGCAAGACATTGCGTCTGACATTGACATTTGTCTTAGCATAACGGGAAAAACGGAATAACTCACTGCCCCGAGTGGGAATCGAACCTTAAACCATCGCATTTACAGAAAGACCGTTGCACTCCACCGCGACGGCTTCAACGTAAAAATTTTCTATATATATATATATATATATATATATATATATATATATATATATATATATATATATATATATATATATATATATACATATATATATATATATATATATATATATATATATATATATATATATATATATATATATATATATATATATATATATATATATATATATCTATATATATATATATATAAATATATAAACGTATATAATATGAACGTCTGTTAATATGCATATGGTTATACTAAGTAAGCGGCCTCCATTATAAACAACGAACAATAAGTCATTGTCCCTGCCTTTCCCTCTCAAACTAAATGATTCTGCGCACGAGTCGTTAATACTAGGTCTTATATTTAAATTGACCATAAAATTACATGCGATTGCTTGATATTTTTTATTACGCTAATAGTAGGAAATAGATGTGGTGTACGTGAATTCACAGTGCTATGACAAGTTGCAGTTGCAGCATCAAATCTTTTAATAATATAAAAAATAAGAATTGACCTCCCACGAGGAGGTCCCCGGCGCTAGGCTGAAAAAAAGAAATCCTACATAGTACCTTATCTTCTCTTATTATCTCCTGCTTTAATACAGTCAGCCAGAGACGACCTAGCTGTACAAAAAAAAAGAAGAATGTAGAAATTTCTTTTTTACGTAGAAATAGTAATATTATTAACTTCATAACTAACATTCTTAAGTAAAACTTTAAAAACTATTTCATAAACATTTAATATAACCTCAAAGCTAACCTTGAAAAGTGAATTATTAAAGGCAACACTCAACAATTAATAGCGGTTAGTTAAAAATCGGTCAGACTTAATCTAATTTCACGCTTACGCCAGTACGCCAGTACCTCCGGGCCGGGCCTCGGAACCACTTCGAACCGATCAATTAATAAATAACTTTAATTAAGCTATTCATATAATCGAAATCAAATGTTATTTGAATTTGTGGTGTTATAATTAATTGTAATAGTAAATACGCAATGCCACGAATAGCGGAAAGCGGGAAACGGAGTGTCTTAACACTACGTTCCTTGAGACTGCGGTTCCCTCTGTCTATCCTGCTAAGATTAACGACCACAATTTACTATTACAATTATTTTGGCGTTAGAAGAGAAGGCAGAAGACAATCCAGTCTGCTTTTCGCCCGATTTCTATACTAGTGTGTCCTGTTGACTGACGGAAATCAAACCCGCACTTTGTTTGACCAAAGCAGGGAAATAATAATGATTCACCCAAACGGATATTAAATCCACATTAACCATGTTTACGTGGCGTGTCAGACGGTTAAGTAATTCAATTATTCCGTAAATATTGTGGAAGTCCGAAGGTTTATACTTGTGTAATGAAATGGGAAGATCAGCTCAAACACTAATATGAAAATAATATAATAAAAATAAATGGCGTAACATCTTTTATAATATAGATAGAATGCTAGATGTCTATGACGATGATGATGTGACGTACAAATATAATGTAGTATTTATAACCGGTTGTAGTAAAACAACTTTATTTAACAATGCAAGCAATGTCTTCGTAATTAGTTTCACACTTGAGTATATATATATATATATATATATATATATATATATATATATATATATATATATATATATATATATATATATATATATATATATATATATATATATAAATATATATATATATATATATATATATATATATATATATATATATATATATATATATATATATATATTATATATATATATATATATATATATATATATATATATATATTATATATAATATATATATATTAAAAAGAAACGCGAAATCAATCTTCAAGATACAATTATAGCGTTATAACATTGATTAATATAACAAATACAACTACATTTTTAATTTAATTATGCAGGAAATTAATGAGGACATTTACCAAGATTTTTTAATATACAAAAAAAACGCAAATACAGAATGTTTTCACAACAAACTTCGGAACTATATTACAATTAAAATGGAACTTCTCTATTGAGGTAAAGATGAGCTATATTAGGGCTGCGAAGGAATAGGGTATAATTTCGAGATTTTCGATAAATTTCTATAAAAATATGAAAGGTTATATAATGCGTCCATCACCTTGACCGAAATTGCGACCATCGACTGGTTATAGAACAAGTACAGAGAAAATGGAGAAAACAAAAACAATAATAGTCACATGATTACATCACAACATAAGATGGGTACCACTACTTCCGCCGAGACCGTTTGCTGGGATTTAACCCAAACTGTGATTGCATAAAAGGTTCCACAGTTCGAAACTTACTTGGGGGTACTTTATGTGAATTCTATTTTTGCTTTCCTCCAGTCTACAGTATACAGTGAACAAGTTAAAATTTATTTCGAGTTAGAAAGTTGTTGGCGACAGTGAATCAACGTCTGACTGTTAAAGCGGTAGTTTTGGATTCGATTCACACTCGGAAGACATAATTTTGTGTTCTGATTTGGTCAGGCAAAACGCGATGAAGCGTCTTTAATTCAGTGGAAAATGGAGTATCTTAAACCCACAACGTGTAACTTAAATTAAACTAAAATTATAAATTAACGGATTGCATGCGCATATGCACATTTATTATAGTATTTAAATAAAACCAGTCAATCCGAAATATGGAGAATTGCTTAACTGGCTTTTACATGCGACTTCGCCCCTGCAGTTAAATTAAATGTATTGCATGACACATTCGTGTCCGAGGTAACCACGGTCGCAGGTTCTATAGTGTTGTAATATACGTTAGCTAGCTTCGATAAATGGAATATAAAGCGAACAAAATTTTCAATTCGTACCAGTAGTTCCTGAGATTAACACGAACAACCATACAAAATGTATAAATGTATATATATATATATATATATATATATATATATATATATATATATATATATATATATATATATATATATATATATATATATAAATTATGAACTAACTAAATTTATTTTTTATTACATAAAAATTGTATACCTACACAATTATCATGATATTATTCAATATAAGTAATGGAATTTGCTACTCAATTTCATCTTTGCGTCACACATCGCCTTATCATTTATCAAACAGAAACTTGCACGACTGATATCGTAGCTCTCGGCGTATTGATATTACGTCTACAGATAATGTAAATAAATTACTGCCACTGACTATTTATTTAACATAGGCGAGTGTAATATAAACACATCTAAAGCAAGTTGTACGTTAAACGAAAATCGTTAGGTTGATTTGGTCTATAATTAAACAGTATCTCAGTGCTGGTAGAAGAAAAACTTAAAATAGTATATATATATTTCATTTATCAGGGATAACTTCAAATTCAAAATAAGAATACAAGATAAATTTTTTGACCGTCAAAATACATTACCACCGGTTCACTAAAGTTAATGTCTCAAACCTGAGAAGAACCGGTGCAAGAAACTCAGCGTGATATGCTCATTAGAATATTACAATTATGTATTTTTGACAATGATACGTTTGAAATAGAATGGAGCAAGCATTTCCTTCTCAAGGTGTGTTGTCATTTAAAAAATCATACCTATATGAAGATATGCTTAGATAGTACATATAAAAAAGTCACTTAACTCTAATAATTTAAATCTTTTAAAGTATGAAATGAATTTAAATGCGATTCACCAGTAGACAGAATAATTCGAGAAGAAGCTTTTGTGCATAATTCATATTATATTAGAGCAATTCTAGCAGGCGAAGCGGCGAAAGGAACTATTCTAGAACATGAACAAATATTTTTACTAAGTCTTTGTCTATACAATATATAATTTGCGATCTCAGAACATTCTCAAGTTCAAAACTTAAACCAAAGTGCGATTCTATATTGGAAGAGATTTTTTAAATATTTTTTTTACTTCATACTTAGTTTTTTGTCTTCATCTTATCGCATTTAGCAGTGAAGGTGGAGGCACTAGTCTAATATAGGTATTTCAATACGTACTCCATGTACCTGCTACTTTTAGAGACATAGCTTTTGAACTTTTTTAACACGGATTCTTCTATTTTTATGTTATCTCTTCTTAAAGTGTCACGTTCGAAACACTACAATTACAAAACTGAACTAACATGGCTTTTGGAGCGATCAAGCTGCATTCTGCATGAATACATTTCATACTGGAGAAAGACATATATCGATATAAACATTATTTAGAAATAAAATTAAGCGCACCGCCCAGCACTACCACAGTGACATTCATATCCAAACAACCAAATATAAACAACAATATCATAACAATTATACACGAATATAAGTAATGAAAAAAAAAATCAAAAATTATTGCACACTACATTAACTATAACCAAGCACTTTACTACATATACACAAGTGAAAAAAAAGGTAGATAGTCCTAAAAATACTTTCCACTTGCTCACATAAAAATGGCGTCAGAGTAAATCGATTGTGATAACGATGCGGTGGAGTGTGAAGTGTTCGCGGTCACCTCACCTCGTTGGATCTTGTCCATTACATTATCTGCTTCTGGGACGGGTATATCTTTGTGTGTACCAACCTACCCACCTACCTGCCTGCCTGCATTATATATATAGAATGGAGGTCATGTATGAAGGTATATAAAAGTTACAGTTTAATTAAGGATGAAATAAAATTAAACGGCTTTATATATTATATTACCAGAATAGGTTCTTGTTGATCGGTAACTATAATATAATATAATATTATTATTAATATTAAAGGCAAAAAGTTGTAAGTAAAGTATGCAATTTTTTGAAGTTTAAAAAAATAGGGAAAATAAATAAAAAATGTGCAAACACTTCTTTAATTAGGTGACAATATAAATTTACGTACTAAGCTCAGTTAATTATTCGTTTTAATAATTTCTGACATATTTCAGTGTGATATTAAAATTATATCACAAGGGTGGTGAGAATATTGTGGGTTTTATTTATCGGGAGAATTAATTAATTTTATCACCATGGTCGAGTTCTATACATATATGTATTGAAAAGGAGAGCTCTCTACCTGTAATACGTGGAATAAGCTAAAAAAAAAGAATAGTCTGTTTTCAGCTTCCCTGTAGGCTAAAACACAATACCGGTATAATAATCTCCATATACTTAGGTATATTATATAATTACGAGTATCTAAGTAAAATAATTAAATGCAATAACATCTATAAATGATTCTTGAACGCTAAGAAAACGCTAATATTTGTACAAATCAAGCAAATGTTTGCGTTATTTTAATTAATTAACGATCTGCGTTTGCACGAGTTTCGATTCCCTTGTTTTTCTATACAAATATACTGTAGCAATAATAATTTTGACTTGTTCACTATCTAATATTCTACGGCTTTTAAACGCAATAGCTGTAAATTCTTGTCATTTTTTTATAATCACGATAAAAAGCTTTGGCGCTTAAATATGGCGCACGGGTTTTCGGAAACTAGATAAGTACATCTATATATAATATTTTATATTAGCCTATGTTTTACAGTTTACATTTAAAATTAAACATTTATAAAATATAATTATGTATAAAGCACATTTTATGCAATGGTCAGACATACCAACTTGTAATATAACCTTGATAAATGGACTAAACAACACTAAATTAAATTTTCTATCATAACCAGTAGTTCCTGAGATCAGCGCGTTCAACCAAACAAAACAAACGCTTAATCTTCATAATATTAAGTACAAATGATATCTAAAAAAGAAAAAAGAAAGCCATAAATTAACCGCACAATAGACAATACACACACTCGCTACAAATGTAGTTCTTTTAGATCAGTAATCCACTTTATCCTATTTTCGCGTGTTGTGCGTCGGTTTCCAAAGCCGCATCTTCACATTAACCTAATTAAAGCCACGAACTTTTGTTTACAAAACATTTACATCATTACTATACTCGCACTACATGCCAAAGGGCGCTACATGATCATATAAGATAGATATAAGTTAAAATTGGGTCTGGTTATTAGCTTAATGAGAGAGCAGGTAGTGTTAAGACACTCTGCCTTTTGAGTCGCTCTCTGATACCAAGATCAATAATCTGAATCAGGAATTGAACTCATGACCTTTCCATTTACATTCCCACCCCCGCGTAATTTGAAATTAGTAAATAACTCAACTGAGATGTAAGTTGTAGAGCCAAAATATTCTGTTCCACATTGCAAATGAAATGTTCACTAATTGCAGGATCTCTTGTCAGTATTAAATGACTGTTGCAATTAAAGCGCGCCAATGATAGACGTTACCGCCTTAATTAAAATGTATATAAGAGTATATTAAAGAGGATACCTGTCTATTGTTTTCTCTCACAAAATGGTGGAGAGCTAAAGGCTTGCACAAATAATGCACTGATTCAATTCCGTATTTGTAAAATATATATTCAATGTTAATATATATATATATATATATATATATATATATATATATATATATATATATATATATATATATATATATATATATATATATATATATATATATATATATATATATATATGTATATATATATATATATATATATATATATATATATATATGTATATATATATATATATATATATATATATATATATATATATATATATATATATATATATATATATATATATATATATAATTTAAATTTGAAACTTACATTTTTATTGAAAGAGGTATGCAGGGATATGCGTTTGGCGCTCTGTTCTCTCTGACTACCCCGCTATGGATAAAGCGTAAAGATATGTATTTTTTATTGACTTTTTATATTATTTTATATTTTTTTAATTTTTGCATGCCTTTATTTTTGTCTCTATTTTATAAAACTTTAGAACAATATTGTGCACTATATGTTAGGTTAGTCTTTAAGTATGGTATATAGTGTTCAAAAACATGTTCTATATCAAACTATGTATGAAAGTTAAAATGCTCTGTATACAACATTGGCTTCCTATATAAATAAATAAAAACCGATACGTGTTTGTTTCATCTTCATGGCATGTATCTTATCTTACAAGAGCGTGGAAATAAAAAATATTCAGTGCTCCAAGTGGGGTTCGAACTTGCAGCCATTACGTTTCCAGTCAGAAAATGTCTATAAGATCCCATTTAGCCAAAGAGTATATGGACAGCGAATCTCTTTGAAAAAAAATCATTAAATATTGTTATTTTTAAAGTGTTCATTCACACTAAGGATACTTAAAGAAAACCTATTTTTTTATAAGAAATAAATAAATTATATATACTAAAAAATTATATATTAATAAATAGATTATATATATTTTTTATTTTAATAAACAAGAAAACGTCGAAAACGCAGCAGCCTGAAGCACGCATGGCTAAGTGGTCAGAGCGCTTGGACGGTTGCCATGAGGCGCGGGTTCAAATCCCGCTGCGTTAATTTTTTTATGTTTTCTTTAAGTATTTATTATGAATTAATTTACTATAAACAAATAGAACCATAACAATAGAATTTATAAATATTATTTAATGTTGTAGTTTATTTCAAATGTCAAGATTTAATACTTATCTATTGTGAGTAAACGCTAAACTTTAGATAGCTCTGTGTAGACTCTGGAGAATACATCGAACTATCAAGTTAGCGGTTTAAGTTCAGTTTAATATTGTACTATCGGTTTATAATAAAGAATAATATAAGCTCGAAGAGTCTATTCACAGTGAAAGTAGAAAAAACACCTTTGTTTCTCAGCAGAAATTTGAATATAAACATTTGCATTAGTATGTACAATATAAATATCCCCTAGCCAGCCAGAAGTAGCCAGAATTCGAAAAATTGTGTTTTGAACGCTGTTCTAGAGGCGAAATTTAAAAATCCATTCACTCAATTGGGGATCGAACCTGTAATCGCGTTTACAGTCAGAAGTTGTCGCAACTATACCACAATAGACTCTATTATTACATATTCATACTTAATAACCTCAAGATAAATCTAAATAACTAAATAAATCCAGCGTTAGATTACATCAAGTAACAAAAAATTATCTTGATAAGCGAAAAATTACAGTTATATAACAAAATATACTTTTACCTACTCGCAAAGATCAAGTGCAAGTGAATATAAAAACATACTAAAAAACTGCTTACTACGCTTAAAGGAATAAGCTCTTAATATGAAAAGCTCATAATTTCATTAGCCATTCGTTCAAATTTGAACACAATTATAGTACCTTACTAATGCAGCAGAATATCTTGGAAAGCTCTTACATAACAAGCAAACGAGCTTTAACAGTTATTTAATTATTATAAAAAATAAGTAAATATATATACATATATATATATATATATATATATATATATATATATATATATATATATATATATATATATATATATATATATATATATATATATATATTATATATATATATATATATATATATATATATATATATATATATATATATATATATATATATATATATATATATATATATATATATATATATATATATATATATATATATATATATATATATATATATATATATATATATATATATATATATATATATATATATATATATATATATATATATATATATATATATATATATATATATATATATATATATATATATATATATATATATATATATATATGTTACAATTGTGGATATATATAATAAAACTAGCAGAGTATATTCTAGTTCAAGTCTCATATTTTTTCAAAAATTAAATGTATATGTACAATGTTCAAAGTTTCATTTAAGAGTATAAAATAGGTAGGTATATGAAACAAATGTATTTTCCTATCAATAATTTACAAACTTAAATGCTATTATTTATTGTATATATATAAAGCTAATTGATAAGTATATACTCTTTAAACAAACTGAAATAAAAGTTATGCAATGGGAGTCACTAGGAGTACTATGGTAATTCTAAACGTTGTTAAATAAATAAATAGCTTTTTCACGCATATAGCAGACTAGATACAGGGATGCTAGTAATCCTACTAGCTTAGTGATAAGACACTCCGTACTCCACTCCACGTTCCGCCCAAATTATTGAGAGATACCGCGTGTCGAGTAGCTCAGTGTAACACAAACTACACATTAATGTGTTAACATTAAAAAAACACATACCGCCATGCACTTAGTAAGTATAGAAATAAAATAGAATTCCATAAATTCTCTATTGATAAAACACGAGGCCATTAGAAGTGAAAAGATTGCAATGATTGTTCATTGGGGTGTGAATCAGGTCTCGCGTCTGCAGTTCGTGGCACTAACTACACTTGGTTTACTTAATGTGTCAATTCTTTAAGAGGCTCTTGTGGTCAGAAGTGTCCAGATAGTTACTTAAAATTGGAAATATGATATAAAATTGGGCTTTCTTTCCTTGCGTCGTTCCTTTCCGTCTGCATTAAAAGGAAAATAATTTGTTAAGCTTCGTGTATGTTCCGGCATAGAGCATTTCCTGCTTGTCACGCCGAATTCCAGGCAGAGTAGCGGTACTAAACGCCGTACTTTATCTTATTGGGAAGAAAGTTAAATTATAAAAAATAATTTATTTCCACAACTATCGCCATTACAGTCAGATTTTGTTCCACTGCGCCAAGATTTGAAACTTACAAATTTTATGGTAGTTAAAAAACTGCATTTACTATATATTAAATGATGAAGGCTGATCAAGAACTAGCTTTCAAACAAGTACATATATTGATATAGTAGATTAAAAACTGCTAATCGCTAAGATGTTTATAAAATTAGGTATGTAATCCAAGATTTCCATGTTTCGAATTTAAGGAGGTGTCAGAAGATTTACTTCGACTCGGATGGTCAAGTCCTCATTCTCTTCACTCATAGAAGCCACTGACCCCGATTTCCTACGTCGCTTCTAATGAATTATTACTGGGCTGGAAAATTGTCTTGATGAGTTTTGTCACCGGCCTTTTGCAACTTGCTCTTTCAAAACTGACGGTAGTATTCATTAAAAATTAATGGGATACCTTTGTGAGTTTTCAGTGGGCGGAGAATTTAAGAGGCTGTTTAGGTATTTTAATATGTAGTATAATATATATACATAATTTTTTTTTTTGAATAATTAATAAATTTTGATATCTATAAGTGTTTTCTCTCTGTTCATTAAAATTTTATTTTTGTATTTATAGGCGTCACGCTTCGTCTGGGACCGCTATTAATACTTTAAATACTCATACTCTAATCTAAGTTTATTTAAAAATATCAATCTTTTTTTGTATTATAATACACTAATAAATAATAACATTGACAAAAACAAAACCTTCAACTTTCGCTCGACGTTTTGCATGCCTAAATAAATTCCTTTTATCTGGCTCCATTTTGCCAAATCATTTATTAACCGTATAACAAAACTTTTTCAATTACATCATGCTATCGACGACAAACTTAGTGTTTCGTTCCTAAAGTGCCTAGTAGAAAGGTAAAACAAATATTTAGTTTGAGATGTACTTCACAATTTTATTAGACCGCTTCATTTTTCTACAAAAGTTTACAGGAAAGTTGACTTAACTCAACTTCTTATTGATTTAATGTAAACCGCAAAATAATAAATACTTTAACAGTTTTGTTATTTCATATTTGTCTTCCTTAATGTTATACACTAAGGAAATGTATAATACACACACTCACTGTATACATATATACATATACACTATAATTAAAAATTGTTACAACGTTATTAATACGCTATAAATACGTTTTTTGTTATCAAAGGATAATTTTTAGGAATAATATTGAGTAAAAGTTATTGACAGAGATGGTAACAATAAAAATAACTTGTAACAAGCAATTGGTTAAGGAAGTACCTATGGCTAAGTTGGCGACAAGCGCTCGGATAGTATTAAAGAGGAACAGGTTCGAGTCCCGCCTTGGTCAAATTTTTATACGTTACCAAAAACAAAAACAAATATCCAAAATTGTAAACTAAACAATTCAGCATAAAGCCAACGAGGACGCTCTAATCTAAACACCGTTTAAGTAAAACGAATGTCAATGATAATAAGCCACGCAACATCAAACAATTGAATAAGCCAATGATGCAACAGTCACCGCAGCGCAGTTGCAGTAGCAGTATTGTTTAGGCAACCGCCCTCTGATGATCTCTACAACCTTCACCCGATTGAATTAGTTCAGTGAAACACATAGGCCTGATATGATTGGCTGCATTGTGCACCTGGACCAAATAAACTTGAGCTGTTACATTTCCTACATTTAAATAATATATTGATGGAACATCATGGTGCAAGTGTAATTGGTCGGCGTGCACCGTTGCAGCACTTGGCCTCTTTCGCAGAAACTCTAACTGGGGTTACATTATCAAGATCGTCGATTGTATTCTATTGTAACGTATTTACCCACAGCGTTAATTGTACTGCTTACGTTAGAAACAGTTACCGCACATCTACTTCCAGGCCGGAAGGTCTCAAAGATGATATTATTAACATATTGTTATTGAAAATAGCCGCTAAGTTAAAACTGACAGAAATTTAATTTTTATATCTTAAAATTAGTACAATTTTAAACATGGTTTTTTAGACTGTAGTTTATTTTTAGCAGTTTGGATTTAATCAATTGAGCATCCTTTTAAATAATACGCACAATAACAGCTGATAGAGCGACTGCAAACAATGGGTATAATTGCGAATGGGACCATCAAACGTCATACTATTGACCTAGAAAAATTTAGTTCATGAATAATTCTTTTTTAAATTGCTTTCTACGGCAAGTGTTCTTGAAATGGTTTTCCTTTTTTTGTTCTTGGTGAGGTTAAGTAATCTTACTCACAAAGTCAGGCAGATCTTATATTTTTTTTCGTATTTACATTTACATACCTACAACTTACTACTACAAGCCTTACTAAAACTGCATTTGGTTGAAAATCAAACACTCGTATTTTATCCCAAAACCATACATAAATAAGAAGGAAGTGTTACATTATCTTTTAGACAAAAACATAGTAACGATATGTAGCATAAAAACTTATGCATATTTGTTTAAAATATATCATTAAAAGTAAGCATATACTTAAAGTAGCAATTGAAAGAGAAATTATTAGCAATTTCCATTCACATGTGCACAAGTTAAGGCTAACATTAGTGTTAACAGGTTGATACATAGCGCGAGGTATCGTAAATAGAAACCGGGCCTAAGCCTTTAAAAGCCTGTTTTTAATGTAGAACCATATTAGACTTGAATTCTATTAAGACAATGTACTGGGCTTCCCATATATATATATATACATTTACTCGGTTGGTGCTTTTTAGGACATGTTAAAATGATCCTTTTTGAGAGCAATTATCACAACGTTTTCGTGTAGGAAGTGTCATATTTAATATTGACATTTAACCCTAAAAAACATAAAAAATTGTAAACATATTGGTAATTACTTAAGTAATCCCAAAACTCAACAAAAAATAATAAAATAAAGGTTTTATTTTAATTATTTTTGTTTTTAAGTTACCATACGTATATTACAACAAGTGCTATAAAATAATCATAGAAGAAGCTAAGGACCCAGACATCCAACGCCTGGCAGTAAAACAATATATCTCGCACGTGTAATTGCGACGCAATAATAAAAATTTTACGGTTCACTTCATTGCTAAAATGAAAATGCAAATGAAATATTTCTCAAAAGAAAATTGTTCTAAAGACTGGTAAATAGTCAAAATATCGTTAGACATGATGTTAGAGAAAAATTTAACGTTTTTAAAATGTACCAAAGCCAAAGCCAAAGCCAAAGCCAAATATATATATATATATATATATATATATATATATATATATATATATATATATATATATATATATATATATATATATCTATATATATATATATATATTACACTTGGCTTCACACTTTTTTCCGAACAGTACGAAAAAAGACAATAGTCAACGTCGGGCCCTGTCTACCAGGGCGAGGAAATTAAAATAATTTTAGTATGTAGTGGGAATCGACCTGCAACCAACTCCTTTACAGTTAAACGTTGCCACCACTGCGCCACGACGGCCGACTACAAAAACTAAAATAAGAAGAATTTAAAATGACAGATACCACTTAATACTAAGTTAAAAACTATAAATACAGTAACTTGAAAAATTCACTCCGCTTATTATTTTATTATTAACGGTTAAGTGGTTTAACTTTCAGTTAGCTACCCTTTCTATTCTTAGGAAAATGAAAGTGTTTAAAATTACCATATTCCGGCAAAAATTGGCTAGTTCGTAATTTCATAATAAAAATTAAGGTTGTTTGTGTAAGGTAATCTCTAGAGCTTTTGATCCCATCTTATTGAAATTGGGCAATGATATAGCTTAAGAGGCCGAAGTAGACTACTTTTGTCCAGATAATGGTGTCTCTGTAGAATAAAAAAATTTAAAAAGATATTGTCAACAAGACAATTATTAAATTTATACTTCTATATATATATATATATATATATATATATATATATATATATATATATATATATATATATATATATATATATATATATATATATATATATAAATTCATTTTGCTGATAATAATGTAACACCCGTTTGTAAACTTAATAGTTATAAATAAACAAAGACTTTTTTAATATATATTTACAGTTAAAAAATATAAAATATTTGGCTGCCTATATTACGTTAAACACAGGTGAGCCAATAGTGAATAGATTGCGTAAATATAATATGTAAGGATTTAATTTTAACTCAACTCTAAACATTCCTGTTATTCCCGTAAAATAATATTTTAATATATAATAACTTCTTCAAAAATATAATGAATGACTAAACTGTGACGTCACTACCCCATATGTAGACTGTGGATCAACACGCTTTGGAAGCATGTGCAGTATAAAAAAATAAAGTACGATCTTCGGGCGTTGCTCTGAACGCTACAGGAATACTAATTTTAAATCATCTATTAACTTATCTGGGGTAGTCCGTATTGCTCTTCTATTTACCAATAGTAATTAGTTACTTTAATTACACAAAGATAAATAACAGAGTATCTTCTCTTACTTAAAGAACATGTATGTATCATTTACGTTTTATACACTGGCTGCGCACATTTAATAATAATCACGAGCAGCTTGTGGCGAGATTTTGGAGGTTGTAGGACTATGAGCTTTAGACGTCCAGACGTCGACGTCGTCTATCATTTATTTCGTTTACGTGTGACTAGACGTGAGCCTACAAAAGGACTGGACTTCTTTAAAACCGTAAATTACAATAATAACTTTGTAAAGTGAGAATTGACCAAATATCTCTATAATAAAAGAACCAACCTAATCTTTTCGATCTTAATATATCCTCATTGTTTTTTTCTACTTATATATATATATATATATATATATATATATATATATATATATATATATATATATATATATATATATATATATATATATATATATATATATATATATATATATATATATATATATATATATATATATATATATATATATATATATATATATAAAAGGTTTCACGGTATATCGCGTTTTGATATTGTGCGCTTTCATTTTAACCAGACCATGACAAGCAAGTTTATAGTCAACACCAGCATTTAACTGCTTGGGATTCGAAGTAGTATCTACTTAAAGGTAATTTACTAAATAACCAGTATATTTCTATATTCTGATAATAATTATTCTAAGTTCTTCGATAACGTATATATACATATATAATACCTATATAATGTTAGATAGAAGTAAAAGTTAAAAACAAATATATCTTTTTATAATGTTTAGTGTGCGTTTTTTGTTTTCCTATACCAGAAAGTCACAGACTGATTTGACTTCCTTAAGAAATATCGATGTTTACTTAAAAGTATTACAAATTTTCATGTTAATATCCACCTAGTTTAACCAAACAGTCAACACTAAAAGTTCGTTAGTCTCAAATAGACTGAGTCTCATCTCGGTGTCTCTTAGAGATTATCTACAACAGCATCCAGACTGACTTGTGAAATTGCTTTAGGTTGCTTTACTTAGGGGTGTTGGGATTCTGAATAATAATTTTGTGATAAGTTTGTGGAAATTATACTTTGTATACTATGAAAGCTAATTCTATGAAAATGTAAAAAATTATAGTACTTTTTTATACTCTGGTGACACTTTTGACCCTATTTTTTAATGTAAATATTTTAAGAAGAATCTAAAGAAAGAAAAATATTTGAAACCTAACGTTTCTCCAAAGTGGGATTATAAAGGTCATATAAATACACACAATACAAAGGACACATAAATACACTTTTGGACACAATAATATGCATCTATGGCACAATTGCTATGATATAGAATAAAAAAACTATCGTTCATAAGTAGATATTACATACAAACAGAAGATCCATCAACATATTAAATTCTCATAAATACACTGACTTCTAAACAATCTGATATTGACACAGCAGGTATGCAACCTTTTCAATACATACTATGATAACAGTTTGAAAAACGCGTGGGTGTATTCCCTTGGGGTATGCAAAGAGCATACGATATAATGCCAAAAGATATTTTTATTTAATCGAAAAAAAAAATATCTTAAAATTTTACTATATATACGGTTTCATTTTACCAAAAGACATTTAATTTTGACATAATTTTTAACTTTTTACGCAAATATTATATTCTTTCATGAGCTGTAATTTCACTTGTATCGACTGTAACACGTAAAATCTATCATCATTTTTTACCGCTCCCACTGGAAATCCTTTCGATGAGAAAGTACCCCGGTTCCGTAGTCCCTATACGCCAAATGTCAGGTTTCTACGCTGTAACGCAGCGTCTCGACTGTGCGTTGTACGCTCAGGTACTCAAAGACCGAAGAATTATCTATACATATTTTACAAAATGGATGGTCAAATTACATAATAATCATTTTTCGCGTGAGGTTAGCTTAATTTAAGATTAGCTATAAATTTGTCAGTAACTACAATTTGTGCGGATGCCACTTCACTGTTGCCGGACTAGGTATACTCTATTTATTTAATTTATTAATTAATTATCAGATAAAAATTGGAAGTTTAATGTTTGTTTATAAGTTATAATACACTTTTTTAAGGCTTTAAGCTGTATCAGGGTAGGCAGAGGGAAACTAGTGTTTAAACTGTCCGTTCCCCACTTTCCGCCTTTAGAGATATTGCGTGCTGAGTGGCGAAACTTACGTCTTCAAATAGAACAAGCACATTTAAAAAGTCATGAGTAAATAAGGTCACTTGGCTCACTTAGCAAGCGAAATTTTCTTTTTCATTATGTCTATTACAAAGTGTCACGCCTGTCCATGCGAAGGATGACTTGATAACGTCGTACGTATAAATACGAGCAAGGACGACGTATGTGTATATGTATACATTGTCGTTTCTAAAGGTATTTTCCAGGCATTATATATATATATATATATATATATATATATATATATATATATATATATATATATATATATATATATATATATATATATATATATATATATATATATATATATATATATATATATATATATATATATATAAAATTATTGATTATTAAAAAAACAGGGTTATAAAACACATTTATAAAAAATACATATAACAAAGTTCTTTAATTTGTCAAGTAAAGTAATATTGACTTATTTATTTAAACTCATGTTTAAATTGTAAATTAAAGTAAATTGTGTAATTTACGTTTCATATACATTTCGTCCCCTAATGTTTTAGATAATGAACATTCTGGGGTGGGCACCAAACGATTCTTAGGTGGGCACGGCCCACTTGGCAATAATATATTATTCAAGTATAATACGTTCAGTTGACATATATTTGGAGTCGGTTTAATTTTTAATTTAATTATTCCACTGAAAAATAATCTAGTTAAATCACTTCATTATTCACAATCGTTAATTGCAAATTAATGGTTTACCCAATGCTGTCACAAGAACAGGGATATAAATATTTTTCTAAGCATCTCATTTTGTACCGGATATGGCAGGGTAATTAGAAAAAACATAGTGTTCAGACACTCCGGTTTCAGATTTCCGTCTGAATGTCAATTGACGGATCTCTAAGAAAGATTTGAACCCACGTACGATTTGAACCTACAAACATACATCGCCTAACAGCGCGTTGCAATGGCGTCTTTATCATTTAAACTATTATAACAATTTTATGTTTCGCCGTCTTTGGGAATCCCGTACAGGCGTTCATTTGTTATGCCTCAGTGGACACTGGCGATACTATGACTTATCTGTTATAGTATATCTAAGTCGTAAATCAGCGTTGGGCTGTTTGAACTACTCCACTTGGTTTTCATTACGTGTTGGTTTCTTGGAAATTTTAAATGTTAGAAACGTTATCGAATACGGGAATTGGTATGTTATATGTTAAAATATGATTTTTTAATATAAGAAGATTAAAGTTGTAACCAGCTTGTCGCCTAAATCGTGAACTAAATTTGGCGAAAAGTGACGAATGGAGAAGTGAATCACTATAAATATTAAAAAATTTCAAAGAGATCTTCTATTTTAACCTCATATATATTTATATATTCAACAATTTCAACCGTTTTGTATGGAATTGAAAGAAAGGTGGTATTATGATTTTGGTCCTTAAGCTAAAAAAGGAAGACCAGAGTGTTTTGTCGCTACGGTTAAATGATAAGATTATTTAATATTTTTTATAGATTCTATAGAATGGCATTAGAGGCTAAATGTTTAGATTAATCAATTATACTGAACTTACCTACTAAAATTTAATTTATTTATATATACATATTGTATGTGGATGACTTCATCATCCTTCATTTCCATTTTTAAAACATTATGCACGACTCACTTACAATTTATTGTTATTTATTATTTTAACTTTACTATATATATATATTTGCAATTTGGAAAAAGATAATTGCATGACACCGTTGTATTACAATTTTCTTTTGTTCAATAATACCTTCAAGTTTTTTAATTCAGATATTACTATCTACAAATAATTTTAAAAGTTAAATGTAATTAAATATATAAACATAGATAAAAAAAGTACACAGATAATAATAAGTATTAAAATACAATATTTAAATAAATTCATAACAGACAATATTATTATTGTTGGTTATTTTATATTTTTCATAGTAAGTTTGTTTTTCATATATATTTAGTATATAAATAAAAGGCCTATTGATAAAGCAAACAAATCAAGTGACAAAGGTATTATATATTATAAGATATAAGACATAAATAATAAAATCAAATAAAATTGTATGTTTTTAACATGTTTAAGTAAAATAAAAGTTCACTTTACATACAAAAGAACAATTAAAATGTAATCATATGAAACAATCTAACCATAAACTCATACCATATTAAGACATACAGTTATGTATGAGAAAGTAATTTTAAATTAACCACTATATGCTTCTAACTGGAAAAATATACAAAAAATGTGAATTCTTGTTACCATTGATCCAATCTACAGCTTCTAGATAGCTAATTGGCCAGAACTGATGATTTATTAAAGAGTAATATATTAAAGTTTGTTTTTACTTCATACATGACTTTCTTAAATGTAATCATGCGCCAAATTGGAGTGTACTTTATTAAACCAGCAAGTTTCTCTTTTCCTTTTTAAAGTAAGACATTTAATAGGAAAAAGGAACACGAAACAGGATAAAAGGGGGTAAAATATCGATTGTACTCACCACAACAAGACAGCCGGCTTACAACCAAACGATTTTCGGCTACTGCACCATGTTATTAACACAAAATTGTTAACTGATAACACTAAAATCACTGCACACTATCTGGGATGGAATAAAACCACGCTATTTACTGTATGTCTGTCACAATATTTGAAAAAACACTATAATTTGTACGATAAATGTATGAAATGAGGCGACACAAGCCACTGCGAATGCATGCGGTAACAGACTGTCAGAATTCAATGAACAAGTCGTTCGAATGTCCATAGACTCGCTTTGTCCATACTCTGTATTGACTATACCGCTTCAGCTTTAACCGGCTAAATAGCGATGGTATTAAATTGCTTAGAAATGCTCCACATTTGTATATATTTAAAATGGTCGTATAATAACAGCGCCATCTGTGAATAGAAAATGCAACTTAGGTTCAGTTTCTCTATAGAGAATGTTTAAAATGGTCGCTTAGTAACAGCGCCATCTATACACGAAGAAAGTTATTATGTAGTTAATAATTGAAACGATAGCGACGATATCTGTTGACGCTAAGGTAAATTACGAGATATGTTATTTACATCGTAGTAGAAGTTGTGAAAAGTAGATGGGTCTTTTATTAAAATATTTTTCTTTCATTTATATATTTTTGTAACAAAATGTGAAAAAGAAATATGAATATATATGAAAGTATATTTATATATATGTATATGTATATATATATATATATATATAATTATATATATATATAATATATATATATATATAATATATATATATATATAATATATATATATATATATATATATATATATATATATATATTATATATATATATATATATATATATATATATATATATATATATATATATATATATATATATATATATATATATACATATATATATATATACATATATATATATATATATATATATATATATATATATATAATATATATATATATATATATATATATATAATATATATATATCTATATATATATATATATATATATATATATATATATATATATATATATATATATATATATATATATATATATGTATATATATATATATATATATATATATAATATATATATATATATATATATATATATATATATATATATATATATATATTATCTATATACCTTTATATCTCTTCTTCTTGGCATTAGTCCCGGCTTTTGCCAGGGTCTGCCTTCCGACTGAGCCTACTCCACTTTGCACGGTCTTTAACATCCTCAGTGGATAATTTATTGGCTCTCATGTCTTGTGTCACGACATCCAGCCATCGCTTCCTTGGGCGTCCGGGTGGTCTAACTCCAGGGACAGACATGTCAAGGCACTTCCTTCCGACATAATTCTCAGATCGGCGCATAACATGGCCATACCATCTCAGGCGACGCTCTTGGAGCTTATCCGCTACGTCACGGACCCCAAGACTACCTCGAATGAATGTGTTGCGTATGCGGTCGGACCGCGTCACGCCACACATCCATCTCAGCATCTTCATCTCCGTGACGTTACGTAACGTAACATTATTTCGGCACACTCAGGAGCTTCACTCCTGCGTGTGCCGAGATAATGTTGGCCAACATTCGCTGCCGTATATAAGAACAGGTCGGATAATGCTCTTGTATATCAGTCCCTTGAGCTTGGGCGGTATTCTGCTATCGCAGACCACACCAGTGACCTCCCGCCATTTGGCCCAGGCAGCGTTTATACGGGCATGGATGTCGTGGTCGATGCCTCCAGACTCATGCATAATGGCTCCAAGGTACCTGAACTTCTCCGACTTAACGGCTGGCTCAGGCCCGATATGGATGGTGCTCGAGTCCTGGTTCGCACAAGCCATGTACTCGGTCTTCGACATATTCAGTTTGAGACCACCGTTCTCAAGCGCACCCTTCCAGGCGTTCACTTTACGCTCCAGCATCAGTCGGTTCTCATCGATGAGTACTATGTCATCGGCATACATCATCAGCCACGGAGGCTGGCATTGGATGTTAGCCGAGACAGTATCCAGCACTACATTGAATAAGAACGGACTAAGAGCTGAGCCTTGGTGAACCCCTACTGTAATCGGGAAGGGCTTGGTGTCGCCAACAGCGGTCCTAACCACTGAAGCGGAGTCGTTGTACATATCTCTGATAACCTCAATATAGGCTTCAGGGATCCCCTTGGATCGCAATGCCCACCAGATACACTGACGTGGCACACAGTCAAAGGCCTTCTGCAGGTCCAAAAAGGCCACATGCAGAGCTCTCCTTTTTTCCCTGTAAGCCTCCATCAAAGTTCTGAGGGCAAAAATGGCATCCATAGTGCCTGATCCTGGTTGAAACCCATACTGAGCTCAGAGACAGTACATTCTTGGCGGAGCCTGAGGCCGACCATGCGCTCGAAGAGCTTCATGGTGTGGCTCATAATCTTAATGCCCCTATAACTACCGCAATCCTGAACACTGCCCCTTCCTTTGTAAATAGGGATAATAAAGCTTTGCCGCCACTGATGTGGCATCTTTCCAGTATTCAAGATACGGTTAAACAGGTCAGTAAGTATAAGCACACCAAGAGAGCCCAACGATTTCCACGCCTCGATTGGGATGTCGTCTGGTCCTACCGCTTTTCCGTTCTTCATGCGTCGAAGACAATTACGAGTTTCGTCACGGGTTATTGGAGCAACAAGTCCGAGGTTAGGAGATAATTCAGGAGGAAGACTACAAGACTGCTGAGTGTTCAGCAGCTCCTTAAAGTAGCTTCTCCATCTCTCCTTCACAGAGGCATGACTACAAAGCAACGTGCCCCGAGAATCTCTGACGCAAAGACATTTTGTAATATCCTGCGTCGCTTTATCTCGAGCACGAGTCAGTTTGTATATGAGCTTCTGCCCCTCCACAGTTTCAAGTTTATCGTACAATGGCGACAAACTTTCTCTGCGGGCTCTGGCTACAGCTCTTTTGCTGGCCCGTTTCGCTGCTATGTACTCCAGTCTGTCTTCAGGAGAGTTGGAATGCTGCCACTCTTTAAACGCAGCCTTCTTTTCCTGAATTACCCCCTGCACCTGGTCATTCCACCACCATGTCTCCCTGTCGATGACACGCCCACCCTTAGTAACACCAAGAACTCGCTTGCTCACCGCAATGATTGCTGAATGAGCTCGATCCCATGCAGTCTGAGCGGTCTCGGTGTTAGTCAGTAGATTTTGACTCTCCACCTCCGCCAAGAAGTCGGTCTGCATCGGCCCATTCAACAACCACCACTTAATTCTAGGCTTGCGTTTCTCGGCTACTTTCTTTTTCGGAGTAACATTATAGTCCATGACAAGGAGACGATGTTGGGCCGTCAGGCTTTCGCCGGGAATGACCTTACAGTTGGTCACCCTGCCTATATGACACCGTCTAGTCAGCAAATAATCAATTTGAGTTAAGTGGGACCCGTTCTTATACGTTATAAGGTGCTGAGGTTTCTTCTGGAAGAAAGTGTTCACGATAGCCAGATCAGATGCAATGCAGGTTCTTAGAATATTTTCTCCCTCTGCATTGCGAAGACCATATCCAAAACCCCCGTGAACACGTTCATACACCTCAGCGACCCTACCCACGTGGCCGTTCAAGTCCCCCCCAACTAAGACTGATTCGGTAGACGGTATAGCGAGTAGTACCTCTTCATACTGCTCCCAGAAGGTCTCCTTTTCAGCCGCGCTACAACCTGCCTGGGGAGTATAAGCACTGATTAAGTTTGTGATAACGCCCTCGATCAGTACCTTTATCCGCATCAAGCGGTCGCAGCGACGGTCAACCTCAGGAAGCCCATTCTGAAGCTCTTCAGAAAGCGCTACCGCTACACCGTTTTTGCCTGTAGGTGACCCAGTGTATATAAGGCGGTAACCCTGCCCGATGTTACGAGACTTATTGCCCTTCCAGCGAGTTTCCTGAAGGAAAGCACACTGGACCCGACGTCTCATGAGTACATCTGCGAGTTCTCTGCATCGTCCGGTTAGAGAGCCAATATTCCATGTTGCAAAGCGGAGTTTCCGTCTGGGTACTGACGTCGTTAGCCGTGCCCGTACTTGACACGGTAGCCCTTGCCCACTTATCGCAGGTGTAGGGCGATGTGCCTGCGCGTCGTTTAACGGCGACGCCCTAGCCATACCCAGCTTTTTTCTGAATCGATCCATACTAGTGGCGAAGTGGTTTTTAGTGGAGCGATTGCCATCTGACCTCCAAACCCATTGCTGGGTAACCAAGAAAGGAAAGGGAATAAGAGGCAGAAAGACTTGGAGTATAGGGGAGGGACACCACTTACATGG
This sequence comes from Dione juno, assembly GCA_037127375.1. Taxonomy (NCBI): domain Eukaryota; kingdom Metazoa; phylum Arthropoda; class Insecta; order Lepidoptera; family Nymphalidae; genus Dione; species Dione juno. Next base: position 3,472,316 of record JAXRJS010000083.1, on the reverse strand, counting down.
ATTGGATAGGGTTATGAAAGTGGTGGCTCGAGGCCCCGGGGTCGCGCACCCGTATGCCGAAAACCAAATATCGGACAGATAATTGGCCTAGACACCCTCTGAGGATACCACAGAATATATACCATAGAATATATACCACAATATATATATATATATATATATATATATATATATATATATATATATATATATATATATATATATATATATATATATATATATATATATATATATATATATATATATATATATATATATATATATATATTCTGTGATATGTAACAGTTAATAGTGTTATTATTTCTTACAAATTTAATAATCAAACTTAAAATGTATACATATATAATAAAGTCGTATAAATTAGTATTATTAATAAACACCATTTATAACTCAAGAACGGCTGGACAGATTTTTATGACTTTTCTGTTTTAATATTTGTCTGCATCAGAAACAAGTATTAAAATATGATATTTGTCAATAAAAAAAATCTTTAACAAGACTGAAAACATCGGCCATTGGCATTTCTAATGCCATCGGCATAAAATCTTGTCTGTTGTTCAAATACATACATAGGTAATGTATAAATCATATTGTGCCGATAATATCAATAAGAATTAATCTTCCCCACATACTCATAATGCTATTACAATTAATATTGCCAATCAGTGAGTAGTACAGGAAATGCACATGCACATGCACATGCACATGCACATGAAGAAAGCCGCCTTAGTGTGCCGTGACTTGCGTGTTTCTCAATCACAGGAGCAACGTCAGGTAGACGACGAGATCAACAACTAGACGATTTGCGATGTTAAAATTTTGAAGAAGAAATAAATTTTTCTAGTATTAATTTAAATCGAACAGCGTTTGCAGCAGTGATTATAGCTCGCTATCTTTCCGTTCACAAGCCAAAGTTCTGGCGACAGAAGTTTTCCGAAGAGACGCTAGGAATGTACTGTCTTAGGGCCAATGGAAAATTGCCATTATTGACTCCACCAACTAATTCATTATCCAAATCATTTCTAGCGAAGACTCAGTATTCTGAGTATTGGCTATTTTCAAATTATTTCATTTAAGGGTAGACATTATTAAAGAAACTGGATTCAATTCGACATTCTTTATAGTATCAACATCACGGTTTTGAATATAACGTTTACTAAAGCAAGCTACGTGTCGCAAAGTAATTCCAATAGCCGGCCCTTATGTTATTTCGATCGATAATGTTGATAATTAAACAAATTTAGAAGTGTTGCCATAAAATGTATTTATCTGTAGGTATGTTCGCTTTAATGTTTTTTTATATTTTTATATTATTCCTCGAGGATCGTCGTAGCGCAGAGGCACAGCGTCTGCCTGTAAACTCGACTGTTTGTGTGTTCGATTCCCACTGGGGGAGAATGAAGTATTTTCATTTTCTTCGCTCTGGCAACAAGGCAAAGCGCGGCGTTAAGTTCCGCCACTCAACACACAATCCCTCGAAAGGCGGAAAGTGAGGAATGGAGTGTTTTAACTCTAGGTTCCTTCAACCTACGGTTCCCTCTGTCTACCTTGCTATGTGCGGGATACAGCGTGAAGCTTAATAATATTAATAATCATATTTTATTATTTACTTTTTTTATATGTAATAAAGAAATTATCTCTCTATGTATTTATCTTAATGTGTAATAAGTATTTCGAACTTATCTTAATTTATTCAACTCTTCATTTAACTGTTATACTTGTCATTAATGATTTTCATATAATTTTGTATAGTGAAATTCGACTCACAGTCGGTTCTTGGATCAGTCATATTTAGCTGATCTTTTAAAGTAGTATATGATATGTTTAGCGTATTGTAATTTAGTTACTGTACATGTCTTTAGCTATAAATACATAGCTCTTACTTCAGCGGTCTCATCTAATACCTTTTCATAGCGTTGACTTAGAAGTTTAATTTTTTCTTTGCTTTTAGAGACCATGGAGCTGGATATTTGAATTTGATTTCAATTGAATTGTGTGGTGGTATAAAGACCACCACACAATTTTGGAAAAATATCGTTGACATATGGACTGATGAACTCACAGACAGACAGACAATAAAATTATCCTATAACAGTTCTGATTTTCCATTTAGGTTAAGAAACTCTAGAGTACCTTAACATATCTGTACCTGTGTGTACCTTAATATACCTTAATATAACTCTAGAATACCTTAATATGCTTGTTTGTTAAATTATTTTACGTCATCGTTTAAAAAATATGTTTCAGTATTAAATTAGTTCCCCTACGCCCTTTACCTCTCTCATGCTAATAATGTGATTCTACTATTGTTAGCTAGAGAGTCATATAGATAATGAGGCATCGTCGATAGTTAAAATATCGAAGTATATCGAAGAATATTGTATACGCGACCTATTTACATTTTTAGGCTGGAAGACATCACCTTTGGTGATAAGGCCGCCTTTACACTATAACTGTATCACTGTCTTGTTTTTCCTTTTCTGTAATTTGTATTCTTTGTGTTGGTGTAATAAAGTATTTTAATAAAATGGAGATGGACAGGTCATGCTATACTTGTAGCTGAAAAGTGGAGCCAAGCTATGATCAACTGGTATCCCAACAATAGAAAAAGGAAACGATGAAGACAATTTAAAAGTTTGAGGACGACATAAAACGACGGCGGGTCCATTATGGTCTAGAACCACCAGAAAGACAAGAATGGAAAAAAATGAAAGAGTGCGTTGTCATAGCTGGACAAACAGATCCAGCTAACTAAATATAAAAAAAAAACTAAACTAAACAAAAAGAAAATATTTGAATATTGTAAATTAACGTATGTATCAGAATTTAAGTTTTGTAATTGAATCTGATTAAAGGCTTTTATTGTTATTATTAAAATAAAGTATTAAAATAAATAAATATAATTAAAATAAATTAGCCACTGATTTTTATTAGAAAAACGCGTCATTGTAATATTTTTATAATATTTTTCATATGCAAAACATTTTCACATGGCAGCTTTCACATATTTTTAAATAATATAAACGCATAATTCTTTTTTTAATTTTGAATATAACTAGTACCTGATAATGATTGGTAAATTACAATATATCTTCTAAATAATAACATCAAAAAGATACATTATGTTCGATTTTTTTTAAATTAATATTTAAATGGCCATTTCTTAAAAAAAAAACACTACAATTTGAGATATCTCAGGATGGGCATTTATTTCTACCAGGGTAGGGCCAAATCAGATTGCAAATCTGATCTTAATATATGCCCTTCACAGGAATGCATCGGATTACCACTAAATCTGTAGTATATACGAGGTGTGCTCAAAAAGTATATCGTTTGGTATTGTAGTCAAAAATGTATATTCAAATTAAGTAAAAATAATAATATTTAATAATAACTTAGGTATATATAAATAATAAAAAATAGGATAGTACGTTTATTCATATTTTTTCTTTAATATTTAATATAAATCGTAGTGAGTTATTACAGAATTAACAGCCCTAGGCGAGAGCTTTTCATCTTATGGATAAAATTAAAAGTTTAAAATAAAAGCGTAAAATACAATTTGCAAGCAACAAAAGCACAACAATAAAGAACTGTCCAGAACTTGTTCAAAGTTTTGTCACTGTAAAGTGCTAATAAATCTATTGAGCCGTAACCTTTGGTTATCTGTCGGTTCCCATAGAGGAAAAAAGCTGAGCTTTTTTGTTTTTTCCTCAAGTTCAAAGTTTTAAAAAAAGTTTCGAGTTGGAAATGAACGGTTTCGTTCACTTCCGCTAGGATTGACCGCTGGCGACGGGAGCATTAGGACGCATAGTGGACATAGAAATATATGGAGTATGTCTGGTAGATTTAATGTATAATATGGTACATTTATATCTTTATATTTTATGAGTTTATAAAAATCTAAAAGTAGTGTAAGGTGTCTCAATTTTTTTAGTAAATTCCGTCAACCATAAAATCTAAATTATCTAAGTTATACAAAATCTTGATTAATACATTTTTTTACAATTCTTTACATTCATTGTACACGATTATGAAGACCCGTTATAGATGAAGAGAGAGCTTAAATATAAGAAGTAGGAAAATGATGAATTAGCAAAAATTGTTAAGTGTGTCAAATTAAAATCATTGTAATAATAAAATTAATTGAGAAAAGTGAATTAAATCAATATTTGGTTCATAAGCTCCACCCAAACGAAGTTGCCGACAACTTTTATCATATACAAATTAATGGTAAATAACTGACTAAAACTGTACAGTTCCAAGATTTCTAAACATATCTTCTCCATATAAATCGTAGTCGTGGTGTAAAGAATGTTATTAAGTGGGTGAATAGAAGAAAAAACAAAATCTCTATCTATCGAGTTAGACGTGATAATTAGTAGATATGGAGATGCATCGTCACTGAGCGCATTCTTATACCGATATCAGAACGCTGCCATGCAAAGGTAAATATTATAAAAGTCTATGGAGAGTCATTTTTGTAAACTTTTTATAGAGCTTCACGCTGTATCCCGTATATAGCAGGGTAGGCAGAACCACCTAGTGTTAAAACACTTTGTTCCCCACTTTCTATCATTTGAGAAGTTGTGTTGAGTGGAGAGACGCTCCGCTTTATCTTGTTACCGGAGCGAAAAAATTCTTCGAGTGGGATTCAAACCCCAAATGGTCCTGTTTACAGGCAGACGTAAACACGACGGTTTGGGATCGGATGTGTATCTGCGCCACGACGGTCCACTACGACGGTCAGCAAATATTATAAAATATAATTTTATTACATATTTATTTTGATTTACATACCTATGAGTATTTTAAGCACAGCATTTTTACTGTTAACGGGTAGGTGAGTGGAGAACTGAGTATCTAGAGAGTTCCCTCTTGCCTCTAAAGCAATACGAGCACAATTGGCCTCTCGAGCGGGGAGGTTAGCGGTCTCAAGGACGTCCCCCAAGATATAGCTTAATTGATATCAATTTATATCGTATTACACTATCGTTCATTGTATTCGTAATTCTGTATAACGTCAAATGATTATTATTTAAGGACTCTGTCTTTGTATAGCTAATATTAAAGTGCTTTTGCTTTAACACTTCACACTGTTCTAGGACGAAATCAATACTAACTAGTAGTATAGACAATTAAAATGAGTTTAATTTTGCAAGTAGGGTCACCATGTCTGTCGCGAATACCGCAGGGTAGTCACAAGCGTATAAAATATCGAATGGTCTATCATGTTATATGCTGACGGTAGTATAATATTCGTTATGATTATATCGAACGATTACGATTATTCGATTATATCGAATAGACATCAAGGAGTTGTCGAAGAGTCAAGGACAAATCGAGACGTGATCATACGAAAACTCGAACTCGAATTGGCCAAATTATCATCGCTATTATTGCCATTATACATAATTGTAATTCCTTTTATTTTCCTTATTTAGCTTATTGGTAGCAAATAGTCGAAGAGGGAATAGATTTCGAAATTTGATATTCACATTAATTTAAGGAACAGGAATTGGTACAGTTTCAGCTTAGCTTCCAGCTTTATATGAAATTTGAACAATTTAAAGTCAATATATTGTTATTATTCTTTATTCAAATTACTATAATGATATTAATGTGAGGAATTACATGCTCTCGATGCTTACAAATTTGAAAATATCTGGAAATAATTTTAAAATAAATATTCTGCTGTCTGCTGTGTCGGGCTGTAAACGAAACGGTTTGTGAGTTCGATTCCGTCTCGGGGGAAGCGTCTTACCACTAGGTTTCTAGGCTACCACACTAGGCTTACCACAGCCTACCTTGTTATTTACCGGAAACAGCTTGGGTACATTTACAAGATTATATAGAATTATTTTGAAGCAACCATATGTGCTGATCAATCAATCTATACTATATTTAATAAATATATGTCTGTGCATTGAATCTTTTACGAAAAGTTAATGCAGGGCGATGCAGAAACAATAATAGAGTGTGAATCTATGATTTTTAAAACTATTGTTTGCCTGTGTGTTTGTTCGTTTGTGCATGTACCTATATAATCATAATCTACTAAATTGATTTTGAAGACTGATACACCTGATGTAGAACCATTGTATAGTATATATAGTTCATGTTTCGTTGACATCTGAAAATCCAAGATCTGGAGCATTTCATGAAGAACTATATCGTCCGGCTAAGCTATATGAAATTCTTCTTAGTCGTACACTCATGGCAGAGTGGTCGTGGTCAGGAATTGGTCGGCTTCTGCGATGATATCATCACGATGCGTCTCCATCTTACTCTACTCGTGGCTTCGTGCGAACACTTGTTGATGGTGTGCTCAGTAACAGACTTTATTAGATCTATCCATCTTGCTGGTGAGCGACCGCGAACTCTTTTTCCTTCTATCTTGCCCTGCACGACAAGCCGTTCCATGGAATTTTCGTTGCACGTTATGTGACCGAAGAATTTAAGTTATCAACGGGTAACATTAATAAAAGGTTGTCAACGACCGTTTGTGGATGAAACAAACGATCGTTGACAACCTTTCGTAGATGTTTAATTCCTTCAAAATAGATACGTTGGTGCGAAAACCGATCCGAGTCGATCGTGTAGTCGTAGCGTCCAAGTTTCTGCTCCATAGAGAAAAATAGGAAAGACCAAGCATTTCATTAAGCGGACCTTGGTGTTTTTGGTTATTCTGCGATCTTTCCAAATTCTATTGAGCTTTTCAATCTTACACAACATCTGCGAATTTCCTTTTGGCAACCACCTGTGTAATTTTTGAGCGTAGGTAAATATAGCTCTGAACGACTTAGCAATTTGCGATAACTCTTACATCAAGGTGGTTGCTTCCAGCTCGGTCTATAATCATCATTTTAGTTTTGTCACGGTAAATTGCAAGGCCAAAATCCAATCCGGTAACTTCAAGACGTCGAAGAAGAGTCTCGATGTCTCCCTTGGTAGTAGCAAGGATTGTGGTATCATCTGCATAATGTAAGTGAGACATTTTGCAACCTCCCAAAGTAACACCATTGTCCCAATCCTCAAAAACGACCCGCATCAAGCATTCTGTATAGATATTAAAAAGTAGTGACGAGAGTATACAACCTTGTCTCACTCCAGCCTCCACCTTGAAATTATTCGAGTCTAAAATACTACCCGAACAGTAGCTGTGCCATATTCATATAATCTTCTGATTAGATGTATCAGATGTTGGGGTACACCCATTTCCAGGTAGACTTTCCACAGCTTACTCCATTGTACAGTGTCAAAACCTTTGCTGAAGTCTACGAAACACACGTAAAGTGACATTGAACTCTCGCGCTTTTTCCCTGATCTGCCTTAGCACGAGTATTTGTTCCCTGGTTCCCTTTACCCTTTACGAAACCTGCCTGTTCTGGTGCAATTTCAGGTGACAGAAAAGCTTGAAGTCTGCTGTTAAGAATGCGTAGATGTATTTTGCTGGCATGAGATATAAGGGATATCAATCTCTAGTTATTGCACTTTAGTCGATCCTTTTTTATGCAGAGGTACAAACAGTGAATGTGCCCAATCACATGGCCAATTTCGTGATTCCCATATACGGCAACAAAGACTGTGCATTGTCTCAACTACGGTTTCACCTATTGCTTTAATAATTTTAATAGGGATTTCATCTACTCCTACAACTTTGCCTTTCCTGAGTAATTTGATTGCAGATCGTACCTCGTTGTCGTCGATCGTCTACCAATGGAGCCGGTTCTAGTTCTACTGAGTTATTTTTAGTAACCTCAACATTCTGATCTAAGCAGAAACCGGTAGAGAAGAGTGAAGAGCAATAGTCTTTCCAGACTGTAATAATTTCTCGGATTTCTGTCACAGTATTGCCTTCTACATTTTCTATAGCCCAGGTTTTAGGTTTGAATTGGCGTGTAATAAAACGTATTTTAATGTGGAAATCTTTAGTTTCTGATTTGAGAGAATGTTTTTCAACTTCGTTACATATTGCATTGAGGGCCGAATTCCGATCCTCCTCCTCCTGCCTTGAGATTCCTCCTCTCTTCGACCAAATCCCATGTGTCCTGTGTCATCCAGTGTTGTCTCTTTGACATCTTTGTTTTTGGTTGAGATTTTTCTACTGACACCTTAATATAGTTTTTGATTTTTATCCACACGTTGTTAATATCTGTTTCATCGTCATGTTGTGGCAGTAAGTGCTAGTTTTCTCTGAGAACTCTGGTAAATGACTCTTTGTCTTTTATCTCCAATCTTTTAGTTGTTCTTTTGTGAATAGTATTTCTCAATTTGATCCTCATACTGCCTACAAGTAACTCGTGGTCTGTAGAGTAATTTGCTCCAGGAAGGGTATGTGCATTTGTTATCGAGCTCCTCCATCGAGTTCTAATAAGAATGTAATCTATTTGGTTACGATAAGCACCCCCCTGGTGATGTTTAAAAACAGTGTTCATTATGGTCAGATTATGCTCTGCTGCAAACTCAATGAGCCGTTCTCCTCTATCGTTTCTGTCCATAAGACCATAAAGTAGAGCTACGTCACGCAAATCTACATCCATAGCAGTGCTTCCGACTTTTGCATTGAAGTCACCCATAACAACCAAGAGTTCTCTCTTTGATATGGCATTTATACTAGCTTCAAGTTCTTGATAGAAGTCATCAATCTCCTCCTTTGTAGAAGTACTTGTAGGTGCATATACCTGCATTATGTTGAGGCGCTGAGTTTGAGTGATATGATTCTATTGCTTATTGGGTTATAGCCTAAGACAGCGCCATTCCAGTTTTTTTGGTATTACAATGGCAACTCCAGCATAACTTGATGTTTCGTCTCCCGAGAAGTAGATATAATGTTTCTCTAAGTCTCTATGACCGCTCTCTTTCCAACGTGTTTCGCTTAAGCCTGTAATTGTACATTTACATCGTTCCAGTTCGTGATCCACAACATGGAGCTTTCCGTCTGTAAGACGTCTTACATTCCATGTTCCAACTCTGATGTTATTTCTTAGTTAGAATTTTGTTTTTCCAGTCGTATAATTTCCGTGGGATGCCTGGTTGTCTGCCGTCCCATGGCCAGTAACCCATTTCACACCCTGATTTCCGGACAACCTAGGGCGCCGGTCGCAACTCGGATCACAGAGCATGTCTTTACGCTTTATTGACCTTTTCATGACTTTCGTGGGAACAATAGTGCAGTGGTTTCCCGTTGCCTTTTGCACCAGATATTTGAGAGGTTATTTAGACCCCAAGGCCGCTGATGCCTCTTCCAAATGGTTGTACAAATGGGTAGTAAGGTTACACCGCCTATTACTCGGTCGCTAGAGCTCCGTCCTTTATCTAGCAGGGAGCACCACGATACCCAATTGGTCATCGCCGCCATTCGGCGCGTGACAGTTGGGCCGGATAAGATGCTATCTCCGTTCTCCCCTTACTCTATATGAAATAAGGAACCTTAATAAAAGTTGTTGAGCATGGTGGACATTTTACTTGATATTTTAATAAAACAGTAAATGGAAATCAGGTGTCACATAGACCCCATGTTAACTAAGTTACAGATTATGAGTTCAAAAAAGTTACAACGCCTAGAGTTCCATCTTTGACTGCCCAACTTCCATTGTCAGGAGGCGACTGCCAAAATAAAAGATATACAATATCGTTATCTACTCTGGTTTTATTCACACGCTGATGAAACGAGCGCCAACTCTTCAGTTTCCCTTATAGGTAACACAGGGCTTTGTCACCCAACTGTTCCAATATCAGACCAGTTCAATGGTGATTCAAAAACATATATGTACTTACGTATATATATGTATGTTAGATATTTAAAATATTTAGATTCTCAATAAAAAAAGTCATATAAGATGTGATATCATGAATAATCGTTAGGGAGGGTGGAATTAATAAAACACACTATATTGATACGGCCGGTGTCGGATGCCGCTGTAGGGTTTCCAATAAAGCCTATTTGAATTTATTAGCTTACTCTTTATATACTGTCGCGATCAAAACAGTTACGAACAACCGGAACGCAAAAATTTAAATCGAATTTTTTTATAAAATTTAACTTAAATAAACAAAATTAACCGATTTAATGTGTAATTTACGAACAACTTTCACAGGGTTTAAAGATACTGATTATTATGCAGCTAAAAATTGATAAAATAGGTCAAATATGTAATCTTAGAAGTCCATAAGATACTAGAATATGATACAAAGGGCTTGCGACGAATATAGTGGAAACAAAGATATGTGAAGTACAAAAATAGTTTGATACGTGCTTCCAAATTTTTAAATTTTTTTTTTGATATTTTTAAATCATTTAGATGGAAGATGTAATAATGGGTGTTATAAAGAAAAACTACTTAGCCAAGCATAAATTCTAAGGAGTTCGTGTGCCAGCTTCTGCCAGCCATTAATCATGACGTTTGTTCCCATGATCTGCCTTCCTACTCAACCTACTAGGATAGGATAGTCTTTGGATAGTCTTCAAAATCCTCAGTGGTTAGTATTAGCTCTCATGTCCAGCAAAACGACATCGAGATTAGATTCCATGGTGAGATTTTACTGTATTTTAACTATAAGTTTTTATATAGCACTTTCGTGCACAACTTCCTTTACCCGTAAACGATTGTAAGATGTTCGTTTTTGAAGAAAAAAGTATCGGGTAAGAAGAATCCAGCTGTGCGATATTTATGACTTTATATCGTGTCATCTCTTTTACACCTAACTCCTTTTAAATATCCATCTCCTTCTCACCTACGGATTTTATTTCCCAAGAATTGTCATGAGATTTAAAATTTTTATACGATATCTTAAAATATATTCAATAGAATTTGAATTTGTCAACTTCTATAACTAAGACGTATAATTTACGTATAAATTATAATAATTGTGTGCTTTTTAATATAGCTTAAAGTGTTTATTATATTAAGATTTTTTAATACATCTATTAAAACATTTATGAATTAATATAACTTTTTTAAAGCTGACAGTAATAGATACATATTTTATCTCCCACTTTCCTAGACAAGGCCGTCGTGGTGGGAAAGGAAGGTACCACCACCTTCCTTCCACCTCGTTTCCCAACGAAAAATCTTTTAGTATATATTATTATTATATTAGTAATAAATTTATATTATAGTTAAATATATATAGCTAGCTTAGCTTTTGAACGCATCCATAAGCTTATATGGCCATGTAAGAAAATTGTAAAAGTTTCGACATAATGTTTTTACGTTTTTAAATAATAATTATTTTCACTAAATATTTTAATTGACAACGTAAGTTAGATACTTTGCAGGTCAAAGGCCTAGTAACATTTTTTTTATTTATACCCTTGTTTCACAAGTAGAATTTCAAGTCACAACCTATCGAATAGGCTACCATTAGCACAACTGTGCCAATATGGAACAAAACAAGTGCGAGTCGTACTTGCGCTCCGAGGGTTCTTTTCCAATTTCATATTTTCGGTCAAAAGGCATTATAAGATATAAAAGTTGATAAACGTGTGTTTGCGTCATTTGTATTTGAAATTTTATAAAATTGCCAACATATGTGAGTACGCAATTGTTTCGAGTCTATTATATTTAGTTCAAATTAATTTTCTATCGTATGTTTTTAACTATTTTATTTTTAAATATTTAGAAAAGGGGGACGCATATTACCAGTTATAAAAAGTTTTATCTTTGTAACGATTGACTGACTGACTGCCATTTACAAAAACGCGTCCCTGAGAAAATGCAAGACTTAGACAATACTTTAGTAGACAGACCACGAATATAAGACAACTTGACGATTTTTAGATTTTATTTTTAAATTCAACTTCATCCAAACACATTTATTTATTTACTTTTTTTTTATAAAAATCATGCAGCAGTTCACAGAGTCCATGTACTCACTAAGTAGGAACTGTGTTGTCCTAATAATTTCGTAATAAAATAGCTGTAACATAGGTATGGGTACACAGACAGATATCTAGATAGGTTCCTTTTTTATGCTCTTTTTTATGTATATATTACTCGTATGTATTTAGTTATAAAATTACATTACAGTAGGCTATCGTAACTAAATGTATTACTATATATACTCTATATATATCTACTTGTCGCTCTAATAGTACAAGATGATGGTCAGTTAAACATTATTAGACATTAGCACTAACGATCCGACGTGTCGATATACATATATAATAGTCACATTTAGTATACAATTAATAGGGCAAATGTGGGTTGACATTTATAAAAACTAAAAAAGAAACACCCTTTACTTAAGTATCCCATATATATACAGATAGATTATGACCTATTAATACGAAAATTACCCATAATGAGTATAAAATAATTACACACATAAACAATAAGTAAACATCATGGAAATATTAGTAACACAATATGTTCAAAGTACTTAGTAAAACGATCTTAACACAGGTGGCGAACACGATAACGCGTACCAGGAATAATGGCTGACTTTAAAAATAATTTGTATAGCGAGAATCAATTTATATTAGCATATATGCTTGCGGTCATGCGAAACTACATTATTAACAATATGAACGGATCGTCTAATGAAGTGTGGCTATGCTTAGTTATTAGTTCGTTTCATACAAAATTAGTATATTCGCCCGCAAATTTAAGTTTGTCAAATTCTATGGCTTGTACTTTATTGACTTAGAATAATGAAATTTATTAATATGTTTAACACAGGAGAAAGAATATTAAAAACTTGAAATAAATGTTATTTCACACAAAATGAGCGCCTACGCTCTATATATATAAATTAAGATATGAATTTCTGCTAATCATTATGAAATTGGTTCAGTGCTCGAGTACCACATGCACTTTACCGATATTTTTACACATAGGTATATAGGTTGAAAGAATTTAAGTGTCAAAGCACTGCGTTCTTCGCTATCGGCCCGAATTCAACAGATTGAAGAAATTATAATATAATATAATTATTATATAAAATATTAATTAATATAATATAAAATATTAATTATATAATTAATCAGGAGAATTAATAACGAATGTTACAGTCTCCTGTCCCACTGCACCACGATGAGCTCAATTGTTTTTATCTACCTCAAAAAAAGAACCTAATACCCATGGTGTCCGTTAAAAATATAATTTACTGTCATTGACTATTAGGCAACAACGCTTATCTTTACCTAACCCATTGGTACACCACCATACATTAAACGCTGTTACATAAAAATCAATATCTATTTCAACTTCGTAAAACAATCTGTATTCCATACATTGAACCCATAATCCGATCCCATAAAAAGAAACATGAAAAAACCCTTCAATTAATGTCGTATCCTATCCCGTACAATAATGTGTTTATCTACAACTATCTCCTCGAACCGGTCCCAGTCCAGCCTTATTAAGACAGTGTAAGAGGTGCATTTTATAAATATACATATATGTAAATGGAATTGTGCAGTATGTTTGTAGAAGGAAGGAGAATACCCTCTATATCAATAATTGTCACTCTTATGAACATGATAAGAAGCTTACGTTTATATAGTTGAGCGTTACGTTGATTTCCGGTACCAAATAAAAAACATCTTAAAATGGGTGGAAAATGGAAATAAAGCTTTTTATCTTTATTTTGGGGTATTTGGGAGAATGACGCATCTATGAAAACTACTGTTTTTAAGTACTAAGTGCTATGGATAATGCACTTGCCACGTCTCTGTAGCAAAATTTAAAAACCGTCACCTTCAGTCGTATTTTGCTACGGCGGCTCAAAATATATTTAATAGCTTAAATAAAACTTAAAAAAAATAATATATTAGTGTAAAACCATGACTAAAGATTAGTATGCCACGTTAGAATCCTTAAGTGGCCAAAGAATTTATGTTAATCACATTCAAAATATGAAACAGATCAGTTATCGTATAATGGAGAGGTCGCCGCAGCACCTGTGCTTTCTGAACTGTATGCATCGGTGATAAATTAATTTGAAAAAGGGTTTGTCTGTCTCGGCGTAGAGGCATAGCATTGATCGGTAAACGAGAAGGCTATGGGGTAGATTCCTAAACGGAAAAATAATCTATCTTAATACTCTCTGTCTGGTAAGAAAAAGAAGAAAGAAGTGAAAGCTGTGAGAGTTTACTAGTTTACTTCTAACTATAATGCTTTACATTGCTGAAAAAATCTTTAAAGTAGATCTTAAAATTTCATACCTTTTTGTACATTTGTTTAAGATCATATGTCATACTTTAATACAGGGCAGGTGGAGTTAGTGATAAATCACTCGAAATTCTACTTTCAGTTCATTTAAAGACACAGCAATCTTTTATAAAAATCCTTCTTGAAAATTCCTGATTATAGTATAGCAAACTAGGACACTCTTAAGCTTCACGCTATATTCCGATCAGGTTCGATTCTCACTTGGGGGGAACGAATTATTATTATTTTCCTCGCTCTGGTAGCAAAGATAAAGCGAATGTGCTAACATAAGGTATCTTCTGCCTACCCTGTCATATTACAAATAATACTAAAAAATAGTTTTACTATCACTGTAGATAAACCAAACTAAGGCACGGCTTAACTAACAATTTCCTAAACGTATTAACTAAGTCAAAATATGAAATTGTATAATTTTAATATCTATCTGTTGCTATTAAGTTAGTTTATACATCCGGTAACTTAAAACGATTACTATTACTCTAATCAACGATAATTTTGAATGTTCTTACGAGCGCCTGTGCCGTGAGGACCGTCATGGCGCAGAGGCACAGCGTCTGCCTGTAGACGCGACGGTTTGTGGATTCGATTCCCACCCGGGGAGAGTGAATTATTTTCATTTTCTACGCTCTGGTAACAAGGCAAAGAGCGGTGTTGAGATCTATCACTCAACACGCAATACCTCAAAAAGCGGAAAGCGGGTGTCTTAACACTAGGTCTCTACGGTTGCTACGGTCCCCTCTGCCTACCCTGCCGTGTGCGAAGCTATATGAAAATATATATTAATTGCTTACTAAAAAATATACGAGATAAGACTAAAATATATTTAATACAGAATACAAGTGAATTTGAGATGTGATAACAGAATATGACGGTTTCAAGTTCAAGTTCAAGTTCTAAGTAAGTAATAAGTATTATGCACGACAATTTTTAGGAAGCAACTATGCAGTCTGGCCATACAAATTATGGGTAATATATCTGTCTATATATATATATATATATATATATATATATATATATATATATATATATATATATATATATATATATATATATATATATATATATATATATATATATATATATATATATATATATATATATATATATATATATATATATATATATATATATATATATATATATATATATATATATATATATATATATATATATATATATATATATATATATATATATATATATATATATATATATATAATATATATATATATATATATATATATATATATATATATATATATATATATATATATATATATATATATATATATATATATATATATATATATATATATATATATATATATATATATATATATATATATATATATATATATATATATATATATATATATATATATATATATATATATATATATATATATATATATATATATATATATATATATATATACATACATACATACATACATACATACATACATACATATATATATATATATATATATATATATATATATATATATATATATATATATATATATATATATATATATATATATATATATATATAATAAAAATGTAACTGATCGCTGTCTGTATATGGAAGATATATGAGCAAAATATTATTATGGGTGTTTATTACTGCATGTAATTTTGTATGTATGTCTGTGTGCTCGTTAATGTTAAATACGACTAAAGCGATTCAAATGCAGTTTTCATTATTGTATTTTGATAAGCATGTTTAATATTAAGTGCTTGGTTTATTTTATTTCAATCGGTTCTTAAATAAAAAAAGATACATCAAATTAAAATAATTTGTAAGAAACTGCTAGAAAATAACTGTTATATTGAATTGACTTAAACTTCAAATTTATTTTCCCACGTAGATAAAGTTGCGGGCGCGGCTAGTGTTAAATATAACTTTATGTGAAACGTATGAATTTGCAAATAAACATAAAATGGAGAGCGAAGTGAAATGTCACTAGACTTTCTCTGCACAATGCGGGAGATGTAGGTACCTATTATCTTAAGACGAATATGACCGCGCCTTGATAAGACAAAGTGTGGTGTTGAATTGTGCCACTAAACATGTATTTATTATCTTTCAAACAATCAAAAAGCAAAGAAGAGAGTGTCTTAATATTAGTTTCTCTCTGCCTTTCCCGCTATATGCGGGATACAGCGTGAAGCCGAATGAATGAGACGTATTTTGAGCTAGTTACGCCTAATAATATTAATTTTATGAATTCAATTTAAATTATATTAGCGTGTTTCCGTAAGAACGCAAGTTAGTTTGAAACATTCACACGGTTCTCATTCTCGTAGCGTCGTTTAGTGTGGCGTCAGCGTATTTGCAGGTGCAATGATAATATTACATGGTAAAATGTAAATACTTTATTTGCTATAAATATTTTACTTTAACGTTACTTTTATAAAATATTTTATATATAACCTTTGTACACAATACATATTCGTATAAATCTAAAAGTTCCTAAACTTTTCTTTTGTTAAATCTCTCTGGAATGTAAAAATAATAATTAGCCTTTTATTATTTTAATACATTTAAAAAATATATCTAAAATACATGTTATGCTTTTAATCCTGCTTGACATCTCCCCCCTTAGAAATCAAACCCCATTTATTAGGAACTCCTAGTAAATATAATGAAATAAATAAAAAATAACAAAGTTAAATGTAAAGTATACATTGAAAAAATTATTATACATTTATAAGAAGTAAGTTATTAAATACTTACGTAAGTAAGTTATTAAGTAAGTTACTAAGTAAGTTACTAAGTAAGTTATTAGTAAGTTAATAAGCTAGTGAGTAAATAAGTAATTGCTTTATTTCAACCACATACTGTTATATAAATAAAAAAAAAATTAACAATAAACATACAATCAGTCGATCTTATAATAGGTTAGGCATAAGTTATTATGTCCCTTCGTTTAACTAAAGACTATTAACAAGAAGTGTAGAGCGATTTAAAAAGAGAAAGAGGGCAGCTAGAAATGAAGGAAATGTACTAATCATCAAAATACTCTCCCTTCATAACTAGTGCATTAATTCAATACCGTCTTATCTTGACAGAACTGAACAGAACCGACTTACATACAAACAAAGCTTCACGCTTTATCCCTTGCGGGGTAGCCAGAGAGAACGGTGCGCAAGCGCTGCGGTACCTGCATACCTCTTTCGCCTTGTCCACTGTATATAGCCTCTTCATACCTGCCCTCCGGAAGTCCTCATGTTTTTTATATGACCTTCAAATAGTATCTTTGACTCTGTGTTTTCAAAGGTCAACCAAGGTCTCCCTGTACCTCTCTTACCACTTACTTTTGCTCCATATATCTTTTGAAGAAGAACGTGCCAACGCCACCTGAACACGTTCTTCTTTATTCTCACTGGAATTTCTCTCAAGGGAAATGAATATGTAATTAAAATATATAATTTCTATATAATAATTTTCCCGAACGGACATCGATCTGTAAACCATTTAATACGCCGTTTACATTCAGACGCTATCCCACTGTGCCGTTATGGCTTCTAGTAATATTAATTTATTTAAGTTTAATAGGCAGTAAAGTGCGAATATTGTGGTTGTAGAGCTCGTACATGTTTTACTATAGCCATATAATTAAGTGTCAAATAAGTAAGGCAAGACGGTCATTAACAGGCAAATGATTGTTTATCAACGACTATTGCTATCAGTGGAATATGGAGAAAGAAAATATTAAATTATGTACACAAATATATTATATCTCAGTATGAACTTGCAATTACCTGTTTGTTTGTATTTTTTTTACATAGGTATTTTAAAAATTTAAAAAATATTAAAAAATTGTTTTATTTGTTGGTTGAAGCTGACATTTTAACATTTACAACAATTATAAATGTAACTTAACATAGCTAAACTCTTTCTCCCTCTCGGAGTAGCCAGAGAGAACGGAGCTCCAATCCCCACATATCTCTTTTGCCGCCTCGTCCACTAATATTAACCTCTTCATACATGGTCTTCTTCTTCTGGAGCACAAAGTTACAGACATTAAAATGTGAAAATAAATAATAACATTACTGATTGTATGTTTATATTACAAGATTTGTATATCCTACATAAACAAAAAATATATTGGTTTTGTTTTAAACGAACTGTAGCCCACAATATCATTTGCGCGTTTAATAAACCATCTTTTACCATTTTCGCTGGATTTTTGGAAAAAAGAGCCCCTCTCAGACATCCTCTTAACTCTCCATGCTAACATTCTACGCTGCACATTTAGGGCTATGGGTTGTCTGTCAGTTACTCAGCAGTCTGAAGAGTGACATTTGATTAATTTGAAAAATCGCATCTGATGCCTACGTACAGAAATTTTCAACATTCGTTGAATAATTTTGATTTAGAAAAAATATCTTACTTACATACATTACATTTCATATTAAAGTTACTAGACCATAGTGGCTAAGTTTGGCCGTAAACCGAGGCGGTTGTGGGTTCAGTCTCTATTTGGGGGGACTGATCCTAAACATGCAATGATGTAAAAAGAAATTGCATATATATTTTTTTATAAATTAGGTACCCTTATGACGATATATATATATATATATATATATATATATATATATATATATATATATATATATATATATATATATATATATATATATATATATATATATATATATATATATATATATATATATATATATATAAAACTACATTAATAAATACAGGCATTCCCTCCTGTAGGATTTTAACCACAGTCACATTACGCGTCGCTAATTGCACCACGATTGCATTGAAAATTCTCGCTAACTTTTTTCATGGATTCCCACAAAAATCAGTTGGAAGTTCCATACTCCTCAACCCGAGGTGTCCGTAACGTTGACTCATACGGTCATTTGATTATATATGCACAAATGTCTTAATTAACATCGGGACCAGCATAATAATTCAGAAAAAATACACAGCTTCAACTCCGGTCACAGGCTGTTTTTTGTCCTTCTCTTGCGTAATACATTCACAGCATCCGTCCTTATTTGCACCAGACGAACTTGTAAATTGTTCTTTTTACTGCACGCCCGAGATTTAATGGCATAAGAGCATTTGTTTTAATAAAAAATACGTTTTATTCTATTGTAATAAAGTTTAAATTAACATGTGGGCGTAGTAACATAAGATCTTTCGCTTAACAGAAAGGATGATCAAGTTATCTCGCTCAGACAAAACAAAATACAGCACAAGTCCTTTGAGCTTTCGAGTTTAGTTGCTTTACCGCGATTGCTTTTTGTAGCCCCGTCCCTTTTCTTGGAGAATTTCATTCGTAACGAAAACCAGTCTCGTATTAAAAATCCACTTAACGCCGCAACACTATAATAGAATATAAACTCTATATCCATAGAAATAGACGACAAAATTGTATTTTATATGACAAATAACTTATGAGATAAAGAATATTTTCGTTAAGATGTTATTGTCACGTTCTATCGATGCAAGATGTAAGTTTTCTGTTTTTATTGGGAGCGCATTAAGACATACTAACATTGCTCTGTGGCTTCGTTTTCGAAGGATCATGCATGATTCATGGAGGTTTCGCGAGTGATTTGATTTCACGCAGGACGTTTCCGTTGACATACTGTATAGTATCGGCAAGGTATGGAACATGTGTACTTGTTACTTGGTGTACTAGCTTGTTATTCATAAACAATACTATAGTAATTGTGGCTATGGAAATGTAGATTATAAATGATTTTTGTTTTTTAGATATATAGAATATCTATGAAATAATAATATGTTTATCTATGGTGTTTATATATGTGTTTTTCAGGCCCGATGAAGCATATAAAACCATTGAAAGATAATGTCATGGAATACTTATCTGAAATTACTGCTATTGCTAATAATGCTAAAGGTTCTTCCTCTGTATTCTATACTTAAATAAAACATCTAGTATGTGATAAGTATAATATTCAAGAAAACTTATAATATTTTTAATGTATCGGGACTCGAATCCGCTTCTCTTGTATGTCTAAGGGCTTGTCAACTAATCTACGTGGTCTAATCGAGTTACGACGAAATTTTTTAACAGTCGTTATAAAATATTACTTATGTTCTTTTTCATCTCTATAGGAAGGTTTTTACAAATTTTCGCTACGCAAATATTTTTGCAATGGCCATGTGTCAAGAGATAATGCTATGTATTAAATATTTAATGTAGGTATATAGATGACCTTAAAAAGTAAGCCTTTCCAACGTCTCCCCGTACACCTTTGCTTGATCTGTCATTTTTTGAATAGGATATGTGCGTTAGCGCTCAGCCGCAAACACGCTCCACTGAGTATTTACTCACTACTTATCAAATAGATAATTATCATGTTCCCGATTTACTTAGTGCATTTTTGATGCTGCATATCGGGATCTGTATAGGGATGGCAGTTGTGATTTGAATTTTTTTTTAATATTTGTATTATAGTGACAAGTGTAGGCTTAAATTAGATTTTATTACCTACTCGTATTTCGTGATTCTTTTGTTTTGTAATGTGGAATTGTTATATCATCATTGGATTATAAGTTCGATTCACATTCCAGGGAATGAATAATTTTCAGTTTCCCGCTTTAATAGGAGATACGGCGGACATGTGGCGTTAAGCTCCGTTACTTGACATATACCTAATGAATCAAATACGGATGCTGAAAAAAGTTACATCACCTAGTATTACGATGCTACATTCTTCTCTTATCGTATATATAAAAGAAAATGCGTGTTGGGTGATGAACCTTTCTTACGTTGTCTAGCTATGCCAAATTAAAATGAAATAATTTTGAAGATACATTAAATGGAAATCGAACCTAGTGCTATCTCGTGCACATCCAGAGCCCAGAGCCCAAAGCATTCTTATCTCAATAGGGCGTCTCATTTATTTAAAAATAATGATTTAAAAGTTTTCTTTAGGTATTATAAGCTATGGTAAGGTTAAATTTTAAGTGGAATCTGTTTTTGTATATTTATTTAGGTTCTCTATGGAAGATCAAGTGTGACACAAGAGGGAGTATTACTCTATCTGGTATTAAGAAATGTATGCTTTTTTCTACGGGAATGTGTAGCATATAATGTTAATAGCCATACGTTATTCTAGTTAGTAAATTTATTAAAATATGTTCATAGAAAAATTCTATGCATTCCTTTCACGTGTACATACCTACCTATTCAATGTACTTGTAATATGACTATATTGGTAGGTATTTATGTATGTATTAATGCAAGTATAATTTAGTTAATTTGGTTAACACTTTATCTTGCCAAATAAAGAATATTTGATGATAAAACACTCTGTTCTCCTTAATTTAAGCTACTGATTCGGAGAGCAATAGGTGTATTGCTTTTTACAACGTATTTTATAAGAAACGATTAGTTTTGTTCCTTTTCAGGATTTCATAGCCTGATACGTGCTTATAATATAGTATAACTAAACGTGTATGTACGTTTAAGTGTAGCGTAAATAATATTAAATCCTAGATTGTAATCTGCCTTATATTAGTTCGACTACAGATGAATCTAATGTTCGGTTATTACACTTGACCAACGAGGAGCCAGCGTAAAAACCGTCTATACCTATGAATACTAATTTATTACTCCGCCCACCCATAAAGCATATATTTATCCATCGAAGTTGACTCATTAATACATTTTATCACTCATGCAAATCCATGAATTATCATTGTTTATGTTAGTGCATCAGTCAGCATAGCGCTAAGAAAATGCGATTAAGACATTATCTGGTTACCACTATCCGTGCCAGAGCGGGACGCAACACGAACACACTCGCATATAATTTGTACGGAAATAACTTAGCGTGCGAGCGGGACGGCGCGACTCAAATGTCAGCCGCGGCGAGCGCATAATGAGAAATCGTCCGTCCCGCTCTCTCTTGACGTTTTACAATTGTTTATTGTCATGTTACTGTCTCGTTTCGACGGGCGAGATTGAGATGAGATCGCCGGCGGTGTTCCCGAGTCCTCCTATTGCTATATCGGTATGCGCCGCGCCGGCGATGGACGTCGTCACCGCGTTTCCCGCCCGATATATTTGATAAACAAACGCTTTTTATTTATTATTTATCAATAAAAAGTGACATTTTGACGTTCATTGTATATTTTGTGACTGGATGTTTGTTATAATAATGATGTGCTATTGAGTTATTTGAATTAATTTGTCAAGTGCGCGTGTGTTTTGTGATGTATTTATTATCATGCGAATGGATTGCTGCCGCCACAATATAGTTTGACACAAGATGACCTGACAGATCTGCATATTATCTGGACAGTGAGTTCATTCTTATCTAATTCAAACTTTTAACTATACCATAGCTTTTGATAACACAATTAAGGTATCAAAAAAAGTACATTCTCGAATTATAATAATTATATAATATACAATCGATATATTTATTACTTACTGAGTAGTTCTGAAGCATATATCTATTAATATATAAAAGCGGTAAACGTTTCGGAATTTCACCCGTCGTTATACAAGTCGTCGTATCGACTCAAGTGACAAGTTTTCGTTTTAGCGAAAGGACTACATGTGGTCCAGAGCATTTGTACCTGGCTCGGCCAAGGGCTCCGTTTTTATATGGGCTAAAAACAAAGAAATCCAAGCGGGGAGGCCAGTGTTGCAGTTCGGTCACGTTTTTAGTCTTTCCCAAGAATTGCCGGGAATTTTTTTCTCTTATTTATCACCTAACGTTGTCGACTTTGCATTTTTATTAGTGTGTATATCCGTCTGTAAGTAGCTTGATATTGAGTTAAACATTCTCCATTATGTATGTATGATGTAATTTTTTTCTATTTTTTTATTTCAGGAACACAAAAATATAATAAATCTACCAAATAAATATAAAGTAATAATATATATTATTATAGGTATTTGAAACATATAAAAATATCTTAATTTAAAATTTTAATTTTAATCATTCATAAAAATAATACGCATATATACAAAACTAACAAAACTACCTTTAAATACTACAAAAACTACAAAATAAGTAATAAAAAAACTAAAACCTACTTTTTCAGTCCCACCTTTTAGTACGTAGAATCTCTATCTAGGTAAAAATTTATGAGAAAATCTGCAACACCTTTAAATATGTAAAATTCAAAACAGTTAAAGCTTAAAGCTTCTCTCTCAGAGTAATCCTTCTATTAAATATAATACACCACATAAGTAATGTTGAAACTTTAATTAACTATCTTTAACATGCGGCTTCGTCTCTGTGGTCACGTGAAAATAACTAAATACATAACACATAGACTGTGTTATGTGCCCGAGGTATACATAATAAACATATTCAATTCTTAATTTATAATCACTAATTACGTGTATTTTTCATACATACATACATACACACATACATATATTTAAGGCAATAGTGACCATAATTGTATTATAGAGAATAAACAGGCTCTTAAATAATGATATTCAAATGACTTCTTAAAATAATGTAAAATTTCGCTAAGATTAGAAGAGGAGGCTTTAGACGATATAAGTGACAAAACGGGCGAAGCCGCGAGCGAACAACTAATTACATATAAAATTATTATCAATGTAATTTTTCACTTTGCACTCGATGAATGACACTAAGCAGGCGCATCCACTTGGCTAATGTCCTCCCAATTTATTTATCAATATAAGAAATTGATTTAAATGTAAACATTAACAGTTCTGCAAGTGCTTAGGAATAAGCACGATGGGTTTGAGTTCAAATAAGACCTCAATAATTAATTTAGAGAGAAAAGTTTTTAATTAATTCTTTATTAGCTTTTCTAGATAAGGCAAACATATCGTAATTTTTTTTTGTTACTTAACGTTACTTTTACGATTTATTAGGTTTAGAAATATGATATAGGCACTTACTTAATTATCTATATACGAGTCCTGCCAGTC
Organism: Dione juno; assembly: GCA_037127375.1. Lineage (NCBI taxonomy): Eukaryota > Metazoa > Arthropoda > Insecta > Lepidoptera > Nymphalidae > Dione > Dione juno. The sequence continues at coordinate 3,448,213 of JAXRJS010000083.1, read as the reverse complement.
TTTTGGTTACTACATTCTATTATGATTAAAAAAAAAATCTAGTCTGGTAAAATAGATTTACCATCCCTGACGGATTCTGAAAATGTATAAGGAAATTTCACATTTTATTACTCATGTAATATGTACCTATGTTTGTGAGAAATGTGGCTCATTCTACAAATATTTACTACGCAGCAATCAATTGTGAAGCAATCATATTATAACAAATGTTCAATGTTAAATATGTACTCGTATGTATATAAATAACAAGTTTATTTATATTATTATTTATGTAAATAACTGTTATTTACTTTAACTGTCCTTAACAAGCTAAGAGCTAAGTGTTTAGTAGCTTTCCATAGAACGTTTTAGTGTTATACTTATGACGATATTTAGCTAAGCTTTATGCCTTCATTTAAGGAGAAGAAGAAGGAACGTAGTGTCCGGACACTCTTTCAACAGTTTTTGCTCAATTTTCGAGTTGTTTTCTCGTGTTTAGTTTTGAAACTCGTTATCGGAGCGAGGAAATGAAAATAATTTATTTCACCACGTGGGAATCGAGCCCACACCCGTCGCGTTTACGGTCAGGCGCTCTGCCGCTGCGCTACGATGGCCTCTTATGTTGCTACGTATACTGTAACGTATATATAAATAAGAATTTCATCATTTTATAAAATCTAAGTAACTAATACCTACTTGCTGAAATTCAGAATAAAGGCTTTTGCTTTATGTGTATTGCTAAATAAATAAACATAGAAAAAATATATAAGATAAATACTCTAGTATTTTTATAAGTTTAATAATTACATTCAAAAAATCGAATATAATTTCTATACGTTTTAACTCAATTAGGCTATAACGAGCACATTAGTAACGCTAAAAGACAACCGACAAGAAAGGGCAAGAAAGGTCAGATCTCTTACTCCGACGGGACCTGGTGTCATATCAACATCTTATATCTAAGTAACATACTAACACTGATTTCGTTAAATAGTTGTGTTAATATTTCATTTATTTACAATTAAATTGTGTAGTTATAATAAATATTTGATTAAAATCGCATTATATGGTTTTTTTTTAAACCAAAATACCTAATAATACCTAATAATACTAATAATACCTAATAATATTTTATTTTTTAATATATATTCCAATCATTTACCTTGGTTCTCTTGGTTTCATACTTGCCTTAGATGGAAATCGAATCCATGACATGCGGCCTCGCAATGAGAGCTCCTGTTGCTGTAATCGACGTTACTTCCCATACATAACATAAAATCAAATCGAGGGCGGATCGATACTTATATTACAATATCTTTGTAATAATCTGTAGAAAATACCCGGAACAAGAACGACAAGGCACAATATCATATCACGACTCGGTCCGACCCAAGATCACGAATAAACACTGATTTATTTGCATCTATACATTGGTTTAGAGAACATAAAAAGCTTATAGGTATGAAAGCTTTTGTATTGTACGTACTATGGAGCAAATTGAATGGTTATTGTTGAATGAGATATTTCAAAATACTGTACATTACTAGTTATAATATATATCCTACTTAATAATATAAAGCTGAAGATTTTGTTTGCTTGTTATATAACATCACTATGACTAATAAGAGTACAGCAGTATTTAAAAACATCGTGAAAACGGGAAAATTTATATTTATTTAGAGCTTTTCTAACGCGTCAGCTTAGCTTTCGAGCTTTTAAGATTAACTCATTATAAGTATTTTTATAGTAATTGAAATAGTTCTAAAATAATATATTATTTTCAAAAGTTTTTCAAAAAATATGATATTAACCCTTATGCAAATGGATAAATTATTTACCACAGGCACTTATTTTAAAACAAAATTGGAGGGTAGAATTTTCTTTTAATAACTTATATATCACTAAATATAATAATCATATAGACTTAAAGTACATGATGATGTTTTAAATATGATAATACCCTCTGGGCAATAAACACATTATGCATGGCCTTTACTTAGCTGCTAATTGCAATGTTGGTACACCTAAAAATAGATTTATTAAATACACTGACAATAATCTGCCCGACTATTTTAAAAATGGATAAAAATTTAATTTAAAATCTTATTACTTTGACTTAATGAGCGGATACGATTTGTGCTGTCGCATACTAACGTTGTTCAAGCCGAGCTGTCAGTAGTAAGCTTTTGTTTCTATTAGTGTAATATTTAAGGTGAGGTTTTAAAGCTCTCTTTTATAATATTGGTTAAAATGATGTAATATAATATTTTACTTTGATTAATCCTTTTTGAATTACTTTTTAACTATACATGATTTTTGGTTATTTATTAATTTTTGACACAAAATCTATAAAAATATTCAATATATTATAAACAGCATTGCAGGGTAGACGGAGAGAATTTAGTGTTGAGACACTCCGTTCCTCACTTTCCGCGTAATCTGCAAGACACGGGTAAAGTGGCATAACTCAACGACGCGCTTTGTCTGCCATGATGGGTAACCGTTCTCCCGTGTGGGAATCGAACCCCCAACCACCGCAATAACAATCAGACGCCCTTATTATTATACATACACAACAGATACATATTTAATGAAAACAATTTATATATTTAAAACGTAGTGATTAAACACTCCGTCCATCATTGTATACCAAATTGTTATAACAAAATCCATCCCGAGTCTATAATTCCAAGTTTAATTAATCAAAATAACCTCTCGTGGCTCATTGTTAATAATCTTAACCGAAAGAACAAAATGATATAGAATCGTTCGGTTTCGATAATTGCTTAATCAACTGGATTGATCATCAATAGTACGATGTCGACGACCGGCGCGGCGCGGCGGCTAGTGATGTACTTACGGATACGGATGTAGATAATATCGTTGGTTATATAGGTACAGTTATATATTCGTATGGTGGAGAAATTTTAATATGGGATGCGTGTTTGTAATCTTAATTGTTTTGTTTTGGTTTTAAAGGTTTCATTTAATAGTAGAATTTGTATGTTGTAGTTAATAATATAATTTTCATTTGTACTTATGTTTGTCTATTTCATGACAGTGTGTTTATTAGTAGGAGAATTAATATAGTACTTGATTGGGATAGCGTTTGATTGTCAGCGTTGTTGTTGTAGGTTCAATTTCTAGCCAGAGCTTGCTCGGGTAGACTCTAAACTTCGGGAAAGCGGAGAACAGAGTATCTTCTCATTATTTTCTCTCTGTTATATATCTGATAAGTGTGAAGGTAAAAAATGTAATATTATTACACTAGCTCAGAGCTTATGAATGTATTCATAGGGAGATCATATAATGTAAGACCGTTTTGTGGTATATTGATTTGCCTCCATAATAACGTAAAATAATTAAAAGCTCCGTGTTGTTTCTTTTTAAATAACTTATGTAACATACACTTACAAATTATATATCTTTTTGTAAATTGAACCAAAAAATAGGCTGTATTTGCACTTGACTTCTTTTTTGCCCAATTGTACACAGCCTGTAGCATACTCTAGTTGTGAAAAGTTATCTAATTTTTACCGTACAATCTCCTTCATATATTCCGCATACGGCGTGACATTGGCAACGTTAATTATGTACAATTGGCACGCTCGAACCACCATAACTATAGTGAAGAAGAAGAGTACCAAAGATTGAAAACTCTTTGGTAACTCAAACTCAAAATTCAATATTAATAAATAGTATTTATTACAATATATACAAGATATATTGTACATACTAAAATACGTGGGTAACTGGCGCGTTAAATCTTATCCTTTATAATTATTAGTTATAACTAAACTAATACGAGTTTGTATGAATTTGAAATTTGTAGTTGTTTCAAGAGCGTGGGGAAAATAATTGGTTAACTCGAGTGAGACAGAACCCACAACCATCAGGTTAAAAGTCAGACACTGTTCCACTGCACTAATATATCCTCAATATATTTTTGATCAATAAATTCAATGTATTTCGTTAAAATTTCATATTTGCTTGAGAAAATGGTCAACTTGATATGGTATCAACGTAAAATTTAAAGATTTATTGTAAACTTTAAACGAAACCTATAAAAAATAAAACAATATTACTTACAGTTACTGTAGATCGATGTATACTTATCTAATTGCATATTGATTAAACTTAAATAGTTATTTACTTGAAACTTAATGGAACAGATCTCCATAAAGGAACTCCAGTAATAAAATGTTCCCAGTATTTCATACAGAACTAATTATAGCAATAGAAATTTTATTATATAACTCCCATAGCTTCAATGCCGTACAAAAGCTAAATTAACAAGTATGTGATAAGTTTTCTAAGCTTAATCATAAGCTTCATACAAAGCACATGTTAATTTGATGGAGCTTATGCTTGTGAGCTTTGGAGAGATTTAATTAGAATTCTTTATGTGGACTGTGGGAATGATAGAGTGGTTTAATACTTTCAGTGTAATATTGTATTCATATTTGTACTATGAATATGTGTGTTTATAAAAATAAAATGAAAATGGAACGGAGGGGTTGAGATGAGGATAGAATTGTTATTTTAAATACCACTCAGGAAACATTTTGTATTTAAAATATTTCGTTTAGATGAGGCAGAGGGTCTCATCATCCATCACTTGATGTCTCTAATTTGACGGAGATGGCTACAGTGAGGTGATGATTGGTCTCACACATCTCCCATACCGTAATCATACATACGAATACATGAAAATAATGAAGACATTAAACGTTATTTTATTAATGGTTGGTTCTTTAAGAATACTTAAATAAACACCTTTAAATCTAAAACTTGAAAGTTTAACACAAACTTTCATATGATGAAATTGCGTCGACCGTGACATTACCAGAATATACGAGCACAAAATATTTGTACAGTCAGCGCAGTAATAAACACACAGGAGCGATTCAAATTCGAGCCTTTCCAAATAAAATAAGGAAAAAAAAATAAACTGTCGACAGAGTCATCTTTCTGGGGTAGAACTAATTGGTGTCGGTTGGTTATAGTTAAAAAACTTATTTGTTGTGCACCTACGCTGTTGATAGACCCACCGAAGCGGTAACGTGAGGCAACAGGCAAAAAATCTTGACCGCTTGAGCATTTGCTTTTACTTCAAATAAATAGTCACGCCGCGTTACAAATGAACTGAACGCTGAGTTTAATGCCTCATCATTGTTGTCTATTATGTAGATGCCAATATTGGGAGGGATTTAACTAAGTTGTGTCACGGGTAGATTTTCGTTGGGAAAATTTTAACTAATTTGAGGCTTGGAGCATTTTTGTTGATTTAGATATAGGCAGATTTTCATTCTAATATATATATATATATATATATATATATATATATATATATATATATATATATATATATATATATATATATATATATATATATATATATATATATATATATATATATATATATATTTATATATATATATATATATATATATATATATATATATATATATATATATATATATATATATATATATATATATATATATATATATATATATTGTGTACGATGGTTTCAAAGTCGTAATGTGTTCGAATTAAAGGACATGGTCTTGATTTAAAATCTCAATCAAGTAAAGATATTATGCGGGTTAATGAAATGAGTAAGCCCTAGTTTCTTTCTGACTTTTACTCAAATGTAGTTGTTTATATACATAATATAAATGATTAACATACTGATAATTGAAAAAGCTCTACTTATCTAAAGCAGTGAATTAAAACGTTATAGTAATTTATCATCTATTGATAAAATAAGCAGCGGCATTGCATACAAAAGCTAGATAAGAACGATTTCAACGCGTTGCGAATTGAAAGCAAAACATCGTGTTGTGTTAACAGTCCCGAGGGAGAATCATTGTGTATAATCGCTACGAACTGTACGAATGCCATATCAGTATCAAGCAATGAAATGGATTTTATACTAATACAATATGAACAATGTCGGCACATATTATAATGTAACAGGTCAAGATTTGGTGTACACGCGTAGATAAAACACCTGTGCCTACCTTACCCTTACCCACTTATAAATATGTAACCCGCCATTGTCCTCACAAAAGAGATCTATCCGTGGAGTTGCTAACAAGGGCTTGAAAAAAGTCCAAGAGTGCCCGAATTTGTTTCTGAACAATGGGCCACAGAACTGACATTCAGGTAAAATAAATTCTCTATTGTTAGCTGCCATTAGTATGTAATGCTTTGGGATTTCAAAGTTATAAATTCAATGTAATAAGTCCGTGAGTTTTGTGTGTAATTCTATAACAAAAATGCTGTTCCGATTTTATTTTTTGAAATTTGATGATATCGTGTAAACGTTTAATCAAATTGAGTGAAAATAATACGGCCGGCTTAATGTTTTAATAAAGGGTAACAATTTCCAAATTTCAAAACAAAAAGAATATATATATATATATATATATATATATATATATATATATATATATATATATATATATATATATATATATGTTCATGTCAAAAATTTCCAATCATATATTCCTGACTTACCTACCAAACTTTATATGCTTACAATAAACTCCAATATATACTAAATACAATATTATGTTTAGTAATATTCTCCATACATTTGTTCGAAAGCCTTTACTAAATGACCAAAGTAAAGCCAACCGGAGAAGAAAACTTCTCATCGTTCAATCTACAACCTCATCAATACAATAACTCATATATCAGAATATATAAAAAATACCAATTCCAATAAAAAGCTTATTCATACAACCAAAAAATATAAAAACTTCAATCTGATATCGAATTTATAAATTATTAAATAAATGTTCAGTACAAATCGCGAAGGCTCGGTTGGTTAAATTAATGACTATTCTTTCACTGGCGGTGTGTCCGTTACGGTCCCTTCCTTCTACCTGACTTGACATGTCTATTTAGACATCAAAATACACTTTTTTGTCGGTCTATATCTGTGAAACTAGTTTCGAGAACACAAAACAATTTCCTTTGTTGGAACGCCTTAATGATTTTTTCGTCACAATTTGGCGATTTTGTCGGCTATTCTGCGAATCCTGTGGCATTCACGTACCTGTTGGAAGAAACAATATATGAAAGGTGCATTTAGCTGTCAAGTGGGGTGTAATTTATAGTGGCTGCTGATAGATCAGATGTGAGGTGTCTTTAGTATCATCTAACTAGACAATTATTTTGTTTTTGGTTACACCTTGTTTAGGCCCGGCCCTTAGGACTTAAACATTGTATGTATATAGAAAAATCCAATTTTTATGAAGACATTTTCCTCATTAATAAATTAATATAATGCTCTACCTAAATATAAATTATATATTGTACTATAAGAAAAGCTGTATCAACAAAATCCGTTCACTGTTCAAATATCACCGGAAACAGCGTAAGCGTTAGTATTAAACTATCAAGGGTATAAGGGTATAACCTTATCTGAGACGGACAGCCGGAGAGGAAGCTCGTGTTGGCCGAGTGACGGGCAGATCCCGGAGTAAACTCGTCCGTTGTTTAAAATGGTTGCTTAATGATTTGAATCTGATACAGGTCATTTGTACTTCATATTTTATATTATCAAATTATAATTGCCGTGCTTAAGACACTTATACTTGATAGATAACAAGGGTCGTATGTTTATATATTATAAAACAATTTTTATACTAATAGGAACAAGGTTACAAGGTTATTTCCCACAAAAACGACGACGCAAAAATATAAAAACCAATCAATATATTGTAGTCAACAGTATTTTTTGTACTTTATAATTAACATTTAATATATTAATAATGTATTGAAAGTTTGTCTTAATTTTTATAGTTTACCACATCCTACGCTACCATCCTTCCCATGCACCAATTTAATTTCTTAAAATACATCCAATGTAGCAACAGACAAGTTTAGGCTCCAAAATCCTATGGAACACCTAAATCAACGTCGAGATAATAATGTCCAAATATTCGAGATCCTCAGTAGCTCGCATCGGTGTGCTAAGTGTCTGGGCAAACTGTTATTATCACCTGCAGCTTAGGGTAATGTGTTTGGTTTGGTTCTACGCGTTATGTGCTTAAAGCTTTAGTAGGAAAGGGTTCATTTTTTTTTTTTTTCTATATTTCATCATGAGTTTTCCAATTATTGGTTCCAGAATTATTTCCATTTTTAATTTTCTTCTCAATGTTATTATACTTAATAATAGTCGTACTATCAACTCGTTGATATATATTTGCTTTGTAATAAACGAGTGTGCCTTATCTCATCATCTACTTACAAATACATTTCTATGCCGCTGTAATGTGTCAAGTTAGAATTTAAAGCTTCCTTAAATGTATCGTAGTTTACATCGACTGATTGACTGTACGACCCTAGGTCGTAGTATAAAGCACTAGTTACTTCTATAGAACCAGTTTCAGTAGGAATGCGAGTGGGCGAGCTTGGATCCCCACTGTTTATACAAGAAACGTTTCGACCCAATGATGCAACAACGCTATTGGAGGCATATCTTGATACTTGAATTAAGTTGTTATGTGCATCATACCTGGTGCGGCTTTCATAGAAAGTCTTTATTTATCTATTATGGATTTCCTTCTAAAATGATTATTGTATTTGATATAATGTATACAGTTGAGATTTTCTCTCAACTTTAGACAAGTGTTGTGTAAATATAGAGCTGGTATAGTAAGTTTTATTATTTATATAAAAATGTTTTATTATGAAAAAAACAAAGAAATTTTTAAAGATACATGTAAAATTCTATAAATATTATATTATCTAAACAATTGATTTATGAGAGTCAAGAAATAAAAATTACAAACAAGTTTATTACGTACCCGAGCTAACATAATAACAGTACCAGACAAACGCCCAAAGCATTAATTAAAATCATTGTTTTATGAGCACCCTTAGGTGTAGATCATTAAAACACCCACGTTAATATGAGATTCTTCTTCTCATGCCATGTACCATTTGATTGCCTATTACATTTGTTTTGTGTGAAATTTGATATTTTAAAATTAAAATTTTGATATTTAACAAAGCAGCTTTCAAAATTTAAGGAAATATTAATCTAATTTGTTCTATAACTAATGAATTAGCGAGGCCAGTTACGTATGCACATTAATCTCTTCGGCAATTTGAACCAGACGTTGAAGCCAGTGGAGCTGAAACCGCAGAGTTAAGTCAGCTATTAACTACTGGTCTTTAAAAATTAAGTAACTAAATTTCTTTACACAACGTATGTAGATGTACTTCAAATGTTTTTTGTCATCTCATTTGCAGAATTCAAGAGGGATTTGTAATATCTTTGTTGTATTGTTTGATCAAGTGGAGAGCTGTTTGTCCGTTTGTCCCTTTTACAAATATTAAAAGTGAAATCCTAACAAAAGGAAGAGGATTAGTGAATATTAAAGTATGGATGTAGTATGGTCACATTCGTAAATATTGTAAATTTGGGAAATCTTTTTGTGTTCACACAAAGACATGGTGATGACGATATTGACAGATTATGAAGTTGGTCCTTTGCTCAAATTCTGTGGACAAAGAGCTTAGTTTAAATTTGTATGTTAGAATAAGCTTTTACATTACCGTCTCGTATCGTCATACCGTCATTACAGCAGAATTACCGTCTTGGTTTAATGGAAATAACTAGTAGGTGACGTCATAGAATATAACATAATAAATGGACTATTCATTATTGAGTACAAAATAATATCAGTCAAGTGTGAGAAGTACTCGCGCACCGAGGGTTGCGTACCACTTTTATGATTGCAAATACTCTGCGGAGGCAAATACTACTTATAAAGAAACTTAAATTTGCAATCGTGTTCACTAATTTTGTATGAAATAAACTACAATTATAAGTTTGTAATGGTTTCTTTCTGTGTTAAACTTATTCTAAACTGTAAGTTCTCACTTCTCGTCAAATTTCATCAACTCTATGTCAACAGGAAACTTTCATAACTCTATGTCATAAAAAAGGTAAAAAAATTAAGCATAAACACTTGACTTAAAAGTATGTTCTTTTTTGTGCTTCAATAGATTATCGACTTAGATATTTGATATAATTTTCTACTTTCCAGCTTGGTTCTTTCACGTGATTTGGAGAAAATAGTCTTGACAAACAGACAGACGGACAACAAAGTGATCCTATAAGGGTTGTGCTATTTCCTTTTACGGAACTCTAAAAAGATGATATAATAACAGATTCCTTAGATAAGCGAATACCAAACGTTTTTACTTTATAATATTAGTATAGAATTGAGTTATGAATAAAAAATTAAAATCGTAGTAGATAAATAGTAAGTTATACAAAATCGGAGGAAACCACCTTATAAAATAAAATTTAAATTGAAATTTCAAAATATACTTAAAATTTCAGCTAAACTACCGTTCATGAAAACTCATATTGTTATAAGAACAAAAAGGCTTTTTCCTTAAAGGCTATTAGACATTTTGCATTATGATTTCTCTATAATTATCACTATAATAGAGCTTCGTCTTATATCCCGCAAGTAATAGGGTAGAGAGCTTAATGTCAAGACACTCCGTTTTATGCTTTTTCTCGGAACTCAAAGAAAGTAGCGAAATTAAAAAAAATATCCCCAAGTCGTAATTGAACCCACAACCCATACGTTTGCTAACATACGTCGTTCCACTACTAATATATTATTATAATAAAAATTAAGATGTCCTCCCAAAAAGTTTAGACTTTTCTTTTTATTTAACGTTTGAGTAAAAAGCACTTTATTCCTTATATATCTGGGCACGTCCATTTCATTAGCATATTGACACAAAACACAGTAAACCTTAGGCATAAAATCGAAAAATCTTTGACTTTTTGGATCAGTGCTCTGGATATTTCATTATGATTCTTAACACTTTAAAAATAAAGGTGACATTTCTGTATCAATTCACCGTTTACACAATAATAGGGCTACTAAATGTGATACCAGGAAAGGCTTTAAGCATTACCAATATTGACTGAGAGAGTCCGGGGGGCGAACGGTAGCTTATTGATATTATTGATTCTGGATCATTTGAGTAAATATTGATTTTTAACATTTTACTGTCGTGTTACAGATTTACTTCAGTTACTTTTTTAATATATTTTTTTTTGGAATCTTTTAGTTAGATTATGGTCTGTGATTGCTATATACATATATTATTGCTTATTTTAATTCAAATTTAATTTATAGTGTGTAGTATGCAATATGTGACACAATTTATGAATTAACCTTAGTATTATTACATTTATACAGAAACTCTAGTAATTAAGGTATAGATAGGGCAGACGCAAAACATATGATTTCTAAGACATCTTAAGCATCAGTGGAAAGAAACTTTTAATGTATGTAAAAATTAAACAACATTCTTACATATCTTATACATTGCAGGTAAAATAACATATATTTTGTTCTAAACCTTAATACTCCATACACATATATACATATGCAGGTATCATATTTTATTTCACTAATTGCTCCAGTAGCTCCTTATCTCATAAAAATTCAAATTAAAAGTCATCTAAAAAATTAATCCTCGTCATCCACCTAAATAAATACGAGCACCCTTTAAACATCTCTGTTTTATTAGGCGACATATTTATTTTTGTTATCATTTCACGTCCAACGATTGGTATGCATTGGTCGTGCTCTGAACGTTTTATTCTAAAGCGGCAATGCAAAGTGGATTCCTTTCGTTTGCTCCATAAAAGCTTCACGTTCGTTATTTCTTAAAAGCTGATTAGGGTTGTCTGTGATATTTTTAAAGCTCTTTGAATTTATTTTTATTCTTAGTTAATTTATTAATGAATATATCCTGGCTGTAAGCATTTGCTAAAGGCGAAAAGAATATCTTTTTAAATTATGAAAATATAATAAAATCAATTCAAATTTGAGACATAGTAAACAAGTGACATGTTATTCCACTCTGCCTTTTACTTGCTTTATAGAGAGATTAATTCTTAAAAAATAAATTTTAACATATTGTGAAATTTAGTTGTATAAGTTGTATACGTGTAAAAGTGGATGCGGGTAGCGGAGCGCCATTGTCCGGCAGTCTGTTTAATAATCATGATGAAATGACTGTCAAAATACAGCTATATATATATATATATATATATATATATATATATATATATATATATATATATATATATATATATATATATATATATATATATATATATATATATATATATATATACATATCTCCTTGACTAGCCCGCTAGGCATAAAGCGTGAAATATGATGTATGTATGTATAGTATATAAATTGGAAGGTAGCTATAATACTCGTATATTTTAATGTGGACCTTTGGCTAAAACTACTACATAGTACTCAAGTACTAAAATAAAATTAATTTTCCTTCACAAAGTATCAACCCTACAAGCGCGGGCGCAGGTAAATATTGACGCGCGCAGTAAGCTGCAGCGAGGCGTCACGGCAAACTGCCTTCGCAAACATTTGTACTGTTTGTCATCTACAGCAGCCGTGCTCCACTATCGTTATGGGAGAATTGTTATTTCTTGTCTTAAACTTAAGCAAATCATTATTTTGTTGATATTTTTAATCATTAAGTGATTCACTTGTTTTTGACTGTTACTATGTGATTTTGAGTATGAAAGGATGTCACTTACTTACAACTTAAGTCATAAAGTTCGATAATGCTGTCAATTTAAACTATACAATAAATGATAAATGATATATAAAGAAATAACTTCCATTATATATATAAAATATAATAAATTATATATATTTTATGTTACATGTTTGTTTATTATGGACATCTCTTCTATTTAAATCTGCGTAAATTTGAAATTTCTGCGATGTCAGTACTGAGTATAAGTGGTCTGTGCAAACTTTATTAGTTCTCGGATCTCTTTTCATGTTTAACTATTTAATAATTAAGAATACATAGAATGCTTAATAGTGCTCATTGTGCGATTTTTTTTTTCTATAAAAATAATAAAATAAATATCTTTACATACAAACAATCATGATATATATTGATACACCATGTAAATATTTCACGATGGCGATTAATTAGTATCTATATAAATATAAATAAAAATGATACTTGAGCTACTTCTTACTACAAATTAATAATTATCTGTTATTTTTTCCAATCACATAAATACTCACATTTCATATAATTTCAAATCTATATATTCATAAATAAGCTTCACATTTGGTTTCATTAAATCCATATATATTTACATTATAGTTAAATGTTAAAAGCAATGAAATAAATAAACAAATAATACTTTCTTGAGCGCCGATAGCATGTTCAGTCCTCAGGTGATAAAGTTGCCAATAGTGATTGCATCTGTAAACATCGATATCGATTTGAATTAATAATAATAAATCGATTTACTTGAACATTACAATAAAGGGTCATATTATATGAATATAAAATGTTAAATGATTAAGTATTTATGAAATATTGCTTTTTATAGTAGTTTTACAAACCGACTGCTATTAAGTAACAAAAAATGATAGAAGCTTTGTATTTAAATGACTAAATAAACTAATTATCATAATAATAATATGTATACCTTCATAACAACATTCTATGCGACAATATAATAAATTAATTTGTTTATATAAAAGATACATTCATCATATTATAAAATAACAAAAACGGGTACTAGAAATTGACCCCAACAGTGCCATTCTATTCAGTAATAAATACAATCGAAGTAATAGAAAAACAAAGCTTCACCTCGACCGACATGAAACAAAAGTACAATAATATCACAGCCCTATGCTTTCTATAATAATGGTATGGGCGTGGTACAAAACGAAGAGCCAGCCTCAAACAGGTATATTGTTATAACCACGTGACGAATGTATGTAATGGAAATGAATACGCACGATTTGTGTGCACTTTAGGCGGTATGCAAATATGAATTGCTTCTTAAGAATTGAAAGCCTTTTATTTGTTTATAATTGTATGTGATTAATATGGAAAATTATATTGTTTCCCCCTTTATTTATTTTATGGAAATTATAAATTTCTTTTTGTTTCTTCATGACGAAATGAAGGAACCTGTGTGGGAAAATTGTAATTTATGAATACATCCTGCTTGAAAAGTTAACGTATTTTCTATCGATATACAGATCTACTTATACTGCACTAGGTACTTTTTGCACACTGTTTTACATACTTAATTATGTAAATCTATACTCGATTATCAAGTACGTCTACTGATTTCTCATATAATAAGTTATTTTATTGAGTTAAACGATTAACACTTATACTTATATATGCATAGTCTAGTTGTAATCTTGTATTCTATAACAAGATAAAACCTTTTCCTTCAGAGTTATTTTCTTTACGAAACAACAACATTCCGTCTTACACTTTAATCTTAAGAACGGGTACGTTTTATTTTTTATATATTATTATTAACTTGTTAAGTAAAACTAGTTCTAAAACCCATAATTTTAAGCATAGTAGGTGGTACAAAAATAATACCATACCATGCTTTGAAAACCACAAGCTAACTTCAACAGATATAGTATTTAAATATTGAATATTATTCTTATTAAGATAAAGTCGTTTGAGATGTTTCAAGCTTGTTACACCATTTCCTACGCATTAATAACCGTAGTCGTGTCTGAGGTAATTTGAAAAGACGCACCACATTACATCAAATGTGCTTTAATGATAGTGATGACCAGTTCTCGGTTCTATATAATTTAGTAAGGATTGAGTTATTAGAAGTATATCGTACTAATGTACAGGTTCTGGCTCAGAGCGGTGGATTGAAAGTGTAATGGGATTTTGATATGGCGAGGTTTAGCTTTTACATTATTAGCTTTAACTTTCTGTGTAAGTAAATATAAAAAAAATATAAATAAATACCGAAATGTTTTTTTTATTCTATAACGTCTTGTTAAGAATATATAAACAATGAAAGATTATGTCCAATAATATTTAGATCCTGTTGCGTTGTTTTACATATATTTAACATTTAACACTTTTATTTTATACTCCAAAGTAACAAAATATCAGAATGTCATTTAGCAGATCGTAAATATGAAATTTATGGGATTAAGTCATAAATTAGTGGACATAAACGACATGAACTCACTAACATTGAAAAGGACTGCCGCGTGTTTTCAAATAATAAAACACCTATAAAACACATTTGTGGAACGGTAGAGTCGCTTCTCATTTATCTTATTTAATGAGCTTGTAAAATCTTCGAGTCACTATGATATGTCTAGTCTATATAAATTCAAATTTTATTATTCATTTACCATATTACATTGTTTAAATTTTTAAGTGGCATAGAAATAAGGTTTTTAAGAAACAATCGACTTCATTAAATGTCTATGTTTTTTTATTACAAATTACCTTATTATTTCTGGTCCTTCGAGCCGGATCGTGGGCGTAAGTTTGTCGCTTTCTTATGACTCTTGAATTGATTAAAGTTTTTTATCTCACATTGTAAGGTAATCACCGCGTGTCTTTTTCTTTCTTAATGATCACAGATTAACATGTTCAGAGCGATAGGGATTGTGATGACGAAGCTGAATTTCAATTGTTTTGAAACTTTCTCCAACACCAGATGTATATTAATGTAGATTTATTGAAAATAATTTTAATGAGGTAGTATATTAGCATGTATAATTAACTTCTACAAACGATATGGTTCATTTATTATTGTAATAGTTCAACATTTAAATTTTAAAAAAGCACCGGTTATTCAATTTTTTACTTAATCAAAAAACAAACTTAATGAAATTAAACATTTTAAAAGTTGGGGAAAGCTTTCGGCTTTTTATAGCGTTCACAAGGATATTTTCTTAATTATGCCGACATGAATTCCAATACAGTAACGGTACAGTCATCTATTAAGAAGTAATTTATTATTAAAGATTCATATAACAAATACGCTTTGTCATGTTATTTCTTTATCTAAAGGGTTTGTGCACTAATGACGTGAGTTGCTTATTTCTTTGTATAATATTAATTAATTTATATTTTGAGAGCTTTCATTTCTCTCCATAATAATTGGATGCTTGGAAATCAAGGACCGAGATATCTTACTCAACATATCAAATTGTATGTACATGTTAAATAATAAAATTAAATTTTAAATGCAACAAATATATAAAAACTTACTGCAACCTTTCTTTTAACAAATAAATAATTATAAAGTATTAGTTTGTTTTCCCATTTTGCAACAAACGTAACCTAACTAACATAACTATTTTCATTAAGTATTTAAGTATAAATAACAGTAAACGTTATAAGTTAGCTTAAAATACTGTATAAACTATACATTTTAAAGCTGTCTTGCAGCATATAGCTCCAAACAAGTTCGCATTCAAATTAAAACAAAACAATCACACCGTTTGAATACGAAAGCGTACCGAAACAAGTCCTAACGAACTCGAAATATCTTTTTATTTTACGTTAGCAAGACAGCATGTCGGCGCAAGAGTTCCTTCGGGCGATTTGGGCATTTTTTTCTTCCCATACCGATGTGCTTGCCCTCGGCTTGTTCTTCGGGTAATGGCTTCATTATACCACTTGGAATCTCGGAAAGAGGCACTGTGCCCTCCGCCGCACTGGCCACCTTATAAACGATGTTTTTTTTTAATTTGTTTTTTCTTATATATGACGCCTTATATAAAAATAATCAAATATAGATTTACTTAGAATTAACTTATAAAAAGATATGACGTCTTAAAAAATATATATGAAAAATATATTTGAAAAAGTTATAATCTACCCCTTGATGCAAGTATATTTATTATATATTTATAATGTATATAGACATAAACTTAAAATAATTCGTTATAATATGAAACAAGAAACACTCATATATTAAAGAACATAATAATTTATAAGCCATTACGCAATTATGTGCTCAGTTTCGTGATTTTAAGACAGTAACTGCATTTACCGTTGCAATTTTGATGTTTCAGGTGATTCTTCAATTAAATTTTTTACATAATTTTTCGATTTATATAATTTTTTCATGATGGGCGATGATGCATCTATGAAATGTATGATATCGTACATTATTATATATATAGATACGTTACATATCGATAATTACGTGTCACAACACTAAATTAGTGCCGATTTGCAGTCCAGGAGGTCTGAACGTTTCTGAATAATTACAGGCTTCCTTGTAAATTTCTTGAGGAATTACCAAACTCATTTTTGTGTCTGGTAAGAAGCGCGACCGTTTTACTTTCCACCTTATAATTATTGTACGTCGGCACACATTTTCTGGGAATCGTTTTTTTTCTTACGAACAATGTATAGATTGTTAGTTTAATTTTAAGCTAATTGCAATTCCTTTTGGCTCTAGTAGCCTTTAGAGCATCTCCGTTTATTTCGTACAGGTATGCGAACTGAAATAATTTGTATAGTCTAATAACGATATGTTCCACTAGTCTCTTATATGAATTCATCAATAGAAAGTTTTATTTATTTTAAAATATATTTTATAGGGCTAGTGAAATTATGGGTGTTTTTCTTATAAACATTTCATTGTATGGCTTATATTCTACTTTTGAAGTGATTTTTTTTATATTAACTGATTCATCTTAAAGGTAACAAACACTATAAGACTCTTGTAAGATCTAGCTCGAAGTTTTGCTCGTCAAATTCACTCGCTTCGCTCATTGTAATAATAAGTAAATCTATAAATGCCAACTATGTGACTCTTTGTATTAAGTTATGTTTTGTCGTTTTGTGCTTCCTCATACATACGTGTTATACATATGAAAATATTTGCAAATAACTCATTAGTCAAATATAATAGAAAGATTGTGTCACTTACAAGCGGCATTTGTGGGTTCGATTCCTACTCGAGGGAATGAATTTTAATTTCCACGCAGCAGTTCGAATAGACAAAACACGGCGTTGAACTCCGCCATTCATCACACAATGTCTCACAAATGGGGACCGGAGTGTTTAACACTAGACGACCAGCTCGCACCACGCCTAGCCTTCTAAAAGACAGAAACAATATGTTGAATCCACGTACAAAGTCACTGACTACTAATAATTTTATAAAGTGCAGATACTAACCGACGTGCACCAACAAAGGCAGTATTAATGTACATATTTATCTGTATTCAAGTGGAGAGGCAATTTATCTGAGCGCACGGAATTGTGCGCAATTGAAACGTACACTAGTTAATAAACGCGTGCGTGCAAATGTGGTTATTACTCTTCGTGGGCGGGTTATATTTTATTTTGTAAAGGGATGATGGCATAAGCTAAACATGGTGTGGACCAAAGTGTATGCGACGGTACAGATATTAAATGAGATACATTTTGTATGTACTGTATAGAATTTGTGATTGGGGCTTGTATTATTTTATACATATATGAATGAATACTAGATTTGAGAAGTGTTCTGAAAGTATCGCGAAATTTAGATTTCTGTTGCATTTAATAGAAATAATGGCAAGTAACCTATTTAAATAAAATGGAGATTGTGAATTTCTTATCTGTTTTTTTAATGTTCTTATTTAAATTATATCAATTTTGTTATTGATTGCAATTCCAATCAATTTTTTTACCAAAGTTTCACATCAAATTGCTGCTTTGTAATCATGAATATTGATGTATTTAAAATATTACAGGCACAACATTCTCGTACATTCTGAGTAATATGTAAAGTATTTAAAACTAAACAATGCAACTGTCCATACTATCGTATTCCAGACGAGTATCTGGACGGCTCAGTTTTGATAGTAATGGAGGCTACGCTCATAAGAAAATGTGTTTAGAGCAAATACTTGCGGGGAGAATAGTAAGTGGTCGAAGAGCTGGTCCTTCGATTTATACTGTTAGTTTTACAGCTAAGCAAATTGCGTGTGTTCATAATATATTGATTTATAACATTATTACTATTTGTATCTGCGTAAGAATGAAGAAGAACGTGCTCAGATAGTTTGTCACGTTATGATAATGAGTGATGGAAGAGTGATAAAGGGATATATGATGTTCTAGCATCACTAACTCTAGTTAGTGGAAATAATGATAGGAGGACACAGTATTGATATTAGAGGAAAATCACGTAAAAAGATGAGGGCACTCCGGAGGCCACGCGTGAACAATTTGATGACAGTGGACTTCCACTATCTTCTTTCCACTATCTATTAAAATATTATGATAGCTGACATTACAAATTGAAATGAAAATTGCTATCGATAAAAAAATTAAACATAAAGTACCAAAATTTTATTAAAGACATACATACACAGTCTTTATTTATATGTATATACCTATAAATAGTTCGTTTATGAATGAATATTCAATTCAGTGTGGTCGAAGCCAATCGATCGTACGTATCGATATCACCCATTATATCGCTATTCTTTACGCCGTGTTTGCTTTGTAAAGATTTATAAGTTAATCTGATAGTTTTAATCGTAAATATAATCTAACAATCGATTTTTATTCGATATCATTGTCAGTCAGGATAAGATTATAATGTTGATAATTGAAATGCTCTTGACTGCTTCATCGGTTTCATAAAGAAAAAAAGTGTATTTGTGTAATTCTCGCTTGAGATAGTTATTATTTTATATATGTTTTTTTTAAATATATAGCTTAACGAAACAAATTCCTTAATGAATAAATAATTTCAACTTATTATGTACGCTTACATATGTACCTATGTAATTACACGGTGATCAGTGATCACTTACCATCAGGTGAACCGAATGCTCGTTTGCCTTGTCTTTCCCATAATATATATATATATATATATATATATATATATATATATATATATATATATATATATATATATATATATATATATATATATATATATATATATATATATATATATATATATATATATATATATATATATATATATATATATATATATATATATATATATATATATATCTCAGATCGTAAAGCTACATAGTAAATAAGATATTAAAAGAGAATTAAAATAAATGAGTTGAAATGTATTGGTACCTACTATCTTGAACATCAACACGTATAGCAAAGCTGTAATTAGTTTACACTGCGCTTATTAGCCGTGCCTATATGTGGGCACGCGTATGTGAGGCTAATTGTGTAAGAAGTTTTTATAGTACAAAATATATTTTATAATACTGCTAGCTGGCTCATTTTCCTTACATTGAAGTTTTAGCAAAAAATTGTTGATTTGCAAAGTTTATTAATAATTAAATATAGCAAGTAGATGAGCTTGGAAATTAATAGAAATGCTTTTAAATTGTTAAGAAAAGAGGCTTTGCAGTGGAATAGCGTAAACGTTATATATAGATTCGATGGATAGATAGATCGAAATAATAAAAATATTTATTGGATAATTAATAGGACTAAATAAATAGCTTTAGCTGATATATCATCATTACTCAATAATCACCTTTATCACCAGCACCATCACTTCATTGTCCTTTTTCTGCTGCTGCATTTGTTAGCCCGTATAAACTTTGATTTTATTTTATATGTGCGCTAATATCAGGAGCTATTTGTTCTGATTGAAACCATATTTTTGTGTCGAATAGTCGTTCTTTCGACCATTTGACCAAGGACTAAAGCCACAGCTAAAAGCTGGTTATTTAATAAAAAAAGAACATATAAAGCTGTATATAAAGCATGAAAATGCAAGGAAAAACTACCAACCTATGTCACAGTTAGCAATGCGGTTCAAACTTAAACAAATACGCTATAAATGTTTTATTACTGCACATTATGCATTTTAGTGTTGCCTAACGTTTTAATTAACACCGTACTAAATAGCTGCGGCTGTATAAGGAATGACATGTGGAGCTAAAGGTAATTGCAGGTATCTTATATAGTAGTTACACTTTACTATATATTGATATCTTATATACCTATAGAATAAATTATATACGTACATATGTACCATTGTATAGAAAAATAACCTATCGTACGTGATATACGCTCGAGGTGATTTTCTAGATATTTACGCCCACTTCAGAGGCGGTGCCGGGCACCCCACCTCGTTGTACCAGATATACCAGGTTACGAATATCGTTATTGTAATTAAATTAAATCTTTCCCTTGTGGCACAGTGTCTAACTATATACGCAACCGTTGTGGAGTCGGTTCCTATTCGAGGAGAATTTATTATTTTCAATATCCAATCACAATCCAATCTACTTTTCACTATCTCTTAACACTAGGTTCAGCCTCTGCCTACCCTGCTATATGTGGAATATAGTGAAAATCCTTTTAGGCAAATTCGAATTCACGACCAACATGCTTAAATGTGTCTGAAAGCTCTAATAGATCCCATATACACAATTTTCTATAGTTAAATGCTGTTAGTAAATAATTGCAATTAATCGTCTTGTAACACAAGAGTGTTCAAGACAAGCTATGAGCTAAAGTATTATTTGCGCTTCATCCTCTCCTTGATGTCATGGTCAATCTTTACACCATAATGAATCAGGGCAGATAACATCAAAGAAAACAAATATGGCAGTGGGAGGGTCCGCCAGCTGTGATCGGTTATTAACTCGCAAACTAATTTGTTAATGCGACCTCGACTCGCGTCAAGTGTAGATTGTGAGGAATTTTATATGGGAGTTCGTTGTTTTTTCTTCAATAGTTACATAATAATAAAATAAAAAATATATTAAAAAAATTATAAAAAGGTTTTATTATGAATTCATGAAAGTAGAATTTGTATACAATTAATTTTAAAATTGAAGCTTATTAAGTAGCAACTAGCTTAAATAGAAACTTCTATTATATTTAACAATAGCTTAAAGCTTTTAAGCTCAAAATGACCATCGTGTTGGACAGAATAAATAATTGTCATTTTATTCGCTCTGGCAAGAAGGCAAAAGCGCGGCGTTGAGTTCTGCCACTCAACAGGCAATGCCACTTAATGTGTAAAACGGGGAACGGCGTGACTTAACACTAATAAAAAATTGTTTTCCCCATAACGGTAAGTTTAAATGTACATGTATATATAAAACTAGCGATCCGCTTGCGGATTCACCTGCTGGAACTAAAGCATTATTCTTTTAATAAATGAAATTTCATTCTGATTTGACTACTTTCGTGACTCCTAGTATGAACAGTTTAGTATCTTAAAGTAAATTATCGTAATCCTAAGCCTAATTTCTCATAATCATCCCCTATTTTCCCATAATCTTTTGGACGATGAAAGTTTCAGTCAATGAAAAAAAGCATTTTGTAGTAATTTTATTTATGAACTGATGATTTAAATTTAAATTTTATTTATGATTTAAATAATTTCTCTATATACAAAATATCAGGGTCCATTTTACCCCCTCTTTCCTCTCTTTTTCACAATAAAAAGTAGCCTATGTTACTTCTTGGTGCTTAATTTCATCATAATCGGTCTAGTAGTTTTTGAGTTTATTCAATACGAATAAACAAACCAGCATACAAATCTTTCCACTGTATAATATTATTTACATAAAATATAAACACAAACCTTCTTTCACTTATAGCCGGTAAAAATAAACTCGATATCAATTCAAATCAGTACATGGACGGACACCTTTTTTCCCAGTTCCTGTCCTAGGCGCGATGTTACCAGATAGGTGATAATGTAGCAGTATCAGGTTTAAGATTTTAATCGCAATTGGCGCGGTCACAGTAAGGTTGTGGTGTAAGTTACGAAAGCTTTGAAAGCTTGAAACTTTGAATATTTTTACTTATTTACTTAAATGTAAATAAAGATTTATTTGATTAGCTTATCAAATATATGGAGACTTCTAAGCTTGGAGGATTTTTTGGAGCTTCACAGCAATTATGTATAGGTATAGCAGGGCCTAGTGTTACGATACTCCGTTCTCTGCCTTTACTTTGAAAGTAAACGCTGTAATTTGTCTAATTAAAGTTACATTTTATAGGTAAATTATTATTTTTATTATTTATCATAATTTATTTGGTTACTTATGTAGAGTAACAGCTTGTTGTAATTGTGCCACAGCTAACAATATTTAACTTTACGTTTGTATAGCTTTAGTAAGCAATTATAATTATTATTCATTTTATATCTGTCCGATTAAATGAAGTACACTGTCATCCATGAATAATTTTATATCGATGCTATAGAGTATATTTATTTGCCTGTTGCCACTGGCCAGTTCACTCTTCTTGTTTTTGTCTTTGATATTAATTGAAAATGCAGTATGTTAATAACACTAGATTATATATTAATTAATTATTAATACCCTACTTAATGAAATATATATATATATATATATATATATATATATATATATATATATATATATATATATATATATATATATATATATATATATATATATATATATATATATATATATATATATATATATATATATATGTATATGTATATATATTATACTGTTAACTTTCTTATAGCGTGAACCACAAAAATTCCATACACCAACTTAAGCACTAATAAAGCATTGTGCTGGCAGTTAATTAACCCTCTCAGATTTATTGCGGCCACAAAGTCCTGATATACTGGCGTTATCGAAAATCGATTTAATATCGAGGTTAATTGAAATATAGGTGATTAACATTCGATATACGGAATAATCGATTTTTGGATTGCATTTACGTAACTCAAGTCATGTTTTATTCGATTCGTGTTGTCTCTGTATGGTTTATATCTTAATAATAGTGTAAGAAGCTTTAAAATTACGATTGTGACTTTAAATGCTAGCGAGTATCGTGGTGCAGTGGGACTATGTCTGTCTGTAACCGTGTTGGCCAAGGCCAACAATTCGGTCTCCAATCGAAGATTTGAATAATTTCCATATTAAATTTCTTTATAATTCTGACTATAGGATATAGTTTTATAGTGAAATTCCATTCGTAGCTTAAAATTTGTGAATGTATAATATTTCACTACGAATATAAATAGACAGAAGCATTTATAGTGATATTTTTCTTAGCTTCACGCTGTATCCCTCCAATTTTTGAGACAACGAGTATTTAGCAGCGGAACTCAATGCCGCGCTCTATTAATAAAACATATTAATAGAGCAATGAAATAGGACTGATGCAGTCCCCCGCATAGGAATCGAACGCACAACTGTCGCGTTTACTGCGCCAGGATAGCCACGTTGACAAATTGTACTAGACTGTTCTATATTGCTATACATTAAAATTTATTTAATTTGACCGTTACTAAGATACAAAACTTTGTAAGGAAAAAGTTTACTTTGTTTGAGCGATAAAAATAATCGCCTTCTATTTATAATAGCAATTAGCTTATTGTATTCAACAATTTTTATGACTCAGTTATTTCTTGAAGTCATTATAAAATATTTTCACAGTTAATTTTAATTGTTTTAATAAAAACAATTGATAAAGTCACTTTATAACATTGTATAAGAATGAATAAACAGAAACGTGTATTGTAATAAAAAAATATACGTATGTTTTGTAATATCTTTGAGGTTATCGTGGCGCAGCGGGAAACCGTCTAACTGGAAACGCGATGACTGGAGGTTTGATATCCATTTGGGGGAATGAATAATTTTCATTTGGTAACCACCTGCTCCCTCCGCAACATACAATATCTTTAATTCAAGCGGGAAACAGAGAGTAGGTCTTGACTTGAGAAAAGGTCTTGACTCAACGTTAACGCTTACCCTGTTTTGAAAAAAAAAACCCGAAACGTATACCACTTTAATTCATAAGTTATAAAGACAGTGGCACTACACTTATCCTTACACTTCCACCAAGGCGCTTCATATGTGAGCCGATAATTAAAGAGACTTGGATGATAAATAACGAACTGTCCGAGTTTTTACCGCAGATGTCATTATCTCGGCCGACTCTATCAGCCGTCACTTGATTACGTGTTGGAATTGTATGGAGCTGCCCGTGTATCTACGTGCGCAAGCGCATGTTGCATTAAGTTTTAAGTTGTAACATATTTTAATAAGTTTTATTAAATGTTGCGATTGAGCGTCTAAATAAATCTATTTTTAATAAACCACTTATAAACTTTGGCTTAAAGAATTGAGTATTATAACAATTTGAAAAATATAACTTCTAATTATAGAAACTTATAACAAGTATTATAGTAATATCCTTAATTAGAAATATTTACACACATAAATAAAAAAAAATAAAAAAGAAAAAATATTAAAGCTATATTAATAAAATAAAAATATATTTTCATTACTGTAAGTACAACTCTATACAATTGCAGAACATCCCGCGACACCGTAGCGCATGAATAATCGAAAAGTCCAACTTGATGAGAAGGCAAGCGTGAGAGCTTTTTTGTCGTGACCGTGGTCAATACGAGACCTTTACCACATATTAGATCACTTGCTAAACTTTCAATCTTAAGCTCTACATAATAAGCTCTATGTACTGCCTAAGAAAGCTCTTCAAAAGCTTCCAACTGATATTGTCAAGTTATGAAATTTACTCTTATGTTTTACTTCGTAGAGCTTGTTTTTAAGTATAGTTTCTGTAGATTTAAGACTTATAATATTTTTAAAAATGATAAGAGTGTACTTAGACGTCGTGTTGTTTATGTTCTTGTAAAAAAGTGGGAGCAAATTGTAAAAGTGTTGACAATTGAACTTTATAGCCAACGGCCATTTTTGAAATGTAGCTTACATTTATTTATTTTTGTCTTTTACTTCCCACAATTAGAAAAAATTAACATATTTTGAATGGAAAAGGCTTTTTATTACCATCTTATAGTAGAATAGTAAAAATATTTCAAATAGATATTTTCAAATTGCGCTACGGTGAAAAGTAATTTCTTTATTGTATATGTGAATGTATAAAAGCTGTTGAGTGGGAAAGCATTTGACTTTAATATATATATATATATATATATATATATATATATATATATATATATATATATATATATATATATATATATATATATATATATATATATATATATATATATATATATATCGAATGCCTATTAAAAGTGGAGAATGCAGTGTTTTGACACTAGTCACTCTCCCTACTTACCCTGACAAAAAATTTACATAACTAGTTTACCTACCTGACTCTACATTTATTGACACAAGCAAATTACCTAGCAGATGTTGAAGCATTCGTCATGATATGACGACTCTTTTATCCAAAATCCATTAATATTTTTTCCATTCAACTTTCATTTCCATCTACATCCGACTGTATAACGAACACCGAGATATATTAATACAGTATATAATGTAAATGAGTAAAAAATTAATGATATAGCGGCTTCGCGAGTAGAGGCTCCACCGATTGAAGAATCGATGCAAATGACTTATTAAAAACACCATCTATGGCGCTGTACGCTTTACTGTTAAGGCTATCGAGGCAATGCTGTTAAGAGGCTTAAATTCATGATTATTTTTTAAATTTGTATATATTTTTTTGCTTTTTTTATATAGACATAGCGAACACAAGGTTATATTACTTCGTTTATCGCTAATGTCTGATTGTATGCCCGCTGTGATAGACTAAGTGCGGCGTTGAGTTCCGTTACTGAACATGTGAAAGAATTTTACAATAATATACATATACCACATATGTATCAATAAGATACAATATTCAGTCACTTCCAAGTTCTATATAAAAATCTATGATCTATAATATAATTAATAATAAATTATTTTGTTTACAGATACTGTTAAAGGGGAATTCGGTAAGTTCAATTTGATTTTTTTGTCACCTCCTGACATTTTAATAATAATCGCCATCAGATTTCAATCAACATGTGACATGTTAATATAGGGAAAATAACATGTGATTTATTTATAGTGATTTATATATTCAACGTAGATAGAGGAACTGGATATATATATATATATATATATATATATATATATATATATATATATATATATATATATATATATATATATATATATATATATATATATATATATATATATATTGTCAATAAGATTAAACTTTTTATATATTTTACGAACTTGGACATCATATAAAAGGTGCAGATTTAAATCCGTCTACATTTTAATTACAAATACTTCATTTACTAGTATTCAAGTACATATAGTAACCTCATTAAATAATTAATGTTATGGAAAATAATTAATAAAATAAACATTTAAAGACATATGGCGCATATGACTGTAAAGGCGATGGGTGTAGGTTCAATACTCATTCTTGAAAATGATATAGAAATTATTTTCCTTTCCACGCTTTGCTATGACAAAGTACGATGCTAAGTAACGCCACGAACGAGCAGATCATCTTATCACTAGATTATCTTTATTACTGTACATTAAAAAATATTATTTATTACTTAAAGAAACATTTCTACAAATTAAAAATAGATTAGTAATACAACGGCATATATAAAAACACATCTTACTCGTATTTTATGTAAATTCGTACAAATTGCCTTGTGTTTATATAAATAATATATGAAAAAGGAAATTTGTACCAATTCATTTTAACCACATAAACAACTTAAATGTATACAATTTAGGCAGCCACAGTGATAAATAGTCATCATTCAGCAACTCAAACATTACCATAATATAACAATCTAACTAATATTTCATACAAATCACCTATCATCTAGCTATAGTACTGCAATTACGTCATTTATATATAAAATTGTTCACCTTCCGAGGACGGCGGCTAATGAAGAGCAATAAATAAAAAAGGTAATAAGGTAGCACCTGCCAATCAAGCTGACTTAGCATTAAGCCAAATGTGAATCGATTTTTTCACTGGTTCCTTATATATATTTCTTTATTTTATATATATTTCTTTATACATTAAAGTGAATAAATGTACCGATGGTTGCAATTTATGAAATTTAATGAAATACATTTTTTTTTCATTATCATTTTTGCAATAAATGCATTTATTTTTATTATGAATACATTCGTATGTTGCTTTTAAAACATACTTGTTTATGATTCGCCATCATGGCACAGTGGTACTGAGTGTGTCTATAACCGCGAAGGTTGTGGTTTTAACTCCCACTCGGGGTTTAACTTTTTTATTTCAAACGACGTTGAGTTTTGCTACTTACTCCGCAATATCTTGAATTCAAGCGGAAAACGAAGAATGGAGTGTTTAGGTTTAAAACACTAGGATCTTCTAGGATCCACCTTATATTCGGGATCAAATGAGAAGCTAAAAAAAACAAATTTTAACAATAAAATAAATTTTCACGCGCGTGTAAGGGCGCGTTCCTTAAGGGCTATCAATGCACCTGTATCTCCTCTGGTGCTATACGAGTTCGTGGGCGGTGGTGATCACATACCACCGCTTGACCCAAACACTGCCTTGCTTTTCTTATAAAATAATACAGACATTCTTATCTAGTATCCCGCCCAATATTACCCAAATTGGTCCCGTTTATAATATTCAATCAATAACATGATCTTATTTATTATTTATTTATACTTTATTTCTAAATTAATACACCGCGTAAAGAAAGTAGAGTATAACTTGTTTCTCTCCTAAATCGTCCCACAAATATTTCAAAAATGCTTTTAATTATTTCACATGAAACTAAGTAGGTCCATATGCTCTATAAGAAAAATTCCTTCACGCATTTCTTACATTACATTTCAAAAGGTGTTATTTTAAGCATATTTCTATGGTATTAATAAATATTTTCTAGTTAATTTGTGTCATTATTCACACTGTCGTTCGCAGTAATAATGGGTTATATTCAATTGTTCAAAGGCGATTAACGCATACCTTTCAATGAGTAAGTGATCTTATAAAAAATATACTGGACTTAATTTATATATGTTTTTATTAAAAGCTCCTTAAAAGCTCAAGCTTTTAGGGTTCCTTACAGGTATAGTCATTTGTGTTTTCATAATTTTATCTTTTATAAGAGCACAGTAACTTTGTATTACTATTATGTAACTTTGAAAAGATCAATATTATTTTATACATATGGAAGAGATAGAAATGGTACAATTTTTTTTTATTTATATGAATATATATTACTTACCTGTAGTTATAAATTCAAACAGAAGATAGACATATGTTCGTAACACAAACTTCATTTTATTATTCACAAGTCGAAGCCCACTACTTCATTTGTGTAAACGAAGGACGAAACCTGAAATCTCGTATTGTGCTCTTACCGTAGAAATTTCGAAGAATCGTCTCTTAGTGTTGGTTATCTACGATACCCAAGGCTCCATACTCCACATTATGGCCATATACGCGATTACTTACTAATTTCAGCTATGCGTTTACCGACAGTGTCAGAGTCAGTCAGTCATGTAGTAACAAATGAATTTTATATTTTGTTTATTAATGATAAAACATTGAGCTTTTACATTTGAAAAAAAATAAATTCATATTAAAATTAAATATTTAACTTTCATAACTTTTAATGCTTGATCATATTTATTCCTGCTAATATAACGTTTCTTTTTTAACGGATTTCTTAAAATATCGGCACCTCGTCTTATATATTTAAGTTTATTAAACGGTAAAATATTTTATTATACCATTGTAATGCTAACAATGTAAGTTTGTTTATCCAACACTCAACGTGCACGCGTATTTTTGAATTATTGTGACTCTACACAGCCGAGTACTTTGTAAAATGTAAGACGTTTTAAGCCCAGTTAGTCACGCACAGTGGTTTTTATTGGCGTATTCGTAAATAAAGTTCTTTGGCTCCTCGATTTTTGTACGTTGAAATTGTAATTATATATGCTTATGCTTTTTTGTGTACGTGTACATAATATATTATTGAAGTAGATGCTGTTGTCTATAGTAGTTCTTTTAAATTAATATTTCTGTACGCACGTGTGTAAATCTTCCTTAATGTCATAAAATATCGATACTTTAGGATTACTCCATATTGATTTACACCATTATAAGCTTAGTAATAAATTCATACATATATTTTATCACTAAAGTAATAAACACAAACGTAAACGTTTTGCCCTGTATATAGATAGCTAGGTAGATAGAGCCTTCAGAGACTCTAGTGTCAACTGTTAAAGTAATTTACTATCCCCAGCAGTGGCTAAGTGTACATATAACACGATTCCCATCGGGTTACCATTTGTAAATCTTAATTGATAAATTTATAAATATTAGATAAAAATTAAGAATTAATTAACAAAGATCTCACGACAAATATTAATGATATTTCATGCAATACAATCCATAAAATATTTGCTAAGTAAATAAACGTTGTAAACGCTGTAGATTTGAACCTGTGCCTCGTGGGAAACGTCTAAGCGCTCTGACCACTAAACCATGCGTTCTTCATTTCTTTTACATTTTATTACGTTGTTAGCATCTCTGTAGGGAGATTTTTACAAATTTCCGCTACCCAATGATTATTGCAAAGAAAATTTGCCAAGAGATTATGCTATTTATATTATTTTTATAGTGTTAATCCACACTAAGGATAAAAAAAATACTTAAAGTAAACACATGTATGTACTCGTGTATAAATAACCATAAAAACATTTAAACGCAGCGGGATATGAACCCGCGCCTCATCGCCTCATTTTTATATCTTTTCTTTAAGTGTTATCCTTAGTGTGGATTAATTTTAAAATTTAACTTAACTTTAATAATAATAAAACTATCGTATTTAATTCTATCGCATCTAATGTAAGATAATAGTCGTTTTTAAATAAAAAGTAGCAATTTGGCTACAAACTAAGAACTTTACAACTTTTCTTCGTATTGTGCAGTAGCATATCGTGAGACGTGATTTGATACGATCTTGTCAGTCGTATAGAAATAAAAATATACTTTTAAGTTGCTTATAACAAGGTTTTTTTTTCTAATAAAATTTACATTATAGTATAAAATATATAAGTTTTAGTGAATTTCAAGATTAGAAGACTAAATCAATATCAACTAAAATCATACACTATTAGATTTTATTTCAATCTATAATTAACTTTTTAATATTTATTGTAATATCGTGTTTGAGGCCATAGAAAAATACAAAGAGCGTTGTTGGATTCCGCCACTCGCAATGTCTCGAATTCAGGCGGAAAGCAGAGAACAGAGTGTCTATTAAGCTTGTAATTATATTTGAAAAATGTTGATATATTTATTTGATAACATATACTTTCGTTATCTGTAAATATATGTACATAATTTTTACATATAGACAGACGTACATAATAATGAATACTTTATTATAATTTTATTAAAATTCAAAAACAGTTCTTTCTTTTGTCTTTAAAGTAATTAAAATGATAGGAAAAAAAAATAAAAGCCTTTAAAAGCAATTTTTATTTATAAATTTCTAAATTATATAAAAAAACACCCCAATACAGCTGAGAATTACTTAAAATAACAAAAAGCTAGTCATAAAATAAAAACAAAACTTAAAGTAAACACGTCTACTGTAACCAAGTAATAACAAAAGTAAGCGTTGCAAAAACATTACTTCTACTCCAGCAAGTTGCGACCGTCTCGAAAGTAATTTCAGTACTAAATTATAGTTAAATATCTTGTTTATAGGTACATGTTTGTCTTGCATTTTGTGAAGGAGGCAGAGAGAATTTAGTGACAAAAGTCGTTGTTCTATACCGAATAAAAACACTGCATGTCAAATGGTAAACTATCACAGCACAATGGGACACCGTGTGACTGACTGACTCTGACTATAATAGCCATAGTTATGGGATCCATTATAACTCTTAAAAATGATTTTTATTTTTCGCAATGGCAAGAGTAAAATACAAACGGAAAATGGAGAACATAGAGCCTTGACACTAGGTTGTCTCGTTTGAATAAAAAAAAAATATGAATGAACTGATGACTTATAATACCAAGAAAATACTACAGCCCTTATATTTTTTTACCATGTTAAATCTCATGGAGTAAGTGTAATTTGAGCACTGAGTCATAATAGTATCTGTATTCATAGGGTAGTGTAAAAAAAGATGGAAATTATTCTCAGGTACAACAAATGTAGTGTCGCCGGCGGTTTTTATCTCACTTCTAAGAAACTGCTGCGCCTGCGCATATCGATTTGTACGCTACCTAATAAAGGCGAAGTATGCAATACTTTAATTTAAATATTTTTTGCATTTTTTAACTTTTTCTGTGAAGAAAATATACTTATAGCGAAAAACTTATAGCGAATACTACTTTGTAGTATGAAGTAAAACGTGAATATAAACATAATTTTACACCGGATAGATAGATATTTGTACCTGAATTTCAATGCAAAAGACACAACTAAGCATATGCTAACATCTTAAAATTTAATATAAATTGATAATTCATGTTTAGTACCGATTAAAATTAATATCACAATTTATTAACAAATTAAACGTAATCAATATTTATTACAAGTTATAAATCAACGATGTTAAATGTACTATGTAAATATTATGACATTTACATAAATTATTATATAACTGACGATTCTAGATATTAATGTATATAGGTATGATAGAATTTGGAGGTCGTTGTATCGTGGCTCAGAGGCAAGATATCTGACTGTAAAAGCCACAGTTGTGAGTTCGATTCCCACTCTGGAGTGTGAAGTGTTTTTATTTCCTGGCTCTGGTAAGTGATAACAGGGCGTTGAGCGGAACTTAAGTGCAGAACTCAGTATGCAATCTCTTGAAAAATAGGCAGAAAAGTCCCCCAGTGCTTTAGCTAGTAGTACTAGGATTCCTCTATGTACCATGCTATATGCGGGACCCATATATTTTTGACAATTTTTAAGGTATATTTTAAGTATAAAGAAAAGTGTTATTGTGTTAGTGATACAGTGTTCGACTATATACGTGATCCCCACTTGAGAGTATGAAGTGAGACATTCGAGCCTAAGCTGAATAATGTTATATGTTCCTCTAAAGTAAAAATTATATTCTCTACTAGTTGTACCTATGCATAGTCTAGTGTTTTCTTGAATGTTTTTATTAATAACAAAAAAAAAACAAAAAAAAATTAAAAATAATTAACGACATAGTTGATTTTATATCCACTAGCTATATTATGAGAAAAAAAATGATTTAAAGATATAACTTTTGAATGATAATATTAAATTGTGTGAACTGCCCCTTAATGCCTCACGAGTGTAACAATGAAAGTAATATAAAATGCGGTGTCGTATCGCTGGCGTGAACCGTATGTTATTAGATTATTTTAAAGTAGACAAGGATGTACGTCTATTAGTTATTATGAGCTTTGAGATTTATTATTCATCATCATCGTGGATATGGGACGGGATTCATATTAGAAATTGGGGGACCTCGTTCGTTGTTGTTCGTTTTAGTTGTCAAATATATTTTTATAAACAAAGTCAGTATAGTCTGTTATATATATAAATTAGTCTTTAGAACATTTTTTTATAAAGATACTTACAAATTAAAGCTCGAGTCTTTATAAATAAGTTAAAAACAACCAATCAATTCAATATTACGCAAAGCATTATTTAATCTACACGACTACCGTTTGAATTGAAAAATGGTTTATTAACAGACGTATAGCAATTCTGAGACTTCCGCTGGCACCGCCTTATAATATCCGTCCTATAGTTATTTTTATATTACACAGGCACATACATAAATGAGTATTGGGCTACTATTTAAAAATGGCAAGACAGGCTTAATGAATATTATAATGGCGCAACAATGATAGATAGCATAGCATAGATTATATATATATATATATATATATATATATATATATATATATATATATATATATATATATATATATATATATATATATATATATATATATGCATATATATATATATATATATATATATATATATATATATATATATATATATATATATATATATATATATATATATATATATATATATATATATATATATATATATTAGGAAATTCAATTTGTTAGCAATACGATAAATGATTTATACTCATAGTTATTTAACCAACATATAATTGAAGTTATGGAGTCATAAAAATTAACCAGATATATATATATATATATATATATATATATATATATATATATATATATATATATATATATATATATATATATATATATATATATATATATATATAACATTAAAATAGATATATTTTAAATAATTTTTACTCTATTTATCCAAGCTCCAACGTATAATAAATCTTGACTAACGACTATAACGGAACGAATGATAAGCTGGTCAGCTTTCATTAAAACCTAAGTCAAGTTAAACTATCCGTTACATCTAGCTGTTTTAATGAAATATAGTTAATTTTTAATCAGTCAGTTAATTTTGGTATACAGCATGTTGTCAGTGCGGTTAACACTTTAGCGTTTGGTTAAAGTTTAACGTAAAAAACGTGTTCGTAACCGCACTGTTAAGCATGCGCGCGTCAGATAATTGTATTACCCACGCGGTTATGTCCAAAGATTGCTTGTACTTGTAAGTATGAAATTGTGCTTTTTGTATGGATATTGTGACGTGAAGCAATTTTACAGCTTCAACAGTAGTATATATATAGAATATACTTCTTTTATATATATATATATATATATATATATATATATATATATATATATATATATATATATATATATATATATATATATATATATATATATATATATGTATATATATATATATATATATATATATATATATATATATATATATATATATATATATATATATATATAGTATAGTACATATGTTGTATTGTTTACTGTTTGGCGCTGGTATCCTTTCAATGTTGGTATATTTTGTTTTATTTTATGGTGTCTGTGGTTACACTCAATTGTGATAAATCACAGTACAATTTATATCAGATAATCAAAAAAAAATAATAGTTTTGATACTTTCCGCCTGATATATCTATATCATATCCAAATAGAGGATATATACACACGTACGTCTACTATATAAAGTTGTAATGTTTAGGGTACAAACCCAACCTACTTTTCCTTAAGGCCATCCTGGCCATACCGACTGACTGTAAACAACAGAACAGTGTGGGTTCGATTTTCATCCGAACAAATGAATTACTATCATTTCCTCGTCCTGGTATGTTTTACCAAACGCGACCTTCCAACACTTTAACCCCTCAACATAAAATGTATCCAACATGAATATCAGAAAGCGGAGAATGGAGTGTCGTAACACTCCTTCTGCATACCTGGCTAACTAATAATATACCAATATGCATTCGACGTAAGTAGTATCGTCATAGTAACGTACTAAATGCGGCTAGACGGCGTCAAAACTTTTAAGCTAAATTATCATTCTCAGCCTGTACGAGTAATTTACACCTCCATCTTTAAATACTGTCAAATTTACTCATTTGTAATACCAATTAGTTCATTATATAAAGTTTTATTCAAACAACGCTGTCGGTAGATTTGTAGACGAAAGACCGTTTCGTCGAAATCGTATTCTTGGTAGAAAGTAGGCGTGAAAAGGGGGGGGGGGAGGAATGGTTGCGAATATTGATTATACTGTACTACATACTCTACATTGTATGGAACTTGGATTAAAATGCGGAAAACAAATACATACAAATTAATATTAATATTGTTTCTAAAGTAGTTTTTGTTACTCATTATATATATATTTTAATATATATATATATATATATATATATATATATATATATATATATATATATATATATATATATATATATATATATATATATATATATATATATATATTTTAATAAGTGAGATATTAAGAACAACAACAAGTAATAAATATTCGTAATTATATATATGTTTTTCATATAAATACTATTCATGTCAGGATCTAACGAATATCGGTGTAAAATCGATGGTTTGGAATTCGACCCCCACTCGAGGGAAATTATTTGCATTTCTTCGCTCTGGTGGAGAAAGTGCATCGTTAAATTCCGTCACAATGCTAGCACGGACGGAAAACGGAGAACTGTGTCTTAAAACTAGCTCAAAAAAATTGACCTCCACACACATATTTTTCATAAAAGTAAAATTACTAAGCGTAATTCATAAATATTACGTCTGTACAATCATTTATATGATATCCATAGTGCTTATCCTATTCAGGAATTGACACTTTAACAGCTGACTGTTAACTTGACGTTTTCAAAGATTAATCTGCGAGCATTTACTCAATATCTCATATCAATACTGTAAGTTACTTAGAATTGATTTATAGTCCCATAATACATGTGTTGATACTAGTCCTTATTGCTGTTAGTAATATATATATATTTATATATATATATATATATATATATATATATATATATATATATATATATATATATATATATATATATATATATATATATATATATATATTTATATAAAAAAAGGTATTAATATATTAGCTACCGCAAGTCGATATCTCCTAATAAATGTAGGTATAATTTATCAAATTGATTTTTTATATTACCATTGATTCCTTGAAGCTGAATAGAAATAACTTCGAATTCACGAAGAGATATTTCTAACAATCCACTCTCAGATACATTTATTCCATCTAAAATGAAGAGCTTTTTATTTGAAAATCTAATAAATATAAACGATGTTAACATTTCAACGCTACCGACACGAGCCAGTAAATATTTTTGATCGTCGAAAAAAATATTAATAGTCGTGTTTATTGAAGTTCAGCTTTATTAGACTGGTCTCGGTCTGCAGTATCGTTTGCGTTGTTCACCCATACCTATTGCCACTGTATTGGGACTGCGTTAAACTATGAACACGATAGTTGTTGGTTCGATTCCCACTTAAAGGAATGTAAATACTTAAATTATGTTCATTTCTACGCTCTACTAAGACAAAGCACGGCGTTCAGTTCCGCCACTTAGCATGGAATGTCTTAAATTCGGACGGAAAACAGAGAACACGGTGCTATGCTTTTAAACATATTTTACATATTTTAATTTAATAAAGCCTTTAAATTTGAACCCACGTCAAGATAAGCTAAAAACTACTGACCCTTAAGAAAACACTTATGCAGTATTATATGAAACTTTAAGAATCCTAAGTAAAATTGACAAATTTTAATGTACCTAATACAATAGTTTTTGTGTATATATACATATATATATATATATATATATATATATATATATATATATATATATATATATATATATATATATATATATATATATATATATATATATATATATATATATATATATATATATATATATATATATATATATATATATATATATATAAATATATGTATGTTATACGTCTCAACAAATGCTGTTTTAAATGTGTTAGATGTTTCTTATTTTATTACATATATGTGACGACTACTTAAAAAGTTAATGATTCTAAACAAAACGTAATAATATATACAAAATCTATATTTTGTATGTAATAGAGTCTATTATTCTGTAATTTGACTTTAAATAAAGCTGTTCTATTTGCTTTGTAATTCTTGACACGATTAGAGGAAGTATAAACTGTCAAGCTGGTGTTCAGAGATAGGCAATAAAGTTTGGAGGTGAAATTTATTTATTAGGGTCACAAGCTTGGTAATACTTGGTAATGCTTTTGATTTATTAGCGGTAGTGATACACCAGTTTTATTGATTCCTGTATTTTTTTGTATTTTTATTAGCACCCTTATATTTTGTCCACACGTCTATTTTTAATGGCTTTATAATGAAATGTGAATTGGGAATAGGTTGGCTTATGACAGCTTCGGAGCTTTTTTCTATAATATTAGTATTTTTTATTTCTTACATATGTTTATAAGTTCCAGTGATGTATGACAAATAGGGGAACGGAGTGTCTTAACACTAGGTCTCCTCTGACTAACCTGCTATATGTGATAAAAAGAGAAATACAACTATAATAAAGTAAATGTATTAAATATGAATCATAGAAAGTGTACTTTAAAAAATAATTTAATAAATATTAATATATAAGTACCTAATTTAAAACAATGTTACTTTAAACATAGAAGTAGCCGGAATGTCAGAAATAGTCCGGAACGCAAACGATGAATGGACGCACTAGCTTGACAAATCGTACAAATATCTTGTTAAGATTGTATACCACTTACGGTACTAAGCTATAAAGCTATCATACTTTTTGTTTTTAATATTACCAATATGTAGACTAGTTTTTATGACAATATAGTGCACGGTTTGTAAAGTACAAGTACAGTGGTCAACTTATATTGTAGGGGAATTAGTATAACAAATGCTTGTTAATATATTAACAACAGCAATAAAAAATGCTACGAACCCGCTACTACCGCTTGCACATTGCTGTCCCAATTTTCCATAATATTTTCAAATTAGAAAATATATTATATAATTGAGCTGTCCAGTATATCACAGGACTCGGGCAGCCGGACGCGCACGTATGCGCTTCTTTTGGTCCAAGAACCCATATACGATGTAACTAGCTTTGAAACTCATTGTAATTTATGGATGTCCACACTCCACAACGCGAATGTTAATACCAGTTGAAAGGATTAACCGCGGTCGCTAGCACCCGTTGATATATTCTACTTATCTAGGTTGTGGCTATTGTTTGTTTGATTTGTGTTGGCTTAACCTTGTTTAAGTAGTTACCTTTTCATTTTAGCTTCACGCTGTATCCCATACATTTCAGGCTAGGCGGAGAGAATCTCTGCTTTCCGTTTTCCGCCTTTCAAGACATTGCGTGTTGAATTGCGGAATTCAACGCCGCGCTTTGTCTTGTTACCAGAGCGAAGAAAATTTAAATAATTAATTCTCCCCGAGTGGGAATCGAACCCACAAACCGTCGTATTAGTAGTTAGTTGAAATTTGAATAGTCAAAAGGTAGTAAGAAGTGATTCCCACTAATATTATAAATGTAAAAGTTTGTGAGAAAGGATTTAGAGGAAGTTTTGCAATAACATAACATATACATCAGACTAACATACATATAGGGTACAATTTATAATAAACGAATACAAATCACTTACTAAAAAAATATGTGAGTAAATAGAATTTATGTTGAACTTCATGAATACTGTCTTTGTTTTGAATAATAGTAAAAATTATATTATGAGAGCATCATGGCGATGTGGTGTTACAATAACCGTAAGCCTTGGTCGTGGGTTCGATTACTATTCTGAATGAATGAACAATTTTAATATCCCCGCTCTAATAACAAGAGAAAGCGCGGCGTTGAGTTCCGCCACCGAACACTGTCAGCTGTCAGCTGCTGGAACAAATAAACCTAAAATCACAAAAAGAAAATAACAATACCAAACAACATATCGCCAAATCGTCACCACACTACGAATAATAAACGACAATTTAATAAGACGATTCGTGTTCAGAGCACAGCGTCGCTGGCAGAGGCCATGTCTAATGATGAGGGTATAAGTGTCACTATTGTTCA
This sequence comes from Dione juno, assembly GCA_037127375.1. Lineage (NCBI taxonomy): Eukaryota > Metazoa > Arthropoda > Insecta > Lepidoptera > Nymphalidae > Dione > Dione juno. The sequence goes on along the minus strand of JAXRJS010000083.1, from coordinate 3,408,974 downwards.
CTGACTTATATGTAGTGTTAAAGAATAGCTCCGTGATCGAGTGGTCTAATGGCTGCTTATACGGAAACGTATATGGAACTAAGCATAATTGGCAATGAGTTGCTATTTATCATATGTTATTTATAGGTGCATTTTTTTTAACTATAGGCAGAATATTTTAAATCGTTGTTTAATTAAAACAATTAGGTAAGATTGTGATATTGATTCAGTTTCATGGTAGATTTTTGAAGTTGTTATAAAATGGCGACATTGTAAAAGCGAAGAGTCATGATAAGTTGCAAAAGGAATCTATGAATTAATTATATTTCACTGCCGACGTGATTTTCCCGCGTGTTTAGTTTAGCTAAAAGACCAAGTCAAGAAATATTTTTTTACATTAGAATTATATTATCTATATTTAGTAATAAATAAAATTGAATTAGCCCAAGTCGTATTATATGGACACTTCTCCATTGAAGGATTACTCCATTTAATGGATAGACAAATAATTTTGATTTTTCTTGTAATTTTATGCAATTTTATTTATTTTCAATTTAAATGCGCTTGATATAAACTCTTCACCAATATGAATAATATTGAGATAAGTACACGCGTGTGCTAGTTAAGATGCAGATCGTTGGTTTAATAACCTTCTAGTGCTTTTTTACACAAAACCCCTAACCTAGTAGTGACACTAAAAGTTACCCCAATTATTATATAATATCATGTATTTATAAATGTCTCAAGAATATCAATCAATTTTAATGACAAGGAATTGCACGTATTGATTCTGACGTGTGTTATGATTGTGAATATCAAACCTGTCATACATATTTAAAAAATAATTCCAGAAACCTCAAAATTAAGTCACGCTATATCGATCACATGATGTCATTCGGGACTTTGTACCACCATTAACGAACAAATGATTAAAATTAAAAGGCTGTAATTATTTTGAAAATAATTGAAAATGTATTTATTATTTAAGCGGAAACAGGTCAATTAGCGCGACATTTTTAATGTAATTCCATTTATACAGACATAATAACATATTATTCCACTTGAAATAATGTCATATGTCATGATTGAATGTTTAACCTGAATAACAGGGATGTTCTCCGCCAATTACAATTATAGGGTACGGTTATATCGAGTTTGTTGAACTGTAAAAAATCGATAAGTAAAATCGATGCTATCTAGACTAACGAATCGAGTCGGCCAGTAACACCATATAACTGAATGCTTCTCGGAAGAGCCGAAACAATCTGACGGCTAAAAAACAATTAAATCGTAATTAAGGACCGTATTGAGAGAGACGGCATGCGCGCAAACATTGCACCACTAATTTAGGGTATAGTGATGTACTTATTTAATGATGTAAATAGTTTTTTGTGCACATCAAATTCGATTGGATATGTGTGTCTGTTTGTAGATGCTGTTGTCAGTGAGTGACACCTGCAATAAAATTCCTGTAGTTTGCTTCAAGAAGTTTTAAATCAATCGATATATTCAAATTTAAGTACAATATTATTAAAATGAAGTCAAATGTCACGCGATGCAAAATATAGAAAATGTTATCTTCAAAGTATGTAAATAGCCAATACGTTTAGCAAGAATACCTGTATACGTAATATTACTTTAAAAATACTTGACACCGTTTTGATTAAAAAGCCCTCACACCATTGAATGTGATTGTTGAATGGTCTATAAAAATCGATATTCGAACCTTCCAATTTTGCTTTCGAAAACATCGTAAATCTCTCGTGCAAAAACATATATGTACGAATATCGATATGTTGCAAAATTTGGTTACAAGACTATACAAATGCTTATTAAGGTGCAACGCTCGAGGCATATTTGAAACAATCACATCTTCATTAATTACGTCAGGAATTTCACTTTGATAGCTTTCCTCAAAACGCTACTATAAGTTAACTCGTTTCAACAAAAACTTGCCGAATTTAAATGTCCTCCCTCCATTTACAGAAGCTGGATACTTGGTAATCTTGATATGATTTCATAACAGTGCCATATAGAGCTTTCGGACTAACTTTCGTACAAATGAAATTTTTTCGTATATTTGTTTTAAGGGGCGGTATGTGAATTATATGTTTGAATTGCATCACTTTAAGTAAATTCGAGGTATGATTGCGAGCTAAGCAAAAAATTGTTGTATAACACAAAAATATATGTCTCGTTTATATCTTCTTAATTGCATATTTCAATTATTGTAAGAAAATAAAGTTCTTTATTTGGTTTATTGTTCGCGAATGAATCTCATAAAATCATCTGATACAGCAACAGTTTCTTTGTATGTGATAATGACGACTCGGCCGACTGCTCGTTCAATTACTCGCCTGATTTTTTGCAATTCCATTCACTTGTTAAGATTTAACAGTAATTAACACTCATTCCGATGCAATCTTATTTTTAAGCAAATAAATTACTTGTACTTTTACTGAACTGGAAATATATGCGACTTGTACTTTTACTGAACTGGAAAAATATGGGGTTATATTAAGAGTTTACTGTTAAAATTTCTATTACATTTAAAATGTCACACGTTTTTCCACGTTTCACCGTCCAAGCTAATAAATAATTTTAAGTTTAGCCGTTGTGGTGCAGCATGCATGGTGGTGCATACTGGTTCAATCTCCATTTTGAAGAATGATAAGTTATAAATTATTTTGTTTGCCCTTCTCTGGTACACAAAGTGCTGTTGCGGGTTAATGAGTAACTGAGTGACACTAGATTCGTACCTTGTTATGCGAAAATGCGTGAAGCTGATAAAACTATAATTTAAATAAAATGAAAAACTCATTTTCTATTTTTGTTTCAGGTAAAAGCCATGGAAAATACTACTTATGAAGAAAATTGTGACCAACGATGAACAAAAACTTAATCAATTATACCATAATAATGATAATGAAAAAGAAAATAAAACTAAGATTCGATTTAACTTGAAATGTGTATTTGGTGCTAAACATAAAGAAATAAAGACTAGTGATGTTAATAATAAAACTGTTAAAATTATTAGTGTGACAAATATAGACGATGCTATTGTATATTGAATAATGCCTGATCGGGAGTCGGTCGGAGGTCCTGGGACAGCGGGCAGCGGTGGTTTCCTGCCTCTACAGTTTCCTTCGGCGTTCGCGGCTTTCCACGCCACGACCCCCCCTGGACCGGCCACCGCGATGCATCACGCGACGCATTATCATCATCATGCACAGTAAGTCTCATGTTATTTAATTAAATATATAGCGTTTAATTACTATCAGACATGCAAGGTCTCTGTTATGATGAAAAGTGGAGATGGAAGCGATCTTTCGGGATTCGGGGATACAAAATCTTAGTAGAATTTTAGCTTCAAATCGTAACACAAAATATATATTTATATTTTTTTTAATTGTCTGCAGCAGTTGGTATTTAAATAAAGTGAAACACCTGCCCAATGCATTTGCTATCCGTACAGGCAGGTATATTAAAATGTAAATATTAATTCGAAATCGTTATATTTGTGCAATATCCACGGTTTACTTTATTGGCAAATAAAAGTCTGGCCTTATCACAATTTGTAGTAATTATTTATTATTTTCATATTCTCATACACGTTTGCAAGTCAAGTGTCCTTTTAGTATTACGACCGTTTCGTGCAGTAGGCTCGTTCCGAAACGCCAGCATCGTTTATTGGACTAGTCCATAAAATAGAGTGGTTCATTAAGCTTTTGTCCTCGTGCAGGCCGTGAGGTAGTTTCATTGCATAACTTGTATTTTCGCACTAATTATATTTCAACCTCTCGTGCTTTCTTCGGGGACAAGTAATTTACGATCCATTGATAGATTTTATTGCTTCAGCATTTAGAATTTGTTGAAAATAAAAAGGTAAATTAACCTACCTGATATGGTAGATGGTTTAAAAATAGTTATTGAAAAAAAATAGATACATTTTTTTAAATTAAAACAGTCTTGTAAATATACAAATTTATTCAACGAATTCGTGTCGTTCTTGCACTTCAGTAAAGAAATGCATTTAAAAATATTTAGTGCAAGAGATACGCGTGCTATAAACAACCTTGTTGATTAAAATTCTCGTACTAACGCTACATCCGTTCGACGTTATTGCAATTTCTGCCCTATAAAAGCTGAACAGGGCCAGGTAGACGTTTTATATTAGATTACCGAGGTCATAACCGTATTTTACGAGACCATCGTAAAATGGGCAAGCAACGTGTTACTTAATGTTAATTTATTACCACAACGGACGTGCGAGATCGAATTGGCTACATTAATCTACGCTAACCGGACAGTAAAAAAGGATCTAACAATCATTGAGCCCCCAAGAAATGACGAACAGGAAGTCATCAAAGGGATTGAGACGTTTACAATATTGGGGCGGACATTAATAAAAGCACGCATTTCAACAAATGAGTAACTCGCCGCTCTCAAAGACACGATGTATAGAGACCGGAGCTCGGTCGACTGGTATGATTAATGGTAGTACTCCTGAATACTCTGCACTGCAATGCTTAGAGAAATAAAACTTTGGAATTTACTAAACGGCAAACATTTTGAGAACTTTTAGCTTGTTCGATGTTAAGTTAAATTCCGTATTTGGAAATTGATATTTATATGAATGTTCACTAATAAAATTATGATCCAGATATTTTTATAGTCAAATTCTGATAATACTATACATATATAATTGTCATAGCTATTAATATATCTAAGTGATCATTTTTAGAAAGCTATTAGTCGTAACTCAATAAATCATCTTTCCCTGAATTCATCTTGAGTCCAGCATCTTCAAGACTAAAGAGTAGTTTGGGAAGCCGACGCCGGAAGCGTGGCCGAGTGTACCCATTAACGGCGCACGGTGCCTCATTTAACCCGCTGCCGCGATAATTGCCACCACGTGGTTATTCCAAGCGTTCTAATTTTATCACGCACAATGGGTTGGACACGATCGGTTATTTTTGCTTCGTTTGCTTCGTCAAAGTCACTTCTCTTATGTAAAGGAGGTGTCGCGAGTCTGTCGATTCATTAACAACGCTTTGAACTGACGTATCGACGTCGCGTGTTCTCTCGCCTACTAATTCTTCGATGGTTTTTTTTGTTTTGTAGCCATTGTCGCTTTGTGCTTTGGTATTTTAATGTATCTACCGTTGTCAACTACTGCATTTTCATTGAGTTGGTATATTTTAAAGAGAAAACGGCTTTTTGTTTGGCGCTAATAAATTACTGGATAGATAAAGAAAACGTTTGAATAGAGCTATGTGAAAGTAATTGTAAAAGACTAAAAAAGTGAAGAATTGTTCTTTTAAGACTGATAGAATAATTAATTTGCAAGATTACTATATATACAATGTTGCACTTTTTAAAATTGCTAAAAATAAATATTGCATATTTCATATAAGACACTATTCTCCGTCTAAAGAGCCTCGGGCCTTACAACTATAGATATTGCCTTGTACCAGAACCAGTATTTTATCGATCTTGAGACGGAACGTTTAACAGTTCGATTTACCTAACATGACAAGTCTCTCTCTACATGACAATTATTCTGTTATGAAAAAATCTTAATTCCATATACGAGTGTAAGGATAATTATATTGGGTAAGGGATATTTGTTTAAGATGCTTTTAAAATGATTATTGAATAGATACTATTGATAGGAAGTGGCGAACGGGTTTTGACACTGGGTTCCTTCTACCTACGGTTCCCTCTGCCCACCCAGCTCCCTGACACATGGAATTATTTACTTTTATGGAAAAATCGCTCGGAACGATGTCGAGTTCCGCCATTCAACGGGAAATATGTCGAAAATTGGGCGAAAATTTAGAAACAGCGTGCTTTTGAAGAGTAAAAATAATACATATAGTTCAACAAAAAAAAATCTTTTTAACTAGCTTTCTTAGCACTTTCTTCGTACGAATATTTATTTAATATACAATTCGACTTCAACTCTTTACTTTCTTCACAAACAAGGAATAGCCATTTAAAGTTCAAATAATTCTTATTATATATAATTTTATGACTTAAGAGATTAACCCACTAAGAGCTTTCATACAAGTGATAAAGCTGTAGTATCTAATTGAGCACATGTTACCGATTGCCACACACGTAGAACAATATCGTGGTGCTTTTGTTTCACTCTATTTTATATCCTCGATGATTTGTGACTACAATGAGTATGGGATGCGGGCGAAATAATGGTGTATTGTATAGTACTGGGACATGTGTTGAAAAGCTCAAGCTCGAGCTTTATTCTTATTTTATGTAATATGGTACTTAAATGAGGTCAAATTGTATGATACGGTTCTTTTTTCCTAGTTTTTTTTCTCTTTTGTGCCATTTTCGTTTTTTTTTAAAAGTATTGTGCCAACCATTCTTGGTAAATAAAGAATTGTGAATATATTCGCTCTTTAGTCAATAAAAAACTCGAAGTACATAATTGCAAGTCATGTTATCCTAGTTAATAAAAAGATAGAAGAATGATTATAGTGAAGGCCGTATTTTCACAGGACCTTTTTTATACTTACATATTTGCATTATAGAATTGTGCTTAACTGACACGCTACTCACATAACTGTAGTGAAGAAAATGAAGAAAAACTAAGAGAAAGAGTTACTCCGAGATACTGTGTGCACAAGGGTGGGTTCTAATACGACCAGGCAGAATGTTGATACTTGATGCTGCTATAGCTTCCCAGAGTAGATTGGTTGTAATACCGCGTTAAATAAACATAACATTCAATTATTTAATTCTAATAATTCGTATTTGTTAATCAAAAAGCGTAAAAGCAGTCCTCTAAATTTCTTCCATCCTCTTGTGATGGAGGATTAATGGAGTCCAATAAAAGTTTCTATTATACTCATTTCGTTTTATTAGACAGTACTAACAGCTTTCGTTTAAACCATCATTAAAGTAGGCAAAACTGACATAATAATTATAATTGAGCATGAGCCCGTCATTGAGCTCCACCATGTCTCATGTCCATGTCTCCATGTCTTGAAAATTGGACAGAAGGAGGGGATCAGAGTGTCTTAACACTTGTATCCTCAGCCAGCACTGTTACATGCGTGATACAGCGTGAAGCTGAACAAAATATAAAATAAAACAGCGTGTTTCTGACCGTAAGATCAATCAAGATCTATTGGTAGTAAGTTCGCATAACCGTTTTACATCCCGCTATGAATATTTTACAACATTCCCCATTGCTGTCCAATTATTGTTCTCGGAAATGCAAAAATGTCCGCAACGAAACTTACCACGTATCGCTAGTGATTTATATGTTTGTCTTAAAGGTGCGTCCGCCTTGGCCTGTAGAACACAAATAAGCTTAAACGTCAAAAAACTAATTACGACTTACGCAAAAAATAGACGTACGTACCAGAGATAAATTTTACTTTTTGAACACTCGACGAGGTCCTTTTGTCAGTTTTAAGCAGAAGAATGATAATTGCTTTAATATTAATGATAGCTATCATAAATATTGACTTAATAATGATATGCATACTCGCTGTATCACTCAATAAAGTGTTGTGTTGTGAGTCACAGATCACTTAGTACGCTTTAAATATTGTTATAGTATAAGTAAGATAACATTGGAAAGTGAAATATACTATACAAATTACAGTAAGTAAATAATATATGAATAAGTATATATGTACGTGTATTCGCATGTTTTTAAGTAACAAAATATTAATTATATTTTAGCTTCACGCTGTATCCCGCATATAGCGTGTTAAACATAAGAAATGTAGTATTAAGACACTAAGTTTCCCGCTTTCCACTTGAAACCCCAAACATCACGTTTATGATTAGCCATTGCTCCACTGCGCCGCGTTGACGTTGGCTCAGTACTTAATATATATAAAATAAATATATACACCTACCCTCATATCCTCAAAAAAGATCTGATCGGTCAATCGTCCCATAAAACGGTTCCGGTCATAAATTGGTCATTCCCTGCATCCTGCTACAGTGCACTATTGTCATAATCGTTTATAAATAGATGGCAGAGAGCGAGTGAGTATAACAGATTGCCGGCTAGTGCTTCACAATGTTGCTTTATTCTAGTTTGGACTTTCTTGTCTTATATGATTTTATATAGTACTTCGTGTTATTTTTATAAGGTAGTTGTCAATGTATATTATATATCTTTACTATATAATATGTATATATATGCTTTTAATATTTATCAGACTTTTATAAAGCTGAATAGTTAATTTGTTAGGATGCTCTCATATCAGGAACTAATGTCACATATTGAAACTCGTGGAAAGAGATCGAGCAAGGCTATAGTCTATATTACATCGTCATTTTTATGTAATCCATTATACCTGTACTTAGATATTTCTGATAATTTTATAACGTAATAAATTTTTTTTATATATATAATATGTAATAACTGCTTTCCGTTGCTCAGTCGGTTAAAAAGTAAACTCACGCATGCAAAAATAAACAAATTAGCATCAAAATTAAGGTAATATTAGTTGAATTTCAATATGAGCTCATTTTCAAGCCTAATAATCTCGAGCTAAATAAAAAGAAATAAGATATCGGCTTTAAAAGGAGTAACAAAAAGCGTATCATGCAACTTTGCGTGCGCACAGTAGCGAGTCCATACCTGTTCTCATTATAGAGGTGCGTGCTCAGATCAGTTAATAGCTACAACAGAGTATTTATTAGGAGATTTATTAATATATAATAATTCAAAGCTTGTGTAAATAAAGAAGTTATGCTATGGAAATAGTGTTAGATGATAAATTGTTATAGATAATTAAGGCTATTGAGGCGTAGTGCGACAGCGAATGACTAAACGCGGTGGTAGTAGGTTGGTTTCGGTTCGGTCGGAACGGAAGACGAAGTGTCTTGACACTTGCTTACCTCAGATCATAGGTACAGTGGACTGTATAAATGGAATATTTAAAAAAAACTATCCATAGTGCCTACAATAAGCGCGTTCAACTAAACAAAATTACCAGCTTTATAAGTATAAGCATATATATGTACAATATACATACAAAAGCTTTTATAATCACCAATATTAATTAGTGCCAAGTCCCCTCATATTCGCTACTGTATTACAAAAATATTGAGAAACAATATTCCACTTTTTAATGTGATTCAGAGCTGGTTGAGAACAATAACGTAAAATGAAACCGCGATTCATACTCGCGGTTAATGGAATAATGGGTTTTTACTCTTTAATGGGCATACGTTTTAAAATTCGTACTTCAAAAAGGTTTAAGTGCTCTTAATGCAGATATAAAAATTGGAAAAGAAGTAAAAAGAAGGTCCTGGATTCGAGTCTCATATAATAAGTCATACGTTATCACAAACACGTTATTAATTCAGCGAAAATAGCACTCTTGTTGGTATTAATAAGTGAAATATATAGTAAAAATATAAATATGTCCACTAAAATATCTTGGCGTCTGAATGTCAAGGTGATGGATGGGAATTTGATCAGTATACGAGGAAATTAATAAAGTTTTATGTCTACACTCTCGTTGAACAAAGCATGGCGTTGTTCCGCCATTCAATACAGAATATCTCGTATTAGGTCTGAAAATGGAGAACGTAATGTAATGATACTAAGTCTTTCTGCCTATTTTGCTTTATGGGAGGCATAGTGTGAAAAAAATACGAATATATTGCCATAACTTTGCTAATTTAATAAATAAAAATAAAAAAAAAAATATATACATATATATATATATATATATATATATATATATATATATATATATATATATATATATATATATATATATATATATATATATATATATATATATATATATATATATATATATTACGATAATGTTGGTACAAATTGAGATTGAGGTACTATTTATCAGCTACAATTTATTTTCTTAGTTTATAAGACCAAAATACGATACATTGTTCTAGAAATTAAATTATCACTTTATATAAATCTTTTTCCTTACTGAGTGACTTTGACAGACAACAACCGAAACCGAACCGAACTGAGCGAAAAGGTTAGATAGGCTCAGGGCTCAAATTGCTATAGGTTGACTATTATTATATGGTAGATAGATTTTACGTTTATTAGTCCAAGCAAACGAAATCACAGGCTTACTAGTTGGTTCTTCAGAGAATAAGTTAGTTGAACTAAAATAGAAAAGCTCATTCGAACTAAGAAATATAATATGTGTAACTCTATATGCTATCAAAGCGCATTCGGAAACGCAGCACCTGCTCGTGTTTACAGTGACAACATGTTTAACACTGAAAACAGTCGATTGTATTACAGTTTTTGTTAGTACATTAAAATTATTTTCGGTAAATATTGAGGCATGAGGGGCAGCGTGTGACTGTAACGTTGGTAGTGGGTTCCATCCCCACTTGGAGTACTACTATCAAATTACATTGATTTCCACCTTCCGGGGGAAAAAGCGCGCCATTAAGTGAAAATTGAGGAAGTAGTGTTATCCCACTAGGTTCCCCCTACCTAATTCTGCTGTTTAAGACATCAAAACCTTTACACATATTAAAATAGCATAACTCCATTCAATTAATGTACATTAAAATGATTTTTTTCCATTCCATTTATATTTTGCAGTAAAATCGCCATAATTAAAGCAATTTAACATTTATGAAGTCCTTAATTTTATAGTCTTTGGATAAATAAAAGGTGATCTTGTGTTTGCTCAAACTATTAAATTTTAAACGACTTTATAATAACAACCGTCTATTTTTAATCAAGAATATATATATGGGGGAAGTACTTGAATTGTCGTTAAAGAAAGAAATAAGCTTTGTGCAATTAATAGTAAAAAAGAATATAAAACCGATCTTTTTTGCAAAAATCGTTCAAAGTAAAGAACAAATACATATATTTTTGTTTTAATAATATTACCTGAGGTTTTATTTCCATTATGAGTTTGGAGCTTTTAAATGAGCTTTGAAAATTACATGAGAATTATATTAGCATCATTTTCATTTCCTCACTTAAGTCCTGCCATTCAATTAATTAATTCGTCAATATCTCGAAATTCAAAGGAACGGTAACAATTAAAATTAAGTTCCTTCTGAAAGTACGAATAAGTAAGGCTATATATATTAACTTAGTTAATACAAACTAATCTCATACTATTTGTGGGAGTGGCTGACTTAAGTCCATCACGGTTCTTCCATCACATGTTCTTGTTCACCCTTTGCTACAATTAAAGGTCGTACGCCTTCCAAGGGCTGACTGGCGGCCATTAAACCCAGCATCTCAATAAAAATACCCTGGCGCACCAAGCGGCTTTTTACGACTCATTTCGATTTTTATAACGTCTATAGATATGTTCCTATGTAAATATGGGTATCTACGAAATTTAAGATAATTGTGTTGGATAGTGCATAGAATGTTTTTTATCTGAAAATATGGATAAAAATTGTATTTTATAAGAAAATGTAAAAAAAATAAAAAGCTCTTATTCTTTTTTAGTAATTTATCTATCTATAAGCCAAAGGCCAAGCTTCAGTAATTTCTTGAAATGTCAAACTGATAAAATCACATCATTTATCATATAAATATATAATTTCTAAAACCAACCATCAATAAATAACAACCGAATTCGAAACAAAACTACTATGATACTCGTACTCAAGAAAATTCAATAGAAAATGGGATATAAGTCTTTGCTCCGGGAGCGTGTCATATAATATATTTATAGTAAACAGTGTTTGGACACCTACATACATACCAGTATGGAACACGCTGGTGCATTTGTTTATAGTTTCTTAATTAAACGACGTTTATTTACGTGCATAGTGATCTGGCGTACTATTTTATATATAGGTGGTAATTGTGGATAAAATAATTTTAATTATAAAATTTGCTTATTAGCTCGTTATATTATATATCTCGTTGGAATTTAATTCTATATTCTGTATAAGTAAATACGAGAAGAGGATATCTTACTAACAAACCAGTCTAATTCATATTAAATATTTGTAAGTGAAATATTATAATTACTACAAGTCTGGGTAGTTAGGTAGGTCCTTACCTACCTACCTACCCAGACTTGTAGTATTAGTATTATTGTAGACAAGCGGCCAGCTGTGTATTCTATCATAATGATTGATGCCTCCAATATTAGTTTACATCTTCCATGTATAGACATCGATCACATTCATATATATCAAGATATATATAAAATCCTTAAATACCTGATAAGGATAATTTATGTTACTTATGTATGTATATTCTTGAAGTAAAACTTCTAATGTGAAATTAAAATAGATAAATATAGTATATATAATATAAAAACAAATAAATTATGACATATTTGAAAAATATATTAAGTTAGCCAATGATAAGAAAAATGGAGCACTAGTCCACGCGCCTCTTGTTGATTTCTAAGGCCGGAGATACAAATATCGCTTATTGTATTCGTTTCACAACTGTTCTTCCTTGGTGTAGATCAAATCTGTACTATAAAAAAATTGTAAAAGAATTGTATCTGTACATTGAATATGTTTTCAAAAAAATTATGCAGGGAGATATAAACTATGAATTTATATAATTTATGTTTGTCTATCTCTTTGTTTTTTATTGTTTTTGTTTGCATATCTTCGGATCAACTGGACGGATTTGAATGTTTTGATTTTGTTATATATCTGATAGGTCAGGGCAGGATCTAGATTAGTAATAAAACAACTTAATAAAAAACCATAATATTATGTCAATTAAGCACATGATATATTTGTAAAATACGCTATTTATATTTATAAACACTGTACTAATTTTATATTGTGACAAATATATTCAGAAAGCGCTGTATTTCTTTTCTCAATTCCACGTCATATCTCTAGTGTCGAGAAAAAGAAACCCAAGTGTCGAGACACTCCTTTCCCTTAGTGTTTATTGTTCGGCGTTTCACCATTCAACACACAATGTCTACTTTAAGGTAAAAATTGGTAAATAAACTAGATACCTAATTCTCTCCGTATACTTTACCAATTACAATAATAACCAATAGTAAATAAAATTATGAAGTTAAGTTATAATATAGTAAAGTCTAACTGAACCCATTTGAACCTATGAACTCGTCCGTAATAAGTAACTATATAGATCTATTAATAAACAAATAACAGAATATGACATCAATAACAGTACGTGTCATGGGCTTGCGTCATGGTAGAAAGTGTTGTATATCAGTTGCATTTTACTTAACTTGCATTTGACACAATAGGTTAATGTATGACAGAATGAGAGTAATGCATTCAATAAATGCTGTGATATGCACAATTATGTTCTGAAAAGATATACGGGACGATATATATATATATATATATATATATATATATATATATATATATATATATATATATATATATATATATATATATATATATATATATATTACAGAAAAAAATTTAATATATATACCACAGTGGCTAAGGTTGAAATTTTTAGGGTAATATAAAAATAGAGCTTAATTTACGAAGTTTATTTACACTACCATATTTTATGGATTGTATTGATTTGAAGTTGGATTTTTGCTACTTAGGATTCGTGTTATACGGACACTTAGCCGCTGGTATATGAGTACCCTTGTATATATGTGTACCCATGTATATATGTAAAATAACAAGGCTTGATGATTTTTAGGGTTCCGTACCCAAGAGGTAAAACGACACCGTATTACTAAAGCTCCGCTGTTGATAAGTTCGTCTGTCTATCCGTCTGTTTCTCATGAACTATGATAGTTAGACAGATAAAATTTTCACAGATGATGTAGTTCTGTTGCCGTTATAGCGCAATATATTAAAAATAGAAAAAAATCTTATACACATATACACATGTATAGAAAATAAAATAAAATTTTAACATGCTACCCCTGCCTATATTGCAATCAAATAATTTACTAACAAATGTATATTAAATAACATTGTAATGTTTATATTGAAAATTTTATCTTGCAAAATATTTTAAAACATAATACACTCTTTGAATGTATGATGGAATGCTTGCGAGTATCGCGGGTCACGTCGCGATACCCCTTTTATTAATATTGATTACTAAATAATAACACAGTAGTTTCGTTGTTTAACATTATTTAATAGTATAGTTTATTCACAATAAGTTTGTCATAAAGCGATGCTATTATTAATGCATTGCCATAATTGCATTTCTGAATTGTAACTTTAAGTTGTGAGGGCGATTTTTTTAAGCTTGTTCTTCTTCTTCCTCTTTCTTTACTTGCCATTCCAGACATTGTGAATAATTAATTCCTCACTAAGGAAAGCAAAATATCTTTTGAAAACATAAAAAAAAATTACGTAGCGGAATTTTTCTATGCTTAAAAAATATATATTAATACCTTCCACCGAGTATGGATCGAACGCATAACCATCGTCATGCTAAGCTTTTATGAACAAAAATCATTCTTAAAATAAATATTAATATAAATAAAAAAATTGTATGTAATAAAGGCGCAATGTTTAGAATAAAAAGTCTAATGAACGCCTGAAATGGAGTTGGAAGCTTTTTAATCCATATGAAACAAAAATAAGCAGACGGATAACGTAAACAGTCTAGTAGAAGCACAGGAGGTGTTCTATTGATAATTTATCATAGAAATTTGATATTCAAGTTGAAATTTCGTAGTAAATTCATTTATTTCAATATATTTTATGTCTAGAGTGTATAGAAAACTTAATTCACTTAAATATACATTTGATAGTAATAAATAATAATTATTAAGAGTCCACTTAAGTTAATCATACTTTTGATAAATCTTCATATTTAAAATTCTCATTAAAAAAGCCCTACATTAAATAAATTTTCTAGAAAGTTATTAGAATTTCGTTAATTCCTTAATTATATATTAAGTGAAAACATATACACAACATCAACTATAGAAATGTATGTAATAAACGATGTACCCCATAACCTTCCGCTACAGTAGTTCTAAATAATTCAAGTACATCAAAAAACAAACATTGTCCTGCGCACGCGCATAATATTGGTCCCGCGTTGACGTACGTCTGTTTACAAATAAATCATCTGGCTATATGATTGCGGCTGCTTCCGGTGGGGTCATCGTACTCTACACGTGAGTTATGTTTTATGTAAGGTGGAGCATAAGCTTAGGAAACTATAAGATATTGACTTAAACGACACGTTTTCACAATTATTGGTTCATTTAAATATTATTATATTCTAGAACTTCATTTAAATTTATTGATCCTTTTTACATTTAAATATTATATAAATTTATTTTTGTTCTTTAAAACTTAAAAATATTATAGTATAATACCTAGACATTAAGGATATCTTTCCACGTTTTCCACTGTAGGCCTTTTGAGCTGGCACAACTTATAGCTGCAATAAAATTCTTTCGAGCAATATTTGAAGCTATAAACCTATAACCTAGGGTCCATTGTAAAGTACACTCAAATACAAAAATACCAGTTTATAGTTAGTAGCGTAAAAAGTAAGGTGCGAAAAATCTTAAAACAATAATATACACCTCCATAAAACAATTCTAACATGTGTCCGAACAGATCTATAAATTCTTTTATTTCTCAACAAGCCACGTTATATTTTATGAGCAATATTCATTCGTAGGTTTGTTTATGCCATAAAATTTTGATTACTAGGAAGTGTATGGTGAAACTGACACCATCTAACTTAGCATTGGGCTTCTTAAATTTATTTTTATTTGTTCATTACTATGTATTGTGGTGTGAGGCTACGTTTTGATAGGTTATATATTAAACCTGAATTCTAAGATTGTAATATATAAAAAATATATTTATATATATGTCATAGATAAGTTGGCTAGGTACATTACAAAGGAGTACCTCAGAAACATTTTACACAAGATATCCATATACACAAAGTATCTTCGCAGTAAATTCTCTTGTATATACCTACGTATGTATGCAGGACGAAGCGTGAAGCTATAAAAAATTAAGATGGAGAACAAACGGACACAAGCTATACGCTATTTACTATCAGAAAAAAATACATAAAAAAAGTTCTACCGTACAGATAAATTATTTCAAGTACCTTAATATTCATTAATAACTAAGCTACTAGAACCATCATATACTGTATACAATATGTGTTTAATATGTGTAAGTCAATAAATGTTTCGAGATACCAAGTACATATAAAATAATACAAACAAAGTACTTTCGTTCAAATAACAGTTAGATTTTACAAGATGCCCTTTATGGTGGGTTTTAATTGATACAAGAGTTTATTGCGTCAAGTTAAACCATGAAGCTATTCATGATTATGGGTATTTTTTCCGTTACAGCCCGTATGTAGGAAGTCGCATATTTTACATAGATATACTGAAGCAAATATAATAAAAAAATGTTGATAAAACCAACACTGTACTGCATACGATGTAATTATGACTTAAAATTTATTACCAAATATTGTGGTATATTTTAAATGTTATATTTAATATTTAATTCTGCAACAGACATTGCCACTAAGTAGACGGAATGTGTCAAACCTATAGCACATGTAAGAGATATGAAAAACGATAAATTATATACGACAATAATATAAAATGTTCTTTATCCAGTACGTCCGGTAAAACAGTAACAGTCTAAATTTGAGACATTTCGTGTTTAGTGGCGAAACTAAACGCCGTGCTTTATCAAGATATGGCAAGCCAGAGCGACGTAATCAACCGATAGTCTCATATAAAATGTTTGGAAACATCTTTAAACTCATACATGTTATAGTTTTGTAGTGAGAATACTTAACAGATATACATTAATTAATTATCTATTCAAGCAAAATCTAAGATGAGTCCATACTATAAGCTGACAAATAGCTTAATTACTCTAAATTATATATAGACGTGAACTTTACAATAGTTAATGATCAAATAATACCGCGCGTAAAGTTGCCAACGTCTATTAGTAATTGTACCAGGAAGCGCGGCGCTAGCAAGTAAACATTTGATAATGTTACCAGTATTAGAGGAGGCATTATTATCATATCATATTTATTGCAAAGCTTTGCCCATATAAATACAGTACTATCTGATTTATGGGCCAATTAAACTCATTCTACAGACCATTAGTGATGTTGAACAAGATGCCAAATAAATGCTGTCTTTAATGTATATTAGGTAAAGTGTGGGTCCTAAAATAGAGCCTTGAGATATGCATATTTTATTTGTATTTTTTTTTGAATTGGAATACGAGACAAAGGTCTACAATGAATAATACAATATTATGATACAAGTTATAATGAAACAAACGATTTAACTTGTGGGTTTGAATCTACATAGCAACTTTAATTATTAAATATCTAAATTAATAACTAAGTTTTTGATTATAACTTGAACAATATATGAAATTAGGCTTTAATATCTTATTATAGTATGAATATGAATATCATACATTTTGGCTATTAAAATTAACGAGTTACGATCTCTAGCACTTCATTTATGTTAATTACTTGTTATTATTTGGGTCAATTGATAATTGCATAAAAAATTACTCAATCTACTAACGAGCGCTGGCTACTGGGAATATTTAAACGTTGTCTTACTCAACCCTTATACGGACAGACAATTTAAAGAAATCAATTGATATTATGATTTGTCCATGGTTTCTATATTTCTGTTATTATTTTATACAGTAGTTAGTAGGCCTGGACTTCGGCGGTTTAAATGCTATGTATGTATAAGTAATATATGTACACATTTGCGTTTACTTGTGGATTTTTATTATTTTTGAAATAAAAAAAAAATGTAATTTAGTAAAGCTTCTTTGACATAATCTTGTATAAAGCTCTCTTTTCTACTACTGTTCGGGGTAATGTTTGACATGTTTCCTACTCAAACTCCTACTACGGAAAGCGGAGAGCGGTGTCTATAGAGCATGAAGCGTAAGATAAATAAAATATTAAATTCTATAAATATCGATTGCACAAGCCATACATATGTACTACACTAAAGAGCTTCTTACACTCAAAAGTAGTTGTTAATAATAGGAAAACAATGCACCATTATCATTTAGCTAAATGGAAATGAAATGTGATTATTTCAACCAATCACAACACAGCTTTAACACGTTGTCATTTTTAGTAGACTAATAATATTCATAGCTATAAATCTAACCTGTTTTTTTTATTTTCCGGTCTCACTTTCTGTGCAGCTATAGTTGAGTGATATGATTATTATTGCATTTTTTTTATTAATGCTTTTGAAGTATACAAATCTCTGACCACGTGTTACTTTTAATTGCATTTTTATTTAGCGTCACGCTTTATCACGTATATAGCAGGTTGAGAGAGGACTTAGTATCAGGATAAACCTTCCAGATATTGCATACTAATTGGACTATCTTGCCAGAGAATGGGTGTAGAACCCACAACGCCTCACGCTTACAGTCAGACGCTGTCCCACTGCGCCACGATGTCCTCAATTCCTACGTACTATTTTATGTAACTACCGATGATATTAAATACTATTATTTATGCTACAAAGTAGCCTATTTAACAAGTATTTAGATTCAAGACAAGTTACCCTCTATTTAAATCTGAAATCGATATGTGAGCCTGTTACGATATATGTATGTATTATAGTATTATATTATACTATAGTATAATATGGTATGATATTTCAAATAGATTAAAGAACCATTGATAAACAGATCAAAATATACCTCAATGTACTCTGTTTGTTTTGAACATGTGGTTATAAAATATATAAGTTTAAGTTTATTAAAATTAATCATAAAATAAAAAAATTAACCTATATACCAAGAATTTAACCAGATATTTTGTAATATATCATTTCATTATGTTTTAGAAAAATATAGCGCGTAAATGTTTTTTTTACTTTTGTTATTTCCTGTTTTACCTTTATTACCTTTTTTTACCATAATATCAGGTATTTGAACATGTATTCACTGATAATTGTAAAATAAACTGGTACTTTTAGACTAACATTTAAAACAAAAACTTTTTTGAAGCTTGTAACTTTAAACTTAATTTTTTTATAAATACAACTTTCCTTTACCAAAGACACAGACAATAAATATTTAAAATAAAATAAGGATAATTTAAAAAAAAATGTCCTTTGTCAAACAGCAGGACTTTATCCACACCGTACTTTCACAATATCTGCAACTGGAGCTCTCATTGGGATGCTGCATATCACTCCATCTCAAGTAAAACTATACAAATATCATGAATTATTGCTCACAAGGCTCCGCTCCCGCTGATTTCATGGAAAAGCACCTTCACACCACGGGGTGATTCATATTTCGTTTCATTTATTTTAATTGAGCTGTCGCTTTGTTAAAAATAAAATGTCGGTCCGTCCGTGTGTACACTACGGGGGACCGAAATCGGCCATTAGTTAATGTTCATAGGACCGAGGTGGACTGAGGTCACGGCTATTTTAGTATGGATTTATATAATTGAATGATTTAACGATTATCGGCGTCGTCGTTTGTGTTCATTTTGTTAATTACGTACTTTTTTAATAGTTATTGACTATGTATTTTTTTGTGTTTTCTTATGTGTTTTAATAGTAAAAAAAAAAACAGGAAAACAAGTATGTGTTTTAACTACTTCTAGTATCTACCAGTAACAGATATAACAATATTATATATATGCAATATATTTAAGTCAGTTTGAAAAGAAAAAAATTATAAATATTTCTTCGTGCCCTTACTTTCGGACTTACTATTCACGTCAGTGTTCTTTTATTTTCACGCTGTAATATTCTAGTGTCAAAGCTCGTCATTCTCCACTTTCCACCCGAATTTAAGATATTACTGAGCTTAACGCCGCGTTCTGTCTTACTAGAGCGGGAATGAAAATTTACTCCGAGTGGGTATCGAAGTCGCATCCATCGTATTTACGCTGTCCAATTACGCTTATATTATTTTACATATATATATATATATATATATATATATATATATATATATATATATATATATATATATATATATATATATATATATATATATATATATATATATATATATATATATATATATATATATATATATAATATCATGATAGTCACAATTTAATGTTTTCGTCTATTAAACGTAATTCCACAACACATTTTGATGATGAAAGAAAAATTATCTGGCTATATACTACGCGCGATTGACCGTTTGAGCAATTAAGAACAATTTTGGATTCGCCTGGTTATTAAAGAACTAAAAATAAATCAAGATGAAAGCTTCAGTAATCTTATATAAATGTTGCTTTAGTTTTGGAAAAATTCAGTTAATAATTTTGAAATGTGTTAATATTTTTCATATAAACTATTTCTCACAAGCTATACGTTTACTTGAAGCGAAATAGGCCGGTATTTTATTATTTATCTTTAAATCGTTAAGATATTTAGATATAAAAAAAATATATTTTTTAATTCCGTATATAGCAGAGAAGGCAGAGAGAGATTTAGTGTCAAGACACTCAGTTCTGTTCGTGCGAAATGAATTCGAGACAATGCGTGTTTAGTGGTGACAATCAACCAGTTCAGTAAATAAAATAACTCATTGAGGATATGAAGTGGGGTTCGAGCCTGTGTTAGAAAGTAGGAGGAATTTACATGTAACTTGATTTACTCTGTTTGTACTATACTTCAAATATAATGAAAGAAATATTGTAGACTTGAAAATAAATCATATCTATATATATATATATATATATATATATATATATATATATATATATATATATATATATATATATATATATATATATATATATATATTAAGCTTATTACGTATCTACTAAAAACATTTCTATGTAGTTAAATGTTTAATAGTAAAATAACAAATTGTTATACAATTAATCATATGAAAAAAAGTTAACTTAAAAATAACAATACAAAGCTCTCAAAGACTTAACTTTAAGCCTTCAAAGGAACGAGCAAAAGGTTTTCGATATTTTTTTAAACCGTCATAAATCTTGACCGCCTGTGTTAAGGACCTGAGAATTAAGCTTTCGCATTATTTGTCAGGCCAATCTTTATAAATGAGACTATACTTGTATTCACACGGCGTGAATATTATGGAGATATAACATTTTCACGTTAACACATGGAAATTTATATATCTTTCCATTTTTTCTTTATTTTGGAATTTTTGCATTGAAAATAGGTATATATGTTTTCGTGCACATATAGTATGTGAGACATCACTCAATTTTGCATCCGTGCGTGTTTTGATTTGATTTGACGTAATAAAATTTGGCCTGGAAAAGTGACGTCACTGAATAAATGAATAATTATTATTATTCTATATGATTTCTGATAGTATAGCTGATTACAGTAATCGTCAATTGTAACGACGCCTTTCGGATCCAATTGAATTTTCAAACAATCCAAAAACATATTGAGATATACACAAAGTTACATTCAAATATGTTCAGCCGTTTAGTAGAAATATGGTGACAAACGCACGTACAAAAAATTATATACATACATGTTTGGCCAGCCGAGGCACAGTGGCATAGTGTCTTGCTGTAACGGCGACGTCTATGGTTTTTGTCCTACTCGGAGGAATAAATTATTTTTATTTTCTTGCTCTGGCAACAAGTCAAAACCAGCGTTGAGTTCCGCCACTTAAAACATAATTTTTTTTTTGCGGAAAGTGATGCCCAGAGTGTCTTAACACTAAGTGCCACCTTTCTACTCTTATTATATTATAGAGCGTGAAGAATTAAAAAAAACTTTTTTGTAATAGTCTAATATTCCTACTTTATATTTTTTAATTTTGTTTCATCTTAGGATATCATAAAATCCAAATCAATTATTACTATTATTATATACAAAATACAAAGACAAGCAGATTTGATCCCTATATCTCAATTTTAACATGTGCACGCATGTAAAATCGCGTGTGGCCACTATCTGATTGTAAGGTGTCATCAATAACCCGATGTAGATAGCGACGGTATGAGTTTGTCACGGTGCTATGCATGACGATCTGACGGAAAGAGTTAGTTTAGTTGAAATAAATTAGTTATAAGTTATATATAGTTTTTTTTATATATATACTATTATATATAACACTCTTTACTACTTTACTTTACTTACAGATTTCAATTGAAAAGTGCGTTTGTCGTGGGCTATTGGCTATGGCCTATATTAAAATTATCTCGGATCCTTAGAATTGTGATGACACAGATTTGTATCTGAACACAATTCTGATTTTTTTCCATTTACACAAGCGGTCCAAGTTAGAAGTAAAAGATACTATTAATTAAATATAAAAATAATGTTTGTTGTTAGATCTTTTATATATATATATATATATATATATATATATATATATATATATATATATATATATATATATATATATATATATATATATATATATATATATATATATATATATATATATATATATATATATATATACAAAATTATCTATATATTTTAATAGTACCTACAATCATAATTAGTTTAACAATAAAGTAAACAACCAAGTTCTGAAGCTTTAATCCGATTTTACTGCTCATAATTTTAGTTATAAAAGGCGAATATTTCGTTGTAAATTTAAACTGCAAGATTAAAATATATGCTACAATTATTTCGTCTTATAAATGGTCAATTTAATTAATTATTTTGTGCCAGTTCTAGGATCGAATTCATTTTAAACTAAATGGCTATTAAAGTGACATCTGTGAAAGTTACGCTAATCTCAACAAGTACAGTCAGTCAGTCAGTCAGTCCTTACAGTTTATTGAATATCATATCTTAATAATCTTTTTTAAATTTTCAATGTCTTGTCAGCGTTCAATTATGTCCAGTAACTTATACTTTTCGAATGACCCTAAATAAAACATCAAAATCCAAAAGAGGTCGTCTGCGCGAAATCTGTAAAACTTGTTTCACGTCCAGCACTGTTTTTAAACTTTCTTCCTATTAAATGGAAGTGTTCACTAGTGTGGTCTCTCTCACACCTATTCCGAAAAGTACTCCAATCCCGCGGGAGAGGGGGACAGGCTACATGAAGACGTCACGACGTGCGCAGGCGCGCGTGTTCTTGCACTTATTTTATTTTATTTTGTTAGCGGCCGTATATTTTTTTTTCCTTTCTCAATGCAACGTCTTTGTTCGAGGAGCGCAATCGTCTGGGCAGTAAGTTGGATAATTTCTTTATTCCGAGCCTACCCGACAATTTTCTTGCCGCATTATTATGTTATGAGGTTGATTTGTTTAATAATTTTATTACCGAACACTATTGTACTTTTATTCGCCTTTCGCTATCCGCCATAGTTGCTTTATTGGATTTGTTTTTTTTTATGTAAACGTGAGAATGGAGCGGTGTTTTCGTGTTGTTTGTATGTTTGTTATAATTTGGATCTAGCAAATGTACTACAGCGAAGTATAATAAAAATGGCTAATTGAATAATGATAATACCCTCTAGTGTGTTGAATGCGAGTCCATTATCCAGATCTCTCAAGAATCTAATTTGTTACCTCCTTAAACTGTAATTGTCTATGGCTAATTGAATAATATAGTATTAGAGAAACGTTTTATTTACGAAGAGATTTTTACTAGCTTTTAAGTCAAAGCACAATGTCCTGCATAACTTACACGCAACATCAATAAGTTAGTCACTAAATTTAATAATTTTATCCGCTAAATTAATCCATCAGTCCATCGTGGCGCATTGTAAATCAACGGCTCACTGTAAATGATGATTGTGGGTTCAATATCGACTCAAGGGAGATTTTTTGTCTCATCTTCGCGCTCTCGTAAGAGAATAAAATAAGTCGTTAAGTTTCGCGACTCAATACTCTATGTTTTGAAAATTGGGAGGAGGGGAGCGGAGTGTTTTAACACTAATCTCCTCTTGCCTACCCCGCTGTATACAGGATACAGTGTGGAGCTAGCTAAAAATATGAAAAGAGAAAACGATTAACTGCAATAACGGTTACTTATCACTTGAAATAAGAAACCATTTGAATGATTATTGTTTTACTAAACTAAACTGAAAGGACTTTCAGTTTTACGGATAAAGATCCGATATTTAGCAGGGTAGCCATAGGCAGGCAGATTTTAGTGCCAAGACTCGCCATTCTCTGCTCTCCGCCTGAAATAGGGGCAATGTATATTTAGTAGCGGAATCGACCGCAGCGTTTTTATCTGAGTGTGAAGATGAAAAAGTATTTCCCAGAGTGGGGATCGAACCCACAAACATTGTGTTTACATTTAGACGCTGCCTCACTGCGCAATGATGGCTTCTAGGAATTTATAATTTCTTTTATGTAAAAATGTCCCAAACAGTTCATGTCTTTGAAAAACGAATCGATGCTAAAGTCGTGCTTCACCAGTTTTTTCGGAACCCCATGGTTAGACCTTGAGTGAATGCTTTGAATAGGCAGGTGCTTTTTTGGTTCGTATCTTTTGTGTTGCAAAAGTTTTATGACTTGTCAAATTGTTCCTCGATGTCAGGTTAGAAGGTGCTTTAGGGATGGAATTCCAGATGATTATCATTGGATACCAATTCATGATTATGCATGAGGATAGAATTAATTAAATAGTCTTTCAGTATAACGGGTAAGTAAATGTATAAAATACCTGATTTTGGTGGTAATTAACTGTTTCCACACACAGTTGTTAATTCAGATTTTTATGGACAATCAAATGTCTTACTTAATTTGGTATGTATTTAAAAAAATATTATAGATCTTCAATCAGTCATGGCGCAGCTGCAAACGGTTGTGAATTCGATTCCTGCTCATAGAGTATAAATTATCTTCATTCTTTTTTGCCCTGGTAACAAGAATAAGCGCAGTATTGAGTTCCCCGACTGAACACACAATGTCGCTAAAGGCGGAAAGCGGGAAACGGAGTGTACTAACACTACGATTAAGTTTCTTCTATCTACCCTGCGACGAGCGGGATCTATATACTTTAATTTATTTTTAAATATCTTACTATATATATATATATATATATATATATATATATATATATATATATATATATATATATATATATATATATATATATATATATATTAACAGAATATTAATTCGTTGTTACAGATTAGCAGCAGCGGCTGCGGCGGCGGCTGGTGCGACCAGCGAGCTGAGCTACCTCGCCGCCCTCCACCCTGCCTACCGCCCGGTGCCCTACGACCATCCATTGTATGGGGCTAATACTTTAAGAGGTAAGTGCTACAGAATGCTTTGTGCAGGTACATTCTGACTTAAAATCATTTGTCTGCATACGTATGGGTTTAAAAGAAATACTAAGTAATATATAAAATATTCAGTACACCGCTGTACGATAAGTTCTGTGGTTAAATTATTTGCATTTCTCTGTTCTGGTGAGACAAAGAATGAAACATCCCTCAATATCTTTTTTTAATTATTTATATAAATTATTAATTCTCCACCTAAAGTTAATTATTAATATAATATCTTTTCAATGTAAATGAAATACTTATTCAAGCTCTAATTTGATCATTCTAGAAACACTTTCCAGTACTCCTACTTTGTGACTTATTTCCAATTTTAAAATAAAAGTGACGGGCAATATGTACATATTTTAATTATTAAACATTTTATTAAACTAATTAAAATTACATTTAAATCCTCCTTTAAGTATATTTTACAAATATTATGTCCATATAAATAAATTTATTGTAATCCATCTTAATCTTAATTATAATCTGCATCTTGACCTAAATTAAATTCTATTTTAAATTTTAAAATATTAACATTATTTAAAAATATTTTTAACAATAATATACAAATTAATTATTAAGTTAAATTTATTCATCGATTATCAATTATTAGACAGATTCCTCTAAATTAACTAAAATACCATCATTTTATTTAAGTTTCAATATAAATGATCTACTATTTTAGTATTTATAATTAAATTTTTAATAATACGGTATCTAATCCTAGTGTATATTAAAATTTATTAAAATTTATTAAATCATAATTTATAAATAAATTTTAATTGAATTAAAATTTCACTTAATAATTTAATATTTAATTTAAATATTAAGTATTATTTATTATATACTACTATGATCATACATATATGTGTTAAGAGGGTATTACAATATTTCCAAGCTACCAACCTATTTTTATGTATATATTGTTTCATATATGTAAGGATATATTTACATTTAAGCATTATTTTATTTTTTATCAAGCTAATTGTCATTAACTGTAAATGAAAATATATATGTAATAACATCTTGCGCTGGTTCTTCTCAGATCTGAGGTATTATCTTTAGGGAACCGGTCGTAATATTTTTGACGTTCAAAATATGAATCGTGTATTGTTATACTGAATAAAATTATTTGAATATATAAAATACACAGTTGTAGAGTCCAATCTATTCATACTTAACTCTTTAAATGCCATAAGGACCGTACAAAAAGCCGGCAAACGCCACATCCGTACACTATCGGCGCAATTTATCTATACACCGAGGTGTTAATTAGGATTTGAACTCACGACTGCTACCATTTATTCCCCTAACTGAATCCCAAGTAAAAAGGACTTTAAGGAGTGGAAATAAAGTTTAAAATTTATTTAGTGTGAATGATGTCAGATACAGTAAATGTTATTAGAGGACAGACTGCAGAAGCTACGGGTAGAAATTGGCATGCATTTTAGTAACGAATGCCTGGACTTTAACCTTGCAATTAAGATATTTTGAAAATTAAGTTGAGGTTGATAGTTAAGTTAGTTAATTAGGTTGAAGGTATAGTTAAATATTATTTGCCCACTCTGGGTAATGTATATATTTAAATTATTTCCATTTCCTCGCTTTGTTAGACAAAGCGCGGCGTTTAGTTTCGCCACTAAACAAGCAATGTATCATAGATTTCTATAAGCAGAGACTTATCCTGCTTCAACAGCGAGTAACAGAAGTAATAAATATAGTGTTATTCGCTTTTATACTTACTGATATATAATACATATATAATACTGTTGTTTCGTTCAAAATGTTGAATAAAAATGTACAAATGTACAAAACTTAATGGAGAAATGTATTAACGAGGTTCTCTTACCGCAAATGCGAGGGTTGCATGAAGATAAAAATAAATCAAGATCAAAAGTTTAAGATTTGGAGGCCATCATATGGGTATGGAGGGTATGTACTGCTTCTGAAACGCGATGGTTCAGGGTTCAGTCTCCAGCACCACTAGGAGGAATGAATTATTTTAACATCTACATTTCAATACGGACGGGTAATTGAGACCGAAGTGATTTAAAACTATATCCTCTTTACGCTAATATCTTATAATTTCCTTTTAATCACGAACTCTCAGGATCTATACTAGATTTAAATCGAATTTTAAATTCAACAGTCATGATGTAACATCCTTATTAAATATACGCTTAGCCAGTTCTTCATAGACTTGCCTACTCGCCTGTGCTAGTGCGCACATAATTATATGAGAAACATTTTGTTGTTTACACATTATACCCTCTATGAGTGCATATTATCGATTTGTTCTGCATGATTTTGTTGCCTCGCAAGCCACAGGGATAAGAAATAGATTGGCTTTAAGCTTTATAGAATATGAAACATATAGTATTTTATTGTTATTTTAATAATTATATGAGAATATTTCAATTTCTGCATATCATTATCATATCATTCAACACAATATATTATTTATTACTATTTAATATCGTTTTTTGAATTGTCATTGCCTTGTTGGGAGATAATGAGGCTTAGTCTTTTTTTAAGCTCTCTCAGCTTTATATTATTCCGCATAGCAGATTAGGCAGACAGGACCTAGTGTCTAAACATTCCGTTCTCCATTCTCCACCTGGCTCACGTATATCGCTTGTTAAGTGGCGGAACTCAACGCTGCGATTTGTTTTATACGCCACACACTGTCCCACTGCACCATACATAGTCTTTCTGTTATTTTTCAATCTCCATTATATATTTTGTTAGTTATATACTAAAATTAATGTTTAACATAAATCAATAACAATAGACCAATACTGTAAAAGCCAACATTTTAATATATTTAATATATAACAATATCGCAATTATATCTACAACTATCAAAGTCCTTCAAGTAAGCTTTCAATATAAAATTGACATTTCGGCCCTTGTAAGTGACCTTACAAGATTATACTTAGACTTCACACGCAACGCTTGGGTAGTTCAGTAGGTCTCTAGTATATAGGGCATTCCGTCCACTGGACAAGAAACCCGATGCACCGATTAAAAATAATCGTCCACATGAGCTATGTGTAAACAATGCATTATAGCATATCTTATGCATTAATGTCACACTTTTATAAAACTTGTATTGTAAAATAGCTAATTGATTCTAAGCTAAATTACGGAATAAGAATTCTTTATTCACCTAATGTGTACGTTTATATGATATTTTATTAAATACAAGCTTTTACTGTGACTTTGTTTGTCACATGTTCCCGTATTAACTTTAGTAAATCATTATTAGGGCTTCTTTACGGGACCCAGAGCACCTTTATGAAAAATTACAGCTCTAACAGTAGTCGAGTTCTGTACGTCAGTTGATGTTTTAGCACATATCTAAGCTACATACGACACAATTTAATGTTTTTTTAAAAATTTCAATCGTAATACCAATTGTGTACGTATTGATCCAATTAATTGACAATATTCATTCCAGCTATAGTCTAAACACATGGAAAAAACACGACGGCCTTACAATGGAGTCATTAAGACGAAATATTCGAGGTAATATGTGCAGCTGCCGAAATTCTTGTCGTGTTTGTGTGGATGTTATTTAGTTATTTTTGAAAATGTCTCAATTCTAAGGAGATCAAAGTAAAATGTACTTACAATGTCAATGTCTAAACAAGAATTATTTATTGAGATCTATGATATTGGCGTATATTTCTGATAACAACATTTATTGGCAATCCGATGTTTATAAAATTTCGCAATAGTCCTAGTGGAATAGTAATTTTAAAATATATTTTATATTTTAAAATATATTTTATTTATTATTTCAAAGTATATTTTTTTTAAATATATTTTATTCTAATTTTAAAATTTATTAACTTTTTAGCTCTATGTCACTTAGTTTTGTGTCTCTCGCCATGTAAAGACATTGTTATGAATGCTAACGATTTTCTTATTAAAAACATAACATACTCGTACATATAGATAATTTTATGATTTTATAAAAATATCGTCTCACACACACACATTGAACACATCTAACTAGTAAACTGTATAAATAAATATAATATATTATTATTTAATAACTAAAAGAAAGATCCATGTTCAAATCCCACATTCAAATTTGAATACCTAATCACCATATTAGACAAAATAAATAACTTAAAGTCGCATAAAGCCATCCAAAATGAAAAAAGGCACCTAATTGAGCGTTATCTAAAGACTTGTAAGGGGACCTCGGCAGCCGTAGTAATCCGATACAGACTGCAATTTTTCCTTTTAACCGTAAACAGTTTCGTTCTGATGCAGAAACTTGGCCGTGAAGGGTTAAGTTACTTTCGTGTTAAAACGTTTTGTTTTTCCAATACTTCCTTTTGCTGAGATTTTTGGCAGTCTACATACATACATACATATACATACGTATATATACATACATACATATACTTCATAATATATTGATACTGATGTTGTATCTAAACAATCTTTAACATGAATCATTAAATAATAATAAATTATGTGAAACTTGACAGTAATTTTAAAAGCACTGCTTCTTAGGTAAAAGAAACTATTAATTTATTTTGCGCGGTGTCGAGTTCCGCCATTCAACACACAATGTCTCGCAAGGCGGAAAGGGGTATCAGAGTGTTTTAACACGAGGTACCCTGCTATGTGCGGGATACAGCGTGAAACTAAAAAAAAACTTATTTAAAAAATATCCACAACTACCAAGTATGCAGTAGTTAGACAGTTATTCTTTTTGGCCACAATAAAGTCTATTAATTAGAAAAAGTTCCGCCACTCAAAGTCCGACGAAAACTGGAAAACGGAGAGTCCTAACACTAGTTTCTCTGCCTACCCTGCGTATACAGTATATGCCTAGTCAGTGAAGATAATATAAAAAAATATTTTTACGCTGTACTAAATATAAGAGAATATGTTCAAATAATAAATTTTAATTTCATGTTTCATTTAATTACGATGTGGAATTGAGCTTATAAGGAGTTAACAATTCTATTCTAAGTCCATTCTACCGTCAATAACAGGTATTTTAACAGTCGAATGGTTTATATAGATAACCGATAGTGATATATAGTAATGAATATATAAAACCTTTGTCTAGAGTCTAGACAGGGTTATTTTTTTTAATTAAACGATGTGAACATTGAAATATATTTGCCACTGAATATTAATTAATTTTAAATATCTCGTTCAATTTTATAGCCAATTTAAGTTAAAATTTAAAAAAAATATTACTTTCAGTGGCGTTAAGTTCCGCCATTTAACAGGCTATATCTAAAAAATTGACAAGGATACAGTGTGAAGCAAAAAAAAAAGATTGTATTATAAAGTTGAAACAAAACATATTACATAGTAAGGCCTCCGAAATTCTTTGAAATATAAAATATTATATGCATATGAAATATGAATACCAAATTTCGCAACAAAAGTGACAAGCCTTTACAGAAACTTAATAACTTACTTAAAAATGCACCAAAAATTGGGAGCCGAGTCGTCCGACCGGCTCAGTAACCCAATATTACCTTACCGAACCCTCCGACACATATAAATTGTATTTTTATTCAAATTTAGCCTACGTGTCGCGATAAAGTCCTTTTAAAACAAATAACTAGTCATATAATAAACGTGACAGTGTAATTGCTACCTTAACTATTAGAAATAGGGTTGAAATCGCCTAGGATCAGAATGTAGCTTTGTACATATAAAAAAAGATAAAAAAATAAGTGAAGTTTTAAAGCTACCGGTAATAAAGATGTTATTCATTTTATACATAATATGTTGAATAAAACAACGGTGCTGCAATAATATATTAAAACCAAGACATAATAACGTTGACGTAAATTACTCTAAATTTCAGTACGCACATACATGCATACATATCTGTTGTTAAATAAAAAAAAATAATAAAGCTCAAGCTTATTTGCATTTGCCCACGCGAGCGAGGCCGCAGATAAAAGCTAGTGAATAGTAGCTGAATAAGTTACATACAAAATTATTATTCTATATATGTAATTGAATTCATTAAAATTTTATGAATGGACTATAAGACTTTATTTTGTCCTTGAAATTTGATTACTTCAATAACCACATCCATTTCCAAGTAATCATATCTAATAAAGCTTATCCACTCAAGTTGATAACTATCAAACATATAAAAAGCTACCTCCTATTCGCAATTAATTCAAGCGGTGCCGATTCATAATAATTTCAAGTCATAAACTGTTTATGCCGCTAGTGTGAGATTATAAAATCGTTAAGCGCTGCTCTCGTAAAATTTGATATAGCGAAAAATTATTATTTGTATATACGAAGTCAATGTCTGAGTGTTCAACCTTCTGTAATCGTAATTTAAGGCCCAACTCCAAATTAACCGAGCGTATAAACTGTGGAAGTAAGATTGAGAGTTCATGTTACCCCCAAATTTAAATAAAACAAAAAGGTAGAAGCCGTGGAAAGAGAAAGAATGATAGCAGATGTCAAACGAACTGACTAGTTATCGATATTGATAGATTCAGATATGTCCCCATAACGTAATGTAGCGTAGATAAACTGGGTAATTGTAATTACAGGTTTTAATCGATACACGAGATTGGTCATGTTGCGGTTTCCACGGCTTTAAATACCCAAGTGGCATCTGACACTTTTCAATTTTTAATTTTCTTTGTCAAATGTGTGTGTGTGTGCCTAAGCCCTACCTAATCTTTCTCAAAATTCAAAATAAAGCGAGAGGTGGAACCGGAACGAGTTTTAGAAAGGGACGCAGGCACTGCGCCCGCGCATGACAAGTGACCGGATTAATGCATTTTAAACGTCTAAGGCTTAATTTTGATCGCGGGTCCTTTAATTGAATGACTTTTTATGCCGTTTCACCGAAACGGTCTCTGGAACCTCTTCTTGGGTACAAGAAATCGCTTGTTTTGAATTCTTACGCTTTTTAATCCTTTCGAATGTATAATTTATTTGTAAGTTATTAACGTGGTGGAATTCAAGTTAAAGTTCTTTTAAAATGGTTAATAACTGTATACCAAAAAGTTGGAGCAACTTGGAATTTCGTTTTAATGAAGAGTTCTGGGATTCCTGATAAGTAGCAGAGCTCAACGCTGCGCTTTTCTTGTCAGAGCGGGAAATAATTCGTTCCCCGATATTTGGATCGAACCCACAAACACGCGCTTACAAGCAGACGGCTGTCCCACTGCGCCACGATAGCACCAGGATTATATAAAATACCAAAAATAGATATTACCACAATACATACCAACCTGTGCATATACTATTTATCTTATTGAAATTTGTTGAAAGCTTCATCTATTTATCGGTCTATCCTGTTTCTTTTTTATTGCTGAGCTGAGAGCATCCAACATCGACCCAGCTATGTGATTGACGACGCCCATAACCGATAGCCAGTTCCCTGTTGCGCATGACCAAGTGAAACAATTTAATAAATATCTCCCCTGTCTGCTTTGAAAGCGATAATTTCTTTGTCATTTATCGCGCTAGCATTAACATTATTCAAGTTATAGGCTTTGTTTTTGTCACAGTTTTGAGACCTGTTTTGGTTGGTTTGTAAGCTTATTGTAGGGTTTATATAGTTTCAGTTTTTCACGATTCATCCGCATTATATGAGGTAAATTAATAAAATTTTGTGGCACATCACTATGTTTACTTTCTTTCGTCTATTTTAGGGATATTTCCTGTATATATGATCTACAGTCTAGTCTTGCCTAATAAACACATCTAACTTTGTCACCATCACCTTTGTCTTCATCATCTCATGGAAATAGACGGAGAATAAAATATCTATTTCTTAAAAACATCTTTCACACAGTTGGAGTTGGATCTTTCCATCACTAAATTACAATTTTTATATTTAACTAAAAGCAAATAAAATAATATCTGTTGTTAACCGTCGCCATATTTCTTAATTAATGTCACTGAAGTAATTAAGTATTCAATTATGGATACTGTCGATGCATATAAAAGATAGTCAAATAATAGCTATAAATGTTTGGAGTGGAGTTATCGTGAACAATTTCTTTGAGAAACCTGTTCGATCTCATGTCCGATGAAAAAACCCCGTCAGCACAATTG
This sequence comes from Dione juno, assembly GCA_037127375.1. NCBI lineage: Eukaryota > Metazoa > Arthropoda > Insecta > Lepidoptera > Nymphalidae > Dione > Dione juno. The sequence continues at coordinate 3,375,730 of JAXRJS010000083.1, read as the reverse complement.
ATCCGGTCGGTATCGAGATTGAGACATCTCTGAAACGAGTTTCTTATTGATGTGGATGCGACGTTTGGTATGAGAGTCGGCGATTTTATAACAATATTATTTTTATACACATTATATATACAATGATTTTGTTTCTATTATATTTTTAAAGTTATAGAATTTTAAACAAAAATAAATAATATCTTCTGCAAATCTTAAATACTTTATTGTTTTCGGCCTACTCTTCTATTTGTATTATTATATCATTGCATTGCATTAGATGACGAATGTTCTGAAGAAATCCGAACAGAGCTAAACAACCGCTCGTAGAATCGTCACCTTAACTAAAAAATAATTCTAAATATGCCTGGAACTATACGTATATATTAACTTCCATTGTACATCTTACAACTTGGCCCACATCGATACGCCCACGACACACGCACATAATTGTTCTTAGAAACATTGATTCCAGTTTTTTGGGCACCACTCCGATAGAAACCATAATTACTTCATGCGTTAGACGTACGAGGATCTAATCCTAATACTTATGGTGTGCCCTTAAGGCTGTTTGATCACTATGTTATATGAGCACCATAAGATGTTGTAAATTTATGTGTTGAGTAAACAAGATGAAATTCACATAATTTTATTATAACTTCATTACTTTTACTGTTTGAAAAATAATTTTTAATTGAATTTGAGACTGTCCATAACGATGCCTTGGCAACTTGTGACTGAAGCAACAACACATTGAGCGGTGTTTTAAGTCAAACTTTATTTTTTTTTTAAATTTGTGTACGTTTTGTAAGCTATCGTTAATATAATACAAAAATGGCATTACAGTCCATAATATGAAACAATTTTATATTGGTTTATCAAAATTAATTACGTTATAAAAGCAAAAAAAAACGAGCAAATAATTCCCGTATTTAAAATTATAAAAGAATATTCCTTTATTAAAATTGTTTATATAGAAATAACGTATGCTTCTATCAGATAGTAATGCAATTACTTCAAGACTGAAACACGCTGTTCAAGCAGCAGGGGGTTATAAATATCTCGTATAATAACATCAGTAATAATTAATATCTATCAAGTTCCAACAATATATACAATATATAAAGTACAACAAAAATTTTCATCATCTCGAGCTCAGATGGTAAGTAACTAATTAAAAACGATTGTTATATGTTCGAACCGAGTAACTCTGAACTGACGAAAATTGATTCACTAATTGTCGTAGTGATATATCACTATGTCCTCTGAAAATCTGGCAAAATTGGGTGATTTAATGTAATTATAAAAAAAACATTACATACTTCATAATATTATATTTCCAGATATCGTTATCTTAAATAAATCTTAGACTACACTATGTTATATATTCTTAAATAATACGCAATAAATCGATACAAAAATTCTATTCATGATTATTGCGTGTGAAAATCAATTACTACGGTGTCTATTAAGACGTAGTTAAGAATAATTTTCGATGTTGTAAACTTGTAACCAGTCGTCGACCGTCAACTAGTTATTTTTAGTGCCACCATTTTGTTTTCTTCCTTAATTGGATGATTAATTCTAAAAAATGTATATTTTTTTTATTTATTTATTTAGCTTCACGCTGTATCCCATAGCAGGGTAGGCAGAGGGAACCGTAGGTTGATGGAACCTAGTGTTAACACACTCCGTTCCCCACTTTCCGCCATTTAAAGCATTGCGTGTTGAGTGGTGGAACTCAACGCTGCGCTTTGCCTTGTTGACAGAGCGAAGATAATGGAAATAATTCATTCATCACGTGTGGAAATCGAACCCAAAAACCCTCGCGTTTACAAACGCTGTGTCCTAAATATTTATATGAATAAGATTATTAAATTCCATTAGCAAATAACGTTGCTTTCTGGAGAGATATAGCACGACGTGGAGTTCTATTCTACAGATTTTTTAACACGCCTTGATATCAGACGGAGAGTAAAAAACGGAGTGTTTCAGTTTCAGTCACAGATAACTTAGTGTCAAGGGACACTTAGTTATCTGTGAAAATGGAAAGTAATAGTTTTGAAATTATTATAAAGCCCTTTAACATAAGCAATGCCTTATCGCTTTCAAATAACCGACATGAAAAAAAAATTGAATCAACTTTTATCACTATTAAATATATAATATATTAATAATTAATAAATATTCATATTTTTGTCTTCAATATCCGTATTAATAAATTTACATATTATATCTTTATCTAAATGAATTGAGATCGTTATCTTTATATAGTATGTTTTTTTAATAGTGCTTAATGATTTGAATATATTGATATAATGTCATTTGAAAGATTTTTTATTGCTTTACGTTTCATCCTGTATATATATATAAGGATAGGTGAAGAGCATCAAGTAACGCATTACCGCTTTCTCGCATCTGAGACATGAGTGGCGGATCTCAACGCCGCGCTTTGTCTTAGAGCGGGATATTAAAAATTAACCTTCACGTATACGGTAAGGTACGGTAACTCTGTACCACTACGCCACGATGGTCTCTTGTTTTTTGGTTTTTTAATTCAAATTTGTACAATATTGTATCAATATGGGCCGCTATCCTGCAGTTGAGTGAAGCGTGCCCTAATTCTCATTTTAAACTTAAGTATAGACAAAATTAAATTTACTGAATAACTTTAATTTTATATTTAGTACTGAAATATGACAAAGTGCAGCGTTGAGTTCCTCCAATCAACACGCATTGTCTCACAAATTGGACGATAGCGGCAAAACGGAGTGTCTTAACACTACGTTCCCTCTGCTTACTATTTACATTATTTTTATTTATTTACTACCAAAACATTACAATTGACAAAAGCTCTTGCACTTTCCAAGAAAGCTCATTATCGAGTTAACACGTGTTTTTGTCAAAATGCGAAATGCGAATACCCACATGTGGCGTCGATGTGTTTTGGTTTCAATATTATGCTTAAGAAAAACGACGCCCAAAATGTCGCCAACTTGAATTACTGTTGACTTATTGTCTTTGTTTGTCAAATTTGGTTGAGCTTTTTCAAAGAATATCTTGTGAACATATGTAAGACAAAATTTGCTGAACAACTTAAATTATAGGATGACGTTTTTTTAAATTCTTGCCAAGAAGAAATACTTCTAGAAAGAGATCTTTGTTGAGCTGATCTAGATTGGACGTTGAAAATACATTATTTTAATCTGTACTAAATCACTAATAATAAAACAACTTACATCTTGTAAATAGTAGAATAGAAACTCACTGTACTTGCACCTGTGGTCGGAGTTTGCGGGTAAAACCTAATTGTACATAAAATAAATATATTAATTATATTATAATAAAAATAAGCCCCCGAGCGGAAACTGAACCCGCTACCGTCACGCTTTTGATAGTATACGCTGGCCTTATATATTATATTATATTCTATATACTTAGCTCCTATTCCTGTCTAACATTCCAAAGACAACGTAAAATCTGAAATGAGACGTGTCACGGCCATTAATTGTACAGAAATGAACACTTGCTGACGCGCAGTCAGATTTATAAGTGTGCCATCTTGAGATTTATGAACAGAGCGACGACAAATATAGTTGATATATTGTTGTATATTTCAAATAATCATTGGAATATTGTTAATATATAGAATATGAGATCATTTAAAATGATTTATTGAAATTAATGGTTTTCAAGTGGTTTTGGATTTAAAGTAAGAGTAGGGTCTTTGTTGATTTAATCTAAGTTGTACTACGAAATATATGTTAATAGTGTAAACTTAAAAAAAAGGATTCCTCGTCATTCGACAACTTGCACTTAATTTTATAATGTTGGTATCTACTGGAACAACTTAAAATGTGTTAACAATAGTTAGCATTTTATGATGAAGCGTATTTAAATGAACAACCTGATGTAAATAATAATAATCATGAACATGATTCATTTACTTCTAAAATTCACTATGGATTGAAATAACAATGGAAATCACTTTTGTAAGTAAGTAATTAGAGATGAGAGTTGACGGCCTTTTTTACTATGCTGTACATTAAGTTTAATAAGTTGATTTACTATACCACACCGTACAAATAAAGCCACACAAAAAAAAATCTATTTACCAATATAAACATATTAACGAAATAAATTAAATCTACTTTAGTTTATGGTAACAGTGTGTAATAAAATCTTACTCATTAAGGGCATGAGTCGTCCCAACACCTACAAGGGTCGTACAAGGCGTCTTACCCATTATAATTACGCAGTTGTAAATCTCCACACATAGTTAACACCCTAAGGGTTCGAATACAAACCAACACTATTCCAAAGGATAATTAAACCGCAGCCTTTAATTAGTTGCCGGAAGAACATGTGGCGGCGGCTTGCTGGCATTCGATATCTTCTGATAATTGCCACCCTTCAGATTTTTTTATGAGATTCCTAATAGAACTGTCTAGGGTAGTCTCAAATATTTGAGCTTGTTATACGTTCGTGTCGATTTTTTTTGGATTGCGTTATTTATTTTGGTTTTATGCTGATATAAATATGTGTATTTATATGATTTTTATATATTATCAGTTTGTGTGATAGGTATAGAGACAAAATGTATGAAGGGAATATGTCGTATATATACATATATATATATATATATATATATATTTTAATTTTATTATTAAATTTGTTACTATGCACCTGAATACTAACTAAGGCTAGGTGTCTTAAATACCTAAGCGGTTTCTAGACAAAGGAGTTTTTGTGGCCACTGTATAGTTCTTGTTAATTATATACGACTCAGTTGATTTCCATTCCTCTCTAATAGTTTCACGTATATGACTAATCGGGTAGCTTGTAAATACACATTTGCTTTTTGGATTTTTTTTTTTTATTTTAACAACACTACAGACTCTTGGTCCGTATCCTTTTTAACATACAATTATTAAATTTTTAGATATTTATTTTTTGATATATAGAATTGATAGGGATCTAAGTATTTTTTTTTCGTAATTAGACTTATACAGCTGCAGCAGTCTGACTCGATGTATACTCGATGGTTGTGGGTTCTATTCCTGCTACGAGACACTAGGTTCTTTATCCTGACATGCGTGTTAAAGCGTGAAGCTACAATTAATACAATAAGTAACAATTTAAGTAATGCTTTTTATTTTGGTCATTTTGTATATATATATTTTAATCGAAAATTCGAACCAAAATTGTAACTTACATGTTGTCTTTTGCGTAATCGTGAACCCCTAATCCAATGAGCCTGCCACATAGTCACTAGGGACGTATGGGACATTCATAGCCATTAACGTTTGACTACAGGGGCAAAGCTGCAGGTAAAGCCTAGTTCACTATAAAGCAAACATGTAGAACTCATTAGAAACAACATAGGCTAACAGCACAGGACTTACCTTGCTCACGTCAGACTTCATTTGGTTAGTGAATAGCTGCGTTCACTAACCAAATGAAGGCGTAAATGCGTTCATCCATTAAGGCGTAAAATCTGATATATAAAGATATTTTTGTATATATATATATATATATATATATATATATATATATATATATATATATATATATATATATATATATATATATATATATATATATATATATATATATATATATATATATATATATATATATATATATATATATATATATATATATATATATATATATATATATATATATATATATATATATATATATATATAGATAAATACATGTATTGTTGCTATGCAAGTAGTTCTTTTATGTCTTATAGCTCATACCCTACTGTACCCTACTGTACCCTACTGTATTTTGATTTCCTTGATATTATTTTTCTTTATATATGCATATAAATTATTATCACCGAAACTTCGCATTTTGTAAACATCTTTATTTTATAAAAATATATTTTTTATTTATATTCTTTATTTTATAAATATATATCATACGAATGTGTTGAAATATAAAATTAAACACGTAATTCAATTTTAGTAAAAAGCTATATATTACAAAATTAACTTAGCGCGACCGACAGCACTGCGCCTGCGCACCAAAAAACAACGAAACGGCGGCGTGGCATCAACCCCGTTCAAAATTTAATATTTTTACGTCAAATTCTAAGAACCTGTGTTATATCGCACTACCTGCCTTCATTATGGTATAAAAACCTCGTTAAGGATTTTTTGCGGACGAAGCACTAATCGTTTTATGACAACTGATGTTTTAATGAGAAAATTGCTTTTACGCTTAAATATATACCGCGTAATCATTTTATATAGCCTTGTGTGCATTTATAATATTATGATATAGCTTAATATTTAAGTACATACATTTTTATTAATTTACATATAATTTTAAAGTATTTGGTGAGCGAAACTAAAGGAAATTTATCTTAAAAAACTCGGCAAGCTATAAATTTTAAAGTAACTTATATAAACATGTTTATTACGTCATGATTTTAAATATATATATATATATATATATATATATATATATATATATATATATATATATATATATATATTATATATATATATATATATATATATATATATATATATATATATATATATATACATATATATATATATATATATATATATATATATATATATATATATATATATATATATATATATATATATAAATATATATATATATCAAATCATTTTTAAACTAAATCAAAATTAGTTGAAATAAATTTATTTTTAATATGTATAGACCCAAGGCTGTTTCCACACTGGAATCAATGAGCATGTAATCATTTATCGATCTGTGATTATTAGAAATATCAATGGCATTACTAATTCAAATCGAAACACCTTTGTGTTGCCGCCTTTTGGAATACGTACCACTAATCTTCTAATTTAGTGTTTGCCTCATTAGTATATGTTATAACATCGCTAGACATGCCATCCAAAGCCGCCGCCCGCCATACTTATTTGCATTCATATTTAACGCCACACGTGAATAAAAACCCACAGACGATGTCGTCAATCCTAAGTAATTTTACGCCCAATCGAGAGCGATAAAAATTAATACATCACACGGACACCGACCTGGTGATAGTTTATTATGTATGATACATTCAAAAACCGACCAAATCGATCGGACGCAACGTATGATATTTAATATGTTTAAAAAATATGTATAAAGTCAATTTTCGCGTAGTTTTTTCGCGTTAGACCAATGTCAGGGTGACCAATGCGACCGACGGTGGAATTCGAGAACGAATCTCCAGTTTAGCGATGGTAACTTTTTATCGGCGCGATATATCGATGATTCTGGCGGTTCTCACCGAGTTCTTGAGATGAAGACATAAAAATGTTGGTAGTCCGGCGGTGCGTCAAACGGACCACATGCAATAATTCGGGAGGTTTTCGGAATCGCCCGTCTTCTTATTGGTCTGGGTGTCCGCCAAATTGGTGGTCCCTCGCGCCTCTCGCATCAACCTATTATTTTAGTCCAAATCGCCCGCCTCGGCTCGAACGAGCGTGATCAACAAATCAAGACGTCTCGTTCTTTTTGTGCTTCAGAAACGTGTTTGTTTTTGAAGGTATAAGGCATATAATTATAATGGGGTCTCGCGAGCAATCGCGTTTGTGATGAAGCATTGAGTTGATTAAGTTTGATTAATAACTAAATAATCACGGTTAAGTAATAGATTGTTTTTGCTGAACGCTATAATTATAAGGTATAAAATATGCGAGGTTAGTTTTTTGCCATCAGTTTTTGCGAAATGGATTTATTTAACTTGCAAGCAAAAAATACGTCAAATAAGTTGTTAAAACTTGACTTGACTAAATATATACCTGTTAAATATTTTTGTGATACCAACACGAGTCGACCCCAGGAGTTAATGCAAATAAAAATATTTACATTACGTTTGTTTTAATAAAATTGTCATTTAATTTTATAACATAATAAGTACGGTAAAAATTTTATATCACATAAAATATATGTTTAAATTTGTTTCGAAATTTTATCGTAAATGAGTCATAAAATTCTTACAATCGAGGTAATATCGTGAAGGGTATCGACGTGTAGCGTTTCCAATTAGCGTAGAAATACTTGGGATGTTCCTAATTTAGCAAGCATTATGGTATCTTGCGAAGAGCTCGTAAATGTCTAGCGGTCGGTTATTAATCACGGCGAGTATAATAAGTGAACATTTATATGCAAAGTATGTTGACATCTCAATCTAAAGATAGTTGATTTAAGCAATATTTTTACAATTTAGTCACAGTCGAGGAAAATTAGTGAGTAAACACTTCATTTTATGATCAAGTGCGTAATAGAAACGAATATTACGTCAAATGATATAAGTACGTACAGGTATAAGTATTTCTTACTACACGTACTTTCAAAGTTATAATTGAGACTAAAAATAAGTAAGACAGACGTGGAGTTCCACTACTTGACATCTCAAATCTGACAGAGAGCAGAGAGCGGAGTAACTTGACACCAGATTTTCTCCGCTTACTCGCTATGCGAGAAAAACCAATTTTTTTTTATTTCATCGTTGCACGTATTTGTATATATTTATATATTATAATCCACTGATATAGATATGGACTATGGAACACAACACTCGATACAACCGGACACGTGTCCATGGTCACTAAATTGTCTAGATGAGACACTGCGTCTCTATCAATAATATCGAATTGCATTTTCATTTGTATCGTAAACGGTCCATAAATTATTAACAGTCTGTGAATTCTATTGACTAAATTGTTTATGGCGTATCTAATAAAGCTATCGATTTAGAATTATGTTTAAAACGTTTAGTGTTAATGCCGCCGCAATTTTAACCGACTTCTTATATATATATATATATATATATATATATATATATATATATATATATATATATATATATATATATATATATATATATATATATATATATATATATATATATATCCCGGTTTAATGGTTGACAAAATGTGTCATACGTGTATTTTTTTTTATTATTTTATATATAAATGTACTTAAATAAATACGATAATATATATATATATATATATATATATATATATATATATATATATATATATATATATATATATATATATATATATATATATATATATATATATATATATATATATATTTATATATATATATATATATATATATATATATATATATATATATATATATATATATATATATATATATATATATATATATATATATATATATATATATATATGTATATATATATAATATAATGTTTGTATCGTCCTTAAAATATTTACTTATCTTTTTTCTTATTTCTTTATCTTATTTCTATACTTAAAAATACCTAATATGTAGGGAAACCAACTTGAACACAGTTAAAATAATAAAAAAAATTAGACGTATGACACATTTTGCCAACCATTAAACCGGGATTGTGCATTACTTTGTTTTTCTTAAAATATTAAATTAAATAATTTGTTTAATTTCAGGCTTAGAATATTTAAGTGCAGCGAGAAGTCTACACCCAGAGCTGCACGCAGGAAGTACGCTTGCAAGTCAAGATTTCCAATTAAGTTTAGAAGGTATTCTAATATCCAAATATCAACATTTACTTCACAAAAAATAAAAAAATAATCATATATTTTATAACTTCACATATTATTACAATGTAACATACACTAATACCCAGCTTTACGCGACCCCGTTGTACGCGGTTTCACTATAACGCGGATGCAAATTTCACGCTCAAATGCCTCGAATTACGCGAAAGAGTGTGTATAAATATAATGTAGTGATCAACTTCTCTATGGTCGCGAGATTCCCGCTTCCTCTGTATATTCTCCTTGAAGAATCGGGAATTCCCAATCTTTCGACTTTATTCTACGGGGATTTCCTCGTATCGTTTCGTTTGTTAATTTGTTCCGTGATGTTAGTTCGGCTGGCTGGCATAATTTAACCCTACGTTAAAAATGCCGCGTTTAAAGAAAAGGAGCGTAAAAGCATCACTTTGGAATTGAAGATGAAAGTGTTAAGAACAATGGAAAATGGAGGCAAAGCAACAACTGTTGGGAGAGATTTTGGACTCTCGGATTCGATTGTGAGAACGATTTATAAAAATTGGGAAAAAATTAAAATCACCTGCGAAAGTTCAATATATATAAGTGCAACAAAACTTTCTCGTTCGAGATCATCTATCTTAGAAAGAATGAAGAAAATACTGTGAGTCTGGATCGAAGATTTCAATAAGAAGAACACACCACTAAGTCAAGGTCTGATATACACAAAAGCAAAATCTTTGTATGAGATTCTGAAAATAAATGAAGGAAAAGCGAGTGCCACTCCGACTTTTGCTGCCAGCAGAGGCTGGTTCCTTCGGTTCAAGCAGCGTTTTAATCTTCACAATATCCACATAACAGGCGAGGTGGCCAGCGCTGACATTCAAGCTGCAGCTGAGTTTCCAGACAAGTTTCATGAGTTCATTAGACGAGAGAAAATTCCTGCTTGTCTCATCTTCAATGTTGATGAGACTGGACATTACTGGAAAAAAATGCTCTCTTGAACATTCATTTCTAAAGAAGAACGTCAAGTCAGTGGTTTCAAAGCTGCGAAAGATCGACTAACACTTCTGCTGGGTGGTAATGCCACTGGTGATTTCAAACTGAAACCTTTACTAGTGTACCATTCAGAAACACCCCGCGAGGCACAGACAAAACAAGTCTACCAGTTGTATGGCAATCAAACAGAAAGGCGTGGGTTACACGGGAAATTTTTCAAGAATGGTATTCTAATAGTTTTTGCCCATCAGTCAAATCATACTGTGACAGAAATGGGCTTGAACCTAAAGTTATATTACTCTTAAACAGTGCTCCAGGACATCCAACCTCACTTGATACGCCCAGAGACTTAAAAGTGTACGTGAAGTTCCTTCCACCAAACACAACGTCAATATTACAACCTATGGACCAGGAAGCAATAGCAAACTTCAAAGCTTATTACCATCGCCGCACTTTTAGCCAACTAATTCATGAAACTGACGGGGAAGGAAGACAGTCTATGCCAGAGTGGTGGAAGTCATACAACATTATGAAGTCTATTCACAACATACAAGAGGCTTGGAAGGAAGTTAAAATGAGTTGTATGAATGAGGTGTGGCGTAATCTTTGGCCAGATGTAGTGGAAACACCTAGAAGAATTGTCCAGATGCAGACAAGTGCTTTAAGATATTGCTGCAATGATTGAGGGGTCTGAACTTGAAGATGTCGCGGTAGAAGATGTCCTAGAACCTGTAGCAACGCACGACAATCCTTTCAGCAATGAAGATCTGATCGACTTACAGAATAATCCTATCTACGATGAGGAGAACAATTAGAAGAGTAAGTTTTATCTTCAGGGGGAATACAAAATGCATTTTCAAAAATTTATTCAGGTTTGGACATATTGCAGAGTATAGACAATAATGATGACCGTGTTTTGACCATCTGTCGAACAATTAAAAACAGTGTTGGGTATTATGAACGTATTAAAATACGTAATACAAGAACGTAAACAAAACGTTACCCAAATAACAATAGATGTATTTTTCCGTAAAAAATTAGAGTATGTATTGCATAAACTGTTCCTAGAATTAAAGTGATTGAATAAAAGGATTGGTTTTTTTTTGTAATAACTTTTGACTATGTTTAATCATAAACCTCTTTATACGAGAATTTCAGTTAACGCGATTTTTTTTGGAACGTATCCCTTGCGTAAAGCGAGGTATTATTGTATATTTAAAATGTTGTTTTAGGTTCTCGAATAGCTTCCCCAAATCGCCTTAGGTTGTCTGGTGGGGCAATAGGTGCCTCAGCTAATAGAAAACGAGCGGTTTCCTGGAGTCCTTATTCAGCTGAGTCTTTGGACTTGGCTGCTGTGATTAGAGCGTCACCTGCGAGCTTGGCTGTGAGAGCTCCATCTGCAGCATCCACCGGCAGTTATGGACATCTTAGTGCTGGTGAGTGAAGACAAATAGGAATTATCATTTTTAAACTTTGTGAATTTCGCTGTTTACTTAACAAAAATATTTTTTAGGAAATTCTAATTCAAGTAATTTCTTTCAAAATAAGAAAACAGGGTAAATTCTTTAAACGACATAAATTTTACCACCAGTTCACTAAAATTAATGCCTGAGCAGAACCGATGTAAGAAACTCAGCGGGACATTTTTTTCAATTTCATCCTTTACAATTTACCATTATTTAGTGACAATGATAGAGGTACCCTTGAAATATACTGTGCCAAGCATTTCATTCCCAAGGCGTGCCATCACTTCAAAAAACATTACTTGGGTAATAATCTATATCACACAGACGTCTTTTCACAATTTTTTTAAATTGTGATGTAAAACTATTGTATAACTATTGTAAATAACTATTGTAAATTCGTAGAGACTGTCCCATGAAAGAATTGAGGATTCGATGCAATCGAGTTACAGGCGCAGTAAATTTCAGTATAGTATTAATATTGTGCACATCGCCGATTTTGGTAAAATCATTAATATTTTTTTTTATACATTACAACTTTCCTTAAAATTTTTTTCTTAAGGAGGCTTTAGGTATCGAGTTATTGATAATATTTAGATTATATTAATAGCTCGCTTCTGCAAGCGATATCTTTTTATTCTTCTTATAATTTTAGAAACGAAACTGAATACTGCATATTATTTCCTAAAATCTAAGCTATATAAAATGCAAAGTAAAGATTTAATAAGTACCATAAATTGACGTTATTTCGCCAAACGATCTTTTATTCTTATACAGTTTTTAAAAAAATTAACATCTATTTCAGGTGCAATATCCCCCGCATTATCGATGTCTCACGCGTCTCTCGCCCAACAATTATTGGCTCGTAGCGGCGTCGTCGGTGGTAGCGGGGTCCTCCCTGCGGGAGTGTTGCTCGACCCTGCGCATCAGCAAGCTGCAGCTGCTGCGGCACATCATGCTGCGCATGCACATCTTGTTGCTGGTATTCATAGGTGAGGCTTATTTTGTATCTTTTTATTTGATTATTTATATGGTCCACTATGAACGGTCGTCTGGTAGTTAATTTGTACATTCTGACAATATTAAAGTTCTTGAGTGCTGAGTATCACATTCAGCGTTGCACTTTGTGTCAGTTGGAGACAGGAGAAATAAAAATATTTTAAATATAGGCCTTATTTGGGTTAGTTTAAAACTATAAATTGTAGTACATATTTATAATCGATTTAACACTTTTAATTCTTTTTTCTCTTTAGAATTTGATGCAATATCAAATATATAATTCTTTTAGTATTTAGTGTTCTTTTAAATGTTAGATTTTATTATAGAGTTTATTATATTTCAGATCTCACATATCATCACCAACGCAGTTACTGATAGGTGCACCAGTAGATGTCAGACCTGGACTCGGCCTGGACGGAACACCACCTCAGCATATGCAGCAACCACCTCAACAACCGGAAATTACAAGTGTTATGGAAGCTGATAGGTGAGGCAACCTTTGTCTCAAATAATTGAAACTTAGTAAAAGTAGATTTCTTACTAAGATCAAGGGCATGTTGTAATGTAGCTTCTGTCGAAGTCTTGATCGTTTTTTATTAAATTATTCTTATTTTATTACTTCACGCTTTATTTCTTATAAAGCAGAGAAAACCTAGTATCAATACACTCCTTTCTACGCTTTCCGCCCTATTTCCCAGACATTGCGTGTTGGGTGGCGGAACTTAATGCCACCGAATCGAAGCGATAGAGCCGTACGATAAAAACAATTCATTCTTCAGCCATTTCTTTAGCTTCACGCTTATTCCGCGTGAAGGAAACCTGATGTTAAGATACTCTGTTCCCTGCTTTCTGTCTTTCGAGACATTGCATTTTGAGTGGCGGAACTCAACGCTGCGCGTTGTCTTATTACAGGAGCGTTTTTAAACAGTTAAAATAATTTATTCTCCCGGAATGGAAAGTGAACCCATAACCGCCGCGTGTACAGGTAAACGTCATGCAAGCATGATGGTCTCATATTATTGTTATTTAATATTATATTCATTTAACTTTGTTTTACAGTGCCTCAAACATCCTTAATCATCGAAAATCCCCGCCCGGTCTGATATCGCATAGAGACATGCACAGTAACAAACCGCTATCAGCTGCCGCGGAGAGTACAGTACATGATGGCCTGGACTCTAAGGACGAACCTGGTGATTTTATTGAAACCAATTGTCATTGGGTAGGTTGTATTGAACACTTATGTTATTAAATATCTTAAGGTATTATACTCCAGAAGAGCAACCGGATCCCTTTTCCTCCTTGTCAAAAACATTAGGAGGTATTAAATTGAAATTATTAAAATATCAAATTGTCGATCAACAGTCTCTTGGAGCAGAGAAAAATATAAAGTTAACGCCACCAAAATATACGCCATTTATGCCATATATGGTGACTCTAGCAGCATGCTCATGAAAATGTACCTCTGCACGGTTCTTTAATTTTCCGTTGAAATCATAAAAGGCATTATGATTTCAACGGAATTAGGCATTAGGCAAGAAATAAAAACATTAGCTATTTTATTATATTGTATGGTCTAGACACCATTACAAATAGTATTCGAATAAAAATTTAATAAGAAAAACTTATATATAGATAGAGGACCAAAAGAAACACCATGCAATTGTATGTTCAAATAAAATTGTAACAATAATTCTATATTAACATTTCAGGTCGATTGTAAACTAGAATTTCCAACGCAAGACGACTTGGTGAAGCATATTAACACAGATCACATCCACGCCAGTAAAAAAGCGTTTGTGTGCCGTTGGGTCGGTTGTTCGAGAGACGAGAAGCCCTTTAAAGCTCAATATATGCTGGTGGTTCACATGCGAAGACATACTGGTGAAAAACCCCATAAATGCACTGTAAGTATTATAAACTTATATTTAAAATATACATATCATAACACATATAAAAATTCTTGTACATACACTAATGTTCGTCTCACAGTTTCGATTGCGTGATCTTTATGATTATAACTTTTTAGTTCTTTCTCTTGATGTAAGCTGAGAATAATATGTTTTTTTGTCGAAATTGCTTTAGTAATATTCTGGGCTTTACCTAATATATTATAGAAGTATGTACATATACATACATGCGTTTTTCTTGAATCCACTTGTGAAAACGGTACTCAAATCCGTAGTTTAGTTTGAAAGATTTACGGGTACTTCAGTGGAAAGTGATTTTTTTTACTAGGCTAAATCTTGGCAATAATTTTCTCCAGTAGCGCAGTTATGATCATATATTTATAGGTGCGGGTTCTAATACCATTTTTAAGATATTGGTTTGCGCCATCTATTAGGTACCATCTTGTAAATTCTAAATGGTTTTCTTTGATAATCCCACATCGAAACAAATGACGCGTAGAAATAATCGAGAAATGAAAGAGTCAAATTAAAAAAAAATTATAACGTTTTATTTTTTATTTTCAGTTTGAAGGTTGTTGTAAAGCGTATTCAAGGCTCGAAAATTTAAAGACTCATTTACGAAGTCACACCGGCGAGAAACCGTATACTTGTGAATATCCTGGGTGTGCGAAGGCTTTCTCCAACGCTAGTGACAGAGCCAAACATCAGAATAGAACGCATAGTAATGAGGTAAACAACTTTTTTAACTTTTTCCGCTGTTTTAGATACCCTACTACATTTAGGATAAGAAGTATTTTGTGACGTCATCATAGCGTTTCTGATAGTGCATGCAATAGTTGTGAACTAAATTCATACTTGACGTAGCGTTTATGTAAAAAAATATATCTTCTCTGACCTGGTAAGTGAATTCACTTCCTACATAAAAAAAAAAAAAACAAAATAAGCAGAATAAGAGAATACGAATGAATTAACCTGTCTATTGCCTGCCAACATGATGGCGCCAAATTGGTAATGATAGAACAATTGACTTGCCATTGTTTAAATATAAAATTTGTATTGCTTTTTCCAGAAACCATACGTTTGTAAAGCGCCAGGCTGCACAAAAAGATACACCGATCCATCGTCCCTTAGGAAGCATGTTAAAACAGTCCATGGAGCTGAATTCTACGCCAGTAAGAAACATAAAGGTATATATCATATATTTTTTTCCTATTTTCTTTTAATATATACAATATTTTTTGTTAGTGTTAATATTATAACACTTTTATACATCTTATTCATTTATAGTCTATCTTGTAAGTTTCTTTTTTTTCTTTCTTTTGTAAGACCCAGTCTTGTGTATAATATTAAATACTTATTTTTTCATTTTCCTACTTGTTGAGGCAATGTATAAATTAGGTGACGGAATCCAACACCGCGATTAACTTACCAAATTTATTTTATAATTTTTTTATTCCATCACCAGGCTGCAGCCGAGGTGATGATTCAGCGGAATCTGGTGGTGGAGGAGCAGGTTCTTCTCCAAGGTCAGAGGAAGGAGTGCCCCTGGTCAGAGGTCATACTTCGTCAGCCTCCGTCAAGAGTGAGAGTCCAGCTTCACCGTTGCCAATGGGACTACATACTAATGCTCATCAGGTGGGTTGTATTTTTTTTTATAGATATGATATTTTATTTGATTTTGACTGAAAAAAAAGAACTACATTTCGTACTTTTTTATTATCTTTTTGATATTTTCTATTTATAAGCTATATAAAAGTACAAATTTTAAGTCTGTGTTACAAGTGATATAATCGTTATGGTATTTACAGCTTTCAGCACAATGTGGTGGTGAATTAGATTTCGGTGGATCTGGTCTTGGCGGCTTCAGTGACGAGAACGGCGCACCTTACTTCAGGCTAGATGGAGAGGTAAATAAAATATATTCCTCTAAAGTTCAAAGTTCGATAGAACATGATTCTAGTAACACTTTTAAATTTAAAATTATAACATTTTAAATTACCATAAAGCTTCATAAAATGAATTGATGATTGTTAATTCGAATGAACTTACTCGAGATAGTACATTTTTTTCATTTCCTCGCTCTGGTAAAACAAAATCCAGCCTTGAGCTTCTTCACTCAACAGCGTGTACCACATGCGTGAATTACATTAAATTAATTTCTATATGTGTTTCCAGGTCGAACAGGAAGTAGTAGGTGAAGTCGGACAGCTCCCTCTGATGCTGCGCGCCATGGTGGCGATAGGGGAGCCCCGCGCGCACCACCACGCGCCGCGCTTCGGGAACAAGATGGGGGTGGGGCGGTTGATGCCGCATGTACATGATATAGGTGGTGAGTGCACTATCCCTCGCTTTATGAGTCCACTTTTAGATGCAGGGTATGTTCATCATCCGCTAAGTATTTCGATATTTCTTAGTAACACTCTGTCTCACTTTACCACGACGCGTTCATTAACTGTTTTATATGATGGGATAGTTGACATTTACATACAAGAATTGATAAGAAGTTGATTTTAATCCCAATAGAGGTAAGGAAACGTAATGTTATAGCTAGGACTATACATTCCTCTCATATCAATCCCTCTTATAATGAAAACTGCAAAAAAATCCATGACAGTCAGTCAATTTGAAAAATATAAGCATACATTGACAAAAATGCTATATTGAATACTACATGAAGTTTTAATATTATTAAATCTTTTCATCTTATAGGCGCAATGCCGAATAGAACAGAGCTGGGAGGCACTAACGTTGCTGTGGAGTTGAAGTCCGGTCTGCCCAACACGAGACGGGATTCGGGCATTTCATCTGGAAGCAGCTTGTATAGCGCAAGGTAATTTTTAACTCTTATATAGTCTTGTATATTTTTTTTTATCAAAATTTGGGAAATTTTATGTTGTCAGTAGATGCTTAAAATTGAAATATGTCTCTATGGCTACGTATTTGTAATGCCTCTTGGTCCATCTCGCATGATTTTTATTTTGACATTCGCTGGGTGCGAAGCAGGAGGTGGGAGAAACGAACGAAATCTCTTTTTAAATTACACAAAAATTGAGAATACATAAAAACTCTGTATTATTAATGTCATCACATTTATAAAAGATTATCTGCAATATGTATGAAATGCGTTATTTGATTATATTTTTTTATTTATTTTCCGTGAAGTCTATAAAAAAAGTTTCTATAAAAAAACTCGTGTAGTTTACCTGAAATTTACTGATTGTGGCATTGTTTGACTGAAAATAAAAAAGATCAACAGTATTAACGACACCTTACGTGTACATAATCGAATACAATCTCAGTAAATTACGCTTTTTCAATAAAACTATTGTTTCTATAGTTTAGTATTCCTACTAAATGCCAACCATTTGACATTTAAATGTCCGACATAATTGTAACTAGTTGGCGCTACCGTCGTGCACCTAGCGAATAGCGATTATAACATTCTAATGACAAGATCTCACTCGAAGTATAAAAAATATTTATAATATGTTATTATTTTCAAATGTTTTTTAATTAAAAAAAAAACTTATCTTTAAATTCGACATAAATAAAAAAAAACTTAATATTTCCAATAACTTCTGGTTTTACATTGATAATTCAATGTTTTTCTCAATGCCACAGATCATCCGACATATCGCGTAAGAGCAGCCAAGCCTCAATGGTGTCGGGCGCGGTGGGCGCGGTGGGCGCGGTGGGCGCGGTGGGCGCGATGGGCGCGGTGGGCGCGCCGCGCTCAGTGGCGCACGCCGCCGCGTACGACCAACTGTCGCCTGACAGCAGTCGGAGGTTGGATATAAAAACTTATATATGAAACTAATTTTATATTAGTATATTTTGCTTCACGCTGTATCCCGTTTAAATCGGGGTAGAGAGAGGGAAAGGGCTTCCTTTTTTCTGTATAATTTTCGATACGTGTTGACTTGCGGAACATAACGACGCATTTTGTCTAGTTGCAAGGAATATTGCATTCTCTCTGATGATCCACAACTGGCACGTTTACAGTCAAAGGCCATTATGCCATTAATATAAATATATGTACATATTATTATATATAATTGTTATATTTAAATAATAATTTACTAAAAATACCCACAGATCTAGTCAAGTATCGTGTGTTGGTTACGCGCCTCCACCTTCTTCAGCGCTAGCAGCTGTTCAAGCAGTTAGGACTTCACAAGGCAATCAGGTGAATATAGCTTATATTTGTAGTTTTCTTTTAATTTCAGAATATATTTATTTGTCATATAGTGCCATCTAGTGTCAAAAATACACAAAACTAAAATAGTAAATTATTCTAGGAATGAGGGACACCATAATCTAATATGTTATTTTATCCCCTAGGCTGTACTCCTCCGAGGTGTAACCTGTTCAGAAGTAAGAGCAGAAGAACTAGCACTAGAGTTAGACCCGAATGTCCAGATCAAGGAGGAAGCCAGACGACTGTCAGAACAGTCTAACTTGAGTGACCAGGCTCAGGGCTACCAGCCGTACCCTTGTAATAACGATGATGTGGTAAGTTGAGGTTTATAAGGAGTTTATAAATACATATATTTTTTTATACAATATATTTTTTGAAGATATAAAAATTGTGTAGAAGAGGGTAAAATATATTACTTAAAAAACATATAGGTGTTATTTGACCTAAAAATTATTTATAGAATTAATTTAAAATTGTTACTCTATATAAGTAAAAAACATATTAATATACGTATATGCCCTCTACCTATATAGCAGGGCTATATGCTGGATATAGTGTGAAATTAAAAAATAAATATAATAAAATTTTATTTTAGGGTGATGCTCCATTCCCATTCAAAACTGAAGATGACCACGAAGTGAACTATAAGGAGTCACGCTCAAATTCAACCAACACTGTGGTCATCACTACCGCTCAAGTTCATCATCCGAACCAAGAAGTTAACCTGGAACAGGTATTAATGCATATATTATTGATGCTTCAAAAGATTTTAAAATAATCTCTATATATGTTTGTTCTCTATATACTGGACTTATTTTAAAGAGTAATGTTGTTTGAATAATAATACACGTATATAAGAATATAATAGATTATAGATCATACGTCTGTAGGAAGTCAAATAGATCAACAAAATTGTGGTATAATTTCGTTTACATTGCTATTTCTTAATTTCAAGTAAAGCATATAATTTATATTGTAGGTTGCTGAAGGTGAGATGGTGGAGAACAAGCTGGTGATACCAGACGAAATGATGCAATATCTTAACCAATCAATATTGGGCACTGATTCGGTAGCACCAGCCAAAACAGACTCCACCAATCCCGAACCAGAAGGAAAAAACAACGAAAACGATAATACTACCAAAGACATTCTAAACAATGAAACGCAAAACACGAACAACGATAGTGATAAGATCAGTGATGTCGCGACAAGTGACGACTCTCTCCTCAAAAATCTAGGTGCCATAGGAAGTGATCTCAATATAAGTGATATCCAAGTCGATTTAAGGTCGTTAGACGTTAGTATGTCCGGTAATAGTGGCTCTCTTTTAGTACCTAAGTCCCCAAATGAAAAGAACGCTCCTTTACAAGAGCAAGTTATTCCGGAGGTAGCTATTGAAAAATGTGAACAAGAATACACCAAACCTCCCACGAGTAATGTTAATACAAGTAATCCGCTACAATCATTACAAACTATGGCTGCAAACCAAACAGAACAGTCGAATAGAATGAGAATAAACAATCCTCTACCTCAAAAGCCCGCCATGAGTCCCAAAACTGTTGTAATGACCCCACAAACCATTATGAGTCCTAATTTAGCGCATAGTATGTTGAGTCCTCAGAGCCTTCCTCATAGCTCAATGAGTCCTCAGAGTGTAAGGAGCCCTCAACATATGCCACATGGCGTCATGAGTCCCCCGAGTGTATACAATGTCATGAGCCCTCAAAGCTTAATGAGCCCTCAAATGTCTAACCAAATGATGATGAGTCCTCGACATAATAACATTGGGAGTCCTCTATCTCAAAATATAGCAAGTCCTATGATGAACATGGCGAGCCCAATGACGCAGAATATAGCAAGCCCCATGAGTCATGGCATGGCAAGCCCCATGCATCCAGGACTCCAAAGTCCAGTTGCAAGCCCGATGGTGCAGAACATGACTAGCATGACAATGAATGTTCAACCAGTTCAAAATCAAAATCAACATATGATGATGAATACACCAACTTTGGTCTCACCAGCGTACAATAACCGACAGAACTGTAATAATAAGTTACCTAATAAAAATTATAACAATGTTCCTAATCAATTCCAAAATCAAACCTACAGTCAAGCACCACCATATCCTGCACAAAACCAAAACTTCAACATGAGAAACCAAAATATGCAACCGTACCCAATGATGGCGCATTTTAACCAGAATCAACCACAAATGACCATGATACCGGTGAATCATCAGAATATGGTTTATAATAATCAAATTAACTACATCCAACCCATGACTTATATGAACCAAAGTAACCAGTTGCATCCGATGCAAATGTCAAGATCATCAGTGATGAGTGTTGATAACAGCGGGAACATGGGTCGAGGTGCCTTAAACAGCTACTGTGAACAGCAGAACATCTGTCCAACGTCCGCACAAAATGCACAGTACAGTCAAGCTATGCAATATCCTCAACCACCTCCTTACAATTCCATAGCAAATAATGCCAATGTGATGGGTCCGCCGCCGCCTAAGAACAATCATCAGTACAACCAAGCTATGATGAACAATAATCAATATTACAATCAGCAACGCTCCTACAACCAATGGGACTATCCAGGAAACCAGTTCAACAAGCATAACATGCAAAAACCAGTACAGAACTCCCTCAACATGTCCACTGGCAGCCAAAAGCCGAATGGGGCTAGGATGTCAATAAATTGCAACCAGATATTAAAAAATGCTGGTGAACAGCAAACTGACTGCAGCATGAACAGCTTGAGGAGTCAAGCCAACCAAGCAGACGTCCAAGTGTGGGATATATCGCAATCCCAAATAGAGGCTACGAATGGAAGGAAGAAGAACCAGAATAATATGCGTCAAGAGACTTACCAACGGACATTGGAATACGTGGAGAACTGCGAAAACTGGAAGAGCTCGGAAATGGTCTCCAGCAGCACTCATCCGCTCCAAGGCGGAGACAACATGGTTGTAAACGATCTCCAAACCTCATTATCTTCGTTTTATGAAGAGAACCAATATTTACAAATGATACAATAGCTTAGTGATTTCAGTAAGATTTTTGTAGTTTTGGCAACTGTGGTGCTCCATCAGGTGAGGTCTGCACCAAGAGACTGACTAATCATTAATACTAAATTTTCTCTCTATATCATACCGTTATATGCAATGTTTTTTTTCAATGTTAAATAATTTTCACAGCTGCTGATAACATTTAAAACTTCTTTCTCGATATTAATATAGGATTCGTTTTTTTTTTAAATTGGATTGCTTACTCATTATCAAACAT
Organism: Dione juno; assembly: GCA_037127375.1. Classification (NCBI taxonomy): domain Eukaryota; kingdom Metazoa; phylum Arthropoda; class Insecta; order Lepidoptera; family Nymphalidae; genus Dione; species Dione juno. Next base: position 3,353,380 of record JAXRJS010000083.1, on the reverse strand, counting down.
GAACTTGTTATTTTAATTCACATTTATATCTGATTTTTATTAAATTAAAAATTTTAACAATTAATCTAAATGAATAGCCTTGCATTATAAAACATACATATAATAGAGACTCGATTATCCGGCCTTCGATGTCACCCTGACTATATGTACATGTCTATAGCGCCATTTGATTTGAAAAACAAATAAAAAAAATATGATGCATATCTCATCGTATCACTATTAATATGTGAAACAAACAAACTCTAGTTTACTTTTATTTTGTCTCCATACATTCGATTATCCGGATATTCCTTAAAGCGCTAGCATCAGTCCGGCTAATCGGGTCTCTACTGTATTTGAAACTTTTTAGCTAAAGCTAAAGCTAAACCTATTTTATATATATAATAAGAAAAGACAAAAACTATGCACATTTAAGATTTTTGTTTTTATTGTAAATAATGTACACGTCTGATAGAACATACGTCTTCCATTTTTATAACAATATCAGTGCTTCTATCTATAATGTATGTACATAGAACAATGAATTTAATAGTGCCTTGACTTTTTGAATAGACTATTCGCTGGTGCCTATTTTTTTAAACAAATTTAAAGAGTGAAGTTATTAATGATATAATTAGTTTTTAATATAAATATTTTAAGTTTCAACTGAGATTATAAAAGCTGTACAAAGTAGTTTTCTTTTTTAGAATTTTTACAAATGTTAAATTTGAATGTAATTTTAGATATAAATTGTTAGTATGTATTTTAATAAGCAATGTTTCGGAGACAACGGATCTCTAGTTTAATGTTTCATATGAGATTATTAGCTATAAGTATTGTTTATTTAACATATAATAGAATGGACGCACAAACGGAGTTCTGATAAATGGGAGACTTGTATTTTGTAATAAATTATTGTTTGTAAAGAAAAACTGATTTTGTAAACATTTTTGAACGTTAATTTTAATGAAATTATTGAATAAATTTTTCTTATGGTATGTCTGTTGATTCCTTTCGTTTTGTATTACTTTTTAGTTTGTGGATTTACGAGTTATATATATATATATATATATATATATATATACAGCAGCGGCACAGCATCTGTCTCTAAACATGACGGTGTATGAGTTCGATTCCCGTGAGGGGAGAATTAATTATTTTCATTTTTCCGCTTTGGTAACAAAACAAAGCGTGGCGTCGAAAGACGGAAAGTGTGGAACACAACTTTATCTTAGGCCTTATCGCTTGATAGCTATCTCTTCCAGGCAATTCCTTAGAACGATTATTCACGTACAATATATATTTAAACTTATTTCTTAAGATATATTGACCATAGCGGGTTAATGAAAGTTAATCACTCACACAAGTGGATTGAACCCTCTACTATCGTGTCAACAGTCCACACTGTCCACACTACAGGTTAATAATATATATTTTTATTTTTTTTTAACCAAGATTATATCCTATTAACAATAACAGATGGCGTTATTGTACCATTTAATGGAAACAACACTTGTAATATTTTTAAGTAAAGTTTATGACGACGTTTCAACCTATTGTGGCATATATCATGGTAATATTATTTCTCATATACATATGAATTATTATTATTTGCCATACTTTGATAACATAATGTCGAGAACTCTTATGTGGAGTGGAGTGTATAGTATTAGGTTCTACCTGACTACCCATATGTGGGAAAAATGTGAATTTTAATTGACGTACAACTAAACCGTTCATAGGATTTGGTATATCTCAAGCTAATATTAAGCTTAAAAGGTTAAAATTATATTAAATACATATATTTATTTCACCTTCACTCTTAATCTCACACAAGCAGGATAGGGAGAGGAGAGTAAACTTAGTTCAAGACACTTTCTCTATCACTTTCAGCAGAAATTCGACACCACTGCGCCACGACGGTCACACGTTTAAATGTAAGCAACACATTAAGTCATTCTGACGTTAGTGTTCAAGTAGCGCTAGAGACAAGGCAAGTTTAGAGCGTAATGGTAAAAAAAATGAGAATTTTCATTTAGGTTTATATGTTATCATTATCTATCAATTTTATTGGCGTGGGTTTTATGATTCTTGCCAACTTAAGGGCTGCTATCCTTTTTCATTGAGATTCATTAGATTGTATTGAACATGTAAAATTTTTACATTACAACGAAAACTGTTAACTAAATAATTATTACTAAGGATACTTTATCTTATGTTTTAGTTTAGATGGCCATACTGGTTCTTCATGAGATGTTCCAATATAAGACTTAAAAGCCATTTTCTAGTTTACTGTAGTTTAAATGTTCTATTGTGGTGTACATCAGGCGTTTAAGATCCTTGTTTTTTGTATGTTTTGTATGTCATTGAGAAGTGCTTATTATTTTTAATATTTTCTCCTATGGCAACATTTCATTCTTTCTTAAAATTTAGCTGGTCGACTTCTGTAGCTAGTTCTGCACCAGGTATGCTAGTCTCCAAAATCTATTATAGCCTAGATCTTGCTCTGACCTAACTTATTTACAATCTGTCATCGTCCATTGATAAATGTATGCCTCCTTTATAGAACACCAACCGAGATTATAATTCGAACTAAAATTAATAAACTCCTTTATTTCAGATATCGCTTGCAAATTGAATCTATGACAAATATATAATATTATATACTTATTGTATACTTGTTTAGCCAACTATTAAATTAATTTGCAGAAACTTTCTTTTTGTATTTCACAGACGAGCTATACAAACTTACATAACAGAAATAGCGCCTGTTGTCGTGTACATTCCACGAAGTGACGTCGGCTCCACTAAAATAGACAATTATTTTGGAATATGTTGCCAGCAGACGCTATCAATAAAACTGCTTACAAGAAACGAATTTGCATGCGCTTAGTGAAAATTTGAAAAAATAAGATTTAATGTTCTTTTTTTTTTGTAAACAATGTATTTGGAAATAAAACCGATTTTGATTTATCAGCAAATTTTTTATTATGATTTATGTATGGAAAATTCAGGACGTTTAATTTTGGACTATTTATAGATAAATCAAAATATTTTGTCTGCAAATAGACTTTTGCAAGCACTTTTGAATCGTCCTATGAGGATGTCACTGCCACTGCTCGGGTTCGGGAGGCAATTCGGTTAAGCAGAATTGTCTAAAACCTAAACTAGATAAGTTACAAGTAGATCAGTAGTACACTACATTCCTTTTTTTTAGAAGACAAGTTTGGATTACTTTGTTATAATATATATTTACTATGTGACAATGTTTTCATATATGCCATATATGCTATACTCGCTGGAGATCAGTAACCCTGGAACATGTCACTAATTACGCCATTTTTTCTTGCTGGCAGAAACGTAACAGTTACTTTAACAGTTACTTAGCTAGTCAATAAAAATTCTACAAATTCATTATTATACAACAGTAGCATGAAAGTTTTATTAAAGTTATTTACCCGTCGGTATATACTCTAACCCATGAATGATTTATTTTCTTATTGAGGCTTGCATTATTTTTTAGGGTTCCATATCTAAAAGATAAAAAAGGGATCATATTACGTCGACGGATCCGTCCATGTGTCTGTCTGTCACCAGGCTGTACCTCACAAAATCGCGATGGCTAGAAAGGAAAAAAAAGATTGTCGTCTGACCTACAATCATGAAATAGGTACGGAACCTTTGGTGCGCAAGTACTACTCGCACTTGACCGATATTTTAATTTCTTGTTATGTCTGCATGGTTACTCATTCAATTTGTTTTGTGGTCATGACATCAATACATATTTTACTGAACAAATTCTGTTGTGGATTCGAGTCCCATTTGATCTATTTATTAAAGAAATAAATGAAAGTATAATGTACAAAGTACGAAGTAGATGCCAATTACCATTTGATCGCGATTTAAAAAAATAGCAAACCTAGTTGATACTTGGTTTGCTATTTTAATAATCGCCTAATACTAAAAATAAGACTATGTAAATATGCAATTGACTTAAACATGATGTAATAACAATATATCTTCATTATCTGGAATAAAGTTTATGAAAGGTCATTTACAATTTTTATAAAAATGGCAGAATACGAGGCACTCAATGGCATCCATTGTTCTTCGTCAATTTAATTTTTTTCATATCACTGTGGGTTGCATTTCCAGGCTACTCTCATACTATCCCACATTTCCCCCACTTGACTGATTTCGACAGTTATTATGTAATTAAGACCTTATGTTAATATATATCTATACTAATATACAAAATTGGAGTATGTGTTTGTTATATTAAAATAATCGCATTTTATTGCACTATATGATATATATACGGTACATACCTATACCAAAATATTTTTTTTACTATTTACATCTATCTGTTTGCTTGTTCTGGCTAATTTCTGAAACGGCTGCACCGATTTTGATGAAATTTTCACTGACATGTAGCTGATGTAATAAGGAGTAACTTAGGCTACTTTTATTTTAGAAAAAAATATCTTTTAGTATATAAATATATTTAATTAATACAATTTTCATCCATGAAATAAATATATTGTATATACAATAATTAAAGTAATATATAATAATAATAATAATACTTTATTGCACAAAAAAATATATATATAACACTTCACAAACACAATTATATGTGTATATTATGTGCAATGGCGGCCTTATCGCTGAAAGCGATCTCTTCCAGGGAACCATTATGATTAATATTCATATTGAATCAGTAGCACAAGTTTTAGGTATTATATATAAATATACTAATAATACTTACATATATAACAATTTATATTAGAGTATATCAAACATGTACTACTAGATAGTCTAAGTCAGTCTACTTAAGCGGCGAACCCGCGAGCAAAGGAATATAATAAAATTAACCATCAAGTTCTTTTTTTTTTCTACGTTTCCCGGATATTATAAAAAAAAACATATCGTTGTTGTTGCCAAAAGCGCAGAACGATCGCTTATTCAATTTGTTTTCGAAATTCTGTATTTTTAATTTAATATGTCATAAGAAGAACACATTTGTTTACTTTTGTTAGTTATAGATGTTTGTTAGATATATAGTATCTGCGGGATAGAGCAACGTGGGGTAGAGATAGCATGAGATAATATAGTGTCTGACACTCAGTGTCTCTCTCTTTCTATTCGTATTTGAGACATTGCGTTGAATCATGGACATGGACCGCACTTTGTCTGTTGCACCACCATCCCACCACCACCGTGCTTACAGCCGGACCACTGCACCATAATGGCCACCGTAATGGTCGATATTTTTTTATGATTGAATAGTACTAACATATAAATAAATATATATATATATATATATATATATATATATATATATATATATACATATATATATATATATATATATATATATATATATATATATATATATATATATATATATATATATATATATGTAATATTACAAGTTTGTCTAATATCACATTATTTTATAATTTTGACTTAGAGGTGATGATAAAACATTAATTTTAAACTGAAGTAACTTAAGATTTGTATATATCAGGTCTCACTATAACTCACACGCAAGAATCCTCTTGGGATCGATTTTCATTCGGAAAGTATTTATATTACGGAAAAAAGAACATTTTCTCTGGACTCGCTACTCTATGGTACTTGCTTCCTAAACTAAAATAACTTTAAATAAATGGAGAGCAACGGTAAATAAGAGACGAAACAAGAGAACATCTCTTTAATAGCGACTATAGTTCGACATAGACTTGTTTTTAGCATATATTGTGACACAAATATGTAGATATTTATAATTATACTTTATATTTTGTTTGGTGTGTTAAGATACTACATGATACAGTGGTTGGCTATTTTTTAAATTTTCGTTTTACTCAGCATATAGGAGGGTAGATAGAGATAGTTTAG